>CM064913.1:53260288-54460288 GCA_032727855.1 Quercus ilex subsp. ballota | reverse complement strand
TCTAGTAGATCATTTTAGCACTTGGAGAGTGGCGGAGAGGTTTTTCGCCGAGTTCTTTGGTTTTTTCTTTGATAACACGTGCCGGGGTTATCTTGTGTTTACTTCTCTCTATCCCTTATTCTTTGCTTTTAATCATTGCTGTGTTATGATTAAATTATGGCTTAGAGTAGTTTGCATGTTTGGATATAGCTTATGTTTATCATTTGGCACATATATTGTTTGAGTATAAGCTTGTGTTGGTTATTTTGTAATTGGGGGTCCGAACATTCACTAATGTTTTACCCACTAAGTGAGCTTTCAATATCAATTGCAGCAATGGCAGTATACCTTTTTAAATAAATAGTCATTTTAGTCTAGAACTCATCCATAAAGAAATCACTTGTCTATTTAATGTTTACCTGTCAAAAAATAGGGTCATTTTGTGAGAACCTCAATGGTAATTACAATTGCAAAAGTCTTAACGAAAAATTGCTCCGTTGATAGTGAGATATGCCTCATGCTTCTATGGCTATGAGGCCCTTAGTGCATCATCTTGGATTTATGGAACCATAACCATGCAGTCTCTCTTTAATTAGCGTCATTTGGTGTAAAGTTCTGGCCAGCAAAATTCTTAATTCAAAAGTAAATGTCCCAAAACCTAATATATGATATTTCATATTTGCTAGTTAATGTGTACTCTACACAGGTGTGTTGGCCTGGAGATAAAGCATTGCCATCAAATAGTAGATGCTCTGGTTCAAATTCTATGATTCCTATCATCTGTTCAAGAAAAAGCCAATTTGTGATATCTTTTGCTGCTCATGATGCTTGCATAAATTAAGTTTGTCACCGTGTTTCGTGAATGAATGTGTATTTCTAACAACTGATGAAGAGGCTCAAACATTCCTTTGCTTGAAATTCAATCATTCTTCTCTAAGATCATTTATGTGCTTGCTTGGTGCAATATACCAAGTATATACACCCCATTCCTGCTCCAACTATGAAAGGAACCTCAATAACCTTGCTACCTTTGCCCCCCACCTCCATGGGCTTTGATACTATTTGTTGGGGAGATAAACACCTTAGGGAGCTTTCCTTGAGTGATTAATATAATATATAGAGACACAATTTAATCCAAAAAGCCTAAATTCAATGGGTATATACTCAATTATGTTATATTAACTACTCATTCTTCTCATCATTATTCAATGTGGAACTTCACTCACACGTGCATACCCAACACAATGTCCCAAGGTCAGTTGTAGGAAAGATTTTGAGAAGAGAACTCATAGAGAAAGTCTGATCCAAGATATAAGGAACATAGGTTGTATTACACTATTACTTATACTAAAATGGAGAAGCCCTTCAGGAAAAATCCCTTGTAGAATTGTATCATTCTTTGTTTGAATTATAAAAAAGCTTAATCATTTAGCCAAAAAAAAAAAAAAATACAGAAATATAAAAGCCAAGAGCATGTAGTTCAATCGTCTTGTCTAACTCTCTCTAGGAAGAGATCTTGGGTTTAAATCCCTTGTTCCCACTTATTGTAAATTTGTAATACAATTTTTTTTTTCCTGAAATGCATAAACGTTAAGGTGAATGGAGCCATGTTTTTTTCACAGGGCCATATATTTTGGAGAGGTCTGTTCCCCTTTGGGGGGCATCAAGGCTGCGTGCAATCTTGTTTTAACAAATGCCTACCTAAGGTAAATGGATTCTAATGGAAAAAAAAAATATTAAAGCTACTGTATATCAATTTGGTATCACATGAACAATATAAGATTTATTTAGCAAAATTTGTAATTTGTGATACGTTAATTTGTAAGATTTAGTTATTGTCTTGTAAATTTTGTTATTGTCTTGTAAATTTTCTTATTGTGTGATGTTAAATTGATGTTTAAGACTTAAGAGTTAAGACTAAATGATTTGTATTATTTGATATTTAGTTATTTATTTATTAGAATTGACAATTTTATGTTCAACAAAAATATATATAAATTATTTTTTAAGAACCCCGAAACACCCTGAAACGGTACGCCGAAATCGGCTGGTACCGAAATATTCCATTCCACTGGACAAACCGAAATGGGGTCCGAAACGGTATTAATAACAATGAAAAATATTAATAAAAAAGAAGGAGAGAGACAATAAAAACAATTAAAAAAATTCCAACTTACATAAGATGTTACTGTAACTTAATTGTGAAATTTTTTACATAAGATGTTATGCTTAATAGTTGAATTGGAATCTCTTTCGGCCGCCATATATTGGACTGGACTAGGGGGCACGACACTGATCTACCATTTGTTATATGTGAGATGCGAGTTCTTGCTGTAGCTGGCAATTTTAGTGAAAAAGAGAAGATGCACTGAAGCGCTATAGTGAAGACTCATAGTGACAGGCCTTAAAATGAAGCTATATAAGATTCTTGATTGATTGGGCATGCAATTGTTTGCATTTATGTACCATTTAATTAAGGTTATCATTTTTTTTTTCTTTTACTCTCTTTTTTGTTAATTTTTGCTTTAATAAAATAAAATAAAAAGACAGTTTGGTACGACGAAAACAACAGCACGAGATATTTAAGCCACTCTTTTCTCTTTCAGCTAGCCAAAAAAAAAGGTCTTTTTTTTTGTTGAAGAGAGAGGACGATTATTCTTTTTTCTTTTTCTTTTTATTTTGCGTTAAAAGCGATTTTATTGCAAACTGAAAGTACAGAACAGAGACTTCAAAGAGTTATACACAACAGACAACATAACTTGACAACCACCGCTACATCCACATCAAACTATACAATAACACCACAACGCCCATGACACAGTATCCAGACAAACACAACAACAGGAAAGGTCACATCAAAAAAACAAAAAAAACAACAACAGGAAAGGACATAACACACACACACACACACAAACAAGAGACTTCCAATTATTCAATTCATGATACATGCCATGAAGGGGGAAGACTTTAATGTACTGAGCACAACAGTCCTCCCGAGTATGCTTTTCGTTCTTAAAAAAATAGAAATCCCTCTACGTATAATTGCTCCAAAAGAAGGAAACAATAATGACAACAATATTGCATGTTACGGAAAGAGCATGTTTATCGAGTTGGGAAATTCTTCTTGTACATTTGTATGATATAACGAAAACACAGCGACAGAAGAAGAAAGGAAACCCCAAACAAGCAAGAAGAATAAACGCAGAAAGAAAAAAAAATCCAAACAAATAGGAAAAAAAATTACTGTTATCTTTTCCTAGTAGCTAACAATCCTAACATGGCACTGGCAGCCTTGGCGGCACTGGCAGGCTGGCGGCCCTGGTGGCCCTGGATCCCCTTTGTCCCCTTTCGGCCCTTTCTCTCCTTTGTCCCCTTTGTCCCCTTTCGGGCCTGGCTTCCCTGGATCCCCTTGGTCCCCTTTCGGCCCTTTTAGCCGGAGAATGTAAATCGCCACTACGATTAAGCTAATTAATATTATTAGAGCCAAGATACACCCCAGCACGAACCGCACGGATACTGGTTGTGTTTGACTTGGAGGCCATATGTAGTCATCTGGTAGTGATGGAGTGAAAGGGGGAAAATGTTGGATTGGAGGAAACTCAAATGCTGGCGCTGTCGGTGGTGGAGGCGAAGTAAGACAAGGTTGTGGTGGTGGTGGTTGTGAAGAGAGGGTTGGAATTAGTGGTGCGATGATGGTGGCAAACAGCATGAACAACAGGGCAAACATGGTTGAAATATTTGGATTTTGGAGTTGGAGGTGAAGGTCTGTCTGCTCTGAAATAGCCACAAAGCCATGCCTTTTATAGTTGCTTGGTTCGCCATCGTTTGGTAGACTTCACCCTCGTTTGGTAGCTCATCTCAGAGTTTATTTGAATATCGCTTATTTTATTAAAATTGTAAAATTATTGTTAAAAATACTATAAATTAGTTGAAATATAACTTATAAATAATACCAAAAAGTACAGTAAATAAAGCCAACTCAACAACTTTAGAGGCCTTAGACGAAAATTTTAAGTAGAGCCTTTTTATATTTAAATATTAATCAAATAATATATATATATTGAATCTTTTTTATTTAAAATCTATTTTTATTTTTTACTTTTTGAGATGCAAATTTACTAATTAAGTTTTTTGTATTTAAGTTCCTCTATCATTTTTTTTTCAATTGATAATATAGTTAATCCACTTAATCTTTCTCGTAACATAGTAGAACAATAGAACTTAATTATTGCAATTTTTCTAAAACCGTGACCACTTTAAAGTCTAAAACTGCATAAATAAAAATTACATTAATATATGGTTCAATAAATTAATGTCACTATAATACAAATGAGTTAATATGATACACATCAAATTATTAATTGGTATAATAATTTATAATAATAGATAAAGTGAGAAACCGTGTTCATAAAATAAAAATAAAATAAAATAGCCAACGGGGACTTGGCTGAGTGGGTAAAGTTCGTTTACTTCGTGCACTACATCTAGTTTCGAATCCTGCTACCCGTAAGAGTCCGTTGGTGGGCATCTTTAGTAGAGTAACTCCCCGCACAGTAATACAGAAGGGCCCCTGAGATCGGACTATTCTGACCAAAATTACTGGCGCCCTGCTCAGAAGTGTAATATAACCATAAAGATCCTATTTTTTTTTCTAAAAAAAATAAAATAAAAAAACAAAAGTGAGAAACCGTGTTAAGTAATAATTTTGGGCTGCACTGCACAGTTGCGCACTGTGCAACCTATGCAGTGCAGATGTGACTCATGTGAGTAGGCCAAGAGGGCCTGTACTATCATCCTATGGCTAGGTTTTAAAGCAAAAAAGGTGTCCTAAGCAGAAAAGGATCCTAGCAAAAACACGTGTCCCATGATGGGACTCCCATCAATGAAATAAACTTTAAAAAATATATAATTTAAGTCAAATAAATAGAAGACCCTGGGTCTTTATTTTTGGAAAGACAAAGAGGGTACGAGCTGAAAAAGATTACCTCTGGTAGAAGAAATTCAAGCAAGACTGACGGGCTGACTGAGTTTATGGAAAAAGATCAAGTATCAAGACGGAAATGAAGAAAAGAAAGGTAAGAATATAGATGGAGAGTTAGAGAGATAGAGAGATGAGAGATTTTTTTTTTCTTTTTGAAATTTATAATCTCTATTTTAGCATATTTCAAGATAATTATGTTGTATTATTAATGAGTTTGTCTAGTATTAATTTTGATTTTAGCATATTTCAAGAATGAGTTAATAAATTTGTTTTCTAAAATTTAATTTTGTTAGCTAAAGTTTAACTATTTTTGTTTTTTACTTTTTAATTTTTTACATTTTATGATACAATGGGGCCTTTTTAATGCATTTTATTGATCAATAAAAGTGCTTAAATTTTTTACAAGTGGGGCCTTCTTTTATTTGAGGGCTTTAGGCGATTGTATCAATTGTATCACCTAGTGAACCTAGGGCCCATAAATAGTAGCAAAATAACCTAAATAGCTTCACTAAGAATTTAAACAAAGTTTTGAACCGATCCGCTAAGAATAAAACATTCTCAGAATTCCACATTGATATGACATGCTGCTTTTTCATTCATTCCTTTGAGGATCAGTCGCTATCTTGAGGTGACTTGCTAAAATAGATTCACCAATTTCACACTTCTTCGAGTACAAGGACTCATAACACATTATTAAAAATATTTAATTGATTGAAAATTTTCCTATTTCACTATCATTACATTATTTGAATAAGTCTTTACAATAAAAATTGCATTTTGATAATAATAGAGAAAATTTCATATTTTGATTAAGCCATAAAAAAAAATGTAAATTCTTTTTGTTTTTCACAAGGTGGTGGATAAAGACGGATAGAATAGAGGCTTTGGGTTGTTATTCTTTTTGATAAATCATAATTAAAAGAGGATCCCCATACCTATCAGGTAGAGTAAACAAATATCTTTGAAAGTAATTAGAAACATTCTATGTTAAAAGGTAAAGTTAAATATTTAAAATTTAGGGATAACAAATCTATTGTCACAAAACTCAATTGAAATAAAATAAAGTTTTCAATGAATCAAGGAAATAGAAGAAATAGAACGATAACAATACATACATACATACATACATACATACATACATACATATATATATATATATATATATATATATATAAGTCTTCGCTCCCTTTCTGTATATTTTATATGACTTGGAGTCAATAATCCAGCTACAATTATTTCCTAAGGAAAAGCGACTAAGATTTATGAATACACTTTGTCTCAATTGGTACATATCATATATTTACAATTTTTCATAAAAGAAAACACAAAATACTTAAAAACGGAGTTCAAAGAAAAGACATATGTTACATATGTAACTTGATTTTTTTTTTAATGAAATTCAGATAGCCACATATATTGAAATTGGTATTTTACATTGAAGATGATGAATCCTAAATAAAAAAAGAAACCTTATAAAGTGTTCCAGACTATTACTAACATAGAATTGATGTCCTTTCACAAATCCAGGATTTGAATTGATGTCCTTTCATTGAGTCCTCCTAAATTGCATTGATTTATCCTAAGGATTTCATTTCAATTGGAATTTGGTTATTCACCATGTATGAGGATCCCCGCTAAGCATCCATGGCTGAATGGTTAAAGTGCCCAACTCATAATTGGCAAATTTGTAGGTTCAATTCCTACTGGATGCACGCCAATGGGACCCTCCAATAAGTCTATTGGAATTGGCTCTATATCAATGGAATCTCATCATCCATACATAACAAATTAGTGTGGTATATTCATATCATAACATATGAACAGTAAGAACTAGCATTCTTATTAAGACTAAAACTCATAGGGAAGAAAATAGATTTATGAATGGAATCAAGTATGCAGTATTTACAAACAAAAGTATTCGATTATTGGGTAAAAATCAATATACTTCTAATGTCGAATCAGGATCAACTAGGATAGAAATAAATTATTGGGTCGAACGCTTCTTTGGTGTCTAGGTAATAGCTATGAATAGTCATCGACTCCTGGGAAAAGGTAGAAGAATGGGACCTATTATGGGACATACAATGCATTACAGACGTATGATCATTACGCTTCAACCGGGTTATTCTATTCCACCTCTTAGAAAGAAAAGAACTTGAATCAAAATACTTAATAGCATGGCGATACATTTATAAAAAACTTCTACCCCAAGCAAACGCAATGGAGCTGTAGATAGTCAAGTGAAATCCAATCCACGAAATAATTTGATCTATGGACAGCATCATTGTAGTAAAGGTTGTAATGCTAGAGGAATCATTACCATGGGGCATAAAGGGGGAGGTTATAAGCATCTATATCGTAAAATAGATTTTCAACGGAATGAAAAAGACATATATGGTAGAATCGTAACCATAGAATACGACCTTAATCGAAATGCATACATTTGTCTCATACACTATGGGGATGGTGAGAAAAGATATATTTTACATCCCAGAGGGGCTATAATTGGAGATACCATTGTTTCTGGTACAGAAGTTCCTATAAAAATGGGAAATGACCTACTTTTGAGTGTGGTTTGAACTATTGATTTACTTAATTGGAAGTAACCAATTAGGATTACAACGAAACCTAGAAATCAATCACCGATCCAATTTGAGTACCTCTACACGATAGACCTCAACAGAAAACTGAAGAGTTATGGTAACAAGTGATTGAGTTCAGTAGTTCCTCATATAAAATTATTCACTCTAGAGATATAGTAATATGGAAAAGACAAAATTTTTTCAAGCACCAAAAAAACCAGAAGCGCACCTTGTTTCAAAGAGAGGAGGACAAGTTATTCACATTTCATTTGATGGTCAAAGGCAAATTGAAAGCTAAGAAGCGGTAATTCTAAGGATTCCCCCAAAGGAAAATAGAGATGTCTCCTACGTTACCTATAATATATGGAAGTATCAACGTAATTTCATAGAGTCATTCGGTCTGAATGCTACATGAAGAACATAAGCCAGATGAAGGAACGAGAAGACTTAGGATGTAGAAGATCATAACATTACTGATTCGACAGATTTGGATTCCTATATATCACTCATGTGGTACTTCATTATACGATAGATATATATATATATATATATATATATATAAACTCAAAAAGCTGACAAAAGAGATTGATTTCAAACTTATTTATTCAGTGTTGCCTCTTCCCAATATGATACACATATATACATTTTAATTGGACTATATTTGGTTGTTGTTTTTCATTATTTAATTACATATTTATGTTTTAATGTTCTAAAAAATAATTGTTATGCAATAAATGATTTGAGTTTCAACCAAAAAAAAAAAAGTTAGATTTGTTTTATTTGAGGTTTACTTATTTGGATCAATAATTTTATGTTGTATAAGAAAATATAAATATATATTATTTTTAATTTTTTTTAAAAACTCTTTGGTATGCTGAAATAGACTGATACTAAAATATTCTGTTTCACTAAACAAATCAAAACAAAAATCGAAACGGTATTCATCACATTACTTTCAAGCAAAAAGAAAAAGCTAAAAAAAAAAAAATTATAACAAAGCAAACCCATCCAAAACATCCTAAAAAACATTTGTGGAGCTGCCACAGCCCACTTCCACAAGGTCCAATCACAAGTCACAACACAATGTTAATAATTGTGACATATTGGAATAGCTAACAACTCATCACTCCCCACAGCATTAGGTAGCACCAGTGGCGGAGCCACACACAAGGCCACAGCCCACTTCCACAAGGTCCAATCACAAGTCACAACACAATGTTAATAATTGTGATAGACTTCATTATTGGAATAGCTAACAACTCATCACTCCCTACAGCATTAGGTAGTACCAGTGGCGGAACCACACACAAGGGTGAGGGGCAAGCCCCCCAAAGTTTTAAAAAATTATTTTATAGTATTTATATTTTAAAAAATGTAGCATGTAAAAATTGAAGTTGACATCTTTAAATTTTGAATCATTTTAATGGTGCTCTTAAAAAAAAGAGAAATTATAATAAAATTATATAATTTAAGAGATTTAATAAATTAAACTATGTAAAAACTGATAAATTTTTGTATATGTCTAATAGAAGAAATACATGACTTATGTATACTCATTAAAATTTAGAAGATGATAAATTCTCTTAGAAATTAATTTTTATGTGTGCAAAGGTTTATCTTAACTAATATATTAACATCACAACTTGGCCCCCTTCAAACCTAAATTTCTGGCTCTGCCCCTAGGTAGTACCTCTCTCTTTTTCATTATGTTACTATTGTAATCTTATCATTTTGTTTCTCCTGTAACTATCTTGAAGAAAGACCCAGGCCCATCACTTTTTTTTCCTCCCCCTCCCAACCAAACAACCACTTAAAACGTTCTCTCTCTACTTTTCTCTCCTCAATTATTCATCCCCCTATCTCTTTCATTATGTTACTGTTGTAATATATCATTTTGTTTCTCTTGTAACTATCTTGAACAAACACCAGGCTCCACCACTTTTTTTCCCCCACTCCCAACCAAACAACCACTTAAAATGTTATCTCTCTACTTTTCTCTCCTCAATTTTTCATCCTCCCTAAAATCCCTCCAAACAAACATACCTTCACATAGAAATTTAGTACTAACAGGCAGCAGCACAGAAGTCTTTCCGGTAGCTTATTGTGCAACTTTTACATATATATATACATATATATATATATATATATATATATATATATATCAAAAACGCCATTGAGTTTAATCATTCTTCAGGGGAAAAAACCCATCGCTTATGTTACCATTAATCCATACGTATTTACATTTAATTTTAAAACCTAAATTACATCTCAAAACTCAACAAAAACTCAATGTTGGGCTACTTTTGGGCATCACCGACTATCATTCGAACCCCACTCCTCCGTTTTATTCCCAGACCCCTCCCATCACTCTCTAGTCTCAACTCCAAAACCATAGTACCAACCAAATTGCTTTTGTTCTGAAGAACATAAAATAAGTAATTTCTCAAAAATGCTAAGAACTATAACCTGGAATGGAAAACTAACATAGCAACCAAAAGTGCTAACAATGACAGTTCTTAGAAGATTAATTCCATTAATGCCTTGCTCAGTCTACCTGCAGAGTTGCTCTTAATACTGAAGAAGTAACATTGAAACTTCAGATCACTACAATATTGCTACAAGGGAAAATATACATTGATGCAATAGGCTTTTTGCCCATATATTTGGCCATTGGCACAGTATCTGTGGCACAGCAGAATCAACTCCATAATAGAATGTCCATCAACAGTACTCCGACAGAAAACAAAATGAATGGATGACGTACCAAGTATCAATCACTACTACAATACAAACTGACATCTCCGATTAAAATATTATTTGCACATTGCTGCCCAGTTTGAGGGAGATTTAACTTCATGTCAGCAGCGGCCGAAGTTCTGAGACATCTACATATTGACTGCGAATCAACAGCCCATATTCTATAGATCAACTGCAAATGAACAAATGAAATGCAAGCTCGTTAGCCTTGTATCCATTCTGAATTAGGTGAAGAAAAGCAGTAACAGACTTAATTTTTGACGAACAAATTCAATACGTAACTCAGATCCATCCTTTAAAAATAAAAATAAAAACTCTGCCCCACACCGTAAATAAATAAATAGCAAATTGATGACAACACGATCAACTGGCACAAGATAGTCAGAAGGAATTAGGGGCTAGAGAACGCCTGACTAGTAGCACATTTAAACTACTCATCTTATTTTCAGCTCCGTTTCTAACTAAATTCTTTCAATATCAAACGTTATTTTAACATATAGAAATTAACACTGTTTACATGGTTGGAAAATACAATATACCCCATTCCACTTTGTTAAAAGCAAGGACAAACACAGTTTAAGTTTCTTGTCTCGAAAACTAGACAAGAAGTAGATACATAAAATTTTCATACATCAAAATATATTCCAAAAAAATTGTGGCAACAAACTTGCAGTGACAGAGAATCATGATAAAATGGCAAACCCCCAAAGAAGGATCTGAAGCAAGTGTTTTTTTTTTTTTTTGTTTTTCTAACTGGATCTGAAGCAGGTATTTATTGACCACTTCTCTGGCTGAAGCCAGCAAGGAGAGAAGTCAGTAGACAGTAACGGACTAAATTCTTAGAGAGCAGTCATGTGGGAAGAGAAAAATGTGTGAATTTCATAAGAGAATATTATATTACTCAGCATCATTGAGATGAGAGCTCGAAGAAGAATTTGACCTTTGCTATCATTAAAGCTATTTATCAGTAATACGACTTAACGAGTGCTCCTGTCATCTTTGTCACTCATGTCATCTTTGTTACTTGTTTGTGGAGTATACTGGCTGGTAGATGACGGTGAGTATCCAGGTTGACTGGGAGAGTACCCTGCACTTGGACTGCATGATTGAGAGAAGAAATGTAAGAACCATATTGGTGCCTATTAATTCAATAACAAGCTTAAAAGATCTATTTCAAGAACTAGAACTGCATTATCAGCTCACCTGTATTGTGGAGAACTTGGGCTGTAATCCGGGCTCACTCCAGAATTGTATGGACTGGAGAGGTAAAAAAATTGAAAACATCATTCAAGACATTTTTAACACTCAAAACGAAGAAAGTATATGTCAATCCACTCCCAAACCATAATACATAGTATTTGCAAGCACAGGGATAAGTCAGGTGGTCTGAGTTAAATCCAGGACAGAAAGCTGATGAGCATACAGCTTTAAAAAGGATGGTGACCAAATTTGAAACCAACATTTAGATAATATCTTATCAAAACTTATTTAATTAAAAATAACAAAAATAAACCTACTTTTAAGTAAAACCCCATATCTTTTTCATGCTCTTAAATGCTGTGTGTCACACCTCATAACAAACACAGAAACTGAAGTCACCAAATCTGAGAACTAACTTCTCCCAACATTAGGTGTTTGGATGAAAGAATGACACACTGACTGACTAAAAAGT
This sequence comes from Quercus ilex subsp. ballota, assembly GCA_032727855.1. Lineage (NCBI taxonomy): Eukaryota > Viridiplantae > Streptophyta > Magnoliopsida > Fagales > Fagaceae > Quercus > Quercus ilex. Next base: position 54,448,317 of record CM064913.1, on the reverse strand, counting down.
GCTTTAAACCAACCCCAACCCCAACCCCACCAAAAACAAAACCAAACAGACGCAACTGCTCAAGTTGTTAGCTGTTACTTTACAAACCAATCAGTTACGCAGCTCATTAAACAAGCAAACCAATTAATAACGACTGAGGCAATTAACCATCATGTTAACACAGAAAAACCTGATATCGATCTTTTGTAAGAGATGTTTCTTTCTTATATCAATAAAATTTCTCACTTATCAAAAAATATCTTCCATAAGAGAGGTAAAAAAGAAGAGCAAAAAAGTGCTGTCTTAAAAATAGCAAATTTACCTGCTGGGACTGTACGTTGGGCTTGATGGAGAATAAGATGGGGATGTTGGTGAATATGATGGGGATGTTGGGCTGCAACAGAAATGAAAGGTTCAAGCATAACAAACAGTGAATATAAGTTGCCATAATATTGGAAATCAAGAAAAAATCAAACACTGGCCAAGACAAGGGTAGGACATTCAGCTAGCAGCTGAAAATGTAATTTGGACATATGAGAACAATTACATATTTGCAATCAGCTGCTAGCATAATCAACCACACCTTGTACCGCCAAAACAAACAGCAATCATCATATTTTGCAACATGGCTCACCTGTAATTTGGAGATGTAGGACTATATGGACTGGACGGTGACAATCTTGGACTGCTTGGTGAGTATGCCAGTGATGGGCTGTATTTTGCTGACTGAGGATTGTAACTTGGAGATGTCGGGCTATAGCTTGGCGAGGTTGGGCTATAACTTGGTGATGTCGGGCTATAGCCAGGAGAAGTGGGGCTATAGGCTGGTGAGGTAGGGCTGTATGATGGGGATGTGGGGCTGTATGATGGGGATGTGGGGCTGTAGGAAGGTGAAGTCGGGCTATAAGAAGGAGAAGTTGGGCTATAGGATGGCGAGGTGGGGCTGTAGGATGGTGACGTAGGGCTGTATGCAGGTGAAGTGGGGCTGTATGCAGGCGATGTGGGGCTGTATGCAGGTGATGTGGGGCTATAGCTTGGTGAAGTTGGGCTGTAAGTGGGAGATGTGGGACTGTAGCTTGGAGAGGTAGGACTATAGCTTGGAGATGTGGGGCTATAGCTTGGAGAGGTGGGCGAGTAAGATGGGCTTGTAGGAGAATAGGCAGGACTGGTTGGGCTATAACCAGGAGAGCTAGGGCTATAAGTAGGGGAAGTAGGGCTGTATCCAGGAGACGTGGGACTGTATCCGGGGGAGGTAGGACTGTATCCTGGGGATGTAGGACTATATCCTGGGGATGATGGACTATAGCCCGGAGATGATGGGCTGTACCCTGGAGATGAAGTAGGAGAAAAGGCCATTCCACCAACATAAGGAGAAAACTGAGCATCTGAAATTGGAGACAGGCGGAGATTTGGGCTCAGCAAATAACTTGGAGACATCAAGTTATCATGATATGGAGTTCCTGAGACAGGAGAGCGGGAAGGTGTCATGCCAAAATCCAGACCATCCATATAACTAGGTAGCTGGAGCTCAATAGCATTCTTCAACATCTCATCATTGAGATACAAAGCACAGTCTCCAGTGCCAATGGGTGCAAGCTGGCCTAACATTATATTTTCAGTAACACCCCTCAAATGATCTGTTTCAGCAAACACCGCAGCATCAAGAAGAATGTCCACCGTCTCTTCAAATGAGCATCTCATCATTGGCCCTGTATCATTTCGGTTGATACCATGACGAGTGATTGCCATTAAATGGCCACGATAGGTCATTGTATCACACAGGATAGCCAGATGGCGATAATTCACATAAGATCCATCAAAAGATATAACAACCCTCAATTCATCCAACAGGGATCGACGAACTGCCTCAATTCCAAGAACCTCAATAATTTCTATCAAGTGATTGCTTGTGGTCCTCCTTGGATCAACGTCATCATGGCACATAACTGCCAATAGATTAACACCTTCTGTATCCAACATCCACTCTTGCTCTGGCTTAAATCCATCATTATCTTCAAACCGGTTTATCTTACATTGTTTAATAAATACCTTGTTGATATCTGGGATACCCCGAAGAGCCATTTCCGTCAACATGTTACTCTCAATCTTCTTGAGGAAAACATCATCTTCAGCAGATTCATCATTCAGTTCACCCTTCGGAGCTTCGTCATTCATGATACGGATACGAAGGATCAGTTTTTCAGCATTGTCATCATTGAATATACAAGTCAAATCATCATCAAATTCAAGGTTGATCTTCTCAGCAATGTCAGCCATGCTTAACTTCTTATCCACCATCATTTCACGATTCAACTCTATACGAAGCAACCAAGGAGAGATTTTTTCAGGGGCAACTTCTTCATCTGGCATTTCATAATAGGATCTGACAAAATCAACATCCTCTTCAATAATTGTGCTCATAGGATCCGGATCATACCATACTTCTGTAGCTTGAGTTACACTCCGGAGAGTAGTGTATTCTAAAGCACATTGAACATTCTTTGCTCTCTCCTTAGTTTTACTAACTTCAGGCTTCAAGTAGACAGAGAGAGAAGGTGTTTTGATCCTCTTAGCAACATTAATGATTTCCCTCAACCTGGGAACACCAAGAGTGACATTCTTTGCACTAACACCAGCATAATGGAAGGTATTCAGAGTCATCTGTGTAGCAGGCTCACCAATAGATTGTGCAGCAACACAACCAATCATTTCCCCAGGTGCTACAAGTGACTGTAGGAAACGCGATTCTATTTCACCAATAACCCACTCAAATGCCTCACGAGTAAGTTTGTACTCCTCCAACACCCTCTTACTGGCAAAAGTGCTACGTAGCAAAATATTAAAGAAGAGAGTAGCATTCTTTTGAGCTTCAACACTCAACAAATCCTCACCCGGTACAACCTTCAGCCTCTCCTGGAGCTTATCAACAGCTTCCACAATTTCCATTGGATGCATATCAGAATGCCTTCGATTGTCAATCTTAAAGATCTTCTGCGCATTCCATATAAGCCTTTTAAGGTTGACAGGCAATGGCCAAGTATTATCACCTGTAGTGGCAATCTCTGTTCCAAGTTGGAATCTATCAGCTTCAAGTTTTTGAACTTCAGCATCAAACACGTTGCGGAACTCTCTTATGGTTTTCAAGTCTTCAATGTGTTCTTGCATCATGTAATCCGGGTTCCAATGTTCATCATCAAACTCATACCTGAATGTCTTATTAAATTCTGATTTTTTCATTTTCAAAGATTCCAACTTCTGCGATTCTATCCAGACAGAATCCATACCATCTTCCCCATATAGAAACTGGATAACATCACCCAAAGAGTTCCGTACAGTCCCATCATATTTGACCATAATATCTTCCATAGCCTTCACAAGTCGCCTTTGAATGTAACCAGTTTCAGAGGTCTTCACTGCAGTATCAATAAGACCTTCCCTACCACCCATGGCATGAAAAAAGAACTCCTGTGGAGTCAGTCCACGCAGGTACGAGTTCTCCACAAACCCACGACTTTCTGGCCCATAATCGTCTTTAGTGAAATGGGGCAATGTCCGGTCTATGAACCCATATGGGATTCGCTTACCCTCCACATTCTGCTGCCCCACACAAGCAGTCATCTGTGATATGTTGATGAAACTACCTTTGGATCCTGCAGTAACCATAGCCTTGAGATTATTACTCTCATCTAAACTCTTTTGGGCACTACTTCCGGCATCATCACGGGCCTTATTCAAAGTCTGAAAAATAAAAGATAATTTTAGTTAGTATTTGAAAAAAGGGGGGGGGGGGGAGAGAGAGAATCTGGAAAAAGAAAATTGACTTGGCACCTGGTTCACTTTGTTTTCAAATGACTCCATCATAGTACGTCCAGGTTCAGGTTCTAGCTCCTTTGCTTGGGCTTTCCGAATAAGGTCTTTCACTTCATTTTTTGCTTTAGAAATAGTTTCATTAATTGTTTCCATTGTTGATGCATCAGCAATGGTATCTCCAATCCCAATGCTAAAACCATTCTGCAAAAGCCAGTAATTAACAAGCCACTGCACGTGACCCAAAAACTTACGAGCTGCATCAGGACCAACCTCTTCCCTGTTCAACAAACACATACAGAAAAAATCAAAAAGGGACTTCAAAACCTTTTCAGAGCAGGGCCCCAAGTATAACAGCTGACATTCACTCTGACTTCAGTTTTTCAGTTCATCTTTGAATAGCAGGAGCAAAATCATGTTTCATTAGAAAAGATGGAAATAAATCTTTAACTGTTGGTTTTATCAATGACTAATCTTCTTTCCCAACAACTATGTTTTCATTATCAAATTCAAAAGAAGAAAAAATGCCAATTTTCAGAAGTCTCATTAAAAAAATAAATGGGCTAGTCATATTTTGGCTGTAAACCAGAAACTGTCAAATTTCAAACAAGATAGAAGCTATATGAGTGCATAAAAATACCACCTAAAAATGTGAGCGGATAACTATATGTTAAGCGTGCATACCAAATAACATGTATAAGACTTCCAGTAGATGTTCCAAGTGTCTTCTTGCAAAGAGTTCCAGCAAGTAGCTCCCCCCTTTCTATTCTCACTTGAGTGTCCCCTGGAGTAATGGATCCAGTTTCTGACTCTGAGTGCCAGGCAGAAGTTCTTATGAGATTTATTTGTTTTGGTATAATAAGATTGAAAACTTGTTTTCCAGTCCAATAAGGCCCTGGCTTCAAAATTGCAGGAGCAGGAATTTTCCCGTCAAAATCTTCCCACCACATCAAGATGTTCATGAAAACATCCTGCAGAAACCAGTGGAGATTAGACTCCCAGAAGAATTTAAGAAAATAATATTGTTAAATAGACTTAATTTATGCATCACTGTTACCTTCGGAATAAGCGTGTCCCTCTTGGTGATTTTACGGCATCCTAAAAGCGTATCCTGGACTATTCCCATAACAGGTCTATTCGACTGAGGAGAGACAATGCATTTAGGCACCATCATTAGCTCCAACACCTCTGCTCTAGTTTCAAATGATTGAGGAACATGCATATTCATTTCATCACCATCAAAATCAGCATTGTATGGTGAGGTAACAGACAAATTCAGACGAAAAGTTGAGTATGGCATAATCTTGATTCTATGCCCCATAATAGACATTTTATGAAGACTAGGTTGACGATTAAAGAGTACAAAATCTCCATCATTCAAATGCCGCTCCACCTGCAACCACAAAAGCGAGAGTTTGAGACTCATGGTGAAGAGCTAGAGCTATAATATAAAAACATTTAGATTATAAGACAATGCCTTATATCCAAGCTCTAGATGGTGATCACTACTTTTCTTCAAGTAACGGAGATCTAGCCTTTGACCATCATCCCTAATGATATACTTGGCACCAGTTTTACCAGGTGGAGGATGTGGCCCATATTCAACAAGCTCCTTCAACCTGTTTCATTAACAGGAAAATGGAGGAAAACAGTCAATCTACTACTAGCCAAAAAGTATAAAGAAGCAAAGAATAATACAAGGGTGGGCATACAAATATGTACAAAACGGTGTACCTTTCAATGTTATATGGAGTAACAGTCTCTGGATATGTGAGATTTAAAGCAATACTCCATGGGACCCCCAATTCATCAATATTAATGTTTGGATCAGGAGTAATAACAGTTCGTGCTGAAAAATCCACACGTTTCCCCATCAAGTTACCTCTGATTCGACCTTCCTTTGCTTTAAGCCTACTACAGATAGATTTAATTGGTCTCCCTGATCTCTGGGTTGCCTGTATGGTTAGGAAATGCATTAGCCGATGCCTAAAATCATTTATCTAGGAGACACTTGTGTAATTTTAAGCAGCAACCATACCCTTGGCTGTCCCGGCAACTCATTGTCAAAATACGTGGCTATGTGGAATTGCAACAACTGTGCAAACTCTGAAATGATATGTGCAGGTGCCCCATTCCTCTCTTGTTTCCTCAGATTCTCATTGTGCCTTATAATCATTGCCAATTGATGAGTCAAATCGTCCTGCAGTCAACAAAGACATTAAATCAGACCTGACCATAAGCAGGGTTTCTTCTCTTGAATGTGATAAAATCATAAAACCAAAGTTGCTAAATTACATAAATAACATCCTACAATGCATAAAACCAAACAAGTTAAAAAAAAAAAACTAATAGTAACAAAAGAAAGACTGGTTTCCAGTAAAACTAAAAGAACAAACAGTAGAAGATGCTTGCCTCACTCCTGGAGGAGGTATCCATCATCACAGAGGGTCTAACAGGAGGTGGAGGAATTGGAAGGACTTGTAGAATCATCCAGTCTGGACGGGCATACTTAGGGTTCAAGCCTAACAATTGGCAGTCTTCATCACTTATCCTCTTTAGAATACTAAGAACCTGCCATACATTCAATATGTTAGCATTATGCAACAACTCATTTATAATGAAGAGCGCAATATCTTTTGTGAAGAATGAAGAAAGAAATATTGCATGCAGAATGGGTTACCCTTTCTGCAGTAAGTGTCTGTTTTCTTTCCACAGGTTCTGGAAGCTGTTCTTGATCATCACTTTTCTTCCTTTGAGCCTTGTACTCCGCAATCATTTTCATACCTTCTATAGTGAGCTTTGGCTGCTGAGCACCACAGCCACCACGACTTTTTTTCGCTGGTTGTTCAGAATCTTGACCCTGAACCTCAAGTTCATCACCACCTTCACATTTCGTTTTATTCTTGCAGGCATCCAAAATCTTTTTAAGTCTATTTTTAGGATTCTTTATTTTCAATGCTTGCTTAAACTTGTGGTCTTCCTGCAAGAACAACAGTCGAAGTAGAAAGAGTAAGCAATCTTACTGACACCCAATTTTTGAATTCCACTATCATAGAACAAAGAAATGGCGAAAATAATTTTTTTTTCAAAAATTAAGATGTCTAAGACATATACCATCTGATACAAAACTCGAGTGTAAACAAAGGGAGAGTCTCTTGAAATACTTAGTCTAGTCAATCAAAAAACGAACGCAAATTCTGGGGTTCAGTTTGTTTCATTTAATCAACATATGCATTATCACCATAATCTCTACTGTTTAGTACTCTCACATAATTCAGATGGTGGAACATTTTATACATACTTCCATTGACCACAGTGAACTACTTGGTTCATCCTCTTTCACAATCCCTTTCCCCTTTAGGTTATGGCCCACAAAGATCATTTGTATTGCACATGTTCACCTTATGCTTGTTCCAATTAACTCTATAAATTCAAATTACAGGGAGTCATGCAGGCAATAACAACAACCAACACTTAGTTCCAAAATTTTGGGATCAACTATTAAATTTCAACAGATTAGTGAGGGTTGGCCACATGTATTTTTTTCAGCCATTCTATTTTATCCAAAATCATACTCTCCCTTAATTGACAAGTCCTATTTTTCCTACTTCTAGTAATGTTATTTTTCATCTTCCTCTTACCTTTTATTGTTCCCTCAACTTGAATCAAACCCACTTTGTCACTAGTGCATTAATCACTCTCCTTAAAACATGATCAACTCACATCTCAAACAACTCTACCTCATCTTTTCATCGAGAGTGGCCAGCGGCCACCCCTATCTTTCAGCAAATTTCCTCATTTCAAAATCTTATTTTTCCTTGTATTCCCACTTATCCTTCTAAACATTTTCATTTCATCTACACTCATTTTATGACAATTTCACTTCTTAACCGCCCAACGTTCAAGTAGGCAACTAACATGAAAACCCTGTGGAGATTAAACATATAGTCCTACTACTATATGCAAACGGAAGCAATTCCAAATTCAACAAGTGCACTTAAAACCAATAAAACATAACTGAGGCTTTCAGATACCTCATCAGCCAGAATTTTCGAGCAATTGAAGCAAACAGAGCGCATGATACTGAGCACAGTCTTCAAAAACCCAATATGAAACATAGGCTTAGCAAGCTCAAGGTGCCCAAAGTGTCCAGGACACTCTGCCATGTTCGCTGTGCAAGTCTCACACTTCAACTTTCTGTCAATTGTACCGAGCCGAGGGTCGCTTAAACCGCCCACCTTCGGCTTTCCCCTCTCCATAGTCTCGCTGTGCTCAACCTGCACCACTGACATTTGCCTCTGCACACCAAAACACCAACAACGCTCCGTTCAAAACACACTTAAAAAGCTCAAAAACACAATTCAACAAACCCTAGAATACAAGAAGTAACAGAAAATGAAAAAAAAAAATTCAGAATTAAGCAACAACTGCAGCTGCTAAAGAAATCCGAATTCCTTTTTTTCCGTTTTCCCATGGATTTTCTCAGCAACCAAACGGAACTGAACAAAATTGAAAAGAGAGAATTGAGAAATGGAGAATTACGATCTCATCGGGGCTGAGTATGCCGAACTGAACCATGCGGACTTTGGCGACCTCCGCCGGAGAGTAAGGAAATCGCATATCCATGGCGATCGGGTTTGGAATGAAAAAAAAAAAGAAGAACAAACCCTAATTCAGAGAGTGAAAGAGAGAGAGAGAGTTTAAAAGTTCTTAAATCTTAAACAACTTTTTTTGGGTTTTGAAGATTAGTTTGTATTTTCGTTTTTTTGAAAAATGTTTCGGTTAGTGTTTTTGCTATAACTCTCAGAGAGATCGACTGCGCGTTTCTCTGTCTCTCTTGAGGAACTCTCAATAGGAGAGACTTCGATCAAAAGAAATTGGGAGCCCTAGGGGTATATTTATAGACGAGCAAACCCGACCGTGTGCGCATTCGATCTCATCGAACGCTATCGTGCGCCGAATGCGCACTTACGCTATTTTGACTAAAAGACTAAAGTACCCCTATAATTTTTTCCCACATAAATCATAAAATTTCAATTGAAAATAAAAATTATATCAAAATCTTTGCAATTAGTTGCTAAAACATGTCTTCATACAAATTGGAGTGGCACTTTCTAGTTTTTTTAATGGAAATATACATGATTCGAATTTTTCTTCCTCATTAGTGATGTATCAAGGAGAAAAAAAAAATACAAATATTTAGAATATCAAGTGAAGTAAATTAAAGATTTTTTGGTTAAAACTTAAGTATGATGGTGGAGAATCATAATTTGATAGATTAGATGTTCTAGGTGAAGGTTAGAGTCGTTGGTATGGTTATTAGTGAAGCTAGGAAGTTGTGGACATATAAAGATGGACTTCATTGTACATCCAAATGCAATTACTAGTTTTGGATGTTGAATATGATGATCGATGTAAAAGTTGTTGTGGACTAGCTTTGGCCTAGCTAATCCACAACACTTACATTAATTGGTCTCTTATACCATGAGTGAATGCAGAGATTTACTTAGCAAAATTCATCAAACTAAGATTAGACACGGAAGTCAATTGATGCATAGAAGCTTTCATGAAAGTAAAGGAACTAAGATCATTCGCACTAGTTATTGTGAAATAGCATGAAGCCCAAACTATAGCCAATGAAACCCAAAAGTCACTTATACCATATTATGAACCAGTTATGCAAAATGAGATTTTACTACAAATTGCTTATGCAAATATATAAGTTACTATAGCTTATAGAAAACGATTTTTTTTTAATGTTTTCTAAGGGTAAAATAAGATAGTGAGTGATGATTGTTATGTATAAGGAGAGAAAAATGATTAAAAAAAAATTGATGCTTTAATGAAATAGAATGTTGAATAGATAATCATTTTATGTGAGTATTTTGAAAAAAAGTTAGCTAAAATAGAAAAAATAATAGCTAAAATAGAAAAAATAAGTTCTTATTTTAAAATAGAAATGAAATTTTATATAAGATGATATGAATAATCTTAGGTAAACTCATAGTTTTTAAACTATCCGTTATGGTGTTTTATTGCTTTTAAATTTGGATTTAATAGTCATGTACTATGACACAATTTTTTTTTTTTATATACAAGATAAAATTTATATTCTAGTATAATCTAAGTATATATGCGTATGAAATTTCCTCTTGAAGACTTGAACTCCGACTTTTACCTCCCACACTCTACAAACACTTATATTTATAGAGTGACTATCGCACCAAAAATGTGCAGTAATAACATACACCTTTAATAACGTTGTAACTAGTGTTTTGTTTAAAGAATTTATTTATTTACAAAAAAAGAAAAAGATAATAAATAAGGGATTAAATGGGCCAAAGGAAGAGAAAAAGTTATGAACTCATTCTTTCTCGTTGCGGGCCTGAAAGTTAGGCTAAAGCATATCTTTATGCAGTACAAAACTCAATGCTCGATGAAACCCAAATCCAACCCACCTAAACCAGCTGACTCTACATCTCTCTCTCTCGCACTGCTCTTGAAATTTCCGTATAACAATTGAGTGATTGACACGCAAACGCGTTGTCATTTTCAAAATCACATGGAAAATGCTAGAAACACCGTAAATCATACAACTTTTTGTCATAGCTCGTCGTGAAATAAGATGCGATTCATGATAGAATGGGCCCATATGTACGTATCTCTCTCTCTTTTTTTTTTTTTCATAACACACCACGTTACAAGTTGCGGCAAAATTCGTGCTATTTGTTCGTGGTCTTAGAGTTGACCTTCGTTACATACGATGACAATTCAGAATACAAAACCCAAGTCCGTTTTATAAACCACCCTCTCACCCTTTTGTTCTCAGCGTCAAACAACAATAACAACAACAATTCCTAAACCCATCGAACACCAATCAATGGCTTCCATCTACAGCTGCACGGAATGTGGGACAAACCTCAATCTGAGCTCATCGCACCTCTACCCATCAGACTTTTACTTCGAGGCTGGGAACAAAGGCACGCTTTCCTTCTCATGGGTCGACTCGTCCAAGTTCAGGTTCGAGAAAGAGGACAAGATCAGACCCTTTTTCGAGACTCTCAACTACTGGGGCATTCAGAGGAAAAGGACCAAGATCATTTGCAATAGCTGTGGCCGTGTTGTTGGTCACGTGTACGATGATGGTCCTCCTATGACTGACAGTCCTGGTCAGTTTCACATGGGACCTAGCCAGGTCATTCCTAGAGCTCCCAGGTATCGGATCAAGACCAAGGCGCTTCAGATCACATCCTAAAACCTGAAACTGAAATTGGGGTATTTGTGTTTTTGAGGTTTTGGGTGTGTTTTTTTTTTTTCGAAAGTCAAATGGGGGTTTTGGGTCTTTTGGGTTTCTGAGGCTTTACATATGTTGTTTATGTACTTTTGGATAGAAAAGGTTCGGTTTTGCAATATTTTGACTTTCATTGTATATAATATATATGTTGGTCGAAATAAAATGGCTCTTGATCTTGTTTTTAGTACTATTTTGCTATAGATCATAAGGCTTATGAATCAATAGCTGCCATTATTAGAATCTGAAACAACTAACAGCACAATACAACTTCACCAGCAACACAAATTATCTACTAAAAAAAAAAAAGGCTCAGGGCCTCAGGCCTCTTTCTTTAACTTAACACCAATTACCAATCTGCTCGTAATAACAGAAACAGGACCCAAAGGCAACAAAGAGCCCTGTTTTCCACATAGTTACAAAGTTGTCCACTGCATTGTATTCTATTGTTGATCACTCATCTAATCATCCTCGCAATGCCTTCTTTAGAATTATAATATCATCTCTTAACGTAGAAGTTCATTCCTCTGCTTCCATATGTGGTAAACTGTAGATCACAATGAGAGTGTACATAAAAGGGACGTCATGCCTTTACCCTTCAACCGAGATTCACCCCAACACATCCTCCCAATGATTTTTAGGATTTTTTTTATTAGACACCATAACATCAAGGTTCTCCAAATCTTTTTAGAAAAAGAACAACCATCTTTGCTCTCTGTCCTCAACCTGCAAAGAATACATTGAGTGTCAATAGTAATGCCGCAGCTTATCATTCAATCCTTAGTTGTGAACCAGCCTATACAGGCATGTCTGGGAATTGTTTTAGAGAACCAAAACAATTTCCGCCACCATACTTCAGGGAATTTAGTTCTTACCCTTTTCCAGGCCCCTATGCTTGAGAATCGCCTAGTTTTTCTGGCAGTCAATATTGGTTTGTTTTCCCTCTCAGTCTCCACCAAGCTCAACTTACTTTGAATGCACAATAGATCCTCTGATCTAGCAGGGAGCCAAATCCAATCACCATCCCGCAGGATGCCTTTGCTTCAAATGAACTTGCTGCATCATACACTGCCCGATAGCCATATTGAAGAAACAAAGTGCCATTGGGGTGCCAATACTCATGCCATAGGGAGATAGTTTCACCTGAGCCTACTATGAACTTAATGAATGGCCTTGTAATTTTAGATTCAAAATCTTCCTCCAAGACCAGGTGCTGTCTTGAGGAACTTTAGCCACTCAATGACTTCTTCTTTTGAGAAGATTCAAGTGAACCCATGCAACCCAAATGGAGCGTTCCTAGGCAAATATATTCCAAATGACCCCAATAATAGCAACCTTATTCCATTCCTCCAATGTCCTCAACCCTAAACCCTCATTTCTTGGCTTGCATACATGATCTCAACTTATTTTTGCCCTAGAAGCTGAATGGTCTAATCCATTCCAAAGAAACCTACTAAGCTTTTGCTCCACAATCTTAATAACTTTCTTTGGGAGGATCAACATTTTGGTCCATGATAAACACCTAACTGTTGGTAGAGTTGGCTCTTAATCCAGAAATTATACTATAGTTTTCTAAAGCTTTCTGCACCACTTCTACAGAGTGAATGTCAGCCTTCAAGAAAACCATTAAATCATCAGCCAATCAGAGATGGGAGAGCTTAAGAGCACCACATTTATAGCGAAACTTAAAATTGGCGCCAGCTGTCTATGCCTTTCTGCAGTAACCTTGAGAACACATCCATGGCTAGGACAAAGAGGTATGGGATATAGGACCCCCTTGCCTTAAACTTCTTCCACCTTTTAAAATTTCCTACTAAACAACCATGGAAATTTATTGAAAATACCATTACATCATAGGTGTGGTGTGATGTTTTAGAATATACTAATACATCTTGTCCCTTCATGTGTGATTTGCTTTCCTCCACAAGCTAGTAGAATGTTAAAGATCTCTTTTTTGTTTTTAACTATTACCCCTTCAATTATATATATGTGTCAGGCAATCAAAGATAGTTCTTTCTTTGTGATGAAACTAGTTTTGGATGATCTCTAGCATGAAAAGTTGAATAGCGCAGTGGCTTAAACTCCTAGCATATCAAACTGGTCTATTTGTAGAGATGGGGGCTGAACTAGGAACATGGGTAAAGTGATCTATTGCAAACCAGTTAAGTCAAAGTGGTAGATTGTAAGAGTGATAAATGGTTACTGATATTGTCTTAGAAGATTGAGCTGCTGAAACTGTGTCTTCAACATGTTTCTTGGAATAATGGAGTGGATAGGAAGGATTGGTATTGGAAAGGAGTAGAAGGTTTGATTACATGAGTAATTGTTAAGAAAGATGAAGCATTCTTTTATGCTCATGCAATGTAGACAAAGATTGATATTGGAACTGCTTGGAAGTTGGATGACTGGAAATTTGAGGACTCTGCAGGAGACATTGCAGATCAGGACTCTGCACAGTATGATGGGGAGTTATAATTTTAGACAACGAGTAATTTTCATAGTCCATATGCAGTTCTTAGTTGATGATGGAAAATATGCACAACATAGTATAGTCAATGGATGGTAATATCTAGCATTTCTATTCTGGAAGTTGAAAGTTTCAGCCCTGATGTATATGTATATATCTTCTGATTAGAAGATCTATAGTATTAAAGATGGATGCAGATATGAGGAATCTCTGACAGCAATAACAGGCACCTTATGAGGAAGAAGATCATATTCACTCATAGTTATCTTTCACAGATGCAATATAGTTTTGAACTGTTACAGGACTTTGTGCTATCAAATTGTCAGGAAAGCCATTGGCTAGGAGAGGCTGCTAAATTCCTGCTTTCTCCTACCATTTGGACCCAGCTATGAGAATTTGAGGGGAGGAGTTCAGGCTTTAACAGCCTAGGGAGGCTCTTTAGCTGCGGATTGCTTTGTTCTTGGGGTGTTGGGAGTAGAAGGGGCTTATGATCTTATGAATTACTATGTTGCTTAAAATCTCCATTATGCATGTTCATATGTATGGAGTGTTAATATCAAAAATTAAATTACTGGGTACTCACCAATTAATTAGAAAGGATACAGTGATGAGGGGCCAAGAACTGCAAATGCAATACTTGTACCTGGTTCAGCTACTTGTATAATTCATGAAACAACTCTTGCTTAATGAGGGGAAGTATAATTTCTTTAAAATCAGTGTATTCGATATAAAATACAATTGCTTTTTTATGATGTTACTCCTCCCTGATAAACATTTCTGTATTTGAAATCTATGTATTGTGGTAGTGATGCTGATGATAGTTGTATTTTCGGTCATAATGGCATACACCATCCAGTGATCTAACTGAGGAGCCCCACCCCAGTTGAGGTCATTTTTCAAAATAATTGGAAGGTGATAAACCCCAGATCAAACATAGTAATATCTAATAACTATACGAAATTAGTGAAATATCTATTATATCTACAAGACTACAACTTTCAAGCCAAAAAAAAAAAAAAATCATATCTACAACTGTATAAAAAATTAAAAAGACTAAAGTTCCTAGCTTTGTTATAGTGCAAAAAGATGTGAAATTATCTTCTTCTTCTTCTTTTTTATCATTAAATTGTTATAAGAAATATGAGATTGTTAAATTCATTTTATATTTTTATTATTGTTCTTAGTACATTTTTGCTTTTATTAAGAAAGAGAGTAAAAGACTATTGCATACTTTTGGTAGTCTCACTTTTGCAATTAAGAGAGAGACAGATACAGAGTTCTATAAATGGTTGCATATCTGGTTATATGTTTTTTGTTGAATACGGACTTGGAAGTTTTAATTGGACGCCTTATTTCATCCATGTATGGTCTCAGGTTCAATCCTTTAAAATATACTTAACTGAAGAGAAAGCAAGTTTGGATAATGCTTGGCAACCATCAATTTCTTAAAAAACTAATTCTCTGCCTATTTTTTTAGTTGGGAGTTCTTGCAACTGAAATTCTGGATTTATTCATATGCTCACTTGTCAGTTCTTAGAATTTCCATGTTGCAACTACCAGTCAATTTTTCTTTGTCTTTTGCTGTTCACATGCAGCTAACTGATATATAGTCTCGTTGACCTTATTATTAATTATACACTAGAGGATATAACAATTGATTTTGTATGGAAAACCAATCTATCAATCATATTTGAAGGGTAGGTTGGATTAGTAGCTCTGGAGGTTGGTCATGCTAGTCAATTTTCAGGCTTTGAAATTATTTGTCCCATCATCTCAACACTATAAGAACAGAGAAAATTAGTGTGTATATACCAAAGAAAAGTTTACTCAATTAGTGAGCGTATACCAAGGAAAAGGTTTGTCAAGATGAAGCAATTAGAGGAAACTAAAATTGGTGGTGCAAAGACAAAACAGGTGGTTCCACCATCTCCTCCACCTCTGCCACCACTTCCAAGGTTCTGGGTTAAGAAGAGTTTTACAGAAAGTGTGACAAATCAAGAGATTGCCAAATTCTGGAGGCAGAAGCGCATTGAGGAAGAAGATCACCTTCTTGCTGCCATCAAAGCCGCAGCACGAATTAGGGCCCGAAACCTTTCAGTAAGATCTTATGACATGCATTTTAGATATCTGATACAGCAATCATTGGCTGCTCATATTTATCAATTTAACTCATTTTTATAAATAAAGTATCAATTGTGAAACTAAAGTGACAGAATCTAACGTGTGAGAGTGTTTTTTTTTTGGCTGCCTATTTTGACAGAGCTTTTTACTAACTTTTTAGCTTAACTTTTTCTAGGTTCAACTGTATTTTTTGTCCAACTAATTTTTTTTTTTAAGTTTAATAAACTCTCCCAATCGAGCACTGGTTCGAACCTGGACTCTATTCCCTATGAGAGCTAGAAGTACCACTGGGTCAAGATGTTGTTGACATGTAGTGTAGTCTTGTGACTTGAGAGTGTCGGGCTTATATTCTCACATGGCACAGAAATGATGAGAGAGATGTAAGGTCTATTGTCACTTTCAATCACCCATGAAAAATTTAAATTCGGTTCATATGAAGAGAAGTTTAAATTGATGAAAATCCTGTTTTTTTTTCATTTCCCGTCAGTCATCGTTAGCAGGTTAAACCGGATCTCTCAAAGTGTAAAAAATTATTTGGGACACCTTTTAAGAGTAGGCTTTATGTTATTCTTATCATCTCATTTATGCAAATTCATTGATAAAACTAGTTGTCAACAACAACATAATAGTATTCGTCGGCAAACAACAACACTGACCAAACTGCTTTCTTTATATTATTTTGCATTGTATATTTAGGAAGGATGGGGAGGAGAGAGCAGAATTGAGTTTCTTACATTCAAAATTCCAAGTGCTCTACTATTTTTTTGGCTTTTAGAAGCAATGGTGTCATGCCCAAATGATGTGTTTGCCATCAGGCTTTCTTCCCTGGGCCTGGGTTAACTAGTGACACTGATAACACACAAACATAGAACATTTTAATTTATTACAGTTGCTAACTTGTTGAAGGTGTATGGTGTATAGGAGGAAGACTACAAGTGCTTTGAGGATTCCTTGAAGGATGAGGATGAAGATACCATGGAGAACAACACAGCAGTCACTGCCAGTGACAGCAAGAACAATGAAATTCGTGTGGGAATAAAGGACTGGTTAGTTCATTTTCTAAATTCTGAATGATTAGCGCGTGTATATATATATATATATATATATCACAATGAGAAAAATTAAATGCAAATTACAAACCATTCTGAAGTTCTTTTAAGAAGAACTGAGCTTCCAAAGAATAAAGATAAGAAATTCTAATGGACTAATTAGCCATGCAAAAATGCTAATCCCCTAACTATCAGTCTCTAGTGATTTGATTTGGTGAACGGCTTTAAAATTCATTATCATCACATAAATCTTCAACTTACTCGATAACTAATATATGCTCTATTATCAATCTTAATTGATATTTGCAGGTGGACAAAAAGCAAGTATGCCTACTTAAACCAGCCAGCCATCAAGTCCGTGGATCCTTCCAAAAGAAAAACTTCCACTTACATTCCCAATTGTTTGCATTATAAGCCCACTCCTTTATATCCTACATCCCTTGGTGTGTTTTAGACCATTGGAGCTGCTTCAATTGATTGTATTCATTTGAAAATGTGAAAAACATTGTTTGTGCTGCATGATTTGCTAAGTTGTGTTCTTTTCAGTAAGGGAGCGTTTATGTAGCGGTTGCGTTTGCGTTTGTGTAGGTTGCCTTTTTTTTTTACTGGTCCATGGCACTGTTCATGGATCACCCAAATGATATAAACGCGTAAAGAGTAATTTATAGCAATAAAAAATATTTTGTTACAGTGTTTTCAACAATAAGTTTTCAGTTTTCAACAAAATAAGCAGTATCCAAACGCACACTAAGTATTATTGCATATCTTGTAAGCTTCAATGAATTGCGATGTTACTGTAAGGGAAAAAAAATTGTTCTCTTGCTTGTATGAAGTGTAAAGCTGTAATACATTTTCCTTTTATTGTCTACTAGTCACAGACCTATGCAATGCGTGGGAATAAATAAGTATTTTGTAATTGTAATACAATGAATAATTTGTTCTTTAAATTTTATTGAAGATAATTTGTTTTTCCTAAAAATTAAACAATTTCTATTCCGTCTAATTAGATCTACTTCGGTCCAATTTAGTCCATTCAATCAATTTCAGTCCCCTTGGGTCCATTTTGGACTAATTGGGCATTAAATTGATCCTTTTTGGGTAAACTATTTAGTTTTGAGTTAAAAAATACAAACAAAATAAAAATTAAAATTAGAAATATAAGCCCTAAAAATGCAATAAAAATGATAAATATTCAGAAGTCTAATCGGTCCATTCTATCCTTTTCGGTCCATTCTGTTCTATTCGATCCACTTTGGTTCTATTTAGTCCCCTTTGGTCCTATTCGGTCGATTCGATCCACGTTGATTCTATTCAGTCCACTTCAGTCTTATTTAGTCCACATTGATCCTATTTAATCATCATGCCCACTTTGGTCCACTTTAGTCCTATTTCGGCCATTTAGTCCATGCTATCCACTTTGGTTCTATTTGATCTACATTGGTCTTATTTAGTCCATTATGTCCACTTTAGTCCTATATAGTTGATATTGGTCCTATTTAGTCCACTTCGGTCCTATTTGGTCCATTGCATCCACTTTTGTCTTAATTTGTCCATTTACTCTTATTCAGTCCACTTCTGTTCGAGTTAGTCTACTTCAGTCCACCTTGTTCCCATTCGGTCCTATTCTGTCCATTTAGTCCACTTCATACCATTTGGGCCAATTCAGTCCATTTGTATCCACTTCGGTCCAATCCGATTCACTTTTGATCCATTTTTGTTCACTTACATATAGGGAAAATACATTTTTTGGTTAAAGGCACTGTACGGTGCTCCTCCCCTGGGACCATCTAGACATTGGGCCCAAACTGCGGAAATGGGCCCATGGTAACTCCCTCGTCAGGCGTTAGGCTCAAGGGCCACCAGATTAGCCGGGCACTAATCAAGGGGGTAAGGTACGGTCCCATGGAGCCCAAGCACATTTGGGCCTAAAGTTCTGACGCAACAGTACGGCCCACGGCCTCGGTCTAGGCCCACATGAATTGCAGGCCCAGTCGTTTTCACCTAATCCTTACTCGGGGACCTTTACTGAACAATGAAACAGGAATAATGTCCGAACATATTGTCATTTGCATACCCAGAAGCACCCAAAAGCACCGCCGTTGGGCATGATTTCTAGAGTAGGAATCAAGTTCCAAGGCCACTTTCACCATATCCCACTCCCACCTAACCATCCACTTATGGTCAATAATATTGGACCTCCCATTGCACTAACCATGGAGGTGATCATAGCCTCTCCACTAATTGAGGGGTATAAACATGAGAAATGGAAGAGAAAATGGGATTGGAAGGTTTGGAGAATTGAGAGAAAGAAACAAAGAGTAGAAGAGAGTGAAGGAAGAGGGAAGCAACAAAGAGGGAGAGCAAAGTGATTTCATTGAGTCTCTGTATCAAGAACGACCCAAGGTAGGAAATCCAAACCCACCATACAAATAAATTGTGAGCCCAAGTGAGATTTCAACCCGATAGCCTCATTTTCGACCCGCACAAGCACCTATTCTAAATTTAAATTTATTAACAAATATATAGATCTCAAACTTGTAATATCTTAAATCTTTAAGCATAGCATTTTTTATTACTACATTTTTGTTGAGCCACATTAACGTAGCATTTTAGTCCATTTCAGTCGGCTAAATTTAAGTGAAAATCTTCCTAAACATGAATACTATGAATAAAAAAAATCTAATTTTTAGGTCAATTACTCATTTGTTTTTAAGTCATTACTTTTAAATGAATTGCATGAGGTTAATTATACTTTCAAGCAAAAAGATATATAATTTTTATATAAATAAATTATTCAAATTATTCATTCTCTTAAAAGATATTATTATGATATTCAAAACTTATAACAAACTTTATACTGAATATATATATATATTGTAGGGTCAGGATTTGTAGCCCAAAAGGTTTGGATTATGAGCCCAACAAACCCAAAACAATGAATTTGTAGAGAGTGAGTGAAAGAGCTGGGCTGGTTGTGAATTAAACAACAATTAACTATGATACTAAGGGATGAATCAATGTAAAAACACACTTAAAAGCTAAACAAACTGATGTCCGAAGAGGTGTATTATTGATTGAAATGTGAATACAGTTCTTAAAGCTACAGTGAAATTTTTCTCCTCTTCTTTTTCTCTTTCCTCCAATTCCCCTTCATTAGAGGCCTCTTCCGTTTATATAGCCTTCTTCTCCATCATCTTCATCGTACACTTGTTCTTCATCTAAGTATTCACTTAAGTACATGTCACATCAGGTATCTTCTTTAGTTCTCCATGAGTAGTGGTAGCTGAGGTTGCACTGTTCAGGGGTCTTCTCCACATAAATGCGACCAGGAAAGTTGCTGCAGTGCATTAAACACGGTGGTAGCAGCTTTTCTTTTAGATATTTCTCCATTCTTATTATCTCCATACATGCCTGAAGCTTATCATTATCATTGGAATCGCTAGGAAAATCGCTCAAACTTCTCAGGTATCTGCTTGACTGAAACTCTTTATATCCGAGGAGCATACACTCTTCGGACTACTTATGATATCTTCGGACTGTATTCCTCGATCATTTCCAGGTATATCTCTCCCACATGGAATCCTTCCCAGTCATTTTCTTCTCTTCGGACACACTGTAATCTTCAAATAGGGTCCTAGGCCCAATATATAATGTTGGGCTTTTACCCCCACATATATAATTTATTCTCTAAATTTTATTGTACATAATTTGTTCTCCCTAAAAATTAAACAATTTCAAAAAGTAATTTCTATCACTCTATTTTTACAAAATATAATTTTATCATTTTTGATGTTTTTTATTTATGTTATTCTTTTTTTAAATGGTTTATATTCTTCTAACTATTGTTATTATACATTATATTTTCCTAGTTTTTTTTGGTACAATTAAAATTTTTAAGTTTCAAGGTTATAATTTAAACTCTTATTCTTTTAAGGAGATTATTATGATAACAAAACTTATCATATAATTATAATTGATATTACTTAAATAATTTATAGTGCTCTCAATCTAAACTTGTATTTTCCCATTCTTAAGTAGATACACCAAATTGGACCGAAGTGATCTAAAATAGAGCAAATGGACCAAATAGACTGAAGTGGACTAAATAGACCTAAGTGGACCGAATTAGACTGAAGTGGACCGAATTAGGTTGAATGAACCAAAATAGACCGTAATGAACCAAATTGGATGGAATGGATCAAAGTGAACCGAATTGACCAAAGTAAACCGAATAGGATTGAATTGACCGAAGTAGACCAAATGAACCTAATTGAATTGAAGTGGATTGGAGTAGACCGAACCAAACCGAATAGATGAAGTGAACCAAAATAAACCAAAATGGGCCGAATGCCGATTTGTGATTAGCATAGCCAAAAATATGTTTTGATATAAACTCAAATTCTTACTCCCCAAATAATCAAGTATTAACTCAAACAAAAATAAAACTAAAACTGAGAGAGAGAGAGAGAGAGAGAGAGATACTACTTGTAATGGGGAACTAAAAAAATATAATACCAACAAGTATGAACCCAAAATAGAGTTTTAAAAATCACAATGATTAATTAATATAAAGTAGAGTTGCAAGAAAGGATAAAAAATGAAGTGAAAAAGAATAACTACCTTTTCAAGAGAGAATGTGAGAGAGAATATACGAAATTTATAGAAAATAATATGAGAAAAAAAAAGTTTAGTGGTGAAATCTATACATTGCATTATATAATCATATCACATATTATTTAATAAAAGTTGGACTTAATAGTTGTAGTTGAGCCAAGTGACTATTTTCTCTTTATAACAAATGACTAACTTCTCATTAATTAGGATAGTTCACTTAAGGTCAAAGTCTATTAGTTAGGTGTTATATGCTTATGTTAAGTAGCCCAATACATATTTGTATTTCTATAATTTAATCTATGGCACTATTAAAGTTTCCATAATATTTTTAAAATCTACTTTTCTAATATATAGAATTTTTAATCAATCCGTACCACAAGCATACAACTAGTTAATTATTTGGATGAACTCAAAAACCTAATTGCTAATTGCCACATAAAGAGTTCTAAAAAAATTACCGGACAATGGATACACCTTTATTTTCTATAACATAAGATTTAAGTTTATAATGTCCGTTCTATGATAATTGCCATTTATTCTCAATACAATACACCAATAAATTTATTTTTTAGCGTAGTTGATATTCAATCTTAGACATCTCAATAAAGATTTTGTCAATTGAGTCAATTAGAATTTACAACCCATCAGGCGATATGAGAATTAATTATATTTAATATTTTTATGAGGTATATTGGAGATTAAAATTACCGTGAATCATTTAGACAACAAAACTTCATCTAATTACTGGATTACAACTAAAAGGCCAAAAAATTAAAGGGTCCAATACGTTACACTCTCTAAGTTAAGAGCACGTTGTATTTGTTATTTGTCCATTATTAGGAACCACGGTTTAGAATTGGCTGGATTGCAGCTTTAAAATCTTGATAAAATCTTTGCTCAGAAAATCTGCCTGCTCGGCTCCTTGTAGCTGAAGCCATCTCAAGCCTCTCAGATTCAGACATCCTTATAATTTTCAGGATGGCATCTGCATATTCTTCCACACTGCAGGCAAGAAATCCTGTTTGCCGTCCATCTTCTTCTAAGACAATGTCCATCTTTGGGCCAGCAGAATTATGAGCTGAAGAGAGAAAGAAAAGTATGAGCAACATATACAGTAGTGGAAAGGTATCTTGTTTTAAATGGGAGATCATAAAAGATGCCAACCAATTGGAATTGCGCCTGCAGCCATAAACTCAACAACACTTATGCCGAAATGTTCATCTGTCATTGAGTGGATTCCTGCAACAGCACCACCCAAAAGTCTCACCAAGTCCCTGCAGATTGTGAGGAATATACCAAAGATAAGACAGCCAAAAAAAAAAGCTACAAAATAGGAGATAACCAAGATTGGGTTTCTGAAAAACTCTATATTATAAAAAAATAAAAAAAAAATTATAAAGAAATCCACAACTTCAAAGATACGCTGGCTAATGGAAAATTTAATGGTAGTTATGAATTAGATATTTTGTTTACATGGCTTTACTAATTCCCTTGTGTCAATCACCACAGATCATATTTTATAATGGAAGCGTATAGTTGGCTCCCTCCAAACGCCCCAAGATTATTTGAAACATCAGTGGAAAAGGACAGTAACTATTTTCTGAATTAAATGCTGATCCACATAAAGTTGATTTAATGCTGAGTATACCCAAGATAATTTTCCAAAATATGCACCATCATAAAGTTTTTGCCATTCCACATAATTTGGTTTTGCCCAGAAGATCAAGACACACATGGTGGCTGTTAACTTTGAACATTTGACTTTCCAACACTAAGAGTCTAAGAAGCACAAGAAGCCCCTCTTTGTCTGTTTAAGCAAGTACATGATGTGTAGTAATAATCTGATTAGCTGCTGCTGAATGAGGGAAAACACAGCTTATCTTCAAATCCCCTGCATGTTTACCACGTCTTGTACTATATGAATCTGAAATCAGTATGTGATACATGTAACAACCCTAGGTGGGAGAAGTCCATCAAATTGGCAAAATTCTTTTTGGACTGAGTATAATCAATTTATTTATATAAAATGTATACTCATGGGTCGGAGAAGTTAATGCACATATTCATCCATTGATTCCACATAAAGTATCCAGAATATATTTGACAGGCACAAACCTGTACATCAGATTCTTATAGAATTCCACATCTCCATCCACCTTTAGTTCAATAGCTTTATTTTTCAAATTTTGCAGTCTTTCCTCATCTGAATTGTTTCGACAACTACCCACAAATTGAAGTTTAGGTCTAGGCAAGTCTGCGTCTAACTTTTTAAGAGCAACTGAAAAGGCTTCAAGTTGGAGAGTGTGTGCCTGAGATCAAAGAATTAAGTTATGAAGCACTTGCCATAACTTCAAAAGGCCCTAAAAATGAGCCATCACATTTATGATACCTTGTGCTCATAAGGATAATACAAGTATACCCCACCTTCTCTGGACGAAATTGAGCTACTGATATAATTATTGGAGTTTTCGAAGGTCTTTCCAAAGGAAGAACCTGTTTGGACAGCAACTTGTTAGAACCCACAGGTGTTTGCATGGGAATTTTAACAAAAGAGAGGATTATTATTAATTTCATGTATTATTGTCAAAATAGAGAAAATATGCTACCAACATAAACCTATAAACATTGCATTTGAATTTTTTTTTTTTTTTTTTTTTAAAGGAAAGAAAAAAGAGAGCAAAATGTGGCTAATCCTACTAAACTAGCACCAGTAGATATTATCTTGTTGCAAAGAAAACATAAATGATAACTTGTTTAATAAAAAATTAGCAACAATAAATGATGACTTATATTCAGGAACACAAATTGAATGCTAAGATCAATAACAATGTTGTATAAAGAAAAATGGAAGGAGAATTTTGGACTGACAGGGGGAAAAAAAGGCACACATACACGAAGGCCTTCAACTCCACAATACATACAAAATCCTTAGATTAAAGAAACAGTAAATTACAAACCTGAAGTCCTGAAGTATCACAAGGAGGATACACTCGCTTAGTTCGGTGAGGAATTCTCCAAAGCTTTTCAATATGAGACTGAGTCCATGAAGAGTTGACCATAGCAAGGTGTGCACAAGAGCCTACAAATCCATACATCCAGCTA
The DNA here is from genome assembly GCA_032727855.1 of Quercus ilex subsp. ballota. Classification (NCBI taxonomy): domain Eukaryota; kingdom Viridiplantae; phylum Streptophyta; class Magnoliopsida; order Fagales; family Fagaceae; genus Quercus; species Quercus ilex. The sequence continues at coordinate 54,423,887 of CM064913.1, read as the reverse complement.
ATAATTGTGTAATAGAGGATTTTGCACCGGGATAGCCAAATACTGCCAAACATAAGAAAATTTTACACTATAACATAAGAAGAGAACAGGTAATATGAAGTTTTCTAGATCAATTACAAATGCATGCAGGAGCTTTATGTAATGTAGAAGATCTCAACTCAGGCCATCAGTGACAGCTCAGAAAAGAAATGTTAGATATAGGACCTTAGAGCATCTCCAACAAATTCATCAAATTTTTGTACTGTTTAGAGAATAAACAATAACTTTTACCTTTATCTACTCACTTTTTCAAATTCACTTTCCAACAGATTCTCTATCACATTCTCTATCTCATTTAAATATTATTTCTTCATTCATTATTTATTCTTTTTTTAACAACTACACATCTTCCAACATTTTTTTATTCAACACCTAATTATTATAATAGGAAAAAAGCATTTGAAGAATGAACAGTAGCCCATCAAGTCTGATGGGCGATTGTTCATAAGCCAAAAAAAGTTGAGGTATAGAGAACCTATTGGAGCATGAACAGTAGCATATATTCTCTATATTTTACCTATGCATACTCTATTGGAGATGCTCTCATAAGACTATTAGGTTGCTTGCATACCTAAGTTAAATATTCATAATCTGTATGGGAATGTGACCATATACTTGCCTGTATATGGTAAGAGGAAGAAGGGAAAAGCTGCCCGTGGAATTTTTCTTCTTCTTCTTCTTCTTCTTCTTCTCTTTTTTTTTTTTTTTTTTTTGGCGGTGGGTAAAGTTTAATTTGCTCATGACGAAAATGCTTTAAAATCACTACCAAGTTCATGACTTAGATAAATCCACACTCATCAAATTATCAATCAACGTTATTTCCAGAAACATATGGATATTATCTAACACACTGCAGGGACATGAGGAGCAATAACTTCCCTTCCATGCTCCCCCCCCTCCTTTTGTTTATGCTAACAGCTTTAAGTTCAATCTAAACTTATTAAAATTATAATTATATTCTAATTTTCATTATTACAAAAGGAAAAGAAAATCAGAAAGTTTTGATACATGAACAAACCCTTCAGGGTAACCATCACAAAGCACGGATACAAAATGTGTGATCTAAAGATTTAAGAAACAAACCTTTGCGCAATCAAGGCATCATTGTTATACATTGAGTTTCGTTCACGAACACGAGATATCATGTCTAAACTGATAGTAGGGTAATGGGTATAACAGATAACTTTGCATCCAAACATCCGTGCAAGTGGATACGTAAAAGCATATCCACTGGTGTCAAAATAATATACTGGAGTAAACTTGCACAAAGCTTCCCATGAGAGATAGACTGAACCCAGACTTTGACCAATCATAGTGAAGTGAGGGTAAGTGGTTTCTTCAACCCACTTCCTTTTATATAGATGCACCACCTGAACATATAAGATATCAAAAACTAAGATAATATAACAATGGTAACAATGCAACAAAAAATTCAAATTTCAAAAACTCAAAGATTGACTAATATTCACAGCAACATGTATTGTAACAGCGACTAACATCAAATGCACAAAGAGTCAAACACCCTCCATAATCAGTAAGATAAATCACTGCTACTAAAGTACACAATCCCAGCACATTCCCTACAACATTAGTGATATAATCAACAAAATTGGAGATATAGTGCTACGCAAGGCAATTGAATGTTCCAAAGGTTCGGGGCAGATTATTGCAAACTAACATCTCACCAATAAGCTTTGGCTCAAATGGCATTTCCATCAAGGCCTAGACACAGACATGCCAGGGCACACTTGATTTTTACCTATGTTTATAAAGATTTTGATAGTTGTTGTATCGCCATCGTAGGTAGGTGTCTTAATCATTCAAGAATTGTTGTGTCCCTTGACAGTGTCCATATCCATGTTTCTTAGCTCACGAGTTCAAAATACACTGGACTACCGGACACATATGTAACTTACCAATACACACAAACAAAAAAAATAAGATTGCCTCTCAAAAAATAAACATATAACTCTCACCTAGAATGCATGGACACGGTGACACGAGCAATTTTTGAAAAATTAGGATATAAAACTACGGCATCCTAAATGAAGTGTCCGTGTTTTCTAGACTCTCACTGCTACAAAACTATAGGAGTCATGAAATTTGTTTAATTTCGAAACTTTTCATGAATTAGTCTAAACCTAAGAGTGTACAAATTATCAAACTCGTAATTAAATAAAATCCCAAATCCAATCAGCTAATCTCAGTAAATTCCAGATCACAGAGAGAGAGAGAGAGAGAGAGAGGGGACCTTAGGAGGGTGAATTAGGTTGACTCCGAATCGATCGAGAGCGCGAGCCGCCAAGCTGTGGGGCGAGGCGTCGTGGTCGCCGGTGTAGACGACGCAGTCAATGTGAAGGTCCGAAGTCTCTTCTTGGATGGCTTTGACGGCGCACCAAAGCACTCGCTCTCCGCCGCCGCCATCGTTGGTGTAAGGGTGGAAGAAACCCACGGCTCTCTTCCTGTTTCGTCTGCCTGTGATTATGTCGAGAGATAATTTGATAATCAAGGCTGAGATAGCAGTGATCACACCCCATATCACATATGCGATAGCCATTTACTCTGTTTTTTGGAGCTCAATACTTACTTTACTATTGAAAAAGAATAGCAGTGCTAAATTTTAATAATAAAAAAAATTCCGTCTTCGGTCCCTGGACCAGACCGGACCGAACAGTAATTATTTAAATTATATATAATTTTTAATACTTTTTATTTTAAATATAAAAACTTAAAAATAAAAACCCTCAAATCTCTGCTCTCTCCTCCTTTAGGATCTGTACTCTTGTCAAAATCAAAATCTATGGGAAAAAACTCTGAAATCTTTTTTGAAGAGAGCCATATTTCGATATTTGTTTACTTTTATAGATATATATATAATCTCGCCAATCTCTATGTAAAAATTGAGAATATCACCAACAGTAACATTGAACTATATCTATCAACTAAACAAGATAATAATAGTACATCATTCTACCGATACAAACAATAATGCGTTCGGTAAAAAGTACATCTCATTATGTACGTTCGGCTATGCAATATGGTGTATCATTTCACTATACAATATATGATGCATCTTTCCACCGATGCAATCAACAATAATATGTTCCATCTAGAAAAATTACAAAAGCTAAGACATCACAACATGCATGCAGGCAAAAAATAGAGGACATCCCTTAATATTCCGTTGTCAAAGACACTTCACTGTTAGACAAAAGGACATCCATTGTTAGAAAAAGAAGAGTCTCCATTCTCACCGCATTTAAGAGCACCTCCAATATTATAATTAGAAAGTTAAGCCTTGAAGATGTCAAAGCCAATTGGAGAACAAAAGCTTTCTATCGTAAACTTGTATCATTTCCAACTTACATTTCTGAAACCCATCTCATTCCAGAATATGTATTTTAGTTATAACTTATAAGCTTTCATTTGCAAGTGATTTCATTACAAGTATTTCAAGTTAAACCAAATAACTACATTTGTAAGTACTTCCAGTAATTTCTTCGATGCAAGTTTTCAGTTCAGTTACATTTATTTGCAGTTTACATTTTATTTTAAGCTTTACATATTTACTTTAAAGTCAACCTATTTTATATATTTATATTGCGTGCACGCACACACACACATATATATATTTTGATACAAAATAGAAATTTTCCTCTAACCTAATCTAAATAAATACATGTATGAAACTCCATCCTAGATACTTGAATTTTGGCCCTTACCCCTTCACTCCACAAGTACTTATATTTGTGAAGTGATCAATGTGCCAAAATTACGCATTGGTATATTGCAAATATTAGATTTACCGTGAATCTGTGATGAATGGTCTAATTAATTGTCATAAAAGATGTGAACTTTTGCTAAGAATACAATGGTAAAATAGCCTGAAAATTGAACTTGGGCTTTTCTAATCAATTAGGAAAAATTTGCTAAAAGCCTAAAATTGAAAGCCCATTATCACTGTAAGCCCAATTCCGTAATTTGGACCGAACTGACTGGTACCGGGCCGGTCTGGATTAGCATTTAACCAACTTTTGAAGGCTATCCATAGGAATTTACCCGATGATTGCTTTTTATGTGACTGTGAGGTTAGATTAATCAAGTGTCAAATAGTCTTGGAAATCTCTTTACCACTCAAATAAAAAATTATATCCTATCAAAAAAATTATAAAAAATAAAAATAAGAACAACAATAACTTCTCATATATGAGTAATTCTTAGATACTTTCAATGTATAAAAAATAATATTTTTTCTTCTCACATTTATTGTAAGGTCAACTCATTAAATTCAGTATAAAATCTACCATGAATATAAGAGAATGGAGTACAATTTTTTCATACTCTAAAAATAACTAAGAATTTTTCCTCATATATGCTCTTGTATATGAGAAAATATATTTTATTTCCACCAACAGCTAAATGGGTCTCACGAGCGGTAAGAGTGAGGAAACACACACCCTGATTCCCTTCTTTACAGGTTCTAATATTCCAAGAAAACACATTTCTCAAGGCAATGCATCAAACGAACAAACAACACATGAAAAAGCACCCAATCAGTGTAAATCTTGCGTAATGTATAGTTGAATTAACCTGTCAACTATCAAGCATCGAAATCACACCAAATCCCATTTCAACATATTGCCACACACCTTTCTAGAAAGTGGAGAAGGCGGCCACAGACATAAGGTAACATTAGTCAAATATGGTTTTAACTTTTGCTTTAGGGACGACTTGTGTCTGGTGAAAGTTTTTACTAGACACGTTGAATTTTGAATACGTGTCTAAATTTTGCTGTGTCTAATAAAAATTTTTACTGGACATAAGCCTTGTCATTTGCTTTATTAGTTTTTTTTTTTTTTTTAAAAAGAGAGTTTTAACTTATTATGTCCGCTCTTATTGATAGTTTTTTATCATTAGACCAAGACACCAATCAATTTTTAGTGAAGATAGAGATTAAATTGTAAATTTTTCTACAACTATCAAAAACTTTACCAATTAAGCTAACTGAAATCCACTTTATTTTATTAATTCATTATTATTTTATCATAAAATATTTTAAGCATAGACCCCTTTGTTTAAAATTGTGTCACGACACATTGGAAAACCCTATCTTAATGCGTAGAAGCTTTGTAGCCATCTCAACTTGACTAAAATGACTAATTTCTATCATAATTAAACAATGATTACCTTTCAATCAATCTAGAAAATTCTTAATCCAAAAATATGTTAAACAGTGATTACACAAACAGTGATTACCTTTCAATATAGTACTTGTATTTCACACGTTATATGTTTATATAAGACTCCGTATTGTATAGTATTACATACAAAATATACATCAATATATAGACTATTATTATATTCTCTATTGTAGATAGAGATTAAATTCTAAATTTTTTATACAACTATCAGAGACTTTACCAGTTAAGCTAACTTGAATCCACTTTATTTTATTAATTCATTATTATTTGATCATAAAATATTTTAAGCATAGACCCCTTTGTTTAAAATTGTGTCACGACACATTGGAAAACCCTATCTTAATGCGTAGAAGCTTTGTAGCCATCCCAACTTGACTAAAATGACTAAAAAAAATATCATAATTAAACAATGATTACCTTTCAATCAATCTAGAAAATTCTTAATCCAAAAATATGTTAAACAGTGATTACACAAACAGTGATTACCTTTCAATATAGTACTTGTATTTCACACGTTATATGTTTATATAAGACTCTGTATTGTATAGTATTATGTACAAAATATACATCAATATATAGACTATTATTATATTCTCTATTGTATAACACGTGACTGATTTTATTTTAAATTTTGTTTACTGGAAAAAAGAAATATATATATATATATATAGTAAGTTGTGTATATTTTTTTTAGAGTAGATTTTATTAGTAGAATATAAAATAGAATACTTAAAATAAGACAAATAATTTTTATTCGAAACATATTAAATTTATCATCAATTTTACTATAAAAATTTATAAATTGACATGATAATATGATTGATCTTATATCAATAATATAATGAATATTTATCAAAATAATAATAATAATATAATGAATAATTTTCTTAATTAATACTCCCTCCGTCCCAATTTTTTTGTCCTGTTTGAAAAGTCAAACTTTTTAAAGGAACATCATTTATTGTCTTGTCTACCTTTTAAAAATGTATAAATTTCCAAAATTACCCTTAAAAAAATTTATTAAAAAATTGAATTAGTAAATTAATAGGGGTATAATAGGAATATTAATAAATTAATAACTTTTATTTTTAGAAACAGGACAATATTTTGGGACATCTCAAAATAGAATAGAGGACAAAAAAAAGGGGACGGAGGGAGTAATTTTTAATCGTGTGTTTATAATTCAACTCATCACTATCACTTGATATGGTATATATAATGAAATTTATGGAATTTAGCATTGCTCAGAATCTCAGATAACATTTTGTTAAGCTCAGTAATGAATGCATGCAGGGGCATTCTTCAACGCTTCAGCCAATTAGTGGTTACTGGCTAGACAAGTCTGGTGCGACCTACTTCCCAAGAAGAGGAGGAACGTGTTTATAATAATCTATGCCCATTGCTCAACTTCAACTAGCTGATGTAATTTTATTTAATGGTATATGTCAGAGGAGAAGGTATATATATATATATGTATCAGGTTTACAGGTTATATAATCTGAAAATAATTTGATACGGAGATAGAAGCTTCCTGTAACTATTCTTAGGAGACATAAATTGTTATATATTTTTATTCATGTGCTGATTATCAAAAAATATTCATGTGCTGATTCAACCTCCATAAGATAGTGTTTGACTTGACTTGAGTGATGTTTATCTTCTGATAAGGACTGAACTGTTTTTTGTTGTGAACTTGTGCTTCACCTACGGTAGGAGAGGATAAGTTTGTTTCAATATACAAGTATATGGAGCGAGACACTAATGCTTTGTTGAGTCTACAAGTTGTGAGAGGCTCGTTGCATATACTTAATATTGTGATACGCAAGATACGGATAATTCATTTCATAATTAAAATTTTTAAATGACATGGAACTAATAAATACTATATTTATGGATTTGTAACATTACAAATATATTTTGACTATTTATTATAATTGTTCTAATTTGATACGGCTGATCGATCTCTACTGCCCTTTACATTTTATTTTATTTATCATGTGATTAAAAAAAAAAAAAACCAACCTAGAAACTTTATTGTCTTTAGACACTTTGCACTGGAGTATTAATAAAATAGTAATGAGTAATGATAGCATCATCCATTAGTTGTGACCGATCTCCGAAATTAGGAACAAGATATCTATTTTTCTTCTAAAGAAGAAACATGAAATGATTAACCTCTAAAACTGAATCTTTTAAGATCAATGGTTCAAGACTCAAGAAAGGGTAGCCTTTGTTGAAAAATTGAACTTAAAAAATAAAATGGCAAATTCGTATATGGGAAATATAAGTTTTAAAGCAGAAAATTTAATGAAATGTTCTAAATTCAGCAATCTCCAAATACAATAAAAGTGCCAAGAAACTATAGTTTTAATGACTTTCATTCATACAAGAAAAAAAAGTTATTTAGTTAGCTCAGTTAGTGAAATATTCTCATTAAAAAAATTAGTAAAATCTTTTTTGTTGAATAAGAAATTTGGAATTCAAACCTGGTCTATACAAAAAATAAATTGATGTCTTAACTTGATAATAGAAAACAATCATCATGAAGCGAACAACGTACATTTGAATTATATCGTATTTATTAATATATATATATATATATATATGAAAAAAATAAAATGATTTGACCATTTAAGAAGCAATGGTATGTGTATAACTTACCAATAAAAACTAGAAAATTTAGAAACTCACACTCACTTTTCTCACAAAACTTTAAAAAAAATATATATATATATATATATATATTGCACAATTTATAAGATTGTATCTAATGCACAAAATTCCCACTTTTATGGAGTATTGAAGAGGTTATGATAAGCAGTCTTAATTACCCCCTACTTGTTTTTAAAGAATTGCATGATTTATCAAAAGTGATAAATTATAATTAGTGTGTAAAAAAATTATGTCAACAATAGACCTATGTTAAAAATGAGCATGCGTGTTTCTAAAATTTCACAATTTTTTTTCACAATCTTCCATTAAATGTTGTATACCTTTTGCTTATATGTCATCATTTGATCCTACAATGTTTAGTGTATACCATACATGTGTTCCAAAGTGTATATAGACAAATTGGAAAACCTTATCTTAATGAGTAGAAACTCTAAAGCCAGATCAACTTGACTGATATTGATATATATTTACTTTGTTAAACAGTGATACTTTTCTGTTTAGAAAATTCTTAATCCTATTTGTAGCCTACATTGCATTTTCCAGGAGCCTTCTTTAGGTTAAGAAAGAATGGTCAACTTTGTTAAGTTGCTTTTTTCTTTTTCTTTTTTTTTATTAACAAAAATGGCCTCAGTCTAACTTCATTAGCACAAAGACCCACACCAATATGCAATATCTGAACTATTAACCAAAAAAAAAAAAAAGTGTCAGTCTCTTGAAGTGGTGCAGTGGTAGTCTGTTTTATTTATTAATGACAATGCTCAGAAAACATTTTCTTAAGCCTAATGATTAATGAATGCATGCAGCCGAAGGTCCCTTTTTCATGACTTTAACCAACAACTTTAACCAATGACCAACTTAGATGCTATAAATATTACAAATTTTACTATATAACTTTTACGAGTTTATGTATCATCAATCACATAAAAATATACATATATATATATATATATTAATTTATTATATGGCTTAAGTGGCATCAATCATATTTTTGATATATCAATTTGAAAGTTTTGTAATAAAATTTATGATAACTTTAGTATTTTCTTTAATTGTTCTTAGTTGATACAATGATCAATATTGTCATTCAAAATTCCCAAGTCCAACCATATATATCTTCTTTGTTATCATGTGATTCATGTGAAGGTTTTTATTTTATTTTATTTTTATAAAAAAAAAAAAAAAAAAACCTACAAAAATTACTCCTTTATTTTTTAACACAAACAATACTATCTTTAATCACTTTACAATGCACTACTATATGAATCCTAAAAATAGAACGATAAAATCATCCACTAGACGTCACCAACTTTCAAAATTAGGAAAAATTATCTCTTTTATTTTCAAGATCTTTTGAGGTAAGACTCGTGAAGAAGTAACCGCATGTGATGTTATATTAAAAATTGAATATAGAAAAAAAAATATTTAAATGTGAAATATTTCAACTTCAAAGTGGAAAATTAATGAAATATTTTAAATACAGCAAATTCAAATATAAAAATAGAAGTGCATCTTCTAACAACACTTGCATGAGGCCCTAAAAATGAGTGGGTTTTTTTTTTTTTTTTTGTGTGTGTGTGTGTGTGTGTGGGTTGTTTGATCATTATTCTTTTTTTCCCCCCAAAGCTTTCTGAAGTTGGCTAGGGTCCCTGTGGATATAGTTTTTAGCTAGAAGCTTATTTCCTATTAAAAGCTTTTTAAAATATAGTTGACTTGGGGGGAAAAAAGGCCTTTATTAAAAAAAAAAGTACATAAAGAAATAAGTTAAAAAAACTATAATAAAAAGTTTTTAATAAACGCATAGCTAGGTACATTTATGTAGTGACTCTATTTATCGAGAAATTATTAGGTCTACCAAAAAGACTGCTGACATGGTCCTTCCTGACATCTCAACCAATAAAATGTTGTTATTTATGCAAATGTAATATTATCTGATAATTTTTATTTTTTATTTTTTATGCTGATTAGGAAGCTCACACATACATTTGCATAGATAGCATCATTTCATTGGTCAGAGATGACCACAGCAGCAGTCATTCCAGTGTAAATAATAATTTATCCTATTTATCCTTAATGTCATTGTTTTTAGGATTTTAGGGAAGAAAAAACACTTGCATTTATGAGATAGAAAATGAGATAAGCATTTAAGATAAGTTTATAATGAGTTGGAAGCATGGCCAATTTTGGATATTTGTCTATATCTCAATGTGTCAGTGCATAATGCACGGGACACAAGCCGTGTCCATTTATAATAATATAGAGTAGTAATTTAAAAGAGAAACTTTAAGGATGCACACTCACCCTTATTCACACGCAATTTCATAACTTGTTGAGTAAATAAGTTATAATTGATGTGTGAAATTTTTTTATTAAAAAGTGATATTAAATCATCATAACTTATTAGCATAAAATGTTGTGAAAAAAAAAAATAAATAAAACTACTATCAATTTTATTACAAAAACTTACAAACCAAAAATAATAAATAATTTTTTTTAATTAGTAACAATTCAATTTGTAATAGTTGTGTAATAAATCTAATATAATAAATAAATGTTTAAATAAATTTTTTTATTGATAACAAATCAATTTATAATAATTACATAATAAAATAGGTAATATTTATGACATTACTCACACAAATATATGAAAAGGTGTTGTCTTGTAATGAAAAAGAAAAAAAAAAAAGAAGAAGAACAAAAATGGAAATTAAAGGAAATACTCATATCATAGTTTAAAACTTCAAATGCAAGCAGTACCAATAAGACAGTAACATTAATTAACAGACCATCTCATTTCTCTCTCTTTTTCTCTCTCTCTCTCAAAGACTTTTTGCAGTTAAATTTAAAGGCGCGTTGTGTAGTAGTAGAAATTTCAGAACTCTCAATTTCTTCGTTATCTTCTTTCAGATCTGAGAAACCGATCTCTAGGGTTTCGATTCGCTTCGATTCGGAGCTCCAAAAGCTTAGACCAAAAAATGGCGAAGCCGAGGTACTCGCGGCTACCGGGTCGGAAACCGCCGTCGTCGTCGTCGTCGACGGTGATGTTCACCATGCTCATCATGTGCACCTTCGTCATTCTCATTCTCCTTGCCCTAGGGATCCTCTCGATTCCAAGCGCTTCCGATTCGCCTAAGGCCAACGATCTCAGCTCCATTGTACACAACACCGTCCACGAGTAAGCTTATTTTCTGAATTTTGATTCATTTGGTTGAATTGAATTGGAATTGGAATGGAATGGCAATTCGGTGATTATTGCGATTTGTTTGTGTCATTTTTCTTAGTGTTGTAGAGGAAGGGAGACCAGAGCAGTGGGTAGAAGTGATCTCTTGGGAGCCTAGAGCTTTTGTTTACCACAATTTCTTGGTGAGCTTTTTATTTTATTTTATTTTTGGTGTAATTGAATTGTGTGTGAATAAATAAAGATAAGATTAAGCTGTTAATGTTGATTAATTTTGTTTATATTAATGTTGCATTGTTTATCTTGATTATAACAACTAAGATATGCATCTTTCATGTGAATTGAATTTGAATCTCCAAAATGTTCATGTTCATGTAGTGTAATTTCTGTTTGATTGGGGAAATTGATTCAATTATTCTGCGTTCGATGGCGTTATCTGCATTATATTAAGGAAGAAGAAAAATAATTGCTAGAAATGCGGTAAAAACTGCAACTAAAAAGGTCAAACTTAGCTACAGATCTATAGGTGTTGTATGCTATTTGTTGTATTGACCAATAAGAAATATAAACCGTGTTATCTTCTCTTAATGACAATTAAATTCAACCATATGACCTATTGGCAATACAACCACATGGGTGAATTTAATTGAGGAACCTAATGTATAGAAACTAAGAAGCTGAACTATTTGGATGGCTGTCCCACATTGTTTGATGTGGTGCATTTGGCGGGAGAGAAATAACTGGACCTTTGAGGATTCTGAAAAAAAAACAGTTCCATATTTTTATACTTTTCTTCTTTAAGACTCTTTTGGATTGGGTTGCGGTGTTAGGATATCGTTCTTTTATTTTATTTTATTTTTTTTTCAGTTCATGATTTAATGGACTCTTGTAATTTTTGCACTTGATTGTACTTTGTCCTTGATGTATACTTCCTGTATACTTAGGTGACACTATATTTTTCATTACTTATCCAAAAGAAGAAAAAAGAAACTGTACCTAAGTTTTGTGCCCCAACTGAAAATGGGTCTTTAAGACTTCAATCTTTCAGATTTATATGTGAATTATTGGAAGAACATGTGAAATTCAGTACAAGCAAAGGTGAAAGTCACATCCCAATACATCCAGTAAGAAGAAAAACCTATTGCATACATTCAAATTTAATGCACAAGAATAGTACTCATTCTACAAGTACACTTGAATTTTTGGGGTCCTTGGGTGTCAAAAATTTAGAGAGAAGGGTAGTTCAAGTCATGCAATTTCATGATTTGATTAATATAAAAAATGGAAAACAAGTTATTGTTAGAGTTCGAGCTTATTATGTTGGATGGGGTCATAGGATACTTCTGATATGCATTTTTGTTAGATGAGTTTGATTTTGATTGGGCCTTGATATGTGTGATATAAATTTTGGCAAATGCTGAATATGGTTAACTAATTTGGGCAGACCCAGGAGGAATGTGAATATCTAATCAGTCTTGCGAAGCCTAACATGCAAAAGTCAACAGTTGTGGATAGTGCAACTGGAAAGAGTAAAGATAGCAGGTCTGCAATCCTAATCATTCTTCTCTCATGCCATCTATGCTTAATCTTGAAGATGGAAGTTTTTCTTGACCTAATCTTCATTCCTTTGCCTTTATTATTATTATTTTATTTTTTATTTTAAAATTACCATCATATGTGTAATATTTTGTTTAAATTCAGGGTTCGTACAAGCTCTGGAACATTTCTGGCAAGAGGACGTGATAAGATTATTAGGAACATTGAGAAAAAGATTGCTGATTTCACCTTTTTACCTATGGGTATGTGGTTTGAACCTCCAATGTTTCTTTATGTTTTTGTTGATCAAAATGGAAGTTTCTATTTCATCTTTGTTTAAATTCAGAATGAATTTTTCTTGTCTCACTCTTACTTACCTTCTTTCATTATGGTTTACTGTCAAATCCTCAAATTTTGATTTTTTCTCATGTTTCTCTCTTAGACACACCGTTTTCTCTTGATAGGAAAGAATTTGGGAATAGTTAAATTTTTTTTTTTTTAAAGAATATATGTTTCTATTTGAAAACGACAAAAATGGAAATGAATCTTTATCCTCAATATGGTCTATGGAAGAATGAGGGAACAGGTAGGGAAAAAAGTGTAGCTGTTGATTTTTATCAATTATCTGTCTTGTATAATTAAGCTGATCATAAACAGATCACGGGGAAGGAGTTCAAGTGCTCCACTACGAAGTTGGACAAAAATATGAGCCTCACTTTGACTACTTCCTTGATGATTTCAACACTAAAAATGGGGGTCAGCGTATGGCTACAGTTCTTATGTATCTGTAAGTGGCATAAAATTTCTGCCTTGTAAATTTTTGGAGGCCCAAGTATTTTCTTTCAATAAAGTATCTTCTTTCATAATGGTACAGCTCAGATGTTGAAGAAGGTGGTGAGACAGTGTTTCCTTCGGCCAAGGGGAATATTAGCGCAGTGCCTTGGTGGAATGAGCTATCTGATTGTGGAAAAGAAGGACTTTCTGTTAAACCAAAGATGGGTGATGCTTTGCTTTTCTGGAGCATGAAGCCTGATGCTACTCTAGATCCATCAAGTTTGCACGGTTAGTTATCATTGTTAATCATTCGGATGCCGAAGCACCTAGTTCAGTTTTTCACTTTTCAGTCATTTCCAGGCCAATATGCCTTCATATTTTGAAGGAGTGGCATTTCCCTTGTGTGTGTACTACTGCATTTTATGAGGCACATCTTAATTACCATTTTATTAGTTAATTATTCACAATATGCTAAGTCGTCATTCAATTGTAAATGATGAGTTCTATTCTTCTGTTTTGTTCAGGTGGTTGCCCTGTGATCAAGGGGAACAAGTGGTCAGCTACAAAATGGGTGCGTGTAAATGAGTACAAGATGTGAGCTACTGTGTTAAAGGTAATTTTGTATTCCCAGAACAGATAATTAAGAAATATTTAGTATCTCATTTTTAATTAGCAATTTAGTGGTTATTAGAAATAGAAATACATATGAGTTGATACACAAGATGTTTTATTTACCAACATCAAGATATTGATTGTTGCATACATGTAGAGATATTGACATAAAGTGAAGCTGATACGCTGTTGACAAGCATCTATCAGGATATTCTGTTATCTTGTTTACCTACAATTTACACCATTTTTTTCCTGAAATTAATGTGAAACATAAAACTTGAGAATGATAAGCTGGAGCTATAAATGGTTAAGTCATTTGATAAATTACTAATTGTCCCAAAAGCTGAAGCTATTAGGAAATGATGAATTTATTCATTTAATCTTACACTCTCCCCTTAACGAGTGGGCCTAAACTGTCTTTATTAAGCGAGGCCCAACACATGAGAATTTTTTAAATGGGAGGTAAGGTGGAGACCGGGCTTGAACCCGAGACCTCCTGCTCTAATGCTAAGATAAATAATTGATTTTCCCAAAAGGTTTAAGTTAGGAAATTGTGAATTTAATCATGTAATCTAACATCCTTGATGATGGCTCGTGTTTTACAAATGTAAATTCCACAAACCATTATTTAAAATGAATATCTTGCAAATGACATGCATAGGTTTTAGCTTTTTGGTTGGACTTGAAATTGAGACCAGAAGAATTTTTCAATATTTGATAGAAAAGTTGTGTTTGAATAACTAATAAACTCTAGGTTTTAAGTTTTACTCCTACTGTTATTAGTAAAACCGCAACTGAAACAACAGGAACAAATATTGATATGGTCTATATGCTCTTCTAAATATTTATATTAAAGCTTGATGATTTTAGAGCATCATGCTAGCTTTCATGGTGATTGATTGTGTGGGCTCTATTTGTAGTTAGTTTATATTTGCATTTCATTTGCTACCAGCCTGGTTAATCTAACAATATTTGAACTGGTTTTACTTCACCAAAAAAAGAAAAGAAAAAAAGAACTAGTTTTGTGCACCACAGGCTGCAGAAGATAAATATTTGTCAGCTCTGAATATCTGAACACATGCCAAGATCCTTGTAGCCTAATTGGTTGGCACCCCTTTGTGTTTCAAACTAGGAAGCACGGGTGCGTTTTGAGACTCGGGTGCGGGTGCGGGTACGGGTGCGGGACTCGGCAATTTTTAAAAAAGGTGGGTGCGGGTGCGGCGGGACTCGGCGATTAAAAAACTATTAAAATTATTTTTATTTATATTTTTAATATATTACTAAGTGTATTTTTTCACATTATATATACATATACTAAATTTAAGAGCATCAAATATAATATTCATAAATTAAATAAAACCCACAAAATTAATCTTTTTATTTTTATTCTTTCTATTTACCTGCCACCCAACAAGTCAACAGCACATTAAATTTGGTCTCCTCAGAATATCAATTTTACCTTTTTTTTTTATTTTTTTTTTTATTTCCCAAGGCTTACATTTTCCAAAGCCTAATCTACACCACACGTCCACACCTTTTAAAAAACATCTCTTTGTCTTCTTCGTTCTTCTCTTTTCTTCCTGTCTGCATTTTTTTTCTTCTCCTCAGCTTCGTTCTTCCTTTCTGCATTTTTTTTCTTCTCCTCAGCTTCGTTTCTTCCGTCACTCCCCTTCCCAGTTCATTCCTTTTTTTCTTTTTTTTTTGTTCTTGCTGGGCTCGCGAAAAAAAGAGAGGAAGAAGACGATCCAATTCGGCGCTAATCGGTCCGGTTCGGCGCGAATCGGCGCTCGTCGAAGCCGAGTCGGCGCGATTCCGGCGCTCCATGTGACAGGACGCGGCCCGACGCGGCATGGACGTGCGGTCTGCGGTGTCCCTCCCGCGTCGCCGCGTCCCGCCGAGTCCGACGCGGGTGCGGCTCCTCCGGAGCCGCGTCGGTGCTTTCTAGGTTTCAAATGGAAACATCCAAGGTTCAAATCCCCCCCTCCCCCAACTATCCAATTATCAAAAAAAGATTATCTGAACACACAAAATTTTGAGCATGCAATTTGTGTTTGTGAAGCTTGTTCATCTTTTGTAGCTTTAGTTCCTCTACAAGCCCACTATTCGTACACTGAAAGGCCTGATCAGTAGTTTTCCTTCGGCCTTTTTTGAAGCAAATGAAGTATTTTTTATCTGGGGCACTGGAAAATTTTTTGAGCCTTGCATTGCATCTGATTTTATTTTAAAACATTTCTTGTAATTTTGATGCTGGAGACCACTAGATTGATGTCTTGTTTAAATAAAAACAAATAAATAAAGAAAGAAAAGCTAAAAAACCTGGTTATGTAGGTAAGGTCTGGCTGCTTAATGTGAGAAGCTGCAATCTTGATAAATGAATCTATTAGTTGAAAAAACCAAATCCCTTTTTTAATTGATTTCTTATCTTTTACATTTTTTTGTGATATGTTCTTGAATTAGAAATTGCTTGGTTGGTTTAGATTATAATAATATTTATCCTCGATTGAAAACCTGTCAGGTGTCCTTAATGCTTGTTTCTTGGGCAGGTTTAAATGAGTTCTCATCTCATTGTTGTACTTTTATCTCTCAGTCAGAGCTCCAGCGCTATTGGGCTTAAAAGTCTCATATGTAACCCTGTATACCAGCTCGATGCCTTCATGCTATAAATTTGCCATAATTTTGATGTAGTTCCACCTTTTTGCTAACTTGCATTTTTTGCTTGTGAGCCCTTTAGATTCTTATGACCACCGATATAATAAAAAATTAAAATGTTTATGGGTGTTTAAATCATCAATAGGTTTAGAACATTTGTTGATAAGAAACGTGCCCTTTGTGAAACAGAATATTACAATCAATGAAGATAATGTGCTTTCTTTTATATTTCTTTGGTACATTTATTTCTGTTTGTGAATATATATATATATATATATATATATATAATGTGTTTTCTTTTTATATTTCTTTGGTACATGTATGTCAGTTTGTTAAGCTGACTGCCCATTTACTATTAGAACTAGAGCCCTATAGGACTACCATGACTTTGTTTCAAAAAAAAAGAAAAAGAAAAAAAGGACTACCATGACTTGACCGGTGCCCAGCAATGATGGTTGCGTGGTAACTGTTTAAAAACGTGTTTAGTGTGTCTTTAGAGGATTGATTTTATAATGGAGATATGCTTTCTAGGTACAATGAGAATGTTTTGAAAGATGATGCTGCATGCATCAATGTCTTTTCAAGGAATATTTATATGAAACGCCCCCTCACAACATATGGGTTCCATAGACGCATCGGGTTTACAAAATCAAAATGTGGGGCGATCCATAGATATTTAATCATTTGCAAGGCACTTTATGTCATAAATGAATGAGGTTTGGCAATGAGAAATAATCAAATCAGGTTTGGGTGGCGGTAAAATTCTATACTGCAAGATGCCTCTAAACAATGCAAGCAATGTACTTGGTTGGCCAGCCCGGATTTGATTCACGAAGCTTGATGAGCCTCCTCCCTCATTTTTTTTTTATTTTTTTATTTTTTATTTTTGGCCATAATGGAAAATCTTATGTTCGATTCTTATATGATTCTAAGAGCATCCTCAATCGGAAATTCCATCCTATCCTATTTTGCTATCTCAAAAAGTTATTTTATCAATTATACAATATCATTTTACAGAATACTCAACATCCTATCTTTTATTTTACCATACTACACATTAAAATAATATAAAATAAAATAAAAAGAATATAAAAATATTTCTCACTCTCCGAGAAACTATTTCTCTTAACTCTCTCTATTTCTCTCTGATCTAAGTCACACCACCCACCTGAATGATTGTATGGGTTCAACTGCATAGAGGACTGATAATATTGCGTTACATCTAGCGTCGGAGAGGATATACATGTCTACAACATCTCAAAGGAATGACAGCTTGGCTCCAGCTTCTTAACGGGCTTACTCTGTTTCTCCTGCTGAGAGAATGTACATGTCTCCAATAGTTCAGAGAAACTCTGGTATGCCTCCAAAATCCAAAATCGAAATCCAAAATTCAAAATCAAAACCAAGCCCATGCCGCCACAATCCCTTGCCCTTGCCGCCACTACACCACTTGACCCACGCTCACATCAATCACAAACCCACCACTGCCAAAAACCCACACAACTTGCCGATCTCCCCTGCCAGAAACCACAAAAAATACCTAGAAAATACCTAGAGAAGACAGAGGAGATCTGACGCCGATCTCTACTCGCTGATCACGCCGATCTCGGACCATGCTTCGGCCAACAGCGAGTCAAAGAGTGAGAGAGGGTAGATGAGAAAACAGAGATGAAGAAAGAGAGAGATGAAGAAAGAAGGAGACCATCTCAGACTGTGAAAGAGAAGATAGAGGAGAGAGAGAATAAAAGTTATTAAAAAACTGATACAATAGTTAGGATGGCACTGTAGCAACATTGTAAATATTTTTACAATTCTTCCCATTTGGCCTTCTAGCTGCTGAGACAAAATGGTGCTCAATGCTAAATTTTGTGGACATTTGGCATATCCATGTCCCATTGTGAATGCTCTAACTATCAAAATTAGATAGGACTTGCATAGCAATACAAGCTTATGAAAGGTCATTTAATTTGCAGACATATGCTTTTCCTTGGGTTGCTGTGATGATCCCAATTAATTCAAGACACTTAGTAAAGTGGCATTTCGAGCCTTTTTTACCTGTAATCAAACTTCAACAGTAAATAAAATGGGGAGATCATGATGATGAACACTGAATCAAATACTATTGGGAATTTCGTATTGTAAATGATCCATTCATGTCAAACACTAGGATATTTCCACCAGTTCCTTACATTTTATTCATAAAATTAGCTTAGGGTATGCTCCAAATTCGAAACAACGTTCTGTGTGTTTCCCAGCCCATATGGATTATTTGGATGGCCAAAAATTAGAGGCAGGCACAAAGCCATCAACATGGCTTGCTGATTTGCGTGTCTAATTCAATGCTTTGCATTGATCAAGTTTCGGATGACATATTGTAAAATCCCTCCATGATCGAAATATGCCAGTTCCACCTGCACGGAAGTAACCGAAACTTTATGTTATTCAACCCCCCTAAAAAAACATTATGTTTGAATGGAAAATTTTAAGAAACCAGAACTTTCATCTGTGATAAGACAGATAGAAATGAGAAAAGGCTGGTCTAATCTATTACCTCAGTATCAAATCTTAATGTACACGCGAATGATTTGCCATTGTCGGTCACCACTGTGATGTCTTGACCTGGTCTAATTTCATTCACACTGCTTGGAAGATCGATGGTATATTGTTCCTGGCCAGTCAACCCAAGAGTGTCGGCATCCTCCCCAGCCTTAAAACATAGGGGAATGACACCCATGCCCACCAAATTACTGCGATGAATACGCTCAAAGCTCTTTGCTATCACTGCTTTCACTCCCTGGGGACAATTATCATTTAAAGCCATCATATTAAAGCCGAAACAAACTGAAAAAGTTATTTTCAGCCTGTAAACAAACTGGAAAGCGCATGAAATGAAATACTATATAAGGTGTACCAGTAGCATTGGTCCCTTGGCAGCCCAATCACGAGAACTTCCACTCCCATACTCAGCACCAGCCAGAATTATCGTATCATTCCCTTCACTCTTGTACTTCTGTAAATAAAAAGAATTTAAAAAACTGATGCACGTGTTTATGAATTCTTATAGGAGTGCTTCATAAAGTAATAAGGAAAAAACTAGGGCAGCAATCAAAAGAATTAAATTAAATCAGTTTCTAGGCAGGTTTATAAGACTCAACAGGGTGTTAAAGAGTATCCAGCACATGGACAACCATATAATGAATGAAATTCCTTAATAAACATCACTGGTTAACCTAGGATTCAGTGACAAACCCATGTATCACAACTAAATGACTGATAATCCTACATGAAAATTTAAGTTAGTTTGGATGGCACCAATGTTGGAGCATACATAGGGCAATAATTAATAATTTTAAACATTTCATTACCATCTGTTCCTTTCAATATTTCTGTTCATGAATCAGAGGCTAAATATCATTTATTAACAACCATATGTAAAAGGTGAGCTTAGAGGAAATTACCATAGCAGCATCAAACACAGAGAGTTTCTCGCCAGTTGGAATATGAATGGTTTTTGGTCCAACTTCTCCTTTCAATAGTTTGTTGACAATGCGAATATTGGCAAAAGTGCCCCTTGCCATCACCTCATCATTACCACGGCGACTTCCATAAGAGTTGAAATCTCTCCTATCAACCCCGCGTTCCAGAAGGTATCTGGCTGCTGGACTGTCTCTGTGGATGCTACCAGCTGGTGAGATGTGGTCAGTCGTAATGCTATCGCCAAAGTTGAGCAAGCAGTAAGCATTCTTTACTCCATGAGGGCCTGGAGGAGACATACTCATATCTGCAAAGTATGGTGGCTCATGTATGTAAGTTGATTTTGGGTCCCAGGCATAGAGAGTGCCAGAAGGTACTGATAATTGATTCCACATGGGATTTCCCTTTGTGATTGCCTCATATGTAGCTCTAAACATATCAGGCAGCACACTTGATTGTACAGCCTGAAGAAAGGATTTGAAAGAAGAAAAATGAGAATGTTAATGATCTTTAAATCTGGATGTAAAAGTCATACTTAAGCAGGTTGAACAACTCACATTTGCTACTTCTTCATTGGATGGCCAAATGTCCCTGAAAAATATCTTCTTTCCATCTTTCCCCAACCCGATTGGTTCTGTTTCAAAATCAATATCTACCTGCACCATTGTCCCCAAATGAGAGATACTCTCAAGTGCACGTGTTTGCAAAGATACGCAAAGATACAAGCAACATACCGTCCCAGCAAGAGCATATGCAACCACAAGTGGAGGAGAACCAAGATAATTAGCCCTTGTTAAAGGATGCACACGACCCTCAAAATTCCTATTTCCAGACAATACAGCTGCCGCTACAATATCTGGAATTATGCACAAGATTAACTTCACCTTGAAAAACTCTTATGGATGGCATCCAAACAAGCACTAAGCACAACAAAATATCTACCATTTTCAGTAATTGCTGATGCCACAGCTTCATCAAGATCTCCTGAATTTCCAATGCATGTAGTGCAACCATACCCGACTATATGAAACCCTAGCTGATTTAAATACTTCTGCAAGTCACTGCAGACACAATATGACTCAGGAATTATGCATATGGATGTGCGTGAGCGTATTCTGAAAATGGAATTTTAAATCACCTAAACAGTACCTCTTTAGCAAGTATTTGGTTACAACACCAGAACCTGGAGCAAGACTTGTCTTAATCCATGGCTTCACCTGATAAAAGATATATCACCATATGTAAGTGC
Organism: Quercus ilex subsp. ballota; assembly: GCA_032727855.1. NCBI lineage: Eukaryota > Viridiplantae > Streptophyta > Magnoliopsida > Fagales > Fagaceae > Quercus > Quercus ilex. Next base: position 54,402,505 of record CM064913.1, on the reverse strand, counting down.
AAAACAATTGATATAAAATGCACACTCAAATACTCATTGCTTTGCCTTCAACAATTTCTTTTGATTTGCTTGTAATTGTTTCTAGTACCTTTTGTTCATTATTGTGAACATGAAGTACTTTTATTACTTATAAAACTTCTATAAATTATCAAAAAAGGAAAAAAAAATCTTAAATGCAAAACTTCACGTGATTGAACAACAAAGCAGACAAAACAAATATCCAACCAACATCATCAGTCACATGGTATTCAAAATAGACACATGGAGTCTTTTAGCATATCTCATGCTATCCCACACTGAGTGCTTGCTAATGCAGTTCATCTAACACAAAATTTATTAACTGAGTATCTCTTCAGACAGATCTTCTTATTGAATCTTGCATACTTTCTTTTCTTATTACCCATAAGGACAACTAGGGTAGGGGAACATGAAGAGGCACAAAAAGGTAGAGACATCTAACCTCCAATCCAAGTTCACAGGCTTTCTTCGCAACCAGTGCAGCTCCAAGCATTACACTAGGATTGGAAGTATTTGTGCAACTAGTGATAGCAGCAATAACAACATCCCCATGCCTAAGCTGTGCTGGGGTTCCATGAAATGTGAACTCTGCAACTTTCTTTTGAGATTCCTTCGGTACAGCAAAACCCTGTTATATATCATGCAAGAAAGTAAGCACAAAGAGAAGAGGGAGGCAGTGGTAACTGTTATATTAATTGACAGCAGTCATTAAGTAACAGTCCCATGGTAACACACTATGTGCATGTATAAATAACCAATTCACCAGACAGAAAATAATAAAGGAAACATGCAGATGCTAGCACAAAGCCAAAAGTACAAGAAGGAAAGAAATCATTGACAACAAAGTAATGGATTGTCCCCAGAAATTGAAAAACAGATATGAATCACATTAATAGGGGAAGGTGAATGGATCAAGCTCTGATGCTTCTCCCTTATAGCTTCACAATTTTCCACTTCTTCTGCAGCAAGTCTAAAAATAAAAAAACATTGCTAACCATTTTTAGGTAAAACTGAGAATTCCATGTGGACTGGGCCTAATATGGAAGTGACATCCTGGAACCACCCCATTAGTAGATTGTTATTATTATAAATATACTGATTATATTCATCTTCGTGTTACTATTGGACTGAGACATTTATGATCTTTCTCAAGTATTTGTTTTATATACTTCCTATCCTTAACATAATCTTAGAAAAGAGGATACATTTACTTATGTTCTTTTCAATTTTGAAGCCACATAATATAGTATTTCTTAACACTCAATGTAGAATGATATTTTTCTCCAATATTTATAGTTTTTTTTTCTCATGCAATGTTTGGCAGTGGCAGAACAAAATTCTGGAATACACTTGAGTAGTCCCACACAACTACGCACTTGGCAGCTTAATGACCCTGACAATTAACCACAATTTTCTAAAAGTTTGAAATAGGTCCTACCTTGAAACCAACTCTATTATCTAAGCATCCTTGCCAGTCCGCTTTCATTTCTTTTAGAGGAACTCGATCATGCGGCCTGCAAAGAATCTGATTTTGAGTGGCAAATCATGGAAGATTGAAAATGGTACAGTTCATATTAAGCGTGCGACTGGAAGTTAAAAATTATATTGTAAAATGTACCTCTTTGGACCAGATATACAAGGTTCAACATCTTCAAGATTAAGCACTAGATAAGAGGAGTAAACTCTCTCAACTTGGGGCTGAGTTCAGGCAGCAGATTTATAGTCAGAACCCATGTTATTGTATACACTACAGGAATGTTGTGTCTAACATAAGTTGTATGCATACCTCGCTATAGTCCACAAACATCTTATTAGCCCGTAAATAGGATTCAATCGTAGCAATCTGCATGAGAATTTACAAGTTAATTTATGTCGAAAAGGAAATAACAATAAAATGATTCAATAATGTCTTACAGTGTCATCACTTCTGCCAGTCAATTTCAGATATTGCAGAGTAACATGATCCACAGGAAAGAAGCCCATGGTTGCACCATACTCGGGAGACATATTGGCAATAGTGGCACGGTCTGCTAGTGACAATTCACTCATGCCTTGCCCTGCATAAGAGAGTAAAGGCCAACATCTGCTGTTAGATAGATTGGCAAAACAGACAATAATGACCACCAAAATTGCTAAAATAGAACTTGAACATAATTAATTTAATGGGTTTACCATAGAACTCCACAAACTTGCCAACAACTCCATGCTTCCTAAGCATTTGAGTTACTGTCAAAACCAAGTCAGTTGCCGTCACACCTTCTCTCAGTTTTCCTAATAATTTAAACCCCACCACACCAGGCAGGACCATGCTCATGGGCTGCATAAAAATGAAAACTATAAAAATAAATATTTGCTCTGAAGAAAGAAGTGCAATTAGACAAAACTCGAGGAGCATTTGCAAATATATGTGTTTGTGTTCATGAATTATTTCAATATAGGCAACGAAAGAGTTGATATCTACAAGAATATTGCAGAAAGTAACAAATTTGTGTTATTTAAACATTCAAACGAAGAAACATTCCATTTTCCAGCTCCAATAACGAGATACAGTCATACAGAATAAATTGTCACACTCTTTTTTACCTGGCCAAGCATAGTAGCTTCTGCTTCTATCCCGCCAACTCCCCATCCAGCAACCCCCAATCCATCTATCATAGTTGTGTGTGAATCTGTTCCAACAACACTATCAGGGTAAAGCATACCATCTGTGTTGAAGACGACTCTGCCAAGGTATTCAAGATTGACCTGTAATCAACATCACAAACCTCAAATTCACTGCAAGATTACAGGAATTGCAGAAAGATACCAGAAATTGATCTTCACAAACCTAACAGACCACAGATCATAACAAGATGCATCTATAGCAAAGCAGTACCAAGTGCACTCCTCAAATGATGCAATTACCTGGTGAACTATCCCTGATCCAGGAGGAACAACGAGCATGTTATGAAATGCATTTGAACCCCATTTGAGAAAACCAAATCTCTCATTGTTTCGCTGGAATTCAAATTCCATATTTTTTTGCACCGCATTTTCTGATTTCGCCACATCAACCTGAACCGAGTGATCAATGACGAGATCTACAGGAACCTGCATTTACAAAATGTTTATATTACCATCTCTAAAACATGTTCTCCACTACACCAAATCAATCTATATAGCCTTGTATTGATTGGCACTTTCCCATAAACACGAAACCGAAGGAAAAAATAAATAAAACGGAAGCTTTAAACAAATAGAGAACTAGATATGCCAATCTGAGTCAATCCATGGGTAACTCACCAAAGGGTTAATTTTATTAGAATCACCACCAAGCCTGTTCATAGCATCTCGCATGCAAGCAAGATCAACAACAGCAGGTACCCCAGTGAAATCCTGAGCACAAGATATACATCACAATGATGTCAACCTTTCATAGACAACATTCCCCAAAATCTCATAGAACAAGATCAAATCACTACTCATAGCTCACCTGCAAAAGCACTCTAGCAGGCTTGAATGGGATTTCAACCTGTTTGGGAGCAGAGTTCTCCCAATCGATAATCTTCTCAACATCCTTACTCTTAACCTGAAACTCATCGCAATTGCGAATTGCCGATTCGAGAAGTATCTTAATAGAGTAAGGAAGTTTATCTGCAATGCAAACATCAATCGAATCATCAAAAATCTAAAAATCTACACCAAACAGGCAACACCATTCCACGGAAAAAATAAATCAATTAAAAGTTCTAATTAAAAATCACTTAACGCCGATTACAATAAATATCAGTTTAACTAGGCATTAATATCAAATTTTTTGGGGTCGGCTAATGCCGTTTACAATAAATATTAGTATAATTACAAAATAGTTCTTAACATTTCCATCTAAACTCTCATATTGATCACAACATTTTGAGCAGGATTATTATATCATTACTAAAAGAGAGATGCTACGTCTACAACATTTTTACAATAAATCATAGGCGGTTAGTTGTTATTAGTTCAAATTTGAATTTAACACTAAGATGACTTTTTTGCCCAACAAAAACCACCAGTAACAACCTGCCACTTAGAATTTGTTGTAAAAATATTGTAAAATCCAATACATTCATATTGTAATATGTATATATTTATATGTATATTAATGTAATCATTTGTAATTGATCTACCATACCTAACGTATTAATTAATTAACCTAACGTAAAGAAATTTAAATTAAATCATTACTGAGAGCTACAAAAACAAAAGGCTACTACTACCAGTCCAACGGATCAATTAGCCTGAGAGTACCATAAACCATAAGATCTTACATTGATTTTCCTAGCAATTCTCTCAGTAACCAAACGGAAATACTACTAACCGATCCTCGGATCATTGAGAGCTGTCAAGCTGTAGTACTTGCCGAATTCACCACCGCCTGGCTTCTCTAGCGTCTTCAATATGCTCTTGAATGGATTCTCACTAGCTGCGATCATCACCATCACCATCATCATCATCAACAACCAAGCAAATCAAACTCGCAAATCAAAACCACATCAGATTCAAAAACAAAAACGAACAAAAAATCCGAAAGAAACTTCTGCGATTCAAAATGAAATTAATCCGAACCTTTTCCATTACATATAAATCAAAAAAAAAAAAAAAAATCCGAAAGAAACTTTTGCGATTCGAAATGAAAATCAAATACAAATTGAAAACCATTAGATTTAAACCTAACAATAAGAATAAGAATAAAAGAAAAGGATCGAAGTGAAGGAAACGAAAAGATTACCCATGGTGACGATCGGAGCTTCGAGTTTCACTCAGAGAGAGAGATCTAGAGAGAGAGAGTAGAGCTTGACGTTGAGACGGTTTTGTTTGTCTTAATATATATATATATATATATATATAGTGATTTGTGAGTGTGTTAGAAATCTGAACTCTGAAATGTCGTTGTTATTTGCTCAAAGAGTGTGAGATAAGGGTGAGGCTATGCTGAAATAATGTTGTTTGTTGTTGTTGTTGAAGGGAAAAAATGTTAGGGTGAGGTGAGTGTCTTTTTGGGTTCATGAGATTTTGCCTTTTTCCTTTTGGACCTTTCGCATATTCCTTCCTTCACTTCACGTTTTGACACCCTACCTACCACTGATTACACTCGTCTCGTACACCTTTTTTTAGCTGCATATTCTTTTAGCGCCATGTGACCCTTTTCAATCTCCAAATCATACTATATACACTGTATGTTTGTATTTTTTATTATATTTTTATAATTATAATGTATAAAATATATGTTAAATGTTTTTTTTTTATATACTATACTTATATAAAAACATTTTGACAATTAAGCTTGGGGTTAAAGTCTTTGATGGTGGAACGCAGTTAGTTTAACTGATAAAGTTTTTTATGGTTGAATAAAAAATTTGAGGTTCAATCTCTGCCTCCACCGAAAACTAATTGGTATCTTAATTTGATGATAAAGAGGTATCATCAAGAGTGGACGTCAAATTAAAACTAACTCAAAAAAAAAAAAAAACAAACAAAACAAAAACAAAAACAAAACCTTGGGATTAGTTGGATTTGTGTTGAGCTGGATGTAGAGCTCAGGGTTCATGCTATTTTTAACTTGACAATCACATCTTCATGGAAACCAACTAATTTGTTAATTTATTGGCCAAATTTGGTGCCTCTTAACGTACTGAATCTACCGATCATGTTATTTTTGCTAACCTACCATTTGTGGTATGGAGAATTTATTGGCTTTGGATAAGTTTGAGTTATTTTGTAACAAAATAATTAGTATGTAATGAAGTCGTTTTATATAAAAAATAAAAATGAATAAGAACCTAAATGCTTTTCAAAGTCGCCAAAAATAATCAATATTTTTAATTTATTTATGTATTTTCATAATTTTATTATGAGATTGAATTTTCTTGATAGTTTTTATAATTAAATGAGTAGATATTGTTGTCATATATAATACATATTTATGTATTCATATTAGATTTTGTTCAAGCTCATAGCACATCTCTCATTTTTTGGTTCATGATCCAAACTCATAAGTCTCATCGAGAGAATTTTGGGAGTCGTGGATTGGAGGGCCAAGAAGTATGTTCAGTAAAGTTTCAGCGGTTCAAAGTTGATAAAGGAAAGCATATTGCTTGGCATGTCTTCTCCAATTCCTTGAACCCTGACGAGTCAGTGTGCAATAAGTAACATTTGATAAGCCTCATATCGCAAACTCCCCATGCTCTTTACATAAAAATTAATGTTCATCATATAATATAAGTTTAAAATTGTGATTATAGTATTTCATATAAATTATATTATTATCATCTAAATCAATTTCAAGCACATAACTAAATATATATTAATATCCCATATCTAACATTAAAATGCTCTCCTTACTCTCCAAGATTTGGTTAAAAGATCATAATTACATCTCTAAAACTTCATTAAATATCAAACAACTAGTCTATTACTTACCAAAATTATATATGGACTAAACATATAATTTTCCAAAATAAAAAACTTAGCTGAAAATACTAATAGCAGCTCCAGCAGAAGCAGAAACAGTTTCTGCAGAAGTTGCAACAACTCTAGCATATTCTGCAGTGGCTCCAACTGTGATACCAGAAATAGAGGTAAGGATCCCCTAAAGATTATCTTACATTTTTTAGCCAAATCATGAATTTAATACCAAATATCTTCAAGCAAAAGATGTTATTCAGATGGCATCATTTGACAGCTATTAACTGTAATAGCTGTGACAGCACCATTAACTCTCTAACTTTCTTCTTTTGACTAAAAAACAAAATCACACTAATGCAACCACTTACTTTGTCAAAGACTTTTCCTTATTTGCTGAATTTCCCTTCAACTAATTCTAACATAATTACATACTTGGCTCTATATAAAAAGGACCAAGTTACACGCTAAAGAGGGGCGAGCCATTCCTCTCTCATCTTCAATATTCTGAAACTCCATTCATTTTGCTGTCATATCTCTAAAATATCTCTATATCTTTCTTCATCCCTCTTACAAAATCTCTCTTTATAGATAACAACACAACACGCATATTACAACACACCATTATCCGTTACCCATCTCTACCACACTCCATTATTCTGAAACATCACTATTTTGCTGCTCATAAACACATTTCTATCTGTTTCTCTATTTCTCTTACAATACCTCTCTTCTTAAAAAGCAACATAACCAATGTCATAATACAAAAACAACTCCAGCAGCAGCTTTTACTCCATTTAACCTTCATATTATCTATCTCATACTTCTATTTATTTTATAAACACATTCCTCACAAAATACCCATACATACTTCTCATATATCTTTAAACTCCATGTCTCACAAAGTATACATATACAAAATCCATGTCCAACAAAGTAGCTACATATAATTCCTATACATATTACAAACACCATATATCATAAAATATATATATATATATATATATATATATATTTTCTTACCATTTTCACACATCTTAAAACATATCAAACACTCTTCCAATAACTTATTGCTAAAAGTCCTTTCTCATGTGTTGGGAAATTTAGACCCCGGTTGATAGAATTAACAAGTTTTAAACCCAAGTTGTTAATTAGATTTATTATGAATAAAACTTGTTAAAACAAACAAACATCAATATCATGTCAAAATCATGCAGCGGAAAAATAAATAAGACAAGATATGATGACCCAGGAAAACCAATGAAACCAACCAGTTTCACAGTAAAAAAACCTGGGGGGGAAACCTTCCCGAAAAGCAATCCACTATAGTAAAGAGAAGTTTCAGATCTAGTACAAAACTTTTGTCCCTAGACTCTACAATCCCCGTAGATGAACTCACAGCAGAAACCTTCTACCACTTCAGAACCTCTGAACTCTTCAATATATGAACGCCACCCTTTTTGTTGCACGGATCCCAATACGTGACTAACTCCTTTGCACGAATCCCAGTACGTGACTCACTCACCAACTTAAGGAAGAAGAATGTTGGCTGCAAAGTTCTTCACTTCATCAACAATGAAGATCAAGAAGCACATGGTTACAAAACCCTAAGGCGCAAAAAACGCAGTAGCTTCTTTCAGAGAGAATAAGGCATCGGTCACCTTTTGCATATGTTCTCCTTGTATTCTCTTATGTGACGGCCTCGAAAATAAGCCTTATATAGGTCTAGGGTTGTGAGAAAAGAAACCCTACACAAATACATAAGTCTGGTCCAAAAATCAAAAAGCTGAAATTTCGTAACCTCGAGAGATAGCAGCTATCGAGGAGGTGTCGAGAAGGTGTCAAGGGGACAGAAGCTTTCTCGATCGATCGACCAGCTATCGAGATTGCGATAAGTATCAGCTGAAGATCTCGACAGATAGCTAGGTATCGAGGAGCTATCAAGCAGGTGTTGAGATTTAATGAAATTGCACTTCAGCTTGCTTTTTCTTGGATAGACTTGATGACTTCAACACTTGATCTTGAAACCTTATTTCTTGAAACCTTATTTCTTGAAGTATTAAAAACACCTAGAACTACCCAATTACAAGTAGAGTGCGTTTTGTCAAAAGGATTAGCCAATTTACATAAACAAGTGACATATGTTCTTAACAAGTGAACACACATATGTCCTAACAATCTCTCCCTTTGGCAATCCGTGACAAAATCACAACAAACAAATGAACATATGAGAGAAGTCATAAATCACTCAACTCATATTCACTTGTTGAATACAATAAAATCTATCCTAACACAAACTCTTGAAAAACTTTGCAAGAAGAGAGTTTATGCCAAGTAGACTTTGACAACCTGTATTTCTGAAACACTTTAAACAAAACTCATCAAGGCATCTTAGTGTGAAACGGAAATAATAGATTGCATACAAGTAATAAGAAACATGTGTATAAAGATAGAAAAGAAACAACACATGTAGAGGTAGGTGAAAGAAACATACATCAGCATATAAATATCAAAGATAAGCACAATGTATGTAAACATGATCACAAGACCCAATGTACAAGAAGAAGGAAGTAAACACTCCCCCTAATAAGATGAAACACATCTCCCCCTTACAAAGGAATGTATTTCTCTCCCTAACATGTAGAATCTTATAAAAAGAAACCACATTCCACAATTTCTCCCCCTTTTTGTTATGATTGACAAAGGGTACATAAAGATGATCAAAGATGATCAAATGGGCACAAAGAAATCCATATAAATGCATGAATGTAATGAAACAAGATGCTATGAATGACAAGATAATAGAAGGATGCAAAACATGTGAAAAATAAGAAAAATGTTAAGCACATAGATCCCAAAACACACACACACACTAAACAAGTCTAACTAATTTTGTATTTCAAAAACAAGTCAAGACAGTTTAGTGAGTATACATAAGCACATGTAATCACTTGTGATGGCCAAATCACATTATACCTGCACATGTATCAATAGTAGTAAAGAATATTGCGTGTTGTGTGTGAAAAACATCACAAGATTGTATATGTGTATATATGTTATGACGATCTGAGATATGAGTAAATAACTTTAACTCACACACAATCATAACTATTTGATGGGGACTATCACCTTCGAGGTACATCCTATAACTCCCACATCTCCTAGAAAACACGTTTGCAATCATATTTAAAGCAATTTAATCTTTTTGCTTTTTATTTTCTTTGCATATTTTCTTTTAAGCATATCATGTATGTGCATATATAAGAGAGAAAAGAAATACCCAACATGTTAAGTATAGACATTGCACTTTTGCTATGTCGAAGCATACGGATGTCTTTGACACTGCACTTTTGCTATGCCGAAGCATACAGGTGTCTATGACACTGCACTTTTGCTATGCCGAAGCATACATGTGTCATATTATGATTGGCGGGTAACAGTGGTGAGATGGTTATTTATGTCTTTCTCTTATAATTTTTTAGTCCTACCCGTCAAAAAGAGTGATATGAGTGTTAAGTTTTAAGAGATAACTTAATCTTACTCATCACAAACAAGAGCCACAAAGCTCACTTGCTTAGTTGTGCATAGAGATGCTTATCTAAACTACAAGAGATACAAAGTTTAGAAAACTTTGTTTCATTGGCCATCCAAGGTACACAAGTACCAAAGTACACAAACACACACTGTTTTTGTATTTTTCTGATTTTTCCTTTTTATTTTTATTTTGAAAACAAAACAAAATAAGAACTAAACAACCAAACGAAAACAGACAAACAACATGAAAGCATAAAGAAAGATGCAGATGCATGAAAACATGATAGAAATATGCAGATGCATGAAAGCATGATTCCAAAAGCAAATAAGAAATCAAGCAAAAAGTCATACTTTAGATAGAAAGAATTAAAGCAGAGGACAAACATAAAAGACAATTAAGTCTTAGGCTCCTTTATCACCCACACAGCACGAGTCTTTGGCTGCGAAGATGAAAAGGTACATGTCCTAGTATGATTACTAAAGGACATAGAGGAATTAGAATTCCCCTGAAATTGAGTCAAAAAGCTCAAAGCTTTTAATAACTCATTAAGAATAGGTACAGAGCCTTTAGACAAAGGATGAGACCTATTGGACACTCGCTTATGAGGAAACAACTTGAAACAATTAGGGCGAATGTGTCCAGCAACACCACAGTGATGACAAACATGAGCAGTTTTAGAACTACTCGGCTTCCTAGAAGGAGGTCTAACCTTAGAGGTTGACAGAGACCTCAACTTGGGACAATTTGGCCTAATATGACCAACAACATGACAATGATGACAAATGGGGACAAATTCAGATTTATCATTCAACCTAGGAGGAGTTTTAGACATAGGTTTAGAAACTTCAGCATTGACATCAAATTTTTTACCTTTGTCTATCCTAACAATATTAGCCTTCAACTTTTCATTACTCCTTTTAAATGGAGGAATATAAAGATCATTTTCTTTTGAGTTAGGCTCAACAACAAGTTTGGCACTAGTTAATTGTTCAACTTCAGTTTTAGATTCAACTAGTTGCTCTTCCAAACTTTTAATTTTGTCCACCTGAGATGAAATTTGATTTTTAAAATTCTCATTCAAATTATTGGCTTCATCCAATTTAGCAATCAAATCATCTTTTTCAAGCTTGACCTTTTTAATTTTAGCTTTCAATTTTGTAGAACATTCAAGAGATTTCATACAAAAATTATAAAGCTTGCAATAGGCATCTTGAAAATCATCATCATCATCATTCAACACAAGATCATGCAAATTAAAACAATCAAGAGATTCCATGACAACGGGGGTCAAGGATCACACTCAGGAAATCAATCCAATCAAAGTGAATCCGCTCTGATACCACTTGTTGAAAAATTTAGGCCCCGGTTGATAGAATTAACAAGTTTTAAACCCAAGTTATTAATTAGATTTATTATGAATAAAACTTGTTAAAACAAACAAACATCAATATCATGTCAAAATCATGCAGCGGAAAAATAAATAAGACAAGATATGATGACCCAGGAAAACCAATGAAACCAACCAGTTTCACAGTAAAAAAAACTGGGGGGGAAACCTTCCCGAAAAGTAATCCACTATAGTAAAGAGAAGTTTCAGATCTAGTACAAAACTTTTGTCCCTAGACTTTACAATCCCCGTAGATGAACTCACAGCAGAAACCTTCTACCGCTTCAGAACCTCTGAACTCTTCAATATATGAACGCCACCCTTTTTGTTGCATGGATCCCAATACGTGACTAACTCCTTTGCACGAATCCCAGTACGTGACTCGCTCACCAACTTAAGGAAGAAGAATGTTGGCTGCAAAGTTCTTCACTTCATCAACAATGAAGATCAAGAAGCACTTGGTTACAAAACCCTAAGGTGCAAAGACGCTGTAGCTTCTTTTAGAGAGAATAAGGCATTGGTCACCTTTTGCATATGTTCTCCTTGTATTCTCTTATGTGACGGCCTCTAAAATAAGCCTTATATAAGTCTAGGGTTGTGAGAAAAGAAACCCTATACAAATACATAAGTCTGGCCCAAAAATCAAAAAGCTGAAATTTCGTAACCTCGACAGATAGCAGCTATCGAGGAGATGTCGAGAAGGTGTCGAGGTTTAATGATTCTCAACAGATTGCAGCTATCGAGAAGGTGTCGAGAAGGTGTCGAGGGGACAGAAGCTTTCTCGATCGATCGACTAGCTATCAAGAAGCTATCGAGATTGCGATAAGTATCAGCTGAAGATCTCGACAGATAGCCAGGTATCGAGGAGCTATCGAGCAGGTGTCGAGCTTTAATGAAATTGCATTTCAGCTTGCTTTTTCTTGGACAGACTTGATGACTTCAACATTTGATCTTGAAACCTTATTTCTTGAAGTATTAAAAACACCTAGAACTACTCAATTACAAGTAGAGTGTGTTTTGTCAAAAGGATTAGCCAATTTACATAAACAAATGACATATGTTCTTAACAAGTGAACACACATATGTCCTAACATCATGGAAGACATATATATATATATATATATATATATATAATGCTAAAAGCCCTTCTTCTGAAAGACAAAAATTTATAATACTAAAAGTCATTCTCATGGAAGGCAGCATCACTCACATTTGACTAAAAAACCAAAAGAGCATTACCTGAGGAAAGTCATTTAAGTGCATGATGAAAGTGGATAAACTTAACCAACTTATGCACACGGCTGGACATATTCTCTCTCCCTACAGTTGCACCCATTTTTCCCCTTCAATCATAAAGTCACCATCGAAGGACTCAGAATATCATATTGTACCGTTGTACTCATTTTATCACGCTGCTGAAATGTCATAAATCCGCTGCTGAAATGTCATAAGTCCACTGCTGTTCTACGTTTGGAGCTACAAATTGTGAAGATAAGTTAATCTTTCTCTATTTATTTCAACCATTATCATGATTCTAAGATTTTGGGCTTCATCTATTTTGTAGGCTTAAAAATACACTGGAAGCCATTGGTCTATGCGGCCTGATGTTGAGTTCCGGGTTGAACTCCCTAAAACAAATCCGGGCTTAGCAAAGTCACAATTCCAGCATGAGACACTTGGCTACGCATAAAAAACCGCCCCCGACAAATTTCATATAAATTAAAGTAAAATTATTTTAAATTATAATAATATGAAACAATAAACACCATTTGTTATTTTGTCTTTTCCTAGTCAAGTATGTGAATGAAAGAATATATTAAATATCATCTCATTCATTCATTTTTATATATTTTAATTAAAAATACAAAAAAATAAGAGTATAAAAATCTAATAAATACTCAATTAGTTGATTTATTATAACATCTTATAAAATTACATTAAGGCAACGTAAATATACTAATAAATAAGAATACATCCCATAAAATTTTAGAATATAATAAAAATAATAACTTAACATATATAATAGTTCTTTTAGGCCCAATTTTTTTGTTCAAATATGTAATATATGCAACTGTTAAATTTTTTTTTAATTTCAATTTTATATGTCATATTTAAAAATAATTTTTTTTATAATTTTGACCTGAATGAAATGTGCATGTATTCTAAATCTTATACATTATACTATGAATATTACTAATAATGTTTGAAATTTAATTTCAATATTTATTACCCAAAATGTGAGGACTAGTGAAGAGTTGTGTGTGCACATGCGCACATGCGTGCGAGGGTGCATATGTGCGTGCATGCGTGAAAACCAGTGAAGAGTTTATTATTATGATCCCAACAAAAGAATTGGACGTGGAGGTTCACGGTCAACCTACCTAATTATTCACTATAAATTGTGAGGATAATTATAATATACACAAAAATTTATAAATAGCTTACAATTAACATCTTCTCAAAAAAAAAAAAAAAAAAAATTCATTCAATATAAATTTGTACTATCAAATTATCCATCATTGTCTAAATCAATGTCCAAATTATCAATAGATAAATTTCGAATCATGGTGATAATTACAAACGTTCTATAATTTAGAGTGAATATACTAATAGTTTCATGGTTTAGGATTGATATTTGTCCATTAATCTTTTTTTCTTTTTTCTTTTTCTTTCTTTTTGTTTTTGAGAAGACCATTAATCTATTAATTAGGACAAAAGAGAAAGGGAGGAGAATGGTGGCTTAGACTCTTCCCCTCTTTTTGCCTCTTATTCCAGCCAAAACATAAGATTAGACGTTGATTTAAATGGTATGTTAGATATTGCAAATTAATTTCAAATTATAAGTGGGTTCCAGTTAGCTCAACTGGTAAAGTCTTTGATGGTTGTATAAGAGATTTGGGGTTCAATCCCCGCCTACATTAAAAACTGATTGGTGTCTTGGTCTGATGATAAAGAGTTATTATCAGGAGCGGACCCATAAGTTGAAACTCTCTAAAAAAAAAAATTTCAAATTATAATGTTAATAGAGATGGGTTCAAGTTACACCTGTTACAAGAGTTACACATTTTTGAAGTCATAGATTTCCTAAAGATCTAACGGTCAAAAAAATAGCATTAAATGCTAATTGATTTACACATTGTTCACTTAATTAATAGCAGTTTTGTTTCTCTCTCCATACTTATTGTTTAAAACTTCTCTAGTTCCTCTTAAATCTCTCTCGCAAAACACACATACACAAACATGGCCGCCCTTTATGAAAACACCTAAATCAGATCTCACACATGACTCTCCCAAAGTGGTTGCAGTGGACGACACGCCTTAGATCTAGGCTCTTACATAATTAAATAAATAAAAACCTCAATTGATTTAGATGGTTTACCTTCCGTCAAGGCGTCAACCAGGGGTGGAGCTAGGGAGTAAGGGGTTTCATTTGCCCCCAGACCCACCAAAATCCCTGTAAACATTAATGTTCTCTCTCTCTTTTGTTATCTATTTTTGATGTGTTATTTTGTATATATTTCTTTTATATATCAATCAAGTTTCAATGAAAAAAAGAAAAAAGAAAATCTTATGAAGAAGGTCTTCATTCTCCTTTAATGTTTTTTTCATAAAGGGCAGCCATGTTTGTGTATGTGTGTTTTGTGAGAGAGATTTATGAGAAACTAGAGAAGTTTTAAACAAAACGGCTATTAATTAAGTGAATAATGTGTAAATCAATTAGCATTTAATGCTATTTTTTTGACCATTAGATCTTTAGGAAATCTATGGCTTAAAAAAGGTACCAGGTGTAACTTGAACCCATCTCATATTAATAATAAAATTTTGAAGTTTAGAATATATATATATATATATTTTTTTTTTTTTTTGGTTGCTAAATTGAAGTTTAGAATATAGATTACAAATGATCATTAATAATTTTATTATGGTGAATAACTATAATTAACTTTTTATTATAAATTATATAAGGTTTTATATAGATTATAAAACCTTGCATTAGGATTTGTCGAGAAGGAAAAAACAATGAAGAATTTAGTCGATACTTTTGCAAGTTAGATTGCTCATTTTAGTTGGGATGGCCCTTAAGTTATGAAAGTAGAAATAGCTCTGAACCCTCCCATCTTTCTTGAATATAATTATTATTAATTAAAAAAAAAAACCTAGGACATCCGATTTTATTTTTATTTTTACTTTTTTTGTTTTTATATTTTAATGGAACGTTGGACCTTATTATTATTATTATTATTATTATTATTAATTTGATAAAGTTTTAACACATGATGTTCGCTTTTGATAATTACCCTTCTTATCATCAGATCAAAACACTAATCAGTTTTTAGTGTACACGAGGATCGAACCTCAAATCTCTTATTCAATTGTCAAAGACTTTACCAGTTGAGTTAATTGGAATCCCTTTTTAAAATATTATTATGGCCCATTAGATGTGATACAATCTTTTTTCTTTTTTGATGAGATGTGATACAATCTTCTTTTATTATGGCCCATTAGATGTGATACAATCTTTTTTCTTTTTTGATGAGATTTGATACAATCTTTTTCCATTTAGACACCTGCTCTCTAATTGTTAATATAAGACTATCCTAATACCATTTTTGTCTAATGTATATGGCCCACTAACCTAAAGACGAAAAGAAATGTACATAGGCCCGCGTATGAGGCCCTACAATAAATGACCATTTTTTATGATTGCTTTCTTTATAATCAAACCAAGACATCAATTGATTTTTTGTGTAGATGTGAATCGAACCCTAGATCTTTTATTCAATCATAAGAAATTTTACCAGTAACTAGAACTCTTTTTTTTTTTTTTTGAGAAATAATTACAACATACTGCTAAACTTGCAGCTTGAATTTTTTCCCCCTAGATCTCCAAACACGTTGTGCATGGAGATGTGTCAATTCAGCTATAAAGCTTTTGGCAACTAGAACTCACCTTTGAACTTATTATTAGGGCCCATTAGATGTGATGCAATTTTTTTTGTTTATGAGATGTGATACCATCTTATTCCATTTAAATACCTGCTCTCAAATTATTAATACAAGACTCTATCTTAATACTATTTTTGTCCAATGTATATGGCCCGCTGACCCAAAAATGAAAAGAAAAGAACATAGGCCCGCGTATGAGGCCCTACAAGATAATTCAGGCCAGTGACTGTGACAGTCCTCATAACTCACACCCTATCTTATAAATAGGATTCAGATAAAATTTAGGCCAAGAGGACCACATTGTCAAATCAAACTGTGTTCTATGATTCTATCTTAATACTATACTTCCCTCCTTTACTAGTCCCTATTCAATCTACCAAAATAGCGTTATTTTATTTGCAGCAGCTTTAATGATAAATCAAAGAGTTTGGTGAAAATTTATGGTCTGCTTTGAAGAACAATATCTAACCGGGATAAGTTTGTGTCGAGTGTCCAGTGAGATTGGACACACTAAGATATGAACATGTGTCTAATTCTATCTTCATATTATACTTTCACCCTTGTTAGTACCATCATAATTCTACCAAAATGGTGTTATTTACAGCAACTAGAATGGTAAATCAAAGAGTTTGGTGATAATTTTAGGTCCACTTTGAAGAACAATGTCTCAGCAAGTAATAATGTCTTTCTTAGTCAATTGCGACCTAAACAGTAAACTAAATATGAGAAACAATACTTTGTTGCTTTCCTGGTACATTGCTGTTGTATTGTTTGTATGTAGAGGCATACGAAGATCTTAAGTCACTAAATCAAACCTTATAAATATATATATATATATATATATATATATATATATAAGTCACTAAATCAAACAACATTGTTTTAGACTTATTGGGTCCCAGCACTTAAAATTGTTACTGTAGATTGTAGTTTTGAGTTTCATGAGACACGCTGAAATTGCTAATCTTGACATCTTGATCCGCCTTTATTTCAACACCAACATATCAAGCAACATTTTTTTTTTTTATAGATGAACCAACAATTTTATTAAACAAGGAACAAAACTACACAGGCAAAGAAGGAGCCTCAGCTCTAATAACAGAAACAAAGCAACGTGGCCCCGACCCCACATCAAAAGAGCCAAAGTAGTTGTTTGACAAAGACCACTTGGCTAAAACATGAGCAGCAACATTTGCTTCTCTAGCCACCCAACTAAATCTACAATATGAGAAATTCAACTTTAAGGCTAAAACATTAGCACAGATGGTTTTTATTCTCCACGGAACATCCGGGTTAGGACCTCTCAGTGCATCAATGCAGGACTTTGAGTCACTTTCGATGGAAATGGAGTCGACATCCAAGTTTGCTGCCAAGATGAGGGCCCAAATTATAGCTTCAGCCTCTGCTTGGAGAGGGAGAGTGGTGTTCACTCTTTTAGAACAAGCAAACACCACTTCCCCTCTCCAATCTCTAGCTACAGCTGCAATGGATGAACTCACAGAGTTGCAAGCAGCATCTACATTGATCTTAATAGTGTCCCTGTCTGGATTAGACCAAGCTGATTGAATCCTATTGCTTGTTGACCCCATCGGGATATCAAGATCCTTCCAAAACTCAGCAACAGATCTGGAAATCTTTAACAAAATCCCATCCAAATTTGGAGAACCTCCCGCAAATTGAACTTGGTTTCTTAACTTCCAGACCACATCACATATCACTGCACCGTATAGTAAAAACTCTGCCTTGTTAGTTGAATTCAACCCAACTGTATCTGGAGGGGAGATTAAGGTTTGAATGAATTGGGAAGAGGAAGAGAGACCCAAACCATCAAACCTAAACCCCCAATGGCTATTGAACCAAATAGCTTTAGTCAATGGGCACATAACAAATAAATGGAGACAAGTCTCTTCTTCCATGCCACATAATGAGCAAGACGTGTCTCCAATATTTATAAATCTAGCCAAAAAGGATTTAGTAGGGAGAAGATTTGCTGCAATCCTCCATAAATGCATTTTTAGTCTCTCATGAATCTTGGTTTTCCAAATTTCTCCCCTTGACACATCTTGACTAGTAGGTGGGTTCTCTCTCCGGCCAAGCCAATAAGCTGATTTCACTGATATTTGCCCATTAGAAGTGGCAGTCCATATCCACCTATCTGCTTGTGAGTGAAAGGAAATAGGAATTCTTTGAATAGCTTTGATAGTTTGTTCATCAAATAAGTTTCTGAGCTTATGGCAGTCCCATCCTTTATAACTTGGATTAATGAGTTGAGATACAATCAGTGCACTGTCTGGATTAGAGCCTTCCTTTGGGCGAGGGATGAAAGAAGGTAAATCAGGAATCCACGGATCTGACTAGGTTCTAATAGAATTCCCATTACCAACTTGTAAGCAAGCACTTTGAGCCATAAGACGTTTTGTACCTTCAATGCTTCTCCAAGTGGGAGAAGAGCTACCCGCTGTTTGGTGGTTCAACCAGTTGGATCTAACCTTATATTTTACTCTCAATAGCTTAACACAAAGACAGTTTTTTTCTGACAGTGTCCACCAAGCCAATTTGGAGAGGAGAGCTTGGTTGAAATCCCACGCCTTCCTAAAGCCCAAACCTCCTTCCTTCTGAGGCCAACATAAGGACGACCACGCCATTGGGGTCAAGTATTGTCCCTCGCTTGATTTTGGGTTCCACCAGAATCGTTTTATCACCCCATCTAATTGCTCACACAGAGCTTTAGGGAATTGAATGGTTGACATGTGATAGGCTGGAATGGACTGAGCGACTGACTTGATAAGGGTGGCTCTCCCTGCCCATGATAGGTTTTTACTTTTCCAGCTACTCAATTTATTTTCCAATCTTTCCTTCACTGGTTGGAGATCTTTGCATCTACTGGAAGTGAAGAAAAGAGGAACGCCCAGATATTTTGAATTGGGTGGGAGCCTATTGAGACCTCAGCATGATTTTATTTGATTTAAGAATTGTCGACTAACCCCTTTAGAGGGATAAATTCCAGATTTCTCCACATTAACTTTCTGCCCAGACCATGAGCAGTATTTCTCTAGGCAGATCTTGAGAGAAGATAATTCAGACATCTTGGCCTTGGAAAATAAAATGACATCATCTGCATAGCACAATTTTGATATGGGAGGAGCATTATTAGACACTTTCATTGCAGTAAGCTGCCCACAATCCACTTCTCTACTAATAAGCCTCATCAGCACTTCACTTCCCAAAATAAACAAATATGGTGACAGTGGATCTCCCTGTCTAAGGCCTTTAGATGGGATGAAGCTTGGGCATTTACCACCATTAAGCAGCACTGAGTATTGCATAGTGGACAAACATTGATTGATCAGATTTGTAAACTTGTTGCTAAACCCAAATGCTTTGAGAGTTAGAGATAAGAACTTCCATTCCATCCGATCGTAAGCCTGTTGAAAGTCTATTTTAATGCCCAAGAAACCTTTCTTCTTCTTTGTTTTCTTGAAACTATGCACAACTTCTTGGGCAATTACTACATTCTCCGCGACCCATCTATTAGGGACAAAAGCCACTTGAGCTGGGTCAATCATACGTGATAAGAGAGGCCTTAATCTGCTCACAATGATTTTAGATATCACCTTATAGCAAACATTACACAGGCTGATTGGGCGGAACTGATTGAAATTGCACGAGCCATTTTTCTTGGGAATAAGAGCAATGAATGTTTCATTTAGCTCTCTCAGAATCCTTCCACATCGAAAGAAACTTTGCGTAGCTGAAATAATCTGGTCACCCACAGTTTCCCAATAATGTTTATAGAACAAGGCCGGGAAACCATCAAGTCCGGGTGCCTTGAGAGACTTCATTTCAAAAACTACTTTACGAATTTCTTCTCTGGAAGGAACTCTGCACAATTCCTCATTCTCTTCCACCGAAATGCATGGCTTAATTAAATTCTCTAAATCTTCAGGAACATCATTGCACTCAGATTGATATAAGGATTTAAAATTTTCATTGAAATAGTTTTGGATTTCTTTCCTTGTATTTATCCATGATCCATCCTCCAACTTAATTTCATTGATACGATTCCTTCTTCTCCTCACCAAGGTGGAAAGATGAAAGAATCTTGTATTCCTATCACCCTCCTTAGTCCATAACTCTCTTGATTTTTGCTTCCACTTTAGATCCTCTCTTTCCAGCCAATCATCAAGTTCCAAATTCAATGATGCCTCTAGCTCAAGATTTTCCCTTGTAGGATTTGAGACTTAAAGCCGAGCAATTTTTGCCTCTAACTCCTTAATTCTTTCTCTTGAATTCCCAAAGCAATTTTTATTCCATCTTTTCAGTTCCCTCCTGGTGGCATCCAGCTTTCTAGCAAGTCTGTAACCTTGTGAACCCTCTATAGACGTTAGCCAAGCGCTCTCCACTACCTCTTTACTTGATTCCTCCTTGGTCCACATTGCTTCAAATCGGAAAGGACGATCTAGAACTGTATCTTCCATGTATGTATCCATAAGAATAGGGCTGTGATCTGAATTTGAATTACTTAAGTGTCTAATTCCAGCTTTTGGGAAGTATTTTTGCCACTCCTGATTGCAAAAACATTGGTCTAGTCTTTCCTTAATATTAGCTAGCCCCTCTCTTTTGTTTGTCCATGTGAATGCTGGTCCAGAAAACCCCAGATCAATAGCCCCAGTGTTGTTTATAAAGCTTCTGAGACCATTTACAGAACTCTCAGAGACAATGGATCCTCCTTTTTTTTCCCCTGACTCCTTAATGCTGTTGAAATCTCCAAACACAGCCCATGGTCCTGAAAATGCTTTCACCATCTCTTCAAGTTTGACCCAAAATCTTTTCCTTTTGGCTCTTCGAGGAGGACCATAAATACAAAATAATAGCCAAGGAGATCTAACCGAGTCAGAGTAAATTAATGCAGCTATGACATTACTATCAGAGAACACCACCTCTAAATCAACTCCCATCCTCCAAAATAGGGCTAAACCCCCTGCTTTGCCCATCGCATCCACACAGTATGAACCAAAAAAATTCGGCTTAGATTTTATCTTATCTATTCTAGTTGACTTTAATTTTGTTTCGGATAGGAAAACTAGATCCGGGCATGACTCACGGATTAGCTCCCTTATAGCTTGGATAGTCGGAGCTCTGCAAGCACCCCGACAATTCCAAGCGAGTGCTCTCATGAGTTAGCACCTTTCAATCATACCAAACCCAAGCTGATATAAAACCCCAATCAAATCGGAGCTTCTACAGGATGAAATAACCTCCCTTCACTTCAACCGCACCTCTTTCCACAGCACATATTTCACCACACGAACTCAACCAACAAGCTACTAGTAACAGAATATATAAAAGGCAGCATATATAGAACTTACAATATGGGCTTTCTCAAATTCAGACAGGGTTCTTGATGCACGGTCTCAACGATCCCATCACCAGCCGTGTAAAATAAAACTGCCCCACACAGGAGGCAATCCATCCCACACAGCATCCAGGAGCCACAGAGGGCCAAGAAACAGCCACTTCCTGAAGCTAAGTTGGCGAGAATGGCAGAGAAAAGCTCGCGCACACGATAACGACTGAAGCTTATCGTATGTCGAGAGAGAAAGGAGAGACTGGGCTCTCAGTTGAACACAGAAGGCAATCCAACCCACACAGCAACAAGGAGCCACAGAGGGGCAAGAAACAGCCACTTCCCGAAGCAACGCTCGCGAGAATGGCAGAGAAAGCTCGCGCGCACGATAGCGACTGAAGCTTATCGTACGCCGAGAGAGAAAGTCACACACTGTTTTGGTCTAATTAATATATCAAGCAACTTTTATAATGCTGGGTGAGAACTTCGTATGATAGATTAGTATTACATTATAATTCAGAATATAATCTCTAACCATATGCTAAATTGAACGAAGAACCGAATCACCAAATATGATTATTCAGTCATCAAAGATAAATAATAGTACTAGTGTAATACTAATCTATCAAAAAACAGTACTAGTGTACTACTATTTAAAGAGTACGGACATTGAAGTGTTCAGTGGACTGTGGACCTATTGGGTTGGGGCTATCATTCATTGTATTCTTATATGTACTTGTAATCCCTTTGACCCAAAAGGTGCCATTTTCATTGCCACGCCCAAGTAAGCAAGACGGATTGAAACACTGATTTATGGTGCCCCACTGAAGGAAAAAAAAAAAAAACTTTGCTCGGTACAAATCCACGAAAAATAGTATAGTCCCTCAACCAAAGGTAGATTTCTTGCGATTGTTTTTGGATTTAAGAATATAATCTCTAACCATATGCTAAATTGAACGAAGAACCGAATCACCAAATATGATTATTCAGTCATCAAAGATAAATAATAGTACTAGTGTAATACTAATCTATCAAAAAACAGTACTAGTGTACTACTATTTAGAGAGTACGGACATTGAAGTGTTCAGTGGACTGTGGACCTATTGGGTTTGGGCTATCATTCATTGTATTCTTATATGTACTTGTAATCCCTTTGACCCAAAAGGTGCCATTTTCATTGCCACGCCCAAGTAAGCAAGATGGATTGAAACATTGATTTATGGTGCCCCACTGAAGGAAAAAAAAAAAACTTTGCTCGGTACAAATCCACGAAAAATAGTATAGTCCCTCAACCAAAGGTAGATTTCTTGCGATTGTTTTTGGATTTAAGAACTTAATCAATGGATTTGAAACAATAATTGTTTGTATAAATTTAACACATGATGATTTGGGTTTTGGAGATTTTATTTAAACAAAAACACTTGTGATATTTGGATTTAGAATGACATTTTACACCTAATTATTTCAAATCCACGAATTAATAAATTCAAATATATCCATAGAAAAAAAGAATTGTTATTCATTTTATACTCAAGCTATTGGCAACACTAACCAAAATCCACTATCAACGATAGAGATTACAACCATTCTCAATCAAATCTCATTAACCAAACTCACTTACGTAACATACAACACTCACATATCTCACAAATATAAACAAAACCTCTCACAAATACAAACAAACTCACTAGCCTAACTGAAAATTCAATATGGGTATGAAACACCCTTGAACGTTTAGACCCCAAATTACAAAAAATACCAATTCAAGCTTTATATCAAACAATTAATGTGCGGAATATGATAACAAGCTTATAACAGAATTGATAGAACAATCTAAGCCAAATATAAACACATCCACAGCAGTAAATATAAGGCAAAGATAAAGGAAAGAACGATGCAAACACACGGACAACACACGATGTGTTATCGAAGAGGAAACCGAAGTCCTCGGCGTAAAACCTCTCCGCCACTCTCCAAGCGGTGATAAAATCCACTAAAGAATATAGTTGGGATACATGAACAGCAGAAGACCCTCCAAGCCTAATCTACCCAAGTACCTAAGCCCTCCAAGCTTCTTCCTCCAACGAGGTTACGCCGAACCTATTTCTTCTTTAGCTTCCCGGATTTCGCTACTTGACCATAGCATCAACCAATGTATATTGGTTCCTTCCCAAACTGCTTCCCTGAGCCCCAAATGAACCTTCTCACAGACGTGGGTGTGGTGAGATAAGGATTTGGTAAAAGGCCTCTCAAGGATATGACAATGGAGAGGAAGAGAGTAGAGGAATTTGAAGAGTCTCTAAGGTAAAGATTGGGGATGAGGCAATCTTGTTTTTCTCTAGGGTTTCTCTCACAAAATTCTCTCTGAAAGCTCTCTCAATTTAGTGGGTATAAGGGTGTATATATAGTAGGGTGAGAAGGGAATGTAAAACGTCAGTTTTTGCCAAACAGGGTTTACTCGCGGCTTGACCTCGCGGCTTGTCCAAGTCGCGAGTTCCAGTCGCGACGTAACGGCCTGGACAGCCTGGAACTTTTGTCCTGTAGCGTGACAGCTGGCGCGACCCTTCAGCTTCCCAGTGTGCCTCTCACGTGCTTGCCTTTCGCGGCTTGCCAGTCGCGATCCACCCGCGAGCCCTAGCCTCGAGACTCTGTTTTTCTTGCACACTCTTGTGCTTTTCTTCACATCTTCTCACACACTACCCTTACAATTTTTCCACCTAAATACAGGGTTACTAAGTGCTAAATTACAAGTAAATTGGTCACGGAATAAAGCCAATTAGATGATTGATTAAATTCAACCTACACTAACAAACACAAACTCATAATTCCAAAGACCTAATACACCTAATAATTATTTCACATTGAAATTAGATAAATACTCAAACTAATCTTCAAATATTATAAACCTACTTTGTGTTCTAATAGTCTTTTCCTCTCCTTATGTGGGTAGACTTTAAGCTAAAACTACCAACCATTTCCCTTTGCAAAAATACCTATTTATAAGGCTCAATTATTAATTCAATAAGAAACTTTAATTCCATCTCAAGGATTATTTATTTATTTATTTTCATTCAAACCAAAAAAACCAAACCAAACCAATTAAGAATTTGGGTCAATTTCTAACAATCTCCACATTAACTCAAATTCCATTAAGCAATCATTATTTTATATTTGTTGTAGGAACTTTGCCTTAATGGAAGCAAGTTTTCATTGAAGAAGACAACTGTTACCCGAAATTCCAAAGCCTTGATACACCCATTAACACTCTTACATAAAAAGATTCACACTCAAACTACTCTTGAAGAAACTTACTTCATGTTCTTCTAAAAGTCTTTCATGTTCTTCTAAAAGTCTTTGTTTTCCTCATGTGGGAGGTCAAGGAATACCCAATTACATATTCAATAAGAAACTTTTTTTTCCATACCAAGGAAGATTAATTTTCTTTCACACAAAAGAATATTCATTTCCTTCCATACCAAGAAAAACTAAACCAAATCAAATTAGGAATTTAAGGCAATTTCTAGCAAAATCCTATCTTTTTGTGCATTTTCACTTATCTAGCTTCACATTCTCATTTTAGCTATGCTCATTTTATGAATATGTTGTTTATTAATAGCTCAACATTTAGTACCATAAAAGCATAGCTAATCTTATAGTAGTCTTATATAATTTTCCCTTACCGTAGAGGTATTTTATGATTACACAATACTCATGATGTGCTTATCCACTTTATCCACCTTACTCTTATCTTATAATTCATATCCTCTTTAATTTCTTAATCTTTATAATTTATTGATACAAGGTATCGTAAATTCTTAGTCTATCTCTTGAATATATTGAGTCTTAGAGCTCCTTTATCTTTATTTCTATTTTTACTAAATTTATATTCTATATACTCTATAGCAACCATTTCCCTTTATCTTTATTTCTATTTTTACTAAATTTATATTCTATATACTTTATATTCTATATAAATTTATATTCTATATAGAATATAGAGTATATTCTATATACTCTATACTCAAACTAAAATGTTTATTAATTTAAAAAAAAAATGAATATTAAGTATTGTGTGTATATATATATATATATATATATACAATTCCACATATTACTAACTATGGGGGAGGGGGCAAGACCCAGCAATTTGGGGTTCGAACCCAATGCCTGGGCACAACCAAAGGTGTTGGAAGTTTGGAACCACAGATATCTCTTGATCCCAATTTTTATTATGTTTTGCTTTCATTGACGTGGAATTGGGTTTAGAATTCAATATTTCTCTATAAATATTTTTCAGCTATGTCAATTTCAAGTTGGCTAATTCCCTCAAGATTAGGTTGTTGTCTGCGGGCTCCCAAGAGACCATCATAGCGTGATTCCGTGTCTTTCTTTATGACTTGATTAGTGGTTATAACATTGCAAAGATTGGCTGAGCTAATGTGTCATCACCCCTACCAAAAGACCTAAAAGAAAGAACAAGAAAAATCAAAGCCTAACAACCAAAGATTTTGTGTTTTTTTTTTCTCGTGAATTCTATTGTCTTAAACTGGTCCTCAGTGGAAATTTCAAGCATGTATAAACAGTGTAAAGATATTTTCATTTTTTTTTTAAATTGGTGGTTAAGCTAAACAATGACCCATAAACTAATATTGGAGATTTTTGTGATGGGATAAATGGACCAAATCAGCATTCTTTACAAGCTTTAAAGAAAGAAGGCAGCTCAATGATTGGACTATCGATTACCTTCTTAGAGATTATGGAAATAAATGAAAGTGATATAAGTAAATACAAAGTTAACTAAATCAGCATTCTAAAAATGTCATCTATGTAAGAGTTAGCGTGTGTTTGGATTAGCTTTTTTCTGTTGATAAAAATACATTGTAGTCTTGCACCTAAAATATGAGATCATACAAGGATGTACTCAAGAAAGTAAACTATAAGCTAACCATAAATTTAATCCAAGCACATTTTAAACTTAATGAATAACCAATTAAGCAAAGCTACTGTCGCAATTCACGATTATTGAAAATTTCCTCCTCTTTCATTTCACTCATTGGATAAAAGGGAAAGAGAGTCAATTTGTGAATGCTTTTTTCTATCAAAATGAAAATTTTAGTGAATGAAGGAGATGTTAGTTTAATATGTTCCTTCATTCATTCTTATGGAAAAATAATATTTATTGTCTCATAATTATATAATTTTAAACGATTTTATTTTCATTGATGTAAACGCTGTTATAAACATACATATTTATTATATATGATGACAAATTGACAACCACTTCTATAATCCACGTTATAGAAAATTCTTAAGGCACAGAAAATAAAATATTCAAAATTATAAAAACATGAAAATCTTGATGTTTAATATAGATAGTAAACCATGGAATTAAAAATATATTTATTTTTTTATAATTTTCTTGTCCTAGATATATCTTAAAAAAAAAAATTTATGTAAGAGTATTAAATCTTTGTCAAGTTGAAGTATCTTTGTACAAGTATAATATGATAAAATTTTAATATCCATTTTATACTTTTAATTATAAAAACATGAATTTTCAAAGCATTTTCTTGTACTATAAATGAGATTTCCCCCCCTCCTTTCAACATACATTCATACATATAACATACAATGTAGTATAATTTTTTTTTTTGGAGACAAACACACACAAGGGTAGAAATGTAATTCTAACACAAAGGTAGTACACATATTTTACTAATGGGCAAAACTTAGGTACAGTTACTTAGGTACAATTCCTTAGGTTCTCTACTTAAAATTTTGACACCTGTCCAATTTAAAAATCTAAGTAAAGGGACGTTAAAACTAAAAATATATTATTCTCTTCCCATTCCAAACCACCTGTGACCCTTCTCTTCCAAACCCAAAACTCATATTTCCTTCTTCCTTATGCAAATGGCTTCTCTTCCAAACCCAAAACCTTTCTCTTCCAAACCACTCATGACCCTTCTCTTCCAAACCCAAAACCCAAAAAAGAAAAAAGCAAAAGAAAAAAAGAATATCTCATACCTCTCTCTCTCGGTGTGTGTCTGTATGTGTATTTGTTTCCTTTCTTCTTTTCTGATATGTGATTCTTTCGTTTCTGATCTATGATTCTTTCTTTCTTTCTCTCTCTCTCTCGGTGTGTCACAATTCATGCTCCATCGCTTGGTATTGTTTTTCGATTCCCCAGTAAAACCATTGCTATTAGAAATCTCCAAAACCCCAAAGAGAATTAGATCACCTTTATCAAAACCTCGAATTTCATACACCAATAATTGAGGTTTATGTTGCAAGCTCCTTCTCTAGCTAGAACCCCAATCATCTTGACAAAGACCTTACAGCTTAGTTTTCGAAAGAAGTACAATCGAAAGGGTTATGTGTATCTGTTTCCTTCTTTTCTGATCTATGATTCTGTCTTCTTTTCTGATCTATGATTTTGTCCTCTTTTCTGATCTATGATTCTCTCTCTCTCTCTCTCTCTCTCTCTCTCTCTCTCTCGGTGTGTGTGTTTGTGTATCTGTTTCAGCTTTATTGATGTTAAGTGTGGAAGTTTTGGGTATAGCTAAAATGGGTCAATTTTTTGGTTTGAAACCCAGTAGATTTGGTTTTTAGTTTTTGATCTTTCCTGTTTGGTTACTGAAAAAATGAGGGGGAAGGTCCTTTTTTGGTTTGAAACCCAGTAAAAAATGAGGCAATGCCGTGGGTTCTTGCAGTAAAGGAAGAAGGAAAAAAGAAAAAAAAGAAAGAATTTTTAGTTTTGACGCCGTTTGTTTAGGATGTTAAATTGGACAGATGTCAAAATTTTAAGTAGGGAACCTAAGGAACTATATTTAAGGTATTGTACCTAAGTTTTATCCTTCACTAACTATACTAGACTCTAATTATCGAAAAATTATTGGTCAGTCTCAGAGTATACTTCTTCCCTTTTACATAGAGGAGGGCCCCATGGTGGGTTGAATCTACCCTATATGAGAGGGAGGGAGTATACTCTCGGAGTACCCGATAATAATCCTTAACTATTATATAAAAATTAAAGGATTTAAGTGGGAAGGGATCTTCTCTCAATGAATGTCGAGTGATTTAATTTCATAATCTTTTATCATTGTTAGTTACACCAACTGTGATTCTTGGAAAAATAAAATAAAATAAAGAAGAAACTCCACCAACCTCTCATATGATACTCCTCTCAAAAAAAATCCCATATTATATTCATTATTATAATTTTTAAAGATTTTTAGAATCATTACATTGATACTTTTAGAGTCACATTGATGATTTGGTATGCTTGTCACCGGAGATAATTGCATGATTGAAGGAGAAGGAATATAAATGAAAGGATGGGTGCCGCAACTTGATGAAGACATATATTTTAATTGAATTGATTCTGCTGTGTGCTGTCTCAACATCCACCTTTTATTCATTTCTTAAGTTCCTTTTTGGTCCCAAAGTGTTTGCTACCTTAACTTATGTTTTTTTATTTTCTTGAGGAATGCTACGATCACAAACTATTATACAATATTTTTATAAATCATTAATATGGTTAACTCATATTGGTTCTCATATGAGCACAGTATTAACATAACTTTTTCACTTAACAAGAACTACTCATTACATTAGCATTTTATAAAAAATGTTATAAAATAGTTTATAACTCTAATATTTTCCTATTTTCTTTGCTTTTGACCTCGACATTCACTTTTTAATGACAAAACTTCACAACTTAATTTGAAAAATGCAACAAGTCACTCTCACTAAATTGCAGAAAGGTTCGGCAACATGTATAAGCTAAAAGTCTAGGCTATTTAAGGGCCGGCCCCCTTAAGCCACTATATTTATGCTCTTACCAAATTTTCCATTTCACCGCGTTTGCGTGGTATACTTTTTAAGCACACATTTTCAACTTCGGCTGCGACGTGTTTTCTGATTGCATAGTCACTCCTATAGCGAGGGAGGCCTCGTACCACATAAATATTTGAAATTTTCGCAAGTATAATGACAATTCAGTTTGCGCTTACCTACGAAGTTCCTTTTGTTTTTTATTTAAATTTTCTTGGACCTTGTTCGAATTTAGATTGATAAATTAAATGCGTCGGTGCAACTTGTAATAAGGTAGACAAAATTTTGTGTAAGAAGCTTCTTTTAAGATATTGAAGTACGCAAGACTTGCTCAAACGATCACTAAAATTAGGTATAGAAAAATGTTAGAAAGACATACTATTTTATAAATTTTTTTACAAATTACTGATATAGTAAATAATTATTGGTAAATGAAAAAATGATATTAATGATGGGATTAGATCAAAACTAATAAGAATTTAGCCATATCAATATTTTGTAAAAATGTTGTAAAATAGTTTGTAAATGTAGCATTACTTTTGAGATAAGTTCTACGTCCATGACATTATCACAATATTTTTACAACAAGTTCTAGGCAATAAGTTGTTATTAGTTTTGTAATTATTTTTTTATCCACAGTAATGGATAATTATTTGGTACTTTCAGAGTACCATAAATGCGTACTCTCCCTCTCACATAACTTTGGGTTCTACTAATTAAATTTATGGTGGAACCTACAATTCATATAAGAGGGAGAAGTATACATTTATGGTATTTCCGGAATATTCAATAATTTTTCACTAGTAATAATTAGTATAAACTTGTCATTTAAAATTTATTGTGAAAAATATTATAGACGTAGTGTTAATTTCTCATTTTTTAAATACACATTCATGCATGATTTTCAAGACCTAATTAATGCTGTCGGTGCCAAGAATATCTATGGGTGTTCCTTTTTATGTTAAAAAAGAAAGAAATTAAAAATCCTTCGCTATGCCTTATACAACCTTGAAAGCATAAAAAATTAAAAATAGTACTTTTTAGAGTACTGGAGAGTTCCTGTGATTACAAATGAATTCGTTAAACACGAAGATTTTGTAGAAGAGTTAGAGTTTTGTGGTCTATTTACAAAGGCTTTGTTAGTTTAAACCATTGTTAATAATTTATTCTATAGTGAAAATTTCTGAATCAGGGTAGCCTTTTTTACTATATATTATTATCTTCTTTTTTTTTTTTTTTGAATTGATATAAAGCTCCAATTGTTGTTTATCTCTTATAATAAGTAAGATGATCTGGCTGATCCAACTTGCAAATACTCAATCTTGCTAGTTGCTACATTAATATAAAAGGTTAACAAATTTAACTCATCTTATGGTATGTTTCTCGTTAAGGTTTTTTTTTTATTTTTTTTTATAAGAGAAGTATTATAAAGTCATGATTATAATAATATATATATTTTTACCATTTAGAACATTTAAGAACATTATTAAAAAAAAAAGCATATATTCACTACCTTGGCACCATGAAAATCATTTTAAACAAAGTAACTAATCTATTACATTTTAGTTAATTCCTACTCAAGCATGTGACCTAGGGTCATGATATATCTTTGAGTTCAAATATTAAAAACGATGATTCAATGTTGATTCGGCTCAAATACTATTTAAATCTTATTGTTTGAAACTTTTTTTTTTTTTTTTTTTTTGAGAAAGTTATTGTTTGAAACTATAATATATTTTTTTCTTATAAGAGAAACTACAATATTTTTAAGTGAGCATAAGGTTTAAGATCATGTTGTGACTCGATCCACATAAAGCATGCTTTTCTTTATTTTATTTTTTGATAAGACACGTAAGGCATCCTTGATATGGGATAGATGATGAGTTCAAACCTTAAAAACAATATATGATATTGATTTGGCTCAAATACTAAAAACAATGATGTTGATTAGATTCAAATACTATTAAATCTTATTGTTTTAAACCACAAGATTATTAAGTGAATATAAGATGTGAGGGATTTCACAATTCGCTCCAATACCAATGGGCTTGGTCTGCAATCGAATGCTATAAAAGATTTGTGCTCCCTCATCCTTCACCAATTGGTCGTTGGATGGATTAGTAAGGCACACGGTTCGACAAGTAGTATCAGAACCCCGTCATAGGTTCGAGTTGTTGGAGTCGCATTGTGAGGGAGGGATTGTGAGGGATTTCACAATTCGCTTCAATATCAATGGGCTTGGTCTGCGATCGAATACTATAAAAGATTTGTGCCCCCTCATCCTTCACCAATTGGTCGTTGGATGGATCGGTAAAGCACACAGTTTTGACATAAAGTTTAAAATCATGTTATGACTTAATTCACATAAGCCATGCCTGATACTGGATGAATTATGAGTTCAAAGCTTAAAAACAATAGGCAAAAATGCAAAACTGACCCTCTAACTTTCACATTTTTTCATTTCAATCATCTAACTTTCAGTTTTGTCAATTCAGTCATCTAACTTTTAATTTTTATCAATTCAAGGCTCCGTTACTACTTTTGTTACTGTTGCCGTTAAACCCACTAAACAACGCCGTTTTGCGTGTGGTTTTTTTTTTTTTTAATAATTTGGAATTAAAAGAAAAATCTGGAAAAAAAGAAAAAAGAAAACATTAAGGTCGTTCCCCTTCCTAAATTCATTTCATAATCTCTTTGAAGCTCTCTCCTCCTCCCCAGTTCAACTTTTTTTCTTATCAAAACCCAATAGTTCAAGCACAAATCAAATATCAACACAAACCAAACATCAAACCCAAATTAGCCAAACCAAATCTAGTATCAAACCAAGTTACCAAACATATCAAACACAAATCAATAGAAAATCAGCCCAGCAAAGCCTGCAAAGTGGCTGGGAAAGAAGCGGAGGACAACGAGCAGGAGCTATGAAAAGGCAAGACAGAGCACACCCATCATCGATTCAGTCAAGGCAGAGCAGTGAGGGATGTGGTAGTTTACACGACGAGCAGGGGCGGCGAGGTTCACACGACAAGCAGGGGCGAACTCAGTCTCTCTCTCTCTCTCTCTCTCAAAGTTAGGATTTGAATTAAACCCACTTTGTTTTGTTTTGATTCAGGGGAAGGGGAACGACGACGTCGTTCTCCTTAATGTTTTCTTTTTTCTTTTCTTTTTTTCAGATTTTTCTTTTAATTCCAAATATTAAAAAAAAAAAAAAACCACATGCAAAATGGCGTCGTTTAGTGGGTTTAACGGCAACAATAACAGAAGCAGTAACAGAGCCTTGAATTGACAAAAATTGAAAGTTTGAGAACTGAATTGATAAAACTAAAAGTTAGAGAACTGAAATGAAAAAAAAAAAAGGAGTAAAAGTTAAACGGTCAGTTTTGCATTTTTGCCAAAAACAATAATATGAGATTGATTATGCTCAAATATTACTACTTCATATTGTTAAAAACTACAAGATTAGTAGAAGCAGTTAAGATTTAACTTCATGATAATAACTTATTACTCAAATCCACGTAATATAAGAGGTTCCCAACAATCTAAACCCTTTTAGGTACGTTGATTAATTTCAAACGGTATGGGGTCCAACCAGAATGAGTGTCTCTATAGAACCCACCCACTTGTGGAAGATATTTCTAAATACCAAACGCCAAAATAAATATAAATATAGAGTACTTGGCTTGGCTGACCAAAAAAAAACACGACCAAAGATGAAAAAAACACACATCGCAGTACCAACTTGTACCATATGACCAATCTCTCGTGGAAAAATATGTATGTCACAGAAAAATTATAACACAATTTGCTGAAAAAAAAAAAAAATTTGTGGATTAATAAAATTGGCTGAAGTGAACGTCACGTGGATATCGCCAAAAGAAGTTTCTCTCATCTCTCTCTCTCTCTCCCTTCTTCCTTAATAGTACTATTATATTCATAATCACATTTAACAATACCTTTCTTATTGACCAGGCACAAGAAAATTAAGCTAAGAAAAAGTTTTGGGTTTCAGGGAAAGAAATTTAAACAAAAGCTTTAAATGCGAGTTGGTTGATTTGTTTTTTGTTTTTCTTGTTTATTTTTTCCTCTATTCTCTTTTCTCTTCAGCACTAAGCATACCCATCCATCTCTATCTTCATCTTTTTTTTTGTGTATATATAAATATTATATAAATATATTGGTCCATTTGAACCAAATTTTTAAGATCAACCAGACCCCAGCTATAGAAAGCTTTTATTTTGTATAATTCCCGACCAACACAATGGATTTTATTGCCTACCCATCTCTTTTTTCTTCATCTTCTTCATCTTCGTTTGGGAATTTCATTGAAAGGGTTAGAGAAGCTTGCCATTTTGCTGTGTCTGCCATTATTGGGAACATCTTCTCTGCGATCTTCACCTTCTTCTTTGCATTAGGTTGGTCTTTTTTTTCCCCCCTCAGATTCTCTTTATTGTTTCGTTTTTCTATGAATTGGCATTTGATTTTGTTTCCTGAGGTGGGTCTTGCAAAAAGATTGGATTTTTGGGCTTGTTTTTGTATTGATCTGTTAATCTCTGTTACCGTGATGAATTTGCTTGTTCTTATTTATATAGCTTGTTGTTTTTCACATTTGGGTTTTGATTCCACTATTGAATTAAATTGCAAAAACTAAAATTTAGAATTCATTGAAGACAGAAATGAGTTTTTTTTTTTTTTGGAATAAAAACAATATATAGGTATTGGGTACATGGTATGTTTTTGTTGGATTCTGATTAGTATAGTTGAAGAGAACAGGTTTAGCGTGTGTAGACAAAGAGGTGCTGGATTTGTTGTCCTTTATCTATATTCACAATACATCCATAACTAGGAGTTTCCTTCAGAATTAAGGGATGAATTAAACTCCTTCATTTTTTAATGATTAATTACCTATTTGTTCCATGAGGGTTTGAACACAAGACCAATTTCTCTATACCATGATGAATCACTAATTGTCTCAAAAACTTAAGCTATTTAGAAATGGTGAATCTAATCTTTTAAGCATTATTCTAGCACTGAAAACTACTTGTTTTCCTAAACTGATACTAATGGAAAATAGGCATTTGTCTTGGCAGTGGGTACCTTGTTAGGAGCTATGACTGGGGCTTTGATAGGCCAAGAGACTGAAAGCGGGTTTGTTAGAGGGGCTGCTGTTGGAGCAATATCTGGAGCTGTTTTCTCCATTGAAGTTTTTGAATCTTCTCTTGTTCTTTGGCAATCGGATGAATCCGGTATTGGGTGTGTCCTCTACTTGGTGAGCAATTTAACTTCCATCCTTATTGTTGATGTGATATGGTGTTAGTTTAACGAAGAAAGAATTGACAATTTTTTTGTTCCTATTTTGTTTCCAAGCTCCAATTATGTTGCAAAATCTATCCCCAATAACCCAATTCATGTTAAAATGGTACAGATTGACGTCATAGCTAGCCTTCTAAGTGGGAGACTTGTTCGCGAAAGGATTGGTCCGGCCATGTTAAGTGCAGTGCAAAGTCAGGTAATAATAATG
The DNA here is from genome assembly GCA_032727855.1 of Quercus ilex subsp. ballota. Taxonomy (NCBI): domain Eukaryota; kingdom Viridiplantae; phylum Streptophyta; class Magnoliopsida; order Fagales; family Fagaceae; genus Quercus; species Quercus ilex. The sequence goes on along the minus strand of CM064913.1, from coordinate 54,367,494 downwards.
CAATGCAAATATTAGTCTCTGACAGAGATGTGCAGAAAATTAAACATGGATTTTTGTTGTTTGCTTACAAATTCATTGTGCTTAATCAGATGGGTGCTGTTGAAACAAGCTTTGATGAGATCCCAAACATTTTTGACACTGGTGGGGCCAAAGGATTGCCTGGAGATTCAGTTGAAAAAATCCCAAAGATCGTAATTACAAGCAATAACAATGTAGATGCTTCTGGAGACAGAGTCTCTTGCTCAGTGTGCCTTCAGGTTCAGCCATAATTTTCGTCTTTTCTAGCTAACCTTTGCTTTATCATACCCAACTTATGAAATATGTTTATCTAATTGGCATTGTGCATTTCTGCATATTCAGGACTTTCAACTCGGAGAGACGGCTAGGAGCTTGCCTCATTGCCATCATATATTTCACCTAGCTTGCATAGATAAGTGGCTTCTTAGGCATGGTTCTTGCCCACTATGCAGAAGGGATCTGTGACTTTACTCTTGTAAATTATAAACTGAAGAGAATTTCTTTTATTATTTATAGAGTTCTTAACTTTTTAGGGCTTTTGCATTTTGTTCACATAAATGTATGGTTACATTGTCGCTCTTGTAGTTGGAGCCTACCATGATGTGAGTTGGATCATTGTACTTAATTAGTGATCATGTATAAAAATTTTGAGTTACAGACAGTTTTTGTTGCTTCTTTTGATTTGCAGCCCCTTCCTTACTCACTCTTTGTTGTTGTTGGAGGTCTTTGATGATTAAACCGAGGTCTATTACTTATGGATGCTGGATGGATCTTTAGGTTTTTTTTTATTGTATTGAGAATCTGTATATGAAAGGGCTAGTAAAATCTAAATCTAGCCAAGATATCATTCACTTGTAAAATCTAAAACTAACCAAGATATCATTCACTAGCCAAACTGTGTTGTGATGTGAATAGTGCCAGTTTCTATGATAGCAGTTACCAAAATATTATTATGTCAGGAAGTTTTTGATGTAATTTTAAATTTTTGTTCTTGCCATAAATATTGTGGTCATCTTCAAAATGCCTGAGCAAACTTTGTTGGTTATATTTATCATGTTCTCAACAATACTGCTCATGTAGAGGCGGCTATTTGTCCTTCATTTATGAGACTGTTGTGATAAATCTGATGATGATAGGCCTATATTAGGAGTACACAATTGAGATGGCTCAGATTAGGCATGTTGGAGATTGATTACACGTAACAGTGTCCCAAGTCAACAGGATTTAAGCAATAAGCATCTGTATTGTGCATTTGTACCACTACCACCTCCCTCTCTTCATTTCAATCCTCATCTTTCTTTGTAAACTCCAAGTTGACCTTTAAATATTACTGCTTGGGTGGTGAATGTTGTGGTAGCTCATCCAAGTGGATCATCTTAACCTTTTAATATTCTATCACCTACAACATACTTACTCTTAACACTTAGTTATGGTTCAGTCAAATTTCAGAGTCCCTCCTAATTATGGTTCATCTTAACCTTTTGATCCTAATTCATTTAATGGATGAATCATGCATATTAGATAATGCCTACCTACCTAAGAGAAGTTTGTTGGATCCTCAGGTAGTTCAGCTGTTCTTGCTCAATTGATATATAGAAGGATATATTATGTAACTTTTTGTTAATATTACACAATTTAATAAATTTTAATTGGACTAATATTTTAAAATTTCCACCAATGATTTATACGTTTCCGTTTAATGCACGAACCAATTTTGTATTATTAAGTTGTTATTTACTATTCAATTTAAAAACTCATGTTTTGTTTATAATTTCAATTTTTTTTACAAATTTTTTTTTTTTGAAATTTAACATTGTATAGATGAGATAATTACTGGTATTTGATTGTATTGAAATTTTGCATGCATAAAAGGTATAAGGAGAGAATGTAATTCTATGGTGAATTTGTCCAAATAAATTATTATTAAATTGTGTAATATTGTCAAAAATTACCCCAAGTGTAACTTAAATCTCACCTCATAAACTTCATGTTAATTTGATATTATTTATTTTCCAATCTGTAAACTCATGTTTTGCATATAATTTTAAAATTAAAAAAACTTGAAATTTAAACCTTTTATGATAAAATAGTTATTGATCTCTAATCATCTTGATATTTTGTAAGCATGAAAAGTCTAACAAAACAATGTAATTCTAGATTGATTTGTTGAAATATTCCTTAAAAAAAAAAAAGAATGATGTAACATCATTAAGAATTAGATCAAGTGTAACTTGAATTTTTTTTTCTTATAAAGTAATTCATTGAATGGAAGAAGGTAATGTATCTTTATTACATGTTAGACTTGTTGGTAAATTAGAGTCCACACGTAAAGGCAAGAAAGTCTCATCTTTACCTGTTTAATTCTTATTTAGTTCATTCTACTTGTAAAGGCTTCATTCTTGTTTGACACTAGGGATGGTGAAAATTTCCCGCCCCATTCAATCCATCCTACCCACTGGCGGCTCCACGTTAGAGCAGAGTGGTCATAGGACCACCTGACCTGGAAAAAAAAAAATATTATATATAAAATTTAAAAATTTTATGATTTTTTTATCCTTAAAAAAATGTGTGACCACCCTAATTTTTTTTAAGCTCAATATAATTAAACTTTGGACAAAGTTTAGCAACAAATTAACTTGGTTGTAGACTAAGGTTACAACTCTAATCGATATTTTTTTAATAGATACAAATTTTGACAAATCCACAATTATATTACATTTTTTTTCTTATATCCTCCATGATTGCAAAAATTCAAGAAGATCAAAGATCAATAGCTTATGTCATCAATCAAATGTTTAAATTTCAAGTTTTTGTAGTCTAAAATTATACGCAAAAAATAAGTTTATGGATCAAATAGTAAATAACATTTGATTAACATGAAATTTGACATGCGTTTGAAGAACATACAATTCAATAGTTAGATTTTCAAAATATATAGCTGTGGGTACTTGACTCCACACAAAGGATTGGTACACATGTGTAGTAGTGGTACACTAACTCAAGCTCCAGAAGCATATAAAGGGTTAGTGGGAGGGTTCTCCTTCCGATGTGGGACTAAGTTGCCTCAAGGGGTGAACGCCCACACTCGGTCGAAGAGGACAAATTCGTGAGGGCCTGGCTCCCCAAAGCGAACAAAATCCTTTGTGTGGAGTCAAGTACCCACAGTAGCCATGTTAATTTGTTTAATGAAAATTGTAATCTTAAACTACAACTAAGTTTGTAGTGAAATTTTGTTCTCAAACTTTGTTCCTCTTAACAATATATTGAGCCCTTACAAACAAAAAGAAAAATCCAAGAAAAATTTTATTTAAATAAATTTCGAAAAAGATTTAGCTTGCACATTAATAATTAGATTATCATCCAACGATTTCAAAATTTGAAAAAAAAAAATCGTAGAAGAAAATTGTAACACTTCATATATTTGAGTTTTTTTTTTTTTGGTTGTTGTCAATATATGAATTTATCTTTTTATTAGATTTTGTTTAATTTAAGATTCTTCATGACCACCTTGAAAAAAATTTCTAGAGCCATCACTGATCCTATCTCGTTCCGCCCCACATAGATTTTTTCGGCCTTGAGTGATGTGTATATATAATTTAGTTTATTTTTATGCAGCGCTTTTTTATAAATTAATTTTATACATATTTTATTATCATAAACACTTGTTTGTTTTCTCATGGCACTCTCATTGCCACCCCTCCCTTTTCTGTCTCATCCTTGTCTCATTGGTGATAGGGCTACCTAATTAGTAATTAGGGATGAAAAATGCCTCCACCCCAAACCCCTCCGTAACTTGTCCTGCTCTGGTCCTGAAAAGGGGATGGAACAAGGATAAAGCACCCATAATCCAACCCCGTCCAACCCTGCGACCATCCCAATCGAAACTAACTATTGGAAGTAGGGATTTAAATGTAGAACTTTAGTGCTAGAGCTTCTACGATATAATGTTTACTTGACATTGTTCTAGAAAGTACAGCTATAGTTATAAATTTTTAGTATAGAGCTTTTGTGATATAAATTATAAAGTTTTAATTGAAGCGTTCATTTTGAGTGTTTGGCAAATTATAGTGAAAAGTGTTTTAAAGTTCTGGATCCATAAATCTTGAGGGGTGAATTGGAAAGTTTTTTTTGCCCTCATTTTCGCTCAAAGGAGCTTTTTAACTTAAACAAGCTCATCCCCCTTCCCCTATATATATGTGTGTGTATGTGTGTGTGTGTTTCTCAAATAAAAAAAGATACTCAGTGTTGTCGAGTCATCCCACATCGGTAAGGTGTGATATTGAGAAGGAGTTTATTACTTACTCCGCGACACTAACTGTTTTGGTATTGGCGTGTGAGTATATTCCATTATCTCATCCCCTTCCCCTATATGTGTGTGTGTGTGTTTTTCTCAAATAAAAAAAGATACTTAGTGTTGTCAAGTCATCTCACATCGGTAAGGTGTGATATTGAGAATGAGTTTATTACTTGCTCCGCGAGAGTAATTGTTTTGGTGTTGGTATGTGAGTATATTCCTTTATCTCATCCCCATTCTCCTATATATATATGTGTGTGTGTGTTTCTCAAAAAAAAAAAAAAACCTTAAACAAGTATTTTAAGGATCTGCATTACGTAGCGCGAGACAAACGTTTAGAGGTTTAACTGTAAAGCACTTTGATTTTTTAGTTCGTGGCAAATTAACAGTGTATAATACTTTAAAGTTCTAAATTTATAAATTATTAACAATTAGTTGTAGACCTTTTTTTCTAAAAATTTCAGTTTTAGGCTTAAAATTAAAGTGGTTTTTAGTTTTAAGGACCCCTAAAGTTCTTTTTAGAGTCCGTTTGAGAACAGCTTATTTAGCCGAAATTGAAAATTTTTTGCTGAAAGTACAGTAGATAAAACTAAAAGTTAGTTGAAATAATTCAGTAAATATCATGAATAGTACCAAAAAAATGTAATGGAACCCATGAATAATAGGAAAAATAAGCTAAATAGTAAAAATAATTGTCCGAAAATAAGCTATCCCAAACGCAACCTTAGTGGGTCAGCAGGCACCTTTTTATTATTAATATTATTTATTTATTATTTTATTGAAGTGCTTTTTAGTTCTAAAAGTTCCATTAGAATTTGCTTAACGTAGAGGCAGATTGATCCTCTTGAGTATATCAGTATAATTATGTCTGACTTTAGATATAATAAATAAATAAGGTAGCCTAGGGTATTTTCCATTTAAAAACATAGCTTTCTAATTTGTATGTATAAATAAAGGGAGGGTTATATAAAAAAATATTACTTTAGTATGTCTTTAGGGTATTTGTTAATAAACCATTTTAGTAAAGTTTTAATATTACTTTTATAAAAAAATATAAAAAGTTATCAAAAAAATTAATTACTTTTTTTTCTCAATTTTTTTTTTTGAAGTATACAAAGCATTTTGTGTTCTAATTCCTCATTAGCATGAATCTTTACCTTCTCTTTCGGCACTTTATTAAATGAAGAAGACAACTTGCCAAAATTTTGTGTGTCAATTAATTGTCAAACCAACCGTGAGAAAACCATATGTCAATTTCCCACTAAGAGAGATGCTACGTCTACAACAATTTTACAATATTTTTACAACAAATCACAGGTGGTTAGTTGTTATTGGTTTAAATTTGAAACTAACACTAAGATTACTTTTTTGTCCCAACAATAACAACCAATAACAACCTGCCACTTAGGAAATGTTGTAAAAATGTTGTAGAAATGTTGTAGACATAGTATTTCTCTTCCCACTAAAGTCTTCCAATGATTTTCTTCCATTCAAAAGACACCATGTATCAGTTTGGATAGCATTTAATTTCACTTAATTCCGCGTTGCGTTTTCTTTTTTTTTTTTTTTTTTTTTTTTTTTTGCTTTCACGCGTTTAGGGAGACAAAAGTTACTATGCAGAGACAAAAAACACTGTTCACGCACTGTTTCAGTATTGTTCATAGGACTCATAGCCACTTTATTCAGAAAAAAAATATTAAAAATGGGTCCCGCAGTACTATTCACACATTTAAAAATTATTTTGTTACAGTATTTTCAACAACAATTAGTTTTCAGTAACAATAAGTTGTATCCAAACGGATATCAATGTTACGGACTCTTCGCACCACACAACCACTTTTCCCTGATTTCAATCCTTCCCGAGTCCTAAGTCCCAACTAGCACTTGAGTTCATTATTACTACTAGCCTTAGTATTTTGTAGCAAAATAATCATTTGTGTTTTTATTTTATATATATAATTTTTATTTTGAGGATCTAATTTATAAGTGGATAAAGTAATTTGAAAATTAATAGGAGAATTTTTCCCCAAAAAAAAAAAAAAAAAATTAACAGGAGAGTGACCCTATTTTTTAGGCAATGTTTTAGTGGGAGTTAGATTTGTATTTTTACTAGATTGTCCTTTAGTTTTGTCTCTACTGATTGTGAGTTTTTTTTTTTTTTTTTAGAATAAAATATTAAAAACGTGTGTTAGAATTAGTGGGTTAGTGGGAGTGTTCCTATTTTATAGGTAATGTTTTTTCAAATTTATCTAAAATTTAGGATTTTTTAAATTGGTAATTTAACATGTTTAACCCTACTATTTAAGCTTTACAAACGGGTAAATTTGAGAGTATTTTGGGTATCAAAATTGAAGAATCCAAACAGGAAAAACCCCTTAAATAAAATTTTACTTTAGTGGTCCTATTTACTATTTTGTAGCAAAATAAAAATTTGTGTTTTTATTTTATATATATAATTTTTATTTTGAGGATCTAATTTATAAGTGGATAAAGCAATTTGAAAATTAATAGGAGAATTTTAAAAAAAAATTAACAGGAGAGTGACCATATTTTTTAGGCAATGTTTTAGTGGGAGTTAGAGTTGTATTTTTACTAGATTGTCCTTTAGTTTTGTCTCTATTGAATGTGAGTTTTTTTTTTTTTTTAAAATAAAATATTAGAAACGTGTGTTAGAATTAGTGGGTTAGTGGGAGTGTTCCTATTTTATAGGCAATGTTTTTTCAAATTTATCTAAAATTTAGGATTTTTTAAATTGGTAATTTTACATGTTTAACCATACTATTTAAGCTTTACATGTTAGTGGAAGCCCCTTAAATAATAGTATAGATAAGGATGGTATATCTTCTCTTACATTTTCTTTTTAAAAAATTTCCAAAAAAATAATAATAAAAATACTACAAATTTTGGGATATAGAACTTACAAATCGATGTGTTACAAATCACCAAAAAAAAAATTAAATAGTAGTTTTTTTTTTTTTTTTGATACAGTTTCAACTAAAAAACCAATTGATTTTTTGTGTAGGCGATGATTAAATCTTAGATTTCTTATTCAATCATTAGAGACTTTACCAGTTAAGCAAACTGGAACCCACAATTTAAATAGTAATTGAAGTCTACTAATTATATTTATTGTCGCATCAGTTTGTAAGGTTTATATAATAAAAAGATGATTTCCTTTAGTATTTTCCTTTTCAAAAATAAAGTGGATCACGTGATCCTGTCACATGCTACATGCATCAATTGAATGATTTTCGAATTGTGCCTTCCCTTTTCGGTAAATTTTTAGGAGTCAAACGTTCATGTGATTTTACCCAATTGTGCCTTCACTTTTATTGATAGAAAATGGGTTTCTCATGATCAAATATATATGTGTAAGAATCGTACGTGAGTATTATTAAAAACAATTCCCACCCCTTTCACATATATAGAGCCATAGAAAATGTATGTGGCTATGTGCCACACATTTATGCACTAACTCAATTGGGGTGATTTGAACCTCCAATTACACCCCTTTCTAATTTGGCCATTTTAAGCTTTTCTCATGACCAATCATGTAAGAATTGTTTTGATAATTGTTAAAACATTTCCTACATAACTACGTAGAAAACATTTGTGCCACACATATGCTCTAGCTACAATCTCTAATATTAGGGAGATTTGAACCTCAATTGGGGAGATTTGTTGAACATCCAATTCCACCCCTTTCTAATTTGGCCACTTCAGAAGCCTCCCAGCTTTTTTGTCCTACTTCGCTCTAATTTGTTGGGGTTAGCATGTACATGTTTATATGTCTTGCCCATATATAAACTAACTCTAAGCCTATTCTCCATCGATGTCCATCTAATTGATGATTATCTTATAGTAATGTCGGTTTGCTACTAAAGGAAACCTATATGTTGTGAGATGCATAGTGCATCTATTCAATGCAGAAGATACTTTCTCCTGAGCCTTATTATTGTTTCAGGATTGGGTTTATTCACATCTCTAACTTGCTTAGTCAGGATGGAGACAGAAAATAAGGACAAAAGGGGCTTCTGCCCTTTTCAGGAAAATTAAATAGGAAAATGTCCCCCTTCTCAAACTAATTAGGGAAATGCCCCTCTTTTGAAAATCAAATTTCTAAAAATCAATTTAGGCCCTATAGTGGCGTTTTTAGGGAGTCTATAGTGACGTTTTAAAGACCTACAGTGACGTTTTTTAACTCGACTTCAATAAAATCGAGTTATAGGCAATGAAATCAACCTATAGTGGTGTTTTTTTACCTATAACTCGATTTCTTTAAAGTCGAGTTAAAAAAAGGTCACTATAGGTCCTTAAAACGTCACTATAGGCTCCCTAAAAACGCCGCTATAGAGCTTTAGAAATTTTTTTTTTTCTAACTCGATTTTCAAAAGAGGGGCATTTCCCTATTTAGTTTGAGAAGGGGAGCATTTTCCTATTTAATTTGCCCAAAAAGGGCAGAAGCCCCTTTTGTCCCAGAAAATAAGGATTAGATTTAGAAGGATCCTATTATCCTTTATTGAGAGGAAAAAAAAAAAAAAATTCTGAGCCTATTAATTTGGTGGGAATCTTTGCAGACCTTGATAATCCATGGACGAGGACGAAACATCCAAAATTTAAGGTATAGACTTTGATGGTAAAAAAATAATAATAATAATAAAAATCGATAACTAGGTCAAACAATGACTAAAAAAATTCAAACGGTAGATAAGCAATATTTCCATTTGTTTAAATGATTATATAATAATATCGGTTTGTGATTTTAAACTGTTTGAAACAGTCCAATAATAATATAATTTTTTCTTTCTAGAAATGTAGAATTAAAAAAATATAGTGGCTCTAATTTGGAATTCGGTTCAAGCTTTTGGATGCATATATATCCTAGACCTAGTAAAATATTTTTTTTTTCCAGCTGGTCCTAAATTTAGCCATAGATTATTATTATTTAGTAACGTCACTAAAAGTTATTTTACACCCACAAATCGCATATAAATACAAAATATAAAATTGATCATATGATGGAGACAAGGATTAATTGGTGAACTTGTAGAAATTTTATACAACATCAAGTCCAACTCATTATGTGTCAGTTCTTAATGCAGAACAGGAAGCATGATAATGTTAGGTCAATTTTTATTTGAGTATAAATATTTAAATTTATAAATAATTCTTTGAATTTACAAGAAAGAATTCTTTAATCCAAAATAAATAAATAAATAAATAATCTCAAAATAATTTATTGAATAAAGCTGTCCTCCCCAATAATACCAAAGTCAAAAAGAGTGAAAACAATTCCTTAAGAAACCTTGTTTTGACTTGGTAAACCTTAAAACCTAGTATTAAAAATAAGGTTAAAGTGCAAACAACATCTCTAAAGTTTGAGAGTCTTTAAATTTTATATTTTAAAGTTTTAGAATTTAAATTTTACCTTTTGAAATTATACTTAATTTACGTCAGCTGTCTCTTTATTAGTTTTTTGTTGACGTGTCTATTAAGTGCCATATAAACTTATGAAGTGTACTAATTAATCCAATTGAAACATGACAGATGGATTTATCTACTCATGTCAAATTAAAAACCTAAAAAAATAAAATAAAACCTATTTTGAAATATTTAAAATAAGAACTAAAAAAAGATACAATAATTCCTTCTTCTTCTTTTTTCATTTTCTACAACAATTTTAGGGAACCCAAAAAAAATTAAAAAAGTTCAAACAATAAATAAGTTTCTAGGGACCCAAACAAATAGGCACAGACCCAAAGAATAATATGTTGCACATGCTGCTAATAATAGCGGGAAAATAAACAGAAGCAAAGCTTGAGTTTGAGTTAAAGTTTTCTCCACGGTCTGATTATTATTGTGTTTCGTTCTTCTCTTCTATTACACAGATATATTTGCTAAAATGTATTTACCTTCCTCTATTTCTAGTTTTTATTTGTCATTTCTGCTTATAATCTTTCTTAGCATGGTTTCTTCGCAAAATTTGAGAAATTTTTTTGTTTGTTTGGGTCCCTAGAAAATGTTCAAGAAAAAAAAAATTGAATTATTTTATTTTTGGTTTTAGACTTTGATTTCTTATATTTCAAAAAAGATTTTATTTTAATTATTTAAAAAATTTTAGGCAATTTTGTTTGAAGTGGAATAGGTAAATCCACATGCCACGTTTCAACTAGATTAATTAATACACCATAAGCATACGTGGCACTTAATTAACGGACACATCAACAAAAAAACTTATGGAAAGATGCTAATGTAAATTAAGTATAATTTTAAGAGATAAAATTCAAATTCTAGAATTTTAGGGTATAAAATTCAAAGACTCTTAAACTTTAGTAGTATAATTTGCACTTTTTAGCCTAAAAATAAAGAAATATAAATCCTTTTAAATTACACTATATAATAATAATAATAATAATTAAAAAAAAAAAAAGAAAAGAAAAAAAAGAGCAACTGACTAAACTAGACCTGTATATATTTTATCCTCTTTTTCTTTTTCCTTTTTCGTTTTTATAAGTCCTATTTCACTTATGAATCACTAGGCTGTGTTTGGTTCATGTAAAATATTTTTCGGAAAATAAATATTTTCTGGAAATGCTATTTTCGGAAAAGAAAACTATTTTCAAGTGTTTGGTTGCATTTCAAAAAATGCTTTGAAAAATATTTTTTGGTTTTTGGCTGTATTCTTGAAAGTACTATAGAAAACACATTTTCTACTTGTTGCTCACATTTTCTCAGCTTCCAAACAAATATATAATATCATTTCTCAGTCCACAAACACAAAAGAAACAAAACCAAAGAAAAAAAATCATCAAATCCAGTCAGATCGTTGCGGTGAGGCGACTGGGTTTGAAGGTGAAGGTGTGTGAGGCGAAGGCGATCGGTGCGGTGCGACTCGTCGGTGGACAGATCGGCTCAAGGGTGGGTCAGCGAAGTGGGATGGGTCGCCGGAGTGCGATGGGTCGATGAGGATGAGGGATGGGTTGATCGGTTCATGGGTTCGTGGCACAATCTCGCCGGTGGACGAGGTGGGTCGATCGGTTCGTGGGTTCGTGGCGCGATCTCACCGTCGCGTGGAGGGGACGAGGACGGCGATTTGATTTTCTGGTGCGATCTCTCTCTCTCTCTCTGTTTGCGCCTGAGTCCTTTCTCTCTCTCTTTCTCTCTTTCCAGAAGTGATTTGAAGGTAAAATACAAACAGAAATTGTTTTACAGGGTCAGAGGGCATATTTTTCGGTCAACAAAAATGATTTTTCGTTTGACCTAATTTTCCTTGCGCACCCAAACACCCTAATTTACGGAAAAGTATTTCCGGCAGTGATTTGAAGCCAAAACAAACACAGCCTAAGTCACAAATGACATGGAAAACGACTCTGAAAAACATACGCTAACTTTTGAAAATAAATATACAGCCGGCATTGTTCACTAATCTTTATCAAACTACAATGTCCTTTGCTTAACATTTCCTACTATCTTTCTCTTCATTGAAGCAAATATTTCATGCAAGTGAAAATGGAACAAGAGTGAAAAAAACAACCAAACACACAGGTTCACGAAGCTTTCTCTTTTAGGACACTATCAAATTTTGTAATGGCAATTAGACAATTTCTTGTAGTAGCTTCAGTTGCAGCATCACCAATTTTAAGTATATTGGTGGTTGCCTTATTTTGCTACTTAAACTCTTTCCAATTCTCAAGCAACGTTACAAGAAGAAAGGTTAGTGACTTTTTGTGCTTCAAATTCTTTGTGAATTCTTTTTGCTTATAAATCTCAGTTCTGAGTTGGGAAAATGATGATTAGGGAGCTTGAAATTCGAGAATATATTGTTGCGGCGCTTCCAGTTGGTGGAGCTAGAGAAGGCTACCAACAATTTCAGCCAAGATTGCTTGCTGGGGTCAGGGGCATTAATGTCTACAAGGAGGACTTTGATGTAGAAGGAACACTAGCTATTAAGAGACCACTTGCTGATTCTTACCAAAGCGTTGAAGAATTCAGAAATGGTAATTAAGTTTCAATTCACACATGTTTGTTCAAAAATATATGAAAAAGTTTCAATTTCTTCCATCCAAGAAAATTAAGGCATGTAATTATTGTGTTTAGTGAGAACAATGCTTAAGACTATTTCACCATTTTTTCACAATTTTTTCGTAACTTGTTATGGTGGTAAGTTATGATTGGTGCTATATCAATTTCATTTATCCGCTACTTGTACTCAATTACAACATGTTGTCTTTATAGCCTGGCAAAAGAAAATTAATTAATTTTTTTTATGTCTTTATACTTGTTGATTATTTGTTGTGGTTTCTTGAACAGAAGTGATGCTACTTTCAAAAGTAAAGCACAAGAACCTTGTAAGTCTGGTGGGATATCGTGAAGAACCAACCAGGTACGTAGATACAGTATCACCCAAAAAGTAAGCCATGCTGATTATATACTAAAGATGAAGCAATGACAGTTCAAGTAATATTCACAAAAAGAAAGAATGAAAAATATAATCAAGTAAAATTGTATCGAAATTGTAAGTGCATATCAAATTAGGCTGTCCATGTTGATCCTCAAAAAAAAAAAAAAAAAATTAGGCTGTCCATGTACAAATTTTACCCAAATATTGCCTCTTCTTTATTTTGAAAGCTTAATTTATGCCTTGAACAGGACCAAAAGGTGCAAAATTATTAGTTTATGAGTACGTTCCAAATGGTTCTCTGCTTGAGTACATTACGGGTAAGTTGAAGGGCATGCATTGCTACATGTTAACATTCCTAAATATGCTTATCTTAGTTGACTTCATATACTATTACCATGTAGGAAAGAGAGGGAGGAGCTTAACTTGGAGGCAGAGAGTAAACATAGCCATTGGAGCAGCTAAAGGTGCAGTCCTCATTAGACTAAAATGATTATAAACTGGCGTGATAATAAATGTTATTGGTAGCATGTCAACAAAAATAAATAAATTTCTGATTTTTTAAATATTAAAAATACATTAATTTATATAATAAAATTTGTAATAATTGTAAAAATCGAAAACAAAGAAAAAATGATATTAATTAAGTTTGGTTGAAAATTTTCCAGGCATTGCTTATTTGCACGAAGGGATTCAGCCTAGCATAATCCACCGCGACATAAAACCTAGTAACATCTTAGTAGGAGATGAGTTCGAAGCTAAGGTTTCAGATTTTGGACTAGTGAAGATGGGGCCTACTGAGGACCAATCACATGTCAGTAGCCAAATCAGAGGGACACTAGGATACCTTGATCTGACTTATTGTATGAGTCTCCATTTGACCCCATTCAGCGATGTCTAAAGCTTTGGTGTCATATTGTTGCAACTTTTGGCTGCACGACCTGCAGTTTACTCTAATGGAAGGCTGTCTAGTTATCATATCATTGAATGGGTAAGTAATCGAAGCACTTATTTTTCCATCAAAAAAATCATTAAGGTGTTACTCTAAACCAATAACAAAAGTCATCTAATGCATAAAATTAACCTTTTCAAGTTACTTCTCAAGTTCATGTACCATTATTTTATTGTGATGACATATTTTTATTAGTGTTGAGTACTACATCAACTATATTTTGGAAGTACTTAATAGGAGATTAGGATTGTGATTTTCATGACGATTTAAGGTAGTCTCATATAATTCAAAGTTTCAATTAATTAATGTGTGTTTGACCACGCTTATTTGCTTAAAGGTGAGCAAAAAGTAACTTTAAGCAAATAAGCCAGCTTATTTTTTCAAAACTAGTCTATTTACTTTAGTCATTTTTTGTCTCACCTTTAAGCAAATAAGGACAACTAAACGGACACATTCATTAAAGTCATAACCCTACTAGCTAGTTCCAAGTTCAAATAAAATGGGGATTGTGTCTAATGAACAAATTGCATGCAGGCAAGGCCTAGCTTAGAGAAAGGTAGCGTTGAAGAAATATTAGATGTTAATCTTCTATCAGAGCCATGCAACATGGATATAATGCTGAAGATGGCACAACTAGGCCTAAGATGTTCTGTGAAAGTACCCAAACAACGTCCTACAATGAACCAGGTGTGGCAAGAACTAGAAGAGGCCCTGCACTCAGTTGACAACTTTATAAGCAAACAGCCCTCGAGCGCTGCTCTAATATCAAGTGGCAGCATTGCACCTTGTGAATCAATGGATAACGATTATTCTCAAAGCTTTGTGAGCTTAAATGGTGTTGGATTTCAGAGATTTCAAGTAGAGATGGAAAGCTACTCCCTTCGAAGCACTAGCTTAAGGTTTTCAGAGGAAAATAGTATTACTGTCCAGTTTGATCAGAAAAGCTTAAAAGGGAATACGTGATCATACAGAAGAAGACCTCAGTTGAGTTTGTCATGGTTTAAGCTCTCTCTCTCTCAACACAGGAAAAACTTGAGTGTATGATCTGCCCTCAATACCACCTATGCCAATCGAGTTCCTTAGCTTCTGTGTGTTTGAGTGTTAGAGAAGCACCTTGCTGTTTATCAAATAGTTATGAGACAATTGATGTGAATTGCTCTTATGTTTTAAGAAAGGGTTAGGAATTGATATGCTTACCTCTTGTGCATTACAATATTGGTGCATGGGAGCAGTAAATTTAGTTTTTAGGAAAAGGTGAATTTAATTTGTACAAGTTTGCGACTAATATACAAGATAATAGAAGTTGCCATTATTAGTTGTGAATTTACTATTTTTGGAGAAATGGTACTAACTCATTCTTGCATCTCCAGAGCCTAACCAAATATACATTTTGACAATTAACAATACTGACATCCTCGACACCATTTTCCAGCTTTCTTTACACACTGTTATCTTTAACTCCAGTGCTCAAAGTCCATTCCTCCCTGTTGTATACTAAGTTATTTGCTCACCTCTTCATCTAAGACCTTTGCATTTTTGCCGAATGCCAAAAGATCAGCATACATTTTCTCAGAAGCCTTTGAAAACCCAAGCAAGGACTCGAAAACAGAAGAAAATCCAGTTGGAAATCCATTTACAGTGACATGCTGCGTAACTTGCAAGCTATTATGGTGCTTTTCTTTCTCCATGTCTAGCCTCTTCCTAAACATATCCAACATGGCTTTCCTCTCTGTCAAGTTTTCAATCCGACTACGTACATTTGCCTGTGGTTCATGCTCATGAAGCTTTGATTCAAGAATTCTGCTCTCTGCCCGCTGGAATGCCAGGACCTTCCTGTCAAGTTCGCTGGCAAGTCCATCAACCTTCCTTTTCTGGTGCTGTTCCTCTCCTTGTTGAATCCACAAAGCTCGAATATCCTTCTCAAAGCTTTTCATGGTATGAGTCACTGCTTTTTCTGGCAACTTCTCCAGGCAAGCTAACCAATCACGACAGATTACAAGCAACGGTGGGCCATTGAAAATAGGCCGTGGGACTGAAGACCTGCCTCTGGAGTATAATTCCGCTTCAGGGGCAATGAACTTGGATAGCCAACCATCAAGAGCTTCAATATATGCCTTCTGAGCAGAAACATATGCAGTAAAGCAAGCGCGCCAATTTTGAACTTCTGCTTCGAGCTGAAGGGTTGCAAGACGGTGAGAGTCATTGCAAAACTTTTCATAGGCAGAACAGTTGAAAGATTTAACCTCACACATGATTCGGTTTTGAGTTTCATATGATTCCACCATTATCTTCCAGTGCTGCATTAGGCTGCAGAAGTGGCGGAATTGGAGTTTATCACAAAATTTGAAATTTCAAGCTTCTTTAATCTAACCTACAAATTTCTGTCATCAACTTTCTTACCCATTTATTAGCTCTAAAAGTTGTGGCTGCAACTCTTCGTCTCTCAGTTTTTCGATTCTTTGGGAGATTGATTCTGAACTTCGTATTGCAACCAAGATCCTTGCATGCAAGTCTTTTACTTCAACTCTTGTTTTGTCCCCAGAGCAGATTCCATCTTCTCTGGCATCCTGGTTCCTCAAATTAGAGCATTTTCGCTCATAAATTTTCCTGTTCTCATCTCCAGCCTGATAATTTGATTTAAAAAATGTTCAAGAAAGTTGGCAACGAAACAATGTTTAGTGATTACTAAGGTGTCTACAAAAAGCATCTGTAGTGGATCCATTCATAATGGAGTGACTAAATTTTATGCTAGCTGTCATCCTACTGCAACACTTTTCCTTTTTTTGGTCTTGGAACTAGATTTGAACAAAATATGACACTAAGCACAGACAAAGGAAAAGTGCAGCTGTAAAAAATTGATAGCTTTCTAGTTGCAAAATCTGCATCCCAGATGAAAGAAAATGGCTGTTCCCATTCTTTAATGGAACTTCAGTAATTAGTGTTACTTCAAAAAACCTAGTTGAAAGCTTTGCAGAATTGACAGCTGACCTACCCTGCTTTCAAAACTCTGTTTCAGCCAATCAA
Organism: Quercus ilex subsp. ballota; assembly: GCA_032727855.1. Classification (NCBI taxonomy): domain Eukaryota; kingdom Viridiplantae; phylum Streptophyta; class Magnoliopsida; order Fagales; family Fagaceae; genus Quercus; species Quercus ilex. Next base: position 54,350,808 of record CM064913.1, on the reverse strand, counting down.
ACAAACATGTTTTTACTCCCAAGGGTCACATTCATGACACCTTAAATCTGTCTAATTTGTTTTTCCCCTTCAGAAACAAAGATTTTCTAGTCTTAAATAGATCTACAAGTTGTTTGACCTAAATTTCCAAGTCATATTTGGATTCAGTTTGTCCATTGCTACAGCATATAAATACTTCAACAGGAAAAACTAACACATGCAAAAGAGAAAGGAAAGGTTTGCCTTCGAATAATGTTCAAAAACAAATTGAAGGCATAAGAAGCAGAGATTGACAGTGTCGTTAGCCAACGGCCTTTAGGCTAGTTAGAACCAGTGGGAGGTTCAGGAGTAAATTACCAAGCCTAAAAAAAGGAAAAATAAAAAAAATAATAAAAGAAGAGTGGTTCATCAAAGAAGACAGTAGATAGGTAACAGAAAACAAGAAAACAGATAAAAGGTTTTCTAATGACTGGCTATCTATTTTAATCATCCATATCTATATAATGATACTACAAAGAGTGTCCCATGTCTCTCTCTTTTTTAGCAGAGAATGAAAACACTGCAAACAAGTGGTAAAAGAGACTAACTAAGCAATAAGAAATTGGGAGGAAATCATAAGAAAGCATATGAATGAGATTTACCTTCACCTCCTCATAGAGTTTCTTCTCCCAAGCATATAACCTTTCTAGTGTTAGCGAATGGCTTCCAGATTCCATTCCTCCATAGTCATCAAATAAATCACTCTTTAATTCTGTCCATGTTGAAGAACTTTTGGAGCTACATGAGAGGAGACTTTTACATGAGGAAGACCGAGATGAGGTGGATCGATTCAATGTAATTGACCGAATGAGCTTAGTTGAGCTCTCTGCACCCAAATTTCATGGATGAATAGATGAAGTAACTAAGATACGATGAAAGTTGATGAATGAGCAATGTCCAACACATGACAAAGATAATGATTGTCAGTAATTTAATAATAAAAAGGCAAAATCTGTATGGAACACCATGACAAATGGCATTAAGAAAAAAAAATGTTTAAGAAAGACAGTTCAAATGTTCATTTTTTTGATAAGTAGGGAAAGACAGTTCAAATTTTCAGGTCCAAGAATGGTTTCGTTTTTGGAAATTCAATTCAAGGAAATGGAATTTGATGACTTCAATTATATCTGTCACCACAAGGGCATACATTCTTTGTATGCATTCCTACAAGATGGAAACTGGAAAGTGAGTTCCTACTCCTTTGGGATGATTCTTTGAAATTGGCAGAATATACCTAATCTACTTCCCACATTACACAATTTCTTCAATAAAAAATAAAATAGCCTACAATGTCACATCTTACAACCGCCAATGACACATAACCCTGTGCATCAAAGTCAGGCACCAAGACATTTTATTCCTCAATTTGCATTCCATGGAAACAAACTTAACTAATTTCCTCTAATTTAACCATATATATACACATAGAACTACGGCAAGCATGTACGAATCACAAGAAATTATAAATTATAACATTATTAAGAAATAAATAATAATAATAATAATAATAATAAATAAAAAGAAGAAGAAGAAGAAGAGAGAAAAGAACCAACCTTTTATTTCCTCCAAACCAGACAGCATTGGAACTCTATTGGCCTCCAACATCCTAGAAACTTCCAAACCAGAATCATAAGCTCTGATAAAATGGTCTTCAACATCCTTCAATGCCTCCAACAATTCCCTCCCATCAGTGGGTGTATCAATCACTCTAAAACTTTTGTGCTCCTCTTGGCTCACATTAACGTCATCCACTTCTGTCACAGATTCAACCTCACCACCCTCCTCATGATCTACTTCATCATTATTCAAATCCTCAACCTTTCTCTCACTCATCGTTCCTCTTTCTCCATCCTCTTCCAACTCTGGAATCCCTTCTTCCTCTCTCACCACCCTCAGATCCTCCTCAGAACTAAACTCATTCTCCACTTGTGTTCTCACTCCATCAAACAGACTGAAGAAATCCCAACCAGAATCTTTGTGTACGCCTGCCACTGGCTGAGCCACCTCATCGAAAAAATGCTCACAAACCACATCTCCATCTTCTTCTTCTTCACCCTCAACCTCATTGTCATCAATATCTTCTTGGTCTTGTTTTTCACTTACTATCTTAATAGTAGAGTCCAAAAAAGCTGTAGAATCTGAGGTGGGACATGAAATGGTTTCATGGGTGGGTTCAGATGGTCTTTGTTGAAGGAACATGGGGTTGGAGATAAGGGTCTCAGTGGTCTCAGAAGAAGAAGGAAAAGTGATGAGAAATGAAGAAGATGAACATGAATGCCGAGCAACAAACAGCCTTATAGCTGCTGCTACAGCACAAAGCGAGTGATTATACTTGCACTGTGCATCTGCAAGAGCATACCTCCTCTCCACCGCCAATTTTATGAGGCGTTTTCTGTCTTTACAGATAGACACAACATCGTCTTCTTCATCTTTCCTAGACACAACACAACCCATCTCTATCTAAAAACTCAAGAAGTTTTGTGTTTTGGTAAGAGTTTAGAGTACCCAATAATGTGTATAACTCTTTTGGCACAAACAGCTAGCGGTTTATTAGTTTTTTGTTGTTTATGAAACAAATGCAGGTTCTGCCAAAAGAAAAGATGAAGGTTTTTGTGTGTTGTGGCAGAAAGTTTATGCTTTGGCAAGACTTTAGAGTACCCAATAATGTGTTTTAACTCTTTTGGCACGAATTAAGAGCAAGTGGTTTGTTTTTTTTTTGGTTGTTTCTGAAACAGAGGGTGGGTTCTGCCAAAATATGGAGGTTTCGTGTGTGCGTTACTGTGACAGAATTGCAGAAAGGTGGTTTTGGGAAAGTTGTAGAGAATCACATTATGTTGTTAACTGATTGAAGGCCTTTGGTGAGATGAGAAAGACATCATAGAAGACAGATGGGTTTGTCAGAGATGAGACAAAAACAAATTAGGTGTAAATATTGGTTCTTAAAAAAAAGCTTCAAGGCCAGTCATACACTCAAACCAATTGCTTTTTAGTACTCAACATTTCTTTTGCAATAGGATTTGATCAGAGACTAGCTCAACATTTCTTTTGCAATATGAAAAAGAGGATTGGTCAGTGACTCAGTGCTCCATGGACCCAAAAGTCTTGAAACATAGAGAGGCCTAGGCAAACATACTTAACTCACCCGCCAAATTTTGCTAGATTTTATCAGAGATTTTGGTGGTGGTGAGTGACAGGTAGCCTAGAAGAAATAGGTAGGTGATGACTGAGGAGTCAAAATAAAAAAGCCTCTCTCTCTCTCTCCCTCTCACTCACTCTCAGGCTCAAAGCAAGAGAGAGAGAGAGAGAGAGAGATTGTTTGGGCCCAGATTCACTGTTTAATAATGCAAATATGGTATGTCTGGAATGAATTGCTTCACGCGGTGTTGGAGCGTCGAAACACTAGTGAAGTGTACCATGAAATCAAATTCCTCTTTGATCTATGCAACGTGTGTGCTAAGGTTTACGTTTTTCTAGGATTTAATTACATATTTGGTCCTTTATTTTGTCACATATTTTGAAAATGATCTCTATTCTTTCAAATATTTTGGTTTAGTTTTTAACTTCTTAAATTTATGTCAAATAGGTCTCCATCGTTAACTGGTCGATAAAAATGACTCGGCAAATAGAATTACTAAAATCAAACACAAATGCTAATCTAGAACTCTAGTGCTAGTTGATGATGGTTGTTATGTTCCTTTTTGTTAACTCAATGTTGGTGTCAAAAATGTCCCTAACATGTTCATCTTCTTACAAGTCACAGCAACTGATGACTTTTTAAAAAAAAAAAAAAAAATACAAAAACTATCACTTGGGCTTTGCATCAGCATTAATACTTGGTTTTTAATGTTTCCATTTTCCAGGATTATACCTTTTCATTCAACAATTCACAACCGTTGACGGAAAAAGTATACTATGTTTCGGTAATACTAACTCAACATCTATTTTGGTATTTCCTATCCAATAAATTAGTGATACTTGTTTCAAAAAATCACATCAGACTACTCAAATAAATAATTAATTTATCTTCCCGATAGTATAAAAAATTATGATTAATTTATTGGAGTAGTCTGATGTGGTTTTTTGAAACAGGTGTCACTCATTTATTAAGTAGGAAATACCAAAACAGATGCTGAGTTGGTATTAACGAAACATGGTATACTTTTTCCAATTGACGAGTACCTTTTTAACCCACATTTAAAAAGTTAATGACTAATTTGAAACATTTGAAAGGATGAGAACTAATTTGAAACATGAGACAAAAGTTGAAGACCAAATGTATAATTAATGTACGTTTTGAGACCCTTTAAAACACAATCAGATTAACCTAGTTAATTAGCCAAGTGATTACTTAGTCAACTTATCAGATTTAGGTTAACACAAATATATCATATCAATGTAAAGTGCGGAAAATAAATAACACAAAAATATGATGACCCAGGAAAACCAAACTGGTAAAAAACTTGGAGATGGTTTAACCTAGCTATCCTCAAAGTAAAACTGAATCAACTATGAAAGAATCGAAGTTTTACAATAGCGATTTAGACCACTAACATCCTATTGCTACCTCATATAGAAAACTTACTGACACGACCATGAGTAAGCTTCGAGACCACGGACTCCTTCTTTCTTGGATTCCCAGCAAGTACAAGCACTTTTGCTTGTGTATCTTTAAGCTCTTGAATCTGCAACTGAATGATCACCAAGTTCTTGACATAATCTTGAATCTTGGAAACCCTAAGTATGTGTGAAGGTGTACACCTCTAGATCTCACAGAAGATTCACACACACAGCATAAAGAGCAACCACCTTAGAGAGTTTTTGGGTACAAAACCCTAAATACAAAAGAGGCATAAGAAGCACTCTAATCTCTCTAAAAAATCACTTAAAAATGTTTTAGGATTTCCTTTATATACTAGGAGTGTTTTACTTGAAACTCAATACGTTTAGTAGAGTTTGGGCTGAATTAGAATTCTGCAGAAAAAAAAATCTGCACGTAATTCGATCGATCAAGTCTAATTTTCGATCGATCGATCGAGCGTTGCAGATTTAGTCCAATAAATTCTGCAATCACTCAATTCCAATTTTACAAATTAACACACTTTGAGCAATCCTAAACCTAGACTCAATGTTTTGATCATGGTTTGCTAACATAATACAGATTGAAGTTTTAATACATTAGTTCCTAAAGTCTTAGAACCTAACAATTGATAAACATTTTCTTTATCAGAAGTGTCACACATTTCTCTTTTTCTTTTAGGAGATTTATGTTTTTTCTTATATAGAGTAATTAAAGTTTAAATATCCATAAATTAGTCAAATGTGCGTTTGGCCAATGTATTTACGACTATCATATTTACCTGCGAGTGGAACAAAGGAAACTCTAGGAAATAAGTAGATTTTTTGTTTTCTATAATTTAATAGTTACAACAATGACAAATGGGATATTCAAACTTTGATTCTCCTAATAAAAGAAAATAAGTTATGCGGCTTAGTTATAAAGCTTTTAGCATAAAGTAATTTTTTAATGTGGAATAATTTTGATGTCACGAGGATATTTGTTGTTACAATGCATGATAAACAAGTGTCAATTCATGTGGCCTAGTAGTTTCTTAACCTCTCACAAGATTCATCAGGCCCTGAGTTCAAAAACCTTCTAACAGCTTTTTCATTCTAATTACATAGCGAGTGTAGGACGTCGATTACACACACATGGAATAACAATACTGGAACTCAAAGAGATTCGGATATCATCAATGGAAAAAAAAACAAAACAAAAAAAAAATGTCAATTCAGGTTGTGAGGGTGCGACCACGCGCTGAAGTAAGAGTGTGAGACTAGTGAGCCTTAAAGGATAAAAAGAAGAAGGGAAAAAAGGTTGATGTGGAAACATAAATGGAATTTGAGGTTGATCATTGCTGGTTTGGTTTGTCAGTAATAAAGAAGGAAAAGGAAACAGTAAAACAGGGGATTTAGTGGGTCAGGTCTGCCCAAAGTCATAATTGCCCTTGTGTTTTTCTGCCACAGGACAGCATGTATTATAGTATTGGCATTTGTATAACCTTGACCTCGGCAAAAGATTTTTTGTAGTTGGTGCCATCAGAATCAGATGAGAATCTAGTGAGCTCATTGTGTCCATCACACAGCAGATGTACAGTGAGCACTCATCACCACCGTTATTTTACAATCATTCTCAATTAAATTATTCTAAGAACACAGCTCTTGACACAATTTTATGTCATAATTTGCTATATGTTAAATTGTGATTAATAAAAATGTATCCTCATATAGTCTACTAATATCCTTTTACTAATTACAACTTATTATATAACAAATTGTGACACAAAATTGTATCAAAAGTTATTTTCCTAACCTAATTCTTCTCAATTACTCAATTATTACTGGGAAAAGTTGATTTTGATTGCTAACACTTTTTTATTTATTATTTATTTTATGAATTGCAAATTTTTGTTAAGAGAAAAAGATTTCACTAAACTCCGATGGAAAAGAGAGAGCACATTGGTTTTAATTTTAAAGAAATGTTAATGCCATTTATGTTCGTCCAAGAGTTAAGGAGAATTTATTGTGGAGTTCATGTAATAAAAAATTAGTATAAATTAATAAGGTGACTTAAAATATTACTAAGTGATAAGTTTTTTTTTTTTTTTTTTTTTTTGAGAATTAAGTGATAAGTTAAATTTAATAATTTTATTTTATTGACTCTACATCTTATAAAGTTTTTTTTTTGAGGGACAACATCTTATAAAGTTAATTAAAAATCTGACATAAAACAAAATGATTTGATGTAAAATTACTTTATAATGGATATTGTAAAGTGTCTGTTAACATCAATCTTAATTTTAATACTATAGTTTGGCCATATGATAAACTTTTATATATATTTTTCTCATAATTTTAAAAATATTGTATAATTGTAATTAATACAAAATAAAATTCATGTTCTGCAAGATGTGAAAGTAATATATTTTAACCATAACTTATCATAAAAATGGGTATGGATTTGACAATTTTCCTCTAAAAATGTAAACCTGCAGAGACTTGCACTAACTTACTAGAGAAAATGTTAAGAAAATTTTTGTATATCTCTGCAGAATTACTCGTCTTCTTGTGGAGTACCATAGCTAAGTCTAGACATATGGACAAAGATTTGGACCCTCAATTGTCTATTAACTGCTAAAGTCAAGACTACACAGCAAAATAAATATATAAAAAAAAAAAACCTGCTAAAACCTATAGGTTTTAGCTAGACACTTGAACTGTGTCTGTGGTCACGAGGACAACTTTTTTTTTTTTTACTTCTTTTTCTTTTTGGGTCTTTAGTCGTCCTGTCATATTGCTTGGCTTTGCTTGTAAGCTGTAATGTGAAAATTAAAAAATAAAAATAAAATAAGAAATAAGGATAAGTAAATAATTTTAACTGCAACAGCAATGATAAATTCTTACCACCTGCTAAACCAGTATTGACATAGCCTATAAAAGACTACTTTCTTTTTCTTTTTCTTTTTATTTTTTTTATTTTTTTGTTTCCATCACAAAATAGCCATTGTGTTGGAGACATCAGACAAGTGACACTTACATAATTCTCACTGCATGAAACTATAAATGCCTTATTTTAGTCATTGAAATATCATGAAACCAACACTATAAATATTCTGAATTCTGAGTACTTGACAGACTATGGCTTGGTAATTAATTCTACCATAGAATTATTAAAATTTTGCAATAAATTCTAGATTATTATTTATCAACGAATGATTAAAAATTTTAAGAAATTTATGCCATATTTTAGCTCTACAGACTACAATAGGAAAACAAATGTGCAAGTCTTAAGTTAATAATAAATGATGAAAGTCAAGATTCGCAAAGAAAGATGCCAAAGAAGAGTTTGGTAAGTCGGAAATCAGAATAATGGAGGATCTCTATCTCTCCTTTAGGTTTTCTCCGTGGAAAGATAGCTCGTAGGTATGGAGAATCGTGCCCCTAAAAAGTGATAAGGGAAATGACAATTTATAAAGAAGTGGAGCCTCTCTCCCTTTCTCATGACCAATGGGGTAGACTTCTATGCGCTGGGAAGCGGGAAAAGACAGCCCAGCTACCCAACGCTCCCTTCACTCTCTCCTGCCCTAGATTTCCTCTACAATTTGGAATTATTATTTTTTGTACTGTCATAGTAAATTATGAGTGATTATGTTACTTTCTAAAATTAAGTATTCTTTCTTTATTGTTTTCAATTTGACACGTTAGAGTTATGTCTTTAGTGAGCCTGATTCCTTGGTTGAGGTCTCTTTCCTAAATTGTTATGTTAACATTCACACTAACTTTTTGCCTTTGGAGGATGAGTGCATGTCTCTATAATGGAGGATTCGTCATAATATGGTTAAGCATATTTTTAGAGAGGTGAATAGGATTACCAATGCCCTTGCTGGCTGGGAAGGTCCCAAGATCCGGATTTTGTTATATTTTCCTTTCTTCCGGTTGCTGTTTCAGGGTTTTGTGTATTAGATAATTTGACGACAACTAGTTCTCACATTTGTTTCGCTTCTTTAGATTTTGTAATGCATCTGTTTCTTACCCAAAAAAATACACACACACACATTAGAGTTGTCCCAAAGTTGTGGCACAAAAAGTTGTGGTATTTATTCTCCCCAATCTTTATGTTCACATTACTACCACCAACAATACTATAGATGTTTGGACTCTCAAGTCCGTGGCTTTGGTCTCTTTGCTAGGTTTTTTTTTTTCTTCTATGGATGCACTCTCTAAAACCATTCTAAAGACACCCAATCGCAAGTTTAATTTCATAATTTGTTGACTTATGCAATTGTGAATAGTCACAAAAAGTGGTGGGTCACACAAATTATTAACAGGCAAAAAATGTCAATTACTCACCATTGCACAAATCAACAAGTTATAAAATTAAAATTAGGTGTGTGATTTGGCTTGTCTCTAGAATTGTTCTTACTTAGTTTAATGACTGGTTAGATTTTGCTCTAGGTCATTATTAGCTCATCTGGCATAAACCATACATGTCTCCAGCAGTTGATTTCAATGGTTTAGTCTGGATATCAGCTTTGTTATTTTTTATTTTTTAAGTCTTTCTGTATTTGTTTAAGTGTATAAAGTATAGATGGCGTTGATGTAAAGACATTTTTAGGGTCTTATCCTTGTATGAATGCCATTTCCCTTTCATTTATTCCCCCGTTTTGGATAAATATTTCATCCTTGCGTTTCTTAATTTTAAACGTTGACCATTATCTGTAACCAGGATTTCTAGTCATCTTCAAAGCAAAGATCATATTGGCCCAGTCGTGTTGGTTCATCAACAATGTTAGAAGGCTCTATCTTAAACACCAATCCAACCAAAGGCTTATTTCATCAAACAAGCCGGCATAAGTGCCAAAGGCACGTGACTATCATTTGTCTTCTCCCTCCTTTTGTCACTTAGATCAACTAGGCATAAGAACTGTTGCTTAAGTATAAAATGTGGGTTGTAACTAACTTAACTGATAAAGTTTCTAATGGTTGAATAAGAGATTTGTAGTTCAATCCCTGCTTACACCAAAAACTGATTAATGTCTTGGTCTGATGATAAAATAGCTATAATCAATGGCGTACGTCATAAGTTAAAACTTTCTCAAAAAAAGTATAAAATAATTTTAGGATCCAAATTAAAGGTGTCTCAAACCTCGGATAATTGACTTGCCAATCTCATATTTTTGCAACAGCAAGCAATTTACCAATATTATGTTTTGGCTGATTTACAAATTACATCCTTTAATTTCAACATTTTTGCAATTCAGTCCTTTAATGTTTTTTGTTTTTTTCTTTGTTTTTGTTTTTGTTTTAGTCCTTCAACTTCTATTTGTTTCCAATATAGTTTCTCTGTCCAATCCACACCATTAGCTCCACCAAAACAGCTTCATTTTGGAAATTGAAAAATACAAAATTTATTGGTGAGATTGGACAAAACTAGACGAAATGACTAAATTGAAAACAAATTAAAGTTGAGGGACTAAAAAAACTGAATTGAAAATAGGTCAAAGTTAGAGGCTGCCATTTAAAATTTGGCCTAATTATTTTTATTGTGAGCCATAACTTCCAAACTATGGAATACTTACAATTATAGAGATAACAAAGAAACTTGTTGTAATCTCCACACTATTCTTATTATTTATAGAAATACCATAGTCCAAAAATATGCTTTCTATAAAGGAATCTAACATAATGAATGTGCTGAATCTTATGATAGCATTATACATGATTGACAACAATGCTGATAAATGATGCTTGTAACATGTAATCCCCTTTATCACAAAGCCATGCACGTGCTTTATGAATTATTCCATGACAATGCAAATTAAATTGGGCTGAATGCCAACCTTAAATAATAACGTATTTAGGTTGGAAATTTTTCATTCCTCAAATCATTCTCTGGCTAGCTAGCCTTTGTTGATGCCTATTTTGGCAAAAGGGCCCAATGACAAGAAGAAATCCAACAGTATAAAAGCGGTGAAGAAAGAAGAATTAGCAAAGTAAGAAAAACCATTAAACCCAAATGGTAGAAATAATAGTACACATGCCCACAAAATAGTAAAAGGGCCCCAAAGAAGGCAAAGGGGCCCAAGGGAGCCCCAAATAAGGAAGTAATAAGCTCATGGGAATCATAAGAAGTGGAAAGCAAGCAAATACGAGCTAAAGGAGCCCAAAGGAAGGGATTAGTAATTAGGATTAGTTCAAAGACCAATAAACCAAAAAGTAAAGGATATGGTAATTGGGCCAGAGAAGCCCAAAAAAATTAGCAAAAGCTCATAGGGATGAAAGAAGCAAGAAAGAATAAGATGGGCCAAAGATGCCTTAAGGAATGAAACAGGCCGAGGATGCCCAAAGAAATAAAATAGGCTAAGGATGCCCAAAATGATATGAGAATTGACCCAGCATGAGTACTAGGCAACATAAACTAAGGGGAAAAGTAATACATGGAACTGGCATGGCAGGCACAAAGAAGGCCCAGCAAATACAAGTTAAACTCTATCATGGCAAAAATGATGCAGTGGCGTGGTAGGAATTCCACTTGGCCCACAAAGTGGAAGTAAAAGGAGACAGGAACTAAATTAAAGAAGAAAAGACCCATAACTGAGCATTATCTAGCCTAAAGAAGGAACAAGATACAAGGAATGAAGACTCAATGACTCATCCATGCCACAAAGAGTTAAACGAGCAACAGAATGCGCAGCATGACTAGACAAACTCGCAGGCAATGGCAAACGCGTGAACACCAAAACAAGTCATGGACTCATATGGGAGTGGAGCATGCACAAGACTCAGACACCACCTAAATGTATTCAACCAATACAGGGGCGGTGGGCCATGAGTCAAAGGTAAGAGAGGGTATGGTTTGGCGGTAGGGAGAATGGGAAAACCTATTATGGGGTTCCCACTCAAGCTCTTTTTAGGAAATGTCCTGCTGGGATGACATACCACCCAAAAGAGGGAAAGATGAGCTGGAATCACTAATTGCATGCTATAGGAATGAGTAAGAGATGAAAGCTCGTATTTGTGTTAAAACACAAAAGCTTGTTTAGACCTCCAATTAAAAATTACGACTAGATTACTTTTACTCTAACTTAGACTAAGTGCAAAACAAGAGTAAATAAGCACAAAGAACCGATAATACTACCCTAAGCCATATTCATCCATTATCAACGATAAAAATAAAGCTTAAAGGTTAGGAAAGAAAGATGCAAACACAAGATAACACAGAGACGTGTTATCGAAAAGGAAATCAAAGAACTCGGCGAAAAACCTTTTCGCGACCCTCCAAGTCGAAATCAATTCACTAGAGAATAAAGTTAGAGTACACGAATAACAAAAGACCCTCCAAGCCTAGTCTACCCCATGTTCTTGAGCCCTCCAAACACCAACGGACTTCTCGGAGTCATGTCTTCTCTAGCTTTCTTGATCCTGCAATATGCTCAATTGCATCCGCCAAGCCTTACCGGCTTCTTTTGGCAAATCCCCAAAACTTCCTAAACTCCAAAATACTCTCTATACTCTAAATAGGTGTGGGTTGTGTTTGGGTACAAATATCCTCTCAAGATATGATAATGAGAGAGGGAAGGAGAAGAGGCTACAATGATTTCTCACTAAAGATGAATAGCTTTCTCTTTAAAGGGTGAGTGTGTTGTGTTGTAGAAAACCTATCTAGGGTTTTTCTCTTTGAATAGCCTCCTTTACTTTTGTGGGTAATGAGAGTATATATTGTGTCACCCCAAATCCCAAACGGCCCAAAGCATGAGAAAGTCATCTTAAAGTATCTGTAGATTTTTCCTTTTTGACAATCCAATCCACAAAAATCATATCAAGTGCCAACATCAAGAATTATCATACTAATTCTATTGAATATACTCTCAAAGTAAGTTAGAGCTCTAAGCAATAATTACAAATACCATTGGCCACAAAATAATAGAGGTCTGAATAAATAATTACATATCATCAGCTTGTCCCATCAGTGGGAATAACGTCGCAACCACTATAATATACAAAAGAATGAGTCAAGTCTATTCTAAGATGTACACCATTTAATATACCCATTACAAAAGTTCAGTCTCCATCAGTAGTTAGTCTAACTACTGTTAGCCACCAAAAAGCTGTCTCAAAAGACTGTTGCCTACTCCAAAAAGTTTATAAAATAATGGGATGAGACAGAACCCAGTAAGTAGCATATTTAATGGAGATGAGGGAAATGCAAGTTTCATCTTTAGTAATAATAATATGACAAGAACGATTTAATAATGAAATACAAGATTCTCAAAGTAAATACCTTGAAACTATATACTATAATTTGTGAGCACTAACAATATAATTTCCAAAACTATAAAATCTAACATACGGTAATTTATCACAAATATACCATACTATCACAAATATACCATACTATCACATAGACCGGTAAGGGGATCCACCTATTCACAATTGGCATAATATTGTCCTCTTTGGTATGCAGACTTTTGACCCCATGGACAGCAGCCTCACCCATACCTTCAAGATTTTTCTCTCTCCCCATGGGCAGCAGAGAGAGCGCGTCAAATAGAACCTCTCTTACATATGGTTTCTTGGCCCCATGGGCAGCAGCCTCACCCACACACAATCAAGGAACCTCTTCCCCCTGTGGGCAGCAGGGAAAAACGCGTCATCCAAAGTGAAAGGGCATTGACCTGGATTTGATTTCGTTGTCACAAAGACTACGAAAACCAAATCGGGTGATCACCGGGAAAATCACACATGGCATGGTATTAAAACCACTTAAACTCACAAGTTACGTTACTTTGAAACACATAATTCATATCCAGGTAGTTTCAGAAAACTTTAAATAATCTAACTTCTACAAAGTTTGTAAGGTTTTGAACTTCATTCTTGTCAAGAGATTTTCTATCAAATTCCCACATAATAAGATAAGATAAGCATCTTTAAATTTTCTACTATACCATAAAATCTATGATTTTCCTATCAAATATTAAATAAAAGATACTCATTTTTTCATATCAATAATTCATGCATTTCCCTAAATGTAATACCAAATATGATGCATTTTCATATATAATTATATATATATATATATATATTAAGGTTACGACACAATAGTTTTTAGGAAAATATAGTTTCTATAGGTAGTTTCCAAAAATGTGTCTAACCCAAAAACAACATTTATGCAACATAGTTGTTTTTCAAAAATCCTATTAAAAAGCTACTTACTTTGCAACCGCAAAATCCTAATTCTCCAAGCTCTAAGGAGATTAGCTAGAACCTAAACAATATCAAGTAAACCTATCACAATAAGCATAGAGCTTAAAATTGTATCTAGCTACAAATTAGGAATTGCCAAATAAGCACTTAATTAGGTAAGCCTAGTATTTAACCTCATCAATAATAATATATCCCACTTCCAAAGTTTCTCAAAAAATTGATTCACAAGTCATAAACTCCAATTTATAAAATTAACCCCTTTAATATCATCTCCAACATTATGACTAGCTTCCATAAAATTTACACTAGATCAATAAGAGACCCATGAAAGCAAAATCAAAATATCCTCCAAGACAAGAAATTTAGAACTTCAACTAACTCCAAATAAACACAATGGCTATGGAAAAATTAGATTTACCAACCATCACATGTTATAACTCAAAACCCCTAAATTTTCCACCATAAATAAACCTTAGGTAGTCATCATTAGCACAAACCATATACCCACTCATCAAATAATTCCACCAATACAAAACCCATACATACAAACACATAAATATCACTTTTAATGCTCATAAATCACATGGGTATCATTATTAAAGTTTAGATAAAATAATCTCAAGCAAAAGTGTAAAACCTACCAAAAATATTAGAAATTTTTACCTCAAATAAAAGATGTGAAGGTGTTTATAGGTTCACAAGAATTTTCCGGTGATCTTGCCGGAAAATGATGGTGAAAAATGGTGATGGTGGTGCTGGTGGTGTGGAAGTACCGGGTAGAGAGGATATGAGAATAGAGGAGTATATGAAAGAAAAGAAAAGAAAGAAAAGAAAAATAAGAAGAAAGGATGGCCGGCCAAGTGATGTAGTGGTAGTGTGAGATGAGTGGTGGGTAGTGGGGGTTAGGTGGGGCACGTGAGAACCCAAAAATTTGACCTTACATTTTTTTTTTAATTGACGGGACATTACATATATAGTATGGGCGAAAGGTAAAAAAGTCACACTTAAAATCCTCTAGGCAGAGAGTTTCACGGGTACCTTGTAATGGAAATAAAGATAAATGTAGCGGAAAATAAGTTTTAAAACGGATCTACTTCATTCGATATTGATAACATGCACAAAGTAAATTTCAGAATTAGAGAACAAGAGAGTGTACCTTGAAGCGATGAATTTCAAAACTGAAGATTGAAAGACTTGGAACTACTTTTAATCTTCACTCCAATTCCACTAATGCCCAAGATGTGTGGTCTCTCGATTGGTAACAAAGGGATGATCAAAAAAGTGACTTACACTCTCATACACACCACTTTTCAATGATGTTTTTCTATATCATACATTTCTGTACGTTTTTCCCTTTGTATCTAACCAATTATCTAATTGGGCTGGCCTTTTGGGCATTTCTAATTGGGCTTAAGTGTGTGGCTTGGAATGGGACCAAAAGGGACCAATAAGACACTAGCTCCAATGGGCCTTGGGCTTTTCTGTCAATTCTTGACAAGTCCAAAGTTACCATTAACTATATTTAATACCACTATAAAAATATAGTTGCACTCTAGGCCTTATCTATAAATTATATCCAAAGACTTTATTATACATGCAACCCCTTCATAAAATATTTGTAGTAATACAAAGTCTTTAATGTAGACTGCCACTTTGTAAATTACTACATCTTAATCCTTGAGTACCCGGTTTAATCATTTAATGTTATTCATTATATATTTATGAAATCCAATTCCATAAATATATACTTTAGTCTTACTAAAGTGGTTAGGCCTAACTCTCTGAATAACAAACTCATTAAACTTACCTCAAGGGAATACTTTATAGCTCCGTTAAGAGATTATGAATTCCATCTTGAGAATACATGTTCCATCAACACTAAATGTGGCTGCCCAACATACTGAGGTTTTGACCATTACTATAGATCTCACTCCTAATATATCAAAGCAACCTACATCTCATGATCAGGTTCATTATTCTCTCAGGATTAAGAGTTCATGCAAATACAAGTCGTGAGATTTATTATTCATATGACAGTCTTAGGAAAATAATAAATCTCACAGCGGTCCAGTTCAATATGTCTTAACTCTTAAAACATATTAACACATCAACCAGAAGTCTCTACTTCCATGATCAAGACAAATCATCGTGGTTGATATGTTATAGTCTTCGCAGATGAAATGTCCAATTTCATCACCAACTACGAACTATAATTCTGAGTTTACAAAGAACTTGTGATTTATATCTTCTGTGATTTTTCACATAAATCACATATTATGCATCTCATGGACTTAGTGATAATGTCTGAATATTCATGTTACCATTATTTCAGATAATAATAAAAACAAATTTATTAAACATAATATTAAGTCATACATAATGTCAAACACAATGTCACACTTAATATCATACATAGCATCTTACAATAGGATTTAAGGGCACCAATCCTAACAATCTCCCACTTGCCCTAAAGACTATTGTGCACTAATCTAACTCCTATTCTATCCAAATGCGACTCAAAAGTCCTTTGAGGCAAGGCTTTAGTAAATAGATCTGCTAGATTATTTGCACTTTCAATCTTTGCTACCACCACATCTCCACGAGCAACAATATCTCGAATGATATGGTACTTCCTCTCAATGTGCTTTCTTTTCTTATGATTCCTTGGATCTTTAGATTGTGCAACTGCTCCACTGTTGTCACAAAACAATGTGATTGGAACTTGCTTCATTCTTATTACACCAAGGTCAGAAAGGAACTTCTTGAGCCATACAGCTTCCTTTGCTGCTTCACAAGCAGCAACATATTCTGCCTCCATGGTGGAGTCTGCAATACAAGATTGCTTAATACTCCGCCAACTAATGGCTCCACCTCCCAAGGTGAAAACACATCCTGAAGTGGATTTTCTGAAATCTAGATTCGATTGAAAATCTGAATCTATATAGCCAATGGGAATCAAATCCTCACTATGGTAAACAAGCATATAATTTCTCGTTCTCCGTAGATACTTGAGAATATGCTTTACAGCTTGCCAATATTTTGGTCCTGGATTTGATTGATATCGGTTGACCATGCCAACTGAATAGCAGATATCGGGTCTAGTACAAAGCATGGCATACATGAGACTTCCTACTGCAGAAGTATAAGGAACTTGTCTCATCATTTCTCCTTCCTCTTGAGTCTTAGGCCTTTGGTCATCAGACAGAGGAACTCCATGTCTGAAAGGAAGTAATCATTTCTTGGAGTTTTGCATGCTAAACCGTTCTAGAACCTTATCTATATATCCAGCTTGTGATAAGTCTAACATCTTATTCTTGCGATCTCGCCAAAGCTTGATCCTAAGAATAAAGTTAGCCTCACCCAAGTCCTTCATATCAAATTGGCTTGACAACCAAACTTTTACCGATGACATTACCCCTACATCATTTCCAATGAGTAGAATATCATCAACATAAAGCACTAGGAACATTACTACTTTATCTTGATGTCTTTTGTACACACATGGTTCATCAAGATTTTGTTCAAAACCAAATGTCTTGATTGCTTGATCAAATCTGATGTTCCATGACCTAGATGCTTGCTTAAGTCCATAAATGGACATTTGCAACTTGCATACCATATGCTCTTGGTTCTTTGCTATGAAACTTTCCGGTTGCATCATATAGATTTCCTCTTCAAGATTGCCATTAAGAAATGCAGTCTTGACATCCATTTGCCAAATCTCATAATCAAAATAAGCAGCAATGGATAAGAGAATTTTGATAGATTTAAGCATTGCTATTGGAGAAAAGGTTTTATCATAATCAATACCTTCCTTTTGTGTATACCCTTTCGCCACTAGCCTTACTTTAAAGGTTTCAACCTTTCCATCTATCCCTCTCTTCCTCTTGTAAACCCATTTGCAACCAACAAGTTTAATGCCGTTAGGCGCCTTTACAAGATCCCAAACTTGATTGGAATACATAGAATCTAATTCAGATTTCATAGCTTGGACCCAATGATGTGCATCTATATCATTTATTGCTTCATCATATGTGTAGGGATCCGATTCAACCTCTTCTGAGATAGCTTCATAAGTTTCTCCCAAACCTATGAATCTTATAGGAGGCAGAACAATTCTCCCACTACGACGAGGCACCTGAGTACTAGACATGTCATGAGTAGAATCTTGTGGTGTATCTAATACAGCCATATCGTCCCTAGTTTCATCTATTGGTTGTTCATTTACAGGTTCATTTATTTCAGCCAACACAACCCTACTTCTAGGAGTATAATCATTCATATAGTCATTTTCCAAGAATTTGGCATTTGTGCTAACAAACACTTTATTATCTTTATGACTATAGAATAAACCTCCAACAGTTCCTTTTGGATACCCAACAAAGAAAACCACTTCTGTTTTAGATTGTAACTTGTCAGACTTTCCTTTTAACACATGTGCAGGACAACCCCAAATATGGAGATGTCTCATACTAGGCTTACGCCCATTCCACAATTCCACAGGTGTTTTAAGAACAGACTTCGAAGGTACTAAATTCAGAAGATACATTGCTGTGTTTAAGGCATATCCCCAAAAAGAAATAGGTAGAGTTGAATAACTCATCATGGACCTAACCATATCTAAAAGAGTCATATTCCTTCTTTCTGCTACACCATTTTGTTGTGGAGTTTCAGGTGCAGTCAATTGGGATACAATCCCATTTTTAGTTAAGTAATCCTTAAAATCCCCAAGAAGGTATTCGCCACCACGATTAGATCGAATGGCCTTTATGCGTTTACCTAATTGATTCTCAACTTCAGCCCTAAACTCTTTGAACTTTTCAAAGGTTTCAGACTTCCGTTTCATTAGGTACACATAACCATATCTTGAGTAATCATCAGTGAAAGTAATGAAATACTCATAGCCACCTCTTGCTTGGATTGACATAGGACCACAAACATCAGAATGCACTAGTTCTAGCAAATCTTGAGCTCTTCTACCTTTTGCATTAAAAGGTCGTTTGGTCATTTTACCTTCCAAACAAGATTCACAAACTGGAAATTCATCAAAGTCCATGGGCTCTAAGAGTCCATCTTTGATCAGTCTTTGAATCCTATTTGAATTAATATGACCCAAACGCAAGTGCCAAAGATATGCATCACCAGTAGAATGAAATTTTCTCTTTAATGATTTTACATGAGAGTTATTATCTAATTCAAAATTATATAATTCATGCTTATCAGGAGTTAAAATATAAAGACCATCTATAATATTGCCAGAACAGATAAACACTTTATCCTTCTTTATTACAACATTGTCTTTCAGGATAACACAATATCCATGTTTACCTAAGTAAGTAGCTGAAATTAAATTCCTACGAACATTAGGTACATACAAACAGTCTTCTAATATTAGAACTCTAGATTCAAAACATAAATTATAAACACCAACAGCTACAACTGGAATTTTGCTCCCATCAGCCAAAGTAAGAAACAACTCCCCTTCTTTAAGCTTTCTGGTCTCCTGAAACCCCTGCAAGGAATTGCAGATATGATTAGTACAACCTGAATCCACACACCAGGAATCCGTGGGATTCTGTACCAAACATATTTCAAGAAGGAATGTATTAATCATACCTTTGTTCTTGGCAGCCTTAAATATTGGACAATTTCTCTTCCAATGTCCTTTCTCACCACAATGGAAACACTTTCCTTTGATCTTCTTTCCTTTATCAGCAACCCCTAAGGCAATTTGTTTACCCTCTTGCTTGGTAAAGTCCTTCTTCTTCTTTTTCTTACCCTTGCCTTTCGACTTAGGTTGAGAAGTAGAAGCTTCACCAACATTGGCTTCAACATGGGAAGTACCAAGAATGCCTTCTGCCGCTACCAATTCATTCATTAATTCAGACAAGGTATAAATCTTTTTATTCATATTATAGTTTAGTTTGAATTCCTTGAATGATTCCGGTAGCGACTGGAGTATCATATCCACTTGGGATTCTCCATCTATATCGGCACCTAAAACTTTCAATGTATTCAAGTTAGAGATCATTGTGAGACAATGCTCTCTCACTGAACTTCCTTCAGCCATTCTGGTATTATAAATTTGCCTCATGGTCTCTTGCCTTGCAGAACGGCCTTGCTCACCAAACATCTCCTTCAGACTTTGCATTATGTCTGAAGCTAGTTCTACATCCTGCATTTGATGCTGTAGAACATTTGAGATAGATGCTAGGATGGAGCACTTGGCCATCTCATTAGATTTCTACCAACGATCATATCGTTGTTTTACCTCAAGAGGTGCATCTAATGAAGGAAAGCTAGGACATGGTTTAGTAAGAACATACTTATGCTCTTCAGCAGTAAGAACAATGTCCAGATTTCTTTTCCAGTCAACATAATTGGATCCAGTCAGTTTGTTTTGATTAAGAATAGTTACAAGTGGGCTAAAAGATGCCATGTTCTAAATCTGAAAACAATAAACATGAATATAATCAATAAACTGGACATTATCAATTTAGCATATAAACATATAGTATGGAACCTTAATAAAACCATAATATAATATATGCAACGACAACCCAATCCCATATTCAATATCCCTCAGCATAGAGTGAATATAAAATACTATGATTGATTGAGAACAATTCTCATTATTAGTGCTATCATGATAACTCTTATCAAACACTAATAATATGTCGTTATGCATTTGGCCTCTAAATAATGATAGCAAGAACTCAGCATAGAGGATACTATAATATTTAGTCTAGTGTATACCATTATCTAGAATCATGTGTTGCCACATTTCATCCCCTTAACAGGCTTATTTTGTAGTACCACGATACAAAACACCCTCCGCATGGAATGCAAAGCTCGAGGCTAAGACAAGGTGTTTGATCATACCACTATAAACCAAGAAATTCAATCTTGTAGGACCATGAAATAAATACTCTCCGCATGAAATGCAAAGCTCGAGGCTAAGTCAAAGTATATATCTCACACTACTATGAACCAACAATGGAAGCCGTGAGATCCAACCCTTGTATCTCTCTCCCACTAGATGTTTTAAAGAAAAGGTTTTTAATTTTAAAACATGCATAATCTAATTACACATAGTCTTACTCTTTTTACATGTGAAAACACTTAGAAAAAATTCTGATTTTCTTTCTTTCGATCAATCGAAAGTGCCCCTCGATTGATCGAAAAAATTAAGAAATTCAAACTTGATCCTTTGACTCCTTCGATTGATACTCGATCGCCACTCGATCGATCGAAAAACAAATTCGATCGATCGACTAACAATCGAAAATCTATCGTTCTAAAGAGTCTGATCACTGTCTCATTCGATCAATCGAAAATGATTTTTGATTGATCGAAAATCGCGAAACTCAAATTTCCAGAAATTTTCTAAGGCAGTTTTCTACGGGTTTTCATGAACAAACATCTTTAATACGAACATGATTGACAGAGATTGATGTCAAAACTGAATTCTATTGATGCTATAGCCTTAAAACTCAATTTAACATACTTAAATTTAAATTTAAACAACATCATAACATCAATTCCAGTTTTCATCAAATCATAGTTTCAACAACATGCAGAAAATTAAAACATAATCTTCTAACAATATGAAACTATCTTCTCCAATTCTAAAACTCACAAAACATGTTAAACAATACGAAATAGAAGACCGCTCTGATACCATTTGATGGAAATAAAGATAAATGCAGCGGAAAATAAGTTTTAAAACGGATCTACTTCATTCGATATTGATAACATGCACAAAGTAAATTTCAGAATTAGAGAACAAGAGAGTGTACCTTGAAGCGATGAATTTCAAAACTGAAGATTGAAAGACTTGGAACTACTTTTAATCTTCACTCCAATTCCACTAACGCCCAAGATGTGTGGTCTCTCGATTGGTAACAAAGGGATGATCAAAAAAGTGACTTACACTCTCATACACACCACTTTTCAATGATGTTTTTCTATATCATACATTTCTGTACGTTTTTCCCTTTGTATCTAACCAATTATCTAATTGGGCTGGCCTTTTGGGCCTTTCCAATTGGGCTTAAGTGTGTGGCTTGGAGTGGGACCAAAAGGGACCAATAAGACACTAGCTCCAATGGGCCTTGGGCTTTTCTGTCAACTCTTGACAAGTCCAAAGTTACCATTAACTATATTTAATACCACTATAAAAATATAGTTGCACTCTAGGCCTTATCTATAAATTATATCCAAAGACTTTATTATACATGCAACCCCTTCATAAAATATTCGTAGTAATACAAATTTTTTAATGTAGACTGCCACTTTGTAAATTACTACATCTTAATCCTTGAGTACCCGGTTTAATCCTTTAATGTTATTCATTATATATTTATGAAATTCAATTCCATAAATATATACTTTAGTCTTACTAAAGTGGTTAGGCCTAACTCTCTGAATAACAAACTCATTAAACTTACCTCAAGGGAATATTTTATATCTCCGTTAAGAGAATATGAATTCCATCTTGAGAATACATGTCCCATCAACACTAAATGTGGCTGCCCAACATACTGAGGTTTTGACCATTACTATAGATCTCACTCCTGATATATCAAAGCAACCTACATCTCATGATCAGGTTCATTATTCTCTCAGGATTAAGAGTTCATGCAAATACAAGTCGTGAGATTTATTATTCATATGACAGTCTTAGGAAAATAATAAATCTCACAGCGGTCCAGTTCAATATGTCTTAACTCTTAAAACATATTAACACATCAACCAGAAGTCTCTACTTCCATGATCAAGACAAATTATCGTGGTTGATATGTTATAGTCTTCGCAGATGAAATGTCCAATTTCATCACCAACTACGAACTATAATTCTGAGTTTACAAAAAACTTGTGATTTATATCTTCTGTGACTTTTCACATAAATCACATACTATGCATCTCATGGACTTAGTGATAATGTCTGAATATTCATGTTACCATTATTTCAGATAATAATAAAAACAAATTTATTAAACATAATATTAAGTCATACATAATGTCAAACACAATGTCACACTTAATATCATACATAGCATCTTACAATAGGATTTAAGGGCACCAATCCTAACACCTTGTGGGATGGCCTGTCTCGCGAAGCACTCGTAAAATGGAGCCTGACACTTGACTTTTCAGCTTCCAGCATGTGCTTCTCACGTGACCTTTTCGCAGGTTACTATTCTCACGAACTTCTTGCGAGCTAGTCACAAAACTGCACTGATCTTCATTTCATCCTCGATTCTTCACCAATTTAATACTAAACCCAATACAATAAAATCCCACAAAATACAAGGAATAAAATTAATGCAATTACAATATTTTTTGTCATGAAATAAAGCCAACATAAAACATAATTGTAAATCACAACTTTACAAGAGAGAAGCCCAACCCTTATCCAGATGAGAATGCCACGGGAAGCAAGAAAACAAAACAAAAACTACTTTTGTCTTGGAATGAAGTGTGGTGCGACCAGCACAAGGTAGTGGTGGTGGCTGAGTAGCTAGCAAACCAATCGGCAGTCCGAGAAGGACACCCTCAATAGGCCAAAAGTAGTTGATGGGTAAAATGGTAAATCTTATCACAGCAGACAATATAAAAATGCCTTAACTGTGCACAGTAAAGAGGAGGAACAACGACAACAAAGAAGAATAGGAGAAAACTTTGAAAAACAGAGAAAATAGAGAAGAAAAGACAAAAAGGAAAACAAGAGAGTAAGGAGTGAAGAGTGAAGAGTGATAGAGCATGTAATAATAGGCTGCTCACTTCTCTCATTCTCAATAGCCTATTCTTTAGCGAGTTAAAGAATCTGAGATTAAGTCACTTAGGTCCATTTTCCAAAGTAAGTAATTTCTATGGCAAAATTCCCTGTGAGATTACTTACATTGGAGATTGGTTCCCTTCTCAGACTTAAATCTGCTGAGTAGGCAAGTTTGGAAAACTAATCCCCTTCCTTCCTTTTATCATGATTGTTTAAGTACTAACGTTATTTTTCTTGTCATTGATTTATTTCTGCCATACTCATATTATCATGTTTTCCTGTTGCAAAAATTGTTTAAACGTCATCTTTGGTCAGTAGCATGCACTTTAGTTAGAATATTTTTAACTATCATGCTACATTACGTTTCTCTTGCTATAACATTACAGAGGGAGGTGAGTTCCAATTGAACCAATCCCAACTCTCCTATCCCAAAATTATTGGGCCACAGTACAGAGGGAGCAGTTCAGCCTAGGATACAAAAAGGCTCACCACAGTCTTCCAACATAATTTCCTTATATATAAAGGAATCGTTTAGCATAGTTTTTCTCTTTTATTTTTTAAACAAAATGGGGATGTAAAAAAACACATATTTTACATTCTAAAACCCTACTTTATCTATTTTACCAACTCATCCAACAATACACCCAATATTCCAGTTTTTATTTTTACATACAACTCAATAAAATAATATAAACTACCTAATAAAAAAATAAAAAGTAAGAAGAGAGAGAGTGTTAGAGGAAGAAAGAGTGCGTGGAAGATTAAAAAAGTACTTTTTTCTTTACAACCTCATGAATAGTAAGGTTGCAATATGCAACCTTACTGTAGCTAGGATGGATAATTTTTGGGGTTTACCTACTCAAATGGAGCTTGCTTTTAAGGGTCTAGTTGCTAAAATAGCAATTAGGGGATTTTTACACTCTCTAATGCTAGTGCATGCTCTAATAAACAAATAACTAATAAATTTAGTATAAAAATACAAAATTTATTAAATACTATAAAACACTTACAAAGGAAAATGTCCCCATAACCCATTGAGAAAATAAAAAAGAAAAATAAAAATTCACACTTAATATTTTAAAATACACTTTAATAAAAAATTTAAAACAATAAATTTTAACTATAAAATAAGATAATTTTAGAAACCCGATCTTAAGAAAATGACAAGTTAGTACACAACATTTCTAATATTAATCTAATAAAGTTTGGTAAATCAAATGTCAAAAGGGGAGTTTTATTTTTTTTCTTTAAGTTTGAAATAGAGTGTTATTTTTTCAAATCCCAAGCGGGAAATGTAATTATCAAAAAAAAAAAAAAAAAAAAAAACAACAGCAGCAGCAGCAGCAGCAACAACAACATGAAAACGGCGTCGTTTTGTGGACAACCCACACTCAACTCCTTAGCTATAAACTCGCTATTTTCTCAGACCTTCCTTCTTAACTCCCTCAGTCTCTCTCTCTCTCGCCTCTCGGCTTTGCTGAGTGCTGGCTCTCTGACGTGTCTCTCTCTCTCACCGGCTCACCGCCTCGCTGCCGCCAGCCACTCCGCCGGTAACTCCATGTCTCCACTCTCCATCTGAAATGAAAATTGTTCTTGGTTTTTTAATTAATTGTATTGGCTTTCTCATTGTTGGACCTAATTGCATAATTGAGTAATGAGTAATTGAGCATAATTCGTGTAAGTATGAGTTGGAATATGTTTTTGTGTATGGCAGGCTGGTTGTGAAAAGCAATTGGTATTTTTGATCAATTTTGGAATGAGTTGGAATATGTTTTTGTGTATTAGCTTATCAATTTTGGGAGTCAAATTGGTATTGGGGTAAAGATTTTTGGTCCAGAACTGGTTATCTGAGCTGAAATTGGTAATTCGTAAATGGGAAATCTGATCAATCTAATTCAAAAAAAAAAAAAAAAAATCACAGTTTAATTTGTTCTCCATTTCAATTCAAGTCCTTGATCTCTGTTTGGATGTGTGATGAATTGGGTATCTTGTAGCGATGAGTCAATGTTTCCTAACTGGGAATTTTCAATTTTAATCGATCTTGTTTTTACTTCTAGGGTTTTTACTAAGCAAAAGAAGGAGAAAATTGATATTGTGATGTACGTTTTGCGTGTTGTTGTTACAGATGATCGACGATCAGGACCTCGGCTTCTTTGCCAATTTCCTTGGCGTGTTCATCTTCGTACTGGTGATAGCGTATCATTACGTGGTGGCTGACCCAAAATATGAAGGCAACTAAGGTTTTCTGTCTGTTTTTTTTTTTTATGTGTTTGCAATAGAGATGTTTGTTCTAGTTTTGTAGACTTGAGCTGTTTCACAAAAATGTACGCACTGCGACCGCAAATGTCATTTCATTGCTTTGTTTTCATGAAAAATTAATCCATCTAGTAATAGATTCTGGCCCTGAATGCCCATTTCGTTTGGCTGTATTTTAATTTTGGTAATGCTGTTAATGTCTTGGGGATCATGATGGCGGTGTGCTTATATATGTGGCATGAAATTGTCAAGTATCAATTCTAGTGTTGGCGGTTGGCACTCTTTAGCTTTGTAGATTTGGGGTCCCATTTCTACTCTCGTCCAATTACAAATTGGATGGAAAGAAGTGTGGATTTTCTTATTCTTGCAACAAGGATTAGGCCTTTTCTGGTTGAGACCTTAGTGTGTATTTGGCATTGGCTTAAAAAGTCAGTTTTTTTTTTTTTTAATTATTTAGTTTATCTTTGCTACTATTCATGTATCTCGTTATGCTTTTTAATACTATTCGTTAGTTCTATTGTAGTATTTCAGTTACCTTTTAACTTTATTTACAGTAGTTTTAGTAAAAAGTTGTCAGTTTCAGCTAAATAAACCATTCCAAATGGACTCTTAATACCAAATCACATGAGGTGTTGAGCACAGGTAAAGCATTTGTAGCTTTGTGCTTTGTGATTTGGTTGAATGCCTAGAGATGCATGTTGTAACCCGACAGCCTTTCCATGTGGGACTCATGAAATCCTTTTATTGGCATGGATTCTACAGCTAATTGGCTCGATAGGAAAATTCTATTAACAGTTAAGCAAGAGTTTAGGTTTTCTATCTCTCTTCTCTTTCAGGCTTCCACTAGTGTTATTAGGTTGTGGTGGTGGTGGTGCTGCTGGATTTATGAAAAGCAAGCACAATCCTGAATGTGACTAGCCCTTAATTTTAAATACTATAGTCTGGCCATATGAAAAAATTTTATATATATTTTTCTCATGATTTAAAAAATAATATATTATTGTAATTAATACAAAATAAAATTCATGTTACTGCAAGATGTGAAAGTAATATATTTTAACCATAACTTATCATAAAAATGGGTGTGGATTGGACACTGTTCCTTTAAAAATGTAAACCTGCAGAGACTTGCACTAACTTACTAGAGAAAATGTTAAGAAAATTTTTTATCTCTCTGCAGAATTACTCGTCTTCTTGTGAAGTACCCTAGCTAAGTCTAGACATATGGACAAAGATTTGGACCCTCAATTGTCTATTAACTGCTAAAGCCAAGTACACAGCAAAATAAAATAAAAATAAATAAATAACGGGCTAAGAGGACAACTTTTTTTTTTTTTTACACTTCTTTTTCTTTTTGGGCCTTTAGTCGTCCTGTCATTTCGCTTGGCTTTGCTTGTAAGCTGTAATGTGAAAAATTAAAAATTTAAAAATAGAAAAAGAAAGAAAAGAAATGAGGATAAGTAAATTATTTTAACTGCAACAGCATTGATAAATTCTTACCACCTGCTGAACCAATATTGCCATAGCCTATAGGAGACTACTAATTTTTTTTCCATCAAATAATAGCCAATGTGTTGGAGACAAGTGACACTAACATAATTCTCACAGCATGAAACTATAAATGCCTTATTTTAGTCATTAAAATATCATGAAACCAACACTACAAATATTCTGAATTCTGAGTACTTGACAGACTATGGCTTGGACCGCTTGGTAATTCTACCATAGAAATATTAAAATTTTGCAATAAATTCTCGATTATTATTTATCAACGAATGATTAAATTTTTTAAGAAATTTATGCCAAATCTTTGCTCTGCAGGCTACAATGGGAAAAGAAATATGCAAGTCTTAAGTTAATAATAATATGATGAGAGTCAAGATTAGCAAAGAGGGATGCCAAAGAACAGTTTGGTAAGTGAGAAATCAGAATAATGGAGGATATCTATCTCTCTTTCAGTTTTTCTCCGTGGAAAGATAGCTCGTAGGTATGGAGAATTGTGCCCCTATAAAGTGACAAGGGAAATGACAATTCATAAAGAAGTGGAGCCTCTCCTCTCTCTCTCTTTCTCATGACCAATGGGGTGGACTTCTATGCGCTGGGAAGCGGGAAAAAGGCAGCCGCACTACCCAAAGCTTCCTTCTTTTTTTTTTTTTTTTTTTTGGTTAGTCCAAAGCTTCCTTCACTTTGTCCTGACCTGAATTCCCTCCACAATTTGGAGTTTTTTTTTTTTTTTAACTGTTTTAAGGTCATAAATTATGATCGATTGTTTATCGTATAAATTTATAATTTTTTTTCACTGCTCATAATATGTCATATCAAGATTGTGCCTTTTGGTAAGCTTGATTTTTTGGTTGTGATCTCTTTCTTGAATTGTTATGTTATCACCTTTTGCCTTTGGAGGATGAGTGCATGTCTATTATGGAGGATTCACTATTTTAAGGTTAAGCATGTTTTTGGGGAGGTGAATAGGATTACCAATGCCCTTGCTGGCCGGGGAAGGTCCCAAGATTTGGATTTTGTCATATTTTCCTTTCTTCTTGTTGTTGTTTCAGGGTTTTGTGTACTGGATAATTCGGCAACAACGTTTCACTTCCTTAGCTTTTGTAACGCATCCGTTTCTTACTCAAAACACACACACACACACACAATGGAGTTGTCCCAAAATTGTGGTCTTTTATTTTCCCTAATTGTTATGTTCACAGTACTACCACCAACAAAACTATAGATGTTTGGACTCTCAAAGTCTGTGGCTTTGGTCTCCTTGCTAGGTTTAATTTTTCTCTTGTGAATGCACTCTCTAAAACCAATCTAATGACACCCAATCGCAAGCCCAATTTCATAATTTGTTGACTTGTGCAATTGTGAGTAGTTACAAAAAATAATGAGTCACACAAATTATTAGTAGGCAAAAAATGTCAATTACTCACAATTGCTCAAATCAACAAGTTGTAAAATTAAAATTGTCTGTGTGATTTCATGTCTCTAGAATTGTTCTTGCTATTATCTCTCATCTCAATCTCATGTAAGTTGTATAATCTAATTACTAAATGATATTTTATTATCATTTAGCTTAATGACTGGTTAGATTTTGCTCAGGGCCGGCCCTAGGCTTAGGCCACCGCCTAGGCCCCCCCTGCTAGATGAAGGCCCCAAATTTTGAGACAAAAATTGATATTTTAAAAAAAAAAAAAAAATTGGAGATATAGGAAAAAAATTAGTTTTATATTTTCCTCTATTTTTACGAAGTCCCAAATAATTGAGTAATATAATTGAGTAATGCTAGAGATAATACAACTTTAAATACATAAGTCTTACAAATAGAGTAATGCCACAGTTACAAACCATTTTAAAACATTTTTACAAACAGTTATTCTGGCCAACATTTAACATCACTTTTTTTATTTATGCATAATCATTTACCACATTATCAATTTGTAAATATTTTTGTAAAAGAATTTGTATCTCTAGCATTTTCTCTTACAAATATGTATCACTAATCACAATAAATAATTCAGATAGAAAAATGTTAGTGTGGGGTCAATTTTTGTAGCCCAAACCCATGAGATATGGAGTATGAGCCCTATGAACCCAAGACAATGAATTTGTAAAGCGTGGGTGAAAGAACTTGGCCGGATATGGATTAAACAAGAGTTGATTATGGTATTTGCGAATAAACAAACATGCAATCACGTGAAAACAAAGGCAAACATAATATCCGAAAAGGCATTTTACTGAATGAAGTTAGGTTACAAGTCTTAGTGCTACAATAAAGTTGTTGTCTTCTTCCCTTCTCTTCTTTTTTCCTCTCCCTCTTCTCTCCTTCTTCTCTCCTTCTTCTCTCCTCCTCCTCTCTCAAGGGCTCTTTTTCTTTATATAGCATCTGTCCTCATCATCCCAGCCGTCCACTTGTCCTCCATCTCTGTACATACTTGAGTACAGGTCACATCAAGCATCTTCTCTAACTTTTTTGGAGTGGCAGTAGCTGAGGTTGCACTGTTCAGGGGTCTTCTCCACATAAATGCGGCCAGAAAAGTTACTGCAGGGCATTAAATACAGTGGTAGCAGCTTTTCCTTGAGATATTTCTTCATCCTTGTCACCCCCAGGTATGCTCAGAGCTTATCTTTGTCACTAAAATTGCCAGGAGGAGCATTCAAACCTTCTGTACGTTTATTTGCTCAAGACCATTCGTATCCGAGGAGTAAAACCTCTTCGGATAAAGGGTGACCTCTTCGGATTGTACTTTTCCTCCACCTCTGGGTTTGTTGCCCCCAGGTGAACCCGACCCCAACCCGCTATTACTCTTCGGACATAAAGTAATCTCAAAAACAGGGCCCTAGGCCCAATAGGTAGATCTGGGCTTTTATCACCCCCACAGTTAGAAATATTATTAATTTTACTTGAAAACTTTACAACTTGATGTGGCAATTAATATGATATGTGGACGTCAATAACCTATTAAATACATTTTTGAATTATTTTTTGTGATTAGTGATTCATCTTTGTAAGGCTCATGTTGTAAAATTTATAATATTCCCAACATCATTTATTCAAATACTTGTTTATTATCTTTTTGAAGTGTCACTAATCGCATTCATTTTTACATCATTTGAAATTTTTATTTAGTAAAATTTGTTATAACTTTATCATTTTTCCCCAAAAAACAAAAAGCATATTACAAAATAAAAGGAATAGATTTTTGTTATAAAAAAATTATGATATTAAATACAAGTTAAATATTATTTTAGTGATAACAAAAATGTCCCATTTAAATATATCGCCTTAGGCTTCCAAATTTGTTGGGCCACTCCTGATTTTGCTCTAGCTCATTGTCAGCTCATCTGGCATAAACCATGCATGTCTCCAGCAGTTGATTTCAATGGTTTAGTTTGGATCAACTTTGTTATTTTTTATTTTTTAAGTTTTACTGTATTTATTTAAGAGTTCGTTTAGAAACAGTTTATTTAGTCAAAATTGAAAACTTTTTACTGAAAGTACCCTAAAAAACTGTATTTATTTAAGGGTTCATTTGGAAACAACTTATTTAGTTAAAATTGAAAACTTTTTACTGAAAGTATTCTAAAAAAAAGCTCAAAAGTTGGCTTAATAGTGTAATGAAACTCATAAATAGTACCAAAAATGCAATGAAACTCATGAATAGTAACAAAAATAATCTAAAAACTCTTATAAGCTACAACTTTCATTACTTTCCACATACACACTTAAGTGTATAAAAAAATTCATTTTTTTAGTATCACTATACTTTTGTCAACTTCTAACAAATAAACTTTTAGGGAAAATAAAAATCTAATCTAAAAGTATGTTTAATTTTATACTACTTGGTTTTCAGCAGACCGAAAATTAAATGGATTTGATACGCCGAAAAATGAATGGATTTAGGATTGAATCTGTTCAATGAGATAACGTATGTAATATTCCAGTTTGGATCAGCTTTTTCTTTTGAATTAATCTCCATCATCAATCTGTAACTAAATTACACAATAAACAAAGACCCATTTTGGAACCTATATTTTTACCAGCTTTATTATTTTCTTTTGATGTGCAAAATGCACCCAATGATGCTTATCCATATCTTTTCCAGAGTTCCTTGCCAAGTATAAATAACCAATTATGGCAGAATTTCCAATCAGTTCAGACCAATATGCATCTCTTCAAGTAAGCACAGACAAGCAGAATCTGAAAGTACAAAAAGTAAAGCGAAGCCGTGAAGCAACAGGATCCGAAACTTTGATTTCAAGGGATGAAGTTCACATAATATACAAAACACAAAACTCTAAAATGAAAGAAAGAGTGGGGGAGGAAAATGAATACGTAAGAACAGAGTCTTGAAGAAAGAATCATCAGTGTCACCTTTGAAGCTCTATTTCACTGATTCTTTCCTTGCTAAAGTCCTTAGAAACTAAATAAATACACGTTCTTGGTTAAATCTACATTGTACAAGATAAAAATGACCACACCTTCTCTTATCTCCCTTGGATATACAAGCTTAAGGCACTGGAATTCTGAGAAGGATCTAATACCACGTACAATAGTACAATGAGGCGGCTTAATCAAGTAGTATTAACTATTAAGCTCCACTGGTGTGGCACAGGGGGCTAGAGACTTCGCAGGTAGGTGAACACCACCTCCTCTCACAGACAAAGTAGGGCCTCTAACTGAACTTGCTCTGCTCACAAGATTTGAATCAAGAAAAACAACTATGACTGTGATGTCATCATGGAAATGTCGGCGGACACCGCGGTCAATTTTCTTCAGATCGGTGTATCTCATTTCCCTCTTCTTAGCTGCTTCCTGTAAGGCAACTTTCACAAGCCTCCGGGCAATTCCCTGCATGAAGAGAACAGGTAATGTCAAGTTCTATCATTTCTTGAGGCCCCCATCATATGATACTCATAACAATCATGGTAAACACAAAGTGAAAGCATGTGTACTTATTGGATGGGCTTTTCAGCCCCAAGATCTCCACAAAGTTTCACAAGTAACTAACAATTCCAAATTTACTAGGTCAAGCCAGCTGTTGGTAACTCAAAATTTCATGCAAGTAAATACAAATACAAATACAAATTAGAACTGCCATTGCTGTGATAAATATCTTACATTGCGTGGGTGGTTTTGAACAATGTCAACTGCTTCCTGATTGCTAAGGTGCTCCCACAGCCCATCAGAAGCAAATATGAGAAACTGATCATGGGGTTGAAGTTCATGCATGGAAATTGATGGATCAGAGCTTAAAATTGGCATTTTAAAAGGTCCACGAAGGCGAAACTTAGTATACAAAGGCTCCCTGTTAAATTCAGCCTTTTTTAGATATACATCACCAATAGATCTAGATATCTGAAACACAAAACATATCCACAAATAAGCAAATGTTAAAACCAAGAGAAATAAAAATGCTCAGCATGCCATAAAAATTGCATCATAATTTACACATACATGCATGTGTACATGAATACAAATCCACATACCCAACTAATTTTGGTAAATTCATCTAATTCAAAAGAAACAAATTTCCATTGTCATAGAGATATTGTATGGAATCATCAGTAAAGCAATAACACGTACAAGGGTTATCTTTTTCAGGAATCACTGGAACCTAAGACCCTGCCCAACACCATCCCCTGTCCTTCATCACAGGGGCACTATTATATAACTTCTTTTAGTGTGATTGTGTTAAAATCAATTACAAACTATAAAGTATAAATGGCATCGATGTAAAGACATTTTTAGGGTCTTATCCTTGTATGAATGCCATTTCTCTTTCATTTATTCCCCCGTTTTGGATAAATATTTCATCCTTGCGTTTCTTAATTTTAAACGTTGACCATCTGTAACCAGGATTTCTGGTCATCTGCAAAGCAAAGATCATAATGGCCTATCATATTAGTTCATCAACAATATTAGAAGGATCTATCTTAAACACCAATCCAACCAAAGGCTTATTTCATCAAACAAGCCAACATAAGTGCCAAAGGCACTTACAAAGGAAAATAATTGCCAGAGGCACGCGACCATCATTTGTCTTTGTTACAAACTCATAGGTAGAACTCACCCTTAAAAACCGGCTTGCAAGGGGAGGTGCCCAAGAGCTTATAAACACATGGTTAATCAAAGTAGGACACTAGGATCATAACATACCACTACGCTCTGCAGCCGACGTCCATAACGACTCACTCTAGCGACATTGATCCGTTGGTAGCCTTTTCTCTTTTTGGTGGCTCCACTCAACTATCAGTAATTTTAATCTAGCCTCTAGGTCACCCCTTTTAGGACCCGACTAGGGGTGTCTAGACCTGACCGTGACTCGTCGGACCGACCAACCCGCCTGATCTCCACCCGAGTTCAAGCCCGAACTGACGCTCTCGTCAGTCGGTTTCGGGTTTCCACACCCAAGGCCCGACTCCGATGGGTCGAGTGGCGGGTTTTTTCTCCAAACCCGAGCCACTCGACCCAATGAAAGATATATACAAATCCGGCAAAATCACGCTCAAATCTGAGGAGATTCAGCAAGTTCTCAACCATATGTGGTGAGATTTAGCCAGATCCGGCCATTCCCAGCAGATTTCAACGATTTTGATGCAAATATGGTGAGTTTTTACATTTTCCAGCAATGATTTGCAGATTCCGGCGATATTTTGCAACTCCGACGCCGACCCGATCTCCACCCAAACCCAAAACCGATCTGACCGATTGACGCCGGCAGTCGGTCTCGGGTCAGTCTTCTATCCACCCGACGCCGGCAGGTTGGGTTCGGGCTGGGTCGAAAACCGACCCGGCTCAACCCGTGGACACCCCTAGACCTGACCACAAAGTTGCAACTCATTTGATCCCATACTCAATGAGCTACATCTGATTAATCAGGGTAATGGTTGGCTTTGATACTAAATGTTACAAACTTATAGGTAGAACTCACCCTTGAAACCGGCTTGCAAGAGGAGAGTGCCCAAGAGCTTATAAACACACACTTAGCCAATGTGAAACACTAGGATCTTAACAGTCTTCTCCCTCCTTCTGTCACTTAGATCAACTACGCATAAGAATTGTTTCTCAAGTATAAAATAACTTTAGGTTCCAAATTAAAGGTGACTCGGACCTCAGATAACTGACTTGCCAATCTCAAATTTTTGCAACAGCAACAAATTTACCAATATTATGTTTTGGCTGATTTACAAATTACACCCTCTAACTTCGACGTGTTTGCGATTCAGTCCTTTAAAGTGTTTTTTGTTTTTTTCTTTGTTTTTTTTAGTCCTTTAACTTCCATTTGTTTCCAATATAGTTACTCTGTCCAATCCACACCATTAGGTCCATCAAAACAGTGCCATTTTGGAAATTGAAAAATACCAAAATTATTGGTGAGATTGGACAAAACTAGATGAAATGACAAAGGGATTAAAAAAATTAAACTTAAAGGACTGAATTGAGAATAGGTCAAAGTTAGAGGCTACAATTTGAAATCTAGCCTAATTATTTTTATTGTGAGCCATTACTTCCAAACTATGGAATACTTACATTATAGAGATAACAAAGAAACTTGTTGTAATCTCCACACTATTCCTATTATTATAGAAATACCATAGTCCAAATATATGCTTTCTATAAAGGAATCTAACATGATGAATGTGCTGAATCTTATGATAGAATTATACATGATTTAAACAATGCTGATAAGTGATGCTTGTAACATGTAAACCCTTTTCTCACAAAGCCATGCACGTGCTCTATGAATCATTCCATGACAATGCAAATTAACTTGGGCTGAATGCCAGCCTTAAATAATGTATTTAGGTTGAAAAATCATATTTCATCCCTCAAATCATTCTCCGGCTAGTTAGTCTTCCAACATGATTTCCTTAGTCACATCAAAATACCTTGTCAATATTACTTTCTTTACTGAAATTCATATGTTGTCAAGAGAAAGAAAAACAGAAAAGAGAAGAAAAACACCACAAAACCAAGAGTTTCCAGCAAAGCCTCTTGTTAAACATGTGCACAAGGAACTATAAGCAACTTGCCTACAAAGAAAAAGAGAGGCTCCATGCAGAACCAAAATGAAGTCTAAAGCAATATAGTCCCTCATTCAAACTATTATGTAATTTCTCATGAACAATGGCAACATTTGAACCCAAGACCCAAAAGCCAAGGTCTTAGGCCAAAATAATATACAACTGCTCCTAGTAGAAGTGGAAAAAGGAAGAGCGTCCCCTCCCTTGCACAAAAAAAAATTTGAGATCTTCTTGCAATTTCCCCCCTCAAACAACATCCTTCAGAAATTATTAGCATACAGATTAATTTACACAAACAACTCTAACAGTCTAACTCTGAATGCAGGCTCTGAGACTAGAAACCATGGACTCAACAACATGACAAAGCCTGAATCACATGTGGCCTACATGGATAATATATCACTCTAATTACTTGGCTGACATGTGCTGCATGCAGAAACTGAACTAATATTCGCATAAATATTGGTAAAAATTACAGGATCCATAATATGACAAGGCATTTGTAGCTAGTTTTAGTACTAAATGTCATTAAGATTTCAAAAGCATTAATGTTGTAACATCTCAATTCCACAAATCAAAATGACACAAGAAATTAGAAAGGGAAGAAAAAGTTATTACATGAGCTAGTTCAAATGAAAGACATCATCACCCATACAACTAACTCACCTGTATCAAGCCTTTAACGCGCCATACATTATGCTTCAAAACCACAACATGTGAGTCATCCGGGTGCAAAGAGAACATCTCCTGTCGCACAGATTCTATTCCCACATTATGCTCTGCTGACAGCTGGATGGCAAGAACCTCCCCAGTTGACCTTACAAGCCTCCCCAGCACAGCACGGGAATCACCAAGGTTGGCAATGTAGAGAGTACCACCACAGATCACGCCAACCAGGCAGCAAGATCCAACAGCTGCAATTTGGGGATTTATAGGCCACTGTTTGGTAACAACAGACAGAAATCCCTCCTCGGTTGCTTGATATGCTTTCCGTATCACATCCACTGACATTGATTGTTGCTCTGAGGTGAACCCTGCCAAAACACCCAATTCAACCCAATCATGAACACCATTGACTTAATTTCCCACCTCAAACCCAACGATTTAAGTATAACAAAACAAAAGCCCTGAATTACTGAAAGAAACTCATGTAAACTTTCATGGTTCTCAATTTTAACACGGAACTGAGTAAATGTCAATTTTGGCATTAACAAACGTTTTCAACTTTTCATGCTAAAAATCCATCTGAGCATAGGTTTCTTACTCTTTAAATGCTGAAATAGATGATCATAAATGTAACGTGAAGTCTCCGGCCCACCATGACCATCATATATTCCAATGAAGGTGCCATATGGTCCAGACTCTAGCGAACTCAAGGGACCTGACTCAATCTGGCTCTGATCCTCAAGCAAATTGTTGGCCTGGACGACTGCCATTGAGAACTCACCATTCATGTGTTGCCCGGTGTCTTTGTACCAAAGTAAACCATCTTGCCGGCCTGCTGCATCTGAACCCGAGTGGACATAATTGTCCAAGGATGGCCCCCAGCAGGCCCTCAGTAAGTTTGTCAACCTTGATAACATCCCTCATTTCACCTGGGCCAGCCTCCAATTCCTCCACATCCAAAATGGATGCAATCCCTCCCTCTACAACCAAAACCAGAGAAACCTCCTCCCCTGCAGACCAAGAAAACCTCCATATGAACTAAACAAACAACATGATTAACACAATAACATCCCTACCCTCTACTCTCAATCAAAACCACATCATGTAGCTAACAAAAGAAACAAACTTTTAGTCTAAATTCTAAGCTTAAAAACCTCATTGAAGTGAACACAATATGGCCTGAAATCCAAAACCCATCTCCATTTCTACTAAGAACTTCAATAAAACCACAACCCTACTAATACTACCTCTAAATGAATAAAAACAACATAGGAGTTGTGGCAAAGAGTAATGGTTAAATCTATCTTCACATTCCACACTCCAATCATACAATTATTTGCACACATACCATAAATTCAGTAACTTTAACTTCCCAAAAACAAAAATTTAAAGGGAAAAAAAAACCAAACACATTAATTGCTAAGTTGTAATAAAACCAAACATACACAGGAAAAGATAACTCACAGTGTAATTAGGCTCCTAGATCAGTTGTTGTCAGCTATTGAATACCACCAAATGAAAATGATGGGGATCTAAAAGAAACAGACCAATACATGTGGGTATAAAAGCGTTAGATCCATAGATCCATCAAAAACTGTGGCCAATAGGGTTTTTTCTTATATGGGTCACTCTCTTTTTTTCTGAATATTGAATAAAAATGAAAACTTTTCACTCTTTTTTTGGTTTTGTTGTAGATGATAGAGGAGGAATAGGACGAAGAAAGAAAGAGATAATTGAATATATAAGGAGCTCTCAATCAGTGTGATTGAACAAACTGAAACTCTCTTTCTCTCTCTCTCTTTTCCCAGCAGACAAAGGCTTATAAAGGAAAACGAACAAAGCGATGACTAAAGGCCAGCAATGCATATGGGCAGCTGTGGGCTCCACACATAAAAAACCAAACAAACAGAAAGTAGATAGAAATAGGTAGAATATAATAAAATAATCATTATTGTTAAAAAAAAAAAATTTAATATAATTTTAATTTACTTGTTAATATTTTGGTTGCTAGTGACATTAAAGTCTTCCGTTATGATTCTGCGATTTCAGCCACGCATCTATTTTCACACATAATTTCACGACTTGTTCGTTAGTTTTTTGTTCAAACAGGAAATCTGGAGTTTGACCATAGTATTTTGGTTTTTTTTATGAGACAAACAGTATTTTGGTTTAACGATAAAATGTAATCAACATCAATCTTAATAAATATGTTAGAAAAATATTATCCCAAAACTTATTCATTTGAACAAGTAGCAGTGGTAGTTTTTTTAAAAAAATTTGATGATTCATCAAAAAAAAAAAATGGTCTGGATGTAATATTAATTAGAATAAGAAATACATCTTTTTTTTTTTGTCCCGTGCAATATTATTATTATCATCATTTAATTTTCAGTTTGTCAAAGAAAAGATGTAACCATTTTTCACTGTGTTCATCAAAATATTTTTCATGATATAGTTTTTTCATTTTCTTTATTTTTCTATTGAAATTTCTGCCAATAACCAACCAAAAAATGAAAAATAAAATAATATCACATTTTTTTTCTATGTTTTTTCTTTATTTTATTTTCATTTCTGGAGTCTAATAGTTGTTAAATCTCTGTAAAAGTTATCACTTATCATGATAAACTTGGCTCTATATATGTACTTTAATAATACTTATTTGTATTTGCTCAAAAAAAAAAAACTAATTTGTATATTGTTTAGAATTTTTTTTCTTGAATTGTTTAAGATGTGCTTTTGCGTAAAAGCTATTTATGCAAATGAGATAAGCTCAAAAAAAAAAAAAAAATTGATAAATCAAACACACGTATCGATTGGCATCCAAAATGTGAAGACAATGTTCTATATAAGACATTAAATTTTCCCCCTATTTTAACCCATATATATATATATATTTTTGAGAAACCCCATATATCTTTTTGTTCACATAAATTTTAATTAAAAAAATGTTTTAATGAGCTAATTCTCATATTTGCTACTCTAGAACTGTCCTCAAATTCTTTTACATAACTAGTACTAGTTTTTATTTATTTATTAAGTTAATGTTGTTGCGTGCAATTTGAGTATTTAATGCTTTCTGGCTTCGACTATTCTCAATCACAAACATCCTTCTCAGTATGACATGAGTGTACATAGGTGTCCATTCTTAGGATTTAAACGACACGTGGTCACACAAATTCACAAGCAGGTGGCAACCATTATATGGGTTTGGATTAGTAACAAAGGAAAACAAAAATACAAAAGATCCTGAAAACTCTAATTCTTTCTGATTTTAACCAGCAGTGAGACATTAGGTGTGTTTGGATTAGTTGTTGTAAAATGAGTGGTTATAAAAAAGTTATGAGAAGTTACTATTACGAAACAGAATTTTAAGTTTAAAAAAAAACGTACTTTTAGGCTTTCAAAATGTTTAACTAAGTAAACCCATATAATATTTAGAGAGAAAGAAAATGTTTAATTTTGTATGATTCATATGAATCATTAAATTTTTTAGCTGCCACGTGTCTCTGTTTTTAGTTAAAGTGGTTTATAATGTGAACTTGGTTAAACCATAAAAACATGTCTCACGTTTGGCTAGAGATGAAGGAAAACCTCTCCTAGTTGCTAATTCTTAAAAGTGGGTTTTCAATGTGAACTTGATTAAACCGTAAACTTAATCCATTCCAAAAGAGAAAGAGGGTTGAAAAAGAAGAAAAGAAAACAAGTATTGTCTCATATGGGATTGGAATTCAGACAAGCCCTAGTGAACAATATTTTCGAGCCTATGACTTCGGGATTTGCATCAGGAATTTTAGCTCAATGGCTAGGCCTATCCACTACCTAGTTCCTCTTTTTCTGGTTGTTTCGAACTCCACTGACCAATTGAGAATAAGAGCGTGACTGCTTTTGTTTCGTAATTGTAAAAAGATAAGTTCCTTTAGGATCATGTATATCTTTTAGCAACCAAAGATATGCCCTAGGTAATAATAAGCTATGAAGACCTTGCAACTGAAGCACTAACTAAATAGTCAGTGCTTCATTGTCAGTTATGAATACGTGTTGGTATTGTATTAAGACTCAAAAAAATAAAAAATAAATAAAAATTTGTCACCTGTATTAGACCTGTTGTGACATGAATACGTGTCTAGCCTTAAATACATGTCCATATTATATTAAAGTCAGAAAAAAAAAATGCTTATATTTATCTTTATTTGTGAATTGAAACTATATTTAAATTTAATTATAAAACTTAATATATTGCTACTTGGAAAATGGTATTTAATATACAGTAATGTCCCACCATAAGAAAATCATCACAGGTAATGTATTTATTTTTTTTTTTTTCCTGTACAAGTTGTTTCCAAAAAGAAGAGGAAGAGTAATAAACTAATAATCGACATAAACAAAGGCTGTATTTGAAAATTCTAGTGCTATCTGACCCTCTCCCTTGGTATTACGGAGGGGTTAATACTAATTAAAATATTGGCCTCGTTTTGCTCAATTGCTAATGATGTATAATCTATTGGATAGCTAATGAAGACAGACAGCGATTGATGTATGTATTGATAGGTTCACATTGGTCAAGTCAATTATTAACGAGGTTAGCCCATAGCCTCCGCAGTCATCCATTTTAGGAAGTCCTTTCTACACGGTGAGTGGGATGTGCAAGAATGAGAAAGGATCTAGCTACTTAAAGAATTGTAAACCGGTGATTTTTTCGGTTGCAAATTTCAAATTTGTAATGCCATTCGTGACTTTAAATGGGTCTATTTCTAAGTCGGCAAGTATTGACCAATTGGGAATTGCCTAATTGGACCAAAACAAAAACAAAATATAAAGTTTCTAGAATTTCAAACGGAGCAGAATAATTCTAGTACCACATAAATTGTAACAATTTTTGTCACAACTATCTTATATGTAGACTGTGAAGTTCGGATTAGGTCAAGTGCTTTCAGTATATTAGACCAAGCCGGATGGTAATACGTGTTTAAAAATGGACACATGTTACAATCCTAACAGGTCCAATGCCACTGAACATTAGACCCAAACCTTCCCCTGCATATCATTTTCACATAGACTCATTACCTTTTTTTCACCGTTCATAATATGCCATTGAATAGTTGTAGTACAAGTTATACAATTTTATATGATCTTACCTTAGTGAATGCAACACTATTGGAGAGAATGTTTCAATTTTCAACTCATATATACATGGTGATTTTGACGTACCCATGGATAGGTGAGGTTCTTACTGGAGAGTGGTCGGATTTGTCAAATGTAAATTTTCGCGTGGCATGGAAAAACATGATTTGTTGCCGGATATTATGGGAGATTGGAGCCCAATGTGTCCAATCCAAGCTATTGATCGAGCACACTTATAGAATTTTTTGCCCCATCTTATTTGTGATTTTCTTTTCCTATTTGTTAGCGCATGACATTCCTCATAAAGGTACTTCAGAGTTCAGATATGATATTCGTAATTGGCAAAATGTAGTTTGTCAATGCTCTTTGACCCATTGGAACCTCTTTCCGACGTTTTTATGTGGTGGTGCATTTTAATATTAATTTACATATAAAATATAAATTTTTGATAATTATGTTATTTATTTGGATTAAATTGAGTTGATAAACAAAAAATATAGGAATTTCTATTTGGTATTTGAGAGTTAGTAGCTTGCATTCTAATTAAGTTTATATACACATAAAAGATTTTAAAAACTCCCACCATAACAAAAATAATCAAGATATTTATGTGATTAAATGGGTTATAATTCTCATCAATCTTATGAAGTTATAAATAGGGAAAATAGTAGAGATACAAACATTTTTACAAAAACTATTAAAAACTATTGATAGGGCGAATGATTATTGATAAATAAAAAAGTGATGTTATTAGTGTGTTCAGATGAAAACCAGTAAAAAGTTAGTCATAACATCGGTTTGTAAAAATATTGTAAAATAATTTGTGGCTATAGATTACTCAATAAATAGAACTACACACAAATTTGATTGAACACATTAGGTTTAATGGCTTGGCCTATTAAAGTAACTAGCTTGTAATCACATGCATATGCATGGATACACTTAAAGATTTACAATAAAATGAATAATATAATTCCTATATATATATATATATATAATTTAAATACTATTGATAGACATTTTTATATTTTGTTAACTCTTTAAAAAATTATTGTAAGGATATTATTAGGTATAAAATGTAAATTGTCTATGTATTTTTTTTTAAATTATTGTGAAACACTTTTTTTTAACGATTAATTTATTATAGATTCTTTGGTTTTTGTACTTAATAACTCACTTTAATAAATATTTATGACATGGTCTCACATTTAATTATAAAATTAAGAAATAAAACTCTTTAAGAGGGGTGTGGGGGTGTCGGAGATAAGGGGGATAAGGGTCGGGTTCAAGTCTCTAAGAGGGAGTTTCACACACATATACACTTAGATTAGGCTAGAGTAAAAATTTTATCTTGTATATAAAAATAATAATAATATTTTAGGACACATAGCCCAAAATTGAAACTTTAATTTGAAATTTAAATTTGAGTTTCTTTCATCTTCACATATTATTATATATATAGATATGGATTAGACTTAGGTACATTTAATGAAGCCACCATAATAAGCAAAGCCAATAACTGGACAAATTAAACTTTTTTTCCCTTTTATCTATTCTATTAGGTCATTTACAATCCCCCTAGACTATGAAAATAGGCAAATACCTCCTTATGGCTTGCTTTGTTGTCAACATGTAACAAAATATTTTGATTTACAACCTTGCTTCTTATTGTTATTGCC
Organism: Quercus ilex subsp. ballota; assembly: GCA_032727855.1. Classification (NCBI taxonomy): domain Eukaryota; kingdom Viridiplantae; phylum Streptophyta; class Magnoliopsida; order Fagales; family Fagaceae; genus Quercus; species Quercus ilex. The sequence continues at coordinate 54,308,001 of CM064913.1, read as the reverse complement.
ATTGTAACACATATGTAATCCAATAATAGCCATAAAACTTAATGTTATCCCCACCTTCATCTAATATATCAAACTATTAGTGACGGTCTCTTGAGTTTCGTGAGTGCATCACACACTTTTTCGTAACACGTGTGTATAGCCTAATCCATAATTGCCAACGTCATCCCCATCTTCATCCAATATATCACTGACAGCTCCTCGTGAGTGCGTCATGCACCTTTTTGTAACCTGTGTGTAGCCCAACCCACAACGGCCTAATCTAATATATTACCGAAAGTCTCCAATGAGTGCGTCATGTGCATTTTTGCTTGTTTCAGAGTCCAAATTAAAGAATTTTTTTGAGCTAAGAAAATAGCAAATTAAAGAATTAATAATTTGACAATTATAGAGTTTTTTCTTAAATAAAAAAAACATCGATAGACATTTATAATATCTTATTAAGAAAATAAATATTTTTGTTCATAAATTAATGATGTGTGATTAGTTTTAAGGGGGAAAAAAGTATTTAAGTATTAGATTAAGAATTCTCATATATTATAAGACATGCAAAAATTAACATGTTTTATCTAAAATATGAGAATCTTTTGAGTTTTTCCAACCCTGCATATCCCTCAATAAATAAAGGAGAGAAAATGTAATTTAACCCCAGTAATATTTGTAACCCTCTTAAAAAAAAAAAAAAAAAGTACTACGTCCACAACATTTTCATAATAAATTATAGGTGGTTAGTTGTTATTGGTTCAAATTTAAACTTAACACTAATATTACTTTTTTGTCTCAACAATAACAATCAGTAATAACTTGCTACTTAGTAGTTGTTATAAAAATGTGGTATGTATAACATTTCTTACAAAATAATATATGTGACAAATTGGGCAGGCTTTTCTCTTCCCAACAAGGAAAAAAAGGGCTTATAATAAATAAATAAATAAATAAAGAAAAAAAAAGGGTTGGCTTTTGAGCCTAAAGAATGAGGCCCAAAATCTGTTATTAGTTTCAAGTTTCAATCCACATTTTCTATCAAACCCAACCGACCCGTTATTCAGCTCCAAAAACCCGAATCCAAATTAAAAAAAAAAAAAAAAAATCCACTTCTAACCGCCATCCCCACTCCTCCCCAAACAACCACAGCCGCCGCCTCCGTCGCCGATCGGTGAGTCTCTCTCTCTCTCTCTCTCTCTAATTTCCAGAAAGTTTGTATTTTAGATTTGGAAAACAATGGTTGTAAAAATTTTCAATAATATTGAAATTATTATGAGATTTTGTTTTCTGTTGTGATCAATTGGATATGGTGTTAATTGGATTGTTGTGAAATTGGTTCGTATTGTGTATTTTATACTCTGTTGGAAGCTGGTATTGTGGATTTCCTCTTCATTATGTTATATTTGTGAGATTAGCTATGTGGATTTTTTTGTACACACCAAATGAAGTATTTTTTTTGAACACAGCCAAACACTGGAAATTTTTTTCTTGAAAATGTTTTCAGTTGAAAATTTTTTCCGGCAGAAAACATTTTACGTCGAAACAAATTTTACCCTATATAGAGATTGAGCTGCTTCTGCCACTACTTTCTTTTCATGTTATTTTCCTTGATGAGTTTTCAATTATGTTCCCTTTGTTTTTGTCTCACTCTCCAAAACTCTAATTTTTGGCTTTGAGCTTAGCTGTTAGCTCACACGCTATTTGCCAAGAGACAGAGCTGACACCTCTTGATGTTTTCAACAGAGACGTCTAGTGTTCAAATCCCCCTTCCTCATCATAACTATCGAATTATATAAAAAAGTTAGCTCACACGCAATTTTGATTCGCTGGAAGCTCCAAACCTTCAGTGATGGGCAAGTCACGTTCACTGTAACACTATCAATATCATTTTGGCAACCCCTTTAAAATGAATTTTTTTTCCCTTTGTGATTCAATTCATTTCTGCTTCATAGCTCTATATCTATGTGATTTAATCATGAAAAACTATGCAGACCAGAATCGATGTCTAAAGCAGACCTTAAATTCGAGAAGAAACCCCAGTTTTATACAAGTAAGTTTGGATTTTTTCTATGAATTGGGCAAGTTTGAAAATTTGGACCGTTGCTCCTACAAAGCAAATCCTGAATGCTCAGTCAATTGTAATAGTTGAATAATAGGATTTCTAGAACATATTTTTCACCATGATGTTTTTCCAGTGTTAAATCTTGTGCAGTAGTCATTTGTTACCTTTTTTGGTCGTGTGGAATCTTTTTGGCCTCATTTGTTTTGATTTAGGAGTGTTTATTGCTGATTTTTTTTTCCTGCAATAATATATTGCTCAGTCAATTGTTAATAGTTGAATCATTTTTGGTCTCATAAGGATTGATTATCATTAGATTTTTTTTTTCTTATATATATAAAAGATTGTCATTAGATTTTTCATTCTAGCTTTAATTGTCCACTTTTGTGTGTTACCTATTAAAAAAAAAAAAAAATTGTCTACTTTTGTGTGTCTCAATTGTCAAAATCTTAATGCTCTTTTAATATATTCTCTTTGTATTGTTTGTCGAAATTTATGAATATCTAAAAGTCTTCCCTTTTCTCTATTATTTCTACTATTTATCTTTATTTTTTAATTTTTTTGGGTGAAATATGCAGAGGTTAGAGATACTGTTGCCGCTTTGAGTGCCCAAAAGGCTATTGAGAAGGTGAGATTCTTAAATTAAATTTCTCGTTGTTTATTGTTATATTGTTGCCACTAATAGTTTAGTAGAGTTTTGACACTTGGATATGCAATAATCAAGATTGTGTCTTTGATGGAGGAACTTCATCATATTGATTAATGGTCTATTTATAATTTTTGGGGAGCAAGAGTTAATTTTTGGTGCTATTGGTGTGTGGTTTGAACTGTGCTTACATACTTATTGGCGGTTTGGTTATTGCATTATTGAGTTTGCTGTTAGGAGTTGTAGCATCATCTGTCCTGTTTTTGTCAGTGGCAAAAAGGTTCCGGTCAGGACCTGCCTGCTTCACAAAATTGTAAAGATTGTCTTCCTTTTGATGGACTGAGTTTTTGTGATAAAGGTCTAGCTTCTTTACACATTTTGTTTGCCCATCTATTTCTGGATTGTTTTAATTTAGGTAAAACCATAGGTCCAAACTTTTAGAGTTGAGACATTACTCCTTAAAGGGATGTTTGTACATATAAGTTAAAATAGTATTGGAGTTTCCATAGGGGTTTAAAGTGATTTGGCATATATTTTTGGTACTTGTAAAATAAATTATACAATATTAACAAAATGCATTTTTTTTTCTAAATGCAAGGATGTAGACAAATTTTAATCAGGTGGTATGCAGGATCCACAAATACATTTTGAGGCTGGTAGCATGGTCCAATTCTAGTCTATAATGGGGATGGGAAGTTAAGGGAGTAGCATTAAAAAAAAGACACATGATGCAATATATAGGTGACTTAGCCTATTTGTTCAACATATATGTAAATGTGAGTACCTTCATTCAATCAACCTCTAGGATACAAGATACAACATTGAGTCTTTATTTGCTGCTTATTTTTGGTTTTTTTTTGGGTAATTTTTTTTTGGGGGGGGGGGGGGGTGGGGGCGGGGGGGCAAATGTCACCACCAAGGGTGACTGGCCCAGTGATGGAGGTTTACTCCCATGTGGTTCGATTGGGATCATTGTCTTGAGTTTGAGGGCATGTTGTTGGTTCGGGCAAGATACTTACTGGCTTATGCTGCTCAGATCCCAATGGGGTTGTTGTCAGGGCCGTCAAGCTATGACTGAAGAACATTCATGAGGGAGTGTCTATGGCCCCCTTACTGTTTCAGCTTAAGTGTTGGTTCCTTAGTGGATGGGTGCCACTATGGTAAGGCTTATGTAGGATCTTTCACAAACTAGTTCCTCCTACCCTTTTTTACCCAGCAAAAAGGAAGTGACAAATGTTAAAGGATGACAATTGAACAGAATCTTGAAACTTCATCTCTAAAATGTCAAAAAAGATAAAGTTAATGTAAAGCCTGTATCAAATATTTTTGGAGCACAAACATTATTGCAACAAAATTATGATATGGGGATTACAGATATGACAAACTGATCGATTGATAAAAAGAACCCATGGGGGTCCACAAAATCTTAGCAAAGCCTTGTAAACCTCAATATTTTCTCATTCCATTCTTCTTGAGTTTATAGTCTATATTAAGGACTTTGCGTGGAGGCATGGTTTTAATCTCCAAATCAAGGAAACTCTACAAAGAACACTCTTTTATTTAATATAGACCAATTTCTTTTGGGATAATGTCAGGACTCTGTTGTGTATTAAAATTGTTTATCTTTATTTAAATAGAAAAGAAAAGAAAAAATCTAAGGTGATGTCTTTCTTTTGTTTTGTTTAAACCTTTTAAACTAATATGTTGTGGCAAATTGTTTGATTGCACTTGTGAAATTTATTTATGAGTAATATTCAAGCTCCATAGTGCCTTAAATGTATGTTCTTTCAGAAGAAGAAACTTCGAAGCCGACAGAAGAAATTGAAAGCATATGATCTCTCTTCCCTCTCAGAGTTCCTTCCTGAGTTGAAGACCCTATGGCAACCAAGTCCTGCTGCTCAGTTCAAGCTGAATTGTAAATCTATGCAAAAGTTAATGTGAGTACTTGAATTCCATGATTTACATCCTGTTGCAAGCTTTAGATTTCCTTTGCATTGCATTATTTGTCTCATGTAATACTGGGTTCATTGTCATCAGCTTGAAGGAAGGAAAACAGTTGAGTACGGTTCTTAACCATCCTGCTTTCCAGTTGGATTCCCTAACTGCCATTCTTCAACACCTACATAGCACACAACCAGTTACAGATGAGAAACCAAAGAAAAAGAAGAACAAAAATGGAGGGAAGAAGAAAAAAGCGAAGAAATCTAAGGCTCCAAATGGACCTCAATCTATGGTTATGTGATTTGAAAGATAAGTTTTTATCAATCTGCTTCTATGAGCCATATTTGTTTATATCTGATCCTCTAATGCCTACATTTTGAATACGATATATATTCACCTGGTTAACAAGTCTATCTGGGTTTGTTTGTTTTCTGTTTCCTAGAGATGCTCCTTAGTCTGATCAGTATAATTATTTTTCCTTTTTCGATCACAGAGAGAGAGAGAGAGAGAGAGAGAGAGAGAGAGTATGTTGAAGACTCTAGTTATTGTGGCCTTCTCTGTATTTTCATTTTCATTGATTTATGGGAAATTTGGTGCTGAAAAGGATTTTCTTTCAATTTAATGTACCTATCTATACATCTTAAAATCTAGCTGATCAATTATTGACTGAAAGACCCAAGCTAGAAAATTTTCAAGTTTTCGACCGATATAAATGTAAGGTTGATTTAAGTCTTTTCAGACAAAGATACTTGGAAACAGGATGGTGAAAATGATGTCAATGACTCTTTTTTTCCCTACAAATTCATCTAGATTTTCTATTGGTTATTCATTTTGTAGAAAGATGGAGAGTATATTCAATTAACGCAACCTAAGTTTGGGACGTACAAGCTATTTATGGAGTCGAGTTGCATGGACTTTAAAACTAAAAAGTTTAGGTCTTTAGCATCTGTCATTCTATATATATATATTTTATGAACAAACAGGGGGGCGGGGGCGATCATGGTGACTCACCCCCTAGGCGTGACCATAGGGGCACTCTTGCTATAGAATATTGGATTGAGCCATAGTTACTGTGGTCGGAGGTGACCACAGACCTCACCCTAACCTCATGGAAAAGCTAAAAGCTTAGGTTGCAGGCAAAAATCCCACAGTTCACCCATTAGCAATCAAATATGGGACCTAGTGCTCTTGCGTTCACACCAAGACCTCTAGGTCACCTCTCTCGGTGGTCTGTCATTCTATATATTGGCTTTTTGGACAAATAGTTGAATTGTATATACTTTAACCAAAAAAGAATTGAGTCATATATGCATATTACTTACTGCTTAGTAACATTTTTTCAGCTTTATAAAGAAAAAGAATCTGCATGCACATTTTCTGTATGTGAGAACCATAATATATTTATTATTCGTACTCTGTCTAGAGTATATAACCGAAAAAATGAAAATGCTTTGCAATGGGTGTTATTATATTCTTGTACATCAATACTTGCTGTTCATTCATATAGCTGATAATGTGCATGCAATGTTCTAAATACTCCATGCTAGGTCCACTTAAGATATAGATTATTTCTCCACCGATTACAGCAACTTTCTCAATCGGCCAAAAAAAGCAAAGGCATTGCACTAACTTTGTCAATTGGATATCCAATCAACAATTATATTTTATCTTATAATATATATAGGGCTTGTTTGAGATTCGCGCTTATTTTTTTGAAAGCGAAAACTTTTTGCTGAAAGTACTGCAGATAAAAGTAAAAGTTAGCTGAAATAGTACAGTAGGATCCATGAATAGTACTAAAAAGTGCAGTGAGACCCATGGATAGTAATAAAAAATAAGCTGAATAGTAAAATAAGTTGGCAAAAATAATTTTGCCAAACAAACACATAATTTTTTGAAATCACTTATCAAAAAATAAATATATTTTTGAAGTGTATCTTATAATATTTGCATATTAAGGGTTTGTTTGGAATTCGCTTATTTTGGTAAAGTTGAAAACTTTTTATTGAAAATACTTTAAATAAAGATAAAGTTTAGCTGAAATAATACGGTGGGACTTATGGATAGTACCAAAAAGTGTAATGAGACTCATAAATAGTAGTAAAAATAAGCTTAATAATAAAATAGGCATGCTTATTTTTCGCTATTATTCATGGGCTCCATTGCACTTTTTTGGACTATTCATGAGTTTTATTGTACTATTTCAGTTAATTTTTACCTTTATTTACATTACTTTCAGTAAAAAATTTTCAATTTCAACAAAATAACCGGATCCCAAATAGAAGAGTTGTTTTACTTTCACCACCAAATGCTCTTTGAAATATATTAAATTTTTTCTTTTTTGAACAAGAAATATATTAAAATTTAAATTGGAACTATATATGTTGCCGGCTTGCACGGGAGAATCCTCTGCTCTATTTATGTTGGGTTTCTTCCTTTTGACCAAAATATTAATTATTTATAAAATGATACCATTTTATAAAATTATTGCAAATTTATATTTTTTTTTTGAGGGGTACCTTTTCTTTTTTTAATATAGAAATTATGTTTTTTAGGATCCGTTTAGATACAACTTATTTTTGCTGAAACTGAAAATTGAAAACACTGTAACAAAATAATTTTTAAATGTGTGAATAGTACCGTGAGACTCATTTTTAATATTTTTGAATGCATGAACAGTGATACTACAATGCATGAACAGTGCTGCTAGAGTGTGTGATAATTGTCTCCTAAACAGTAAATTCATGTGATTTTATTGTTCATACGTTGAAAATAAAAAAAAACGTCAAATAGAAAACGCAGAAACACAATAAGTCATATCCACACACAGACTTATTTTAATTAATACTAGCTCATGGCAATAGTAACATACTTTTGTGGTTAAAAAAAAAAAGGAATCTAGCATTTTTTTTTTTCAAAAACAGAGTTTTAAAATAATATTATTTTGCAAATTTTGTCTAAATAATAATCTATTTACTTTTTTGTGCTGATAAAATTTGATACCACAAAAAATTCTATTATCTTTCTTGTATTTCCCATTCCACAAAATTAAAAAAAAAAAAAAAAAAAATCAAACCCAAGGTGGGTTCAACTGAAAAGATTCTCCTTCATAAAACTTTCCAATTCGGCAATTCCTCGTAGACACCCAACCAAAACGGAAATACACAGTGAAAAAATCCCCTTTCCATTTTTTCCACGAAAACTATTTTCCTAAACCCTAACCTTAAATTTCCCTCTTCTCTTCATGAATCAAAATGTAAATCCCACCCAATCACACCTCAAAAATTCCTTAAATTCCAAAACCCCCAAAGAAATTATACCCTAGAAAGAATCTATCGTCATATTCAGCTATGGATCCAATGGGCCTGAGCATGGGCCCAATTCCCTCCCCCGACGGCGACGGCGACGGTGGTGGCGGCGTCGATGCCTGGTACGGTAACATCCAGTACCTTCTCAACATCTCCGCCATCGGCTCCATCTGCTGCGTCGTCATCTTCCTCTCCATCAAGCTCCGCAGCGACCACCGTCGGATCCCCGGTCCCACCGCCCTCTTCACCAAGCTCCTCGCCGTCTGGCACGCCACGTGTCGCGAGATCGCCCGCCACTGCGGCGCTGACGCCGCTCAGTTCCTCCTGATCGAAGGCGGAAGCTTCGCCGTACTCTCCTCCATTGCTCTCCTCTCGATCTTCCTGGTTCTCCCTATCAACCTCTACGCCGGCACCGCTTCTCTGAACGACGACCAGTTCTTCAAAACGACGATCAACAACATCGCCAAAGGCTCTCCCTTGCTCTGGATCCATTTCCTCTTCGTCGTAGTCGTCGTCATTTTGGTTCATTTAGGTCTCTCCGCGATCGAAGAGAGGTTGAGGTTCACTAGGTTTAGAGACGGGAACGGAAATCTGAGCGATCCGGCTGCGAATTCAACTGCGATTTTCACTATAATGGTGCAAGGAATTCCAAAGCGGCTCAGCGCCGATGATCGAAGCGCTTTACATGAGTATTTCCAGTACAAGTATCCCGGAAAGGTGTACCGCGTTGTTCTTCCGATCGATTTGTGTGCCTTGGATGATTTAGCCACCGAATTGGTTAAGGTTAGGGACAACATTTCTCGTTTGGTTGCGCGAATAGACTCGCGCGAATTCAATGAGATTGAGGTGAATTACGTGAACACAATGTGGAGAAATGTACTGGAAAAGTTGGGATTCACAGATGAAGATAAGTTGAGGAAGTTACAAGAATCGCGAGCTAAGTTGGAGACCGAATTGGCTGCTTATAAAGAAGGCCGAGCACCGGGTGCTGGTGTTGCCTTTGTTGTGTTCAAGGATGTTTACACGGCCAATAAAGCAGTTCAGGATTTTCGGAACGAGAGGATGAAGCGGTTTGGGAAGTTCTTTTCTATTGTGGAGTTGAGGCTGCAGAGGAATCAATGGAAGGTCGAGCGAGCTCCTTTGGCTACAGATATATATTGGAATCATTTGGGTTCGACGAAGCTTCAATTGAGATTGCGGAGAGTGATGGTGAACACTTGCTTGCTGTTGATGCTCTTGTTTTTCAGCTCTCCACTAGCTGTGATCAGTGCTGTGAAAGGCGCTGGTCGGATTATAAATGCAGAAGCTATGGATAGTGCGCAGTCATGGTTGGCTTGGGTGCAGAGTTCGAGCTGGCTCGCGAGTCTAATCTTTCAGTTCTTGCCAAATGTGATTATATTTGTGAGCATGTATATAATAATCCCGTCTGTTCTTTCGTATCTCTCTAAGTTTGAACGGCATCTTACAGTGTCGGGGGAGCAAAGAGCTGCACTTTTGAAGCTGGTGTGCTTCTTCTTGGTGAATCTGATTCTCCTAAGGGCTTTAGTCGAGTCTTCGTTAGAGAGTGCATTGTTGAGTATGGGAAGGTGTTATTTGGATGGGGAGGATTGTAAGAGGATTGAGCAATACATGAGTGCATCATTCTTGTCAAGATCATGCCTTTCCTCGCTTGCATTTTTGATCACGAGCACCTTTTTGGGTATATCGTTTGATCTATTGGCTCCGATTCCTTGGATTAAAAGGAATATTCAAAAGTTCAGGAAAAATGATATGCTCCTGCTGGTCCCTGAAACTGAAGAATACCCATTAGAGCATCAAGAAATAGATGGTCTTAGGAGACCATTGATGCCCGAGAGTATGTATGACAGTCCTAGATTCAATAGTATTGAATCTATCGATATCCCGGGCCAAGATCTTTCTGTATATCCAATCAATAGAACATCAACTGCCCCGAAACAGACATTTGATTTTGCACAGTATTATGCATTTAATTTGACAATATTTGCACTGACCATGATATATTCATCATTTGCTCCACTTGTGGTTCCTGTTGGTGCAGTTTATTTCGGCTATAGGTATGTGGTTGACAAGTATAACTTTCTGTTTGTGTATAGAGTCCAGGGATTTCCTGCCGGAAATGATGGGACGTTAATGGATACTGTATTGGGCATCATGCGTTTCTGCGTAGATCTGTACTTGCTCTCAATGCTCTTGTTCTTCTCGGTCCAAGGAGACTCCACCAAGCTGCAAGCTATATTCACACTTGGGTTGTTAGTAATGTATAAATTGTTGCCTTCTAATAATGATGGTTTTCACCCAGCTCTTTTGGAAGGCATACAGACTATTGAGAATGTTGTAGATGGGCCTATTGATTATGAGGTCTTTTCTCAGCCTAAGTTCGATTGGGATATATATAATTCATGAGTGGAGCTGTTAACTGTAACACATTATTTATCAGTTAGTTGGCTTGTGCGGAGATCCTTCTCTGTTGGCCTTATAGAATTTAAAAAAAAAAAAAAAATTATCTGTTGTTCGTGTGTAATTGTAAACGTGTTTTATTATATTTACTCATTCTTGTTTACTTTGTATATATGCGGCTAAAATCTCACATAGTACATTGCAGTCTGCAACGCATGTAATGCAGGTTATCTCTGACTTTGTTTTGAAGCCCCACGATTGGTGAAGGTTTGCTGGAGGTACACAATTCATTGGATTATGCACATTCCTCCAATTCTTTCTTTTTTGCAACCCATTTTATTTTTTTGTTCTTCAATGCTTAGGACAGTTGCATGCTCATTCATAGGGTTCAAGTTCAGCAGTGTGAAATTCATTTTGCTTCTTGTAACTAGTGTCTTCATGGAGCTATTTGGGAGTTGTTTGAATCTCTAAATCACTGTAGTTTTGATGAATTTAACTACAAATGTTTAGTAAAATAGATGACTGTAGGTTCGAAAATGTCTCAATCCTTTGCTAATGTCTACCATTGAAGGCAAGGTACCTTGAAATTATTCAGTCCCTCTATTGTATTATACATGTGGTTTCTCATAACCAATATAAGTAAAGCCATTGTGAGTTTTAGTGACTATGTGGACTCTTTAAAATTAGGAGTGTATAAGAAATAGCTTCTTCTTATTTATGGGAAGACCACACGGCTTCTTCCCATTGTATTGAATAATATCTTCACCCTCTTTTAACTATTGATCATGGCCTAACTAAGCATTTTCTATCTTGCCTCTTGCCATTAAAAGTTGGAAGCAAAATTTATGAGGTGCTTATGTGAAAAAAATGTGTCTCGCTATCCAAAATGGTGCATTGAGAAGGGGTCAGATTAGAGCTAATTCATCATTTTATTTGATTACTGATTTAAGGATTTAGCTCATCATTTACTGAAAAAATGAAGACAAATTAGCAGCACAAAGTGCATGACCATATATAACAATTATTCTATCAAATATATATATATATATATAATAGAACAATTTTTCTCTCTTATCCAGATTTATCTTGTTAAAACAGGCATGCTTTACAAGCAAAAAAGTGGGGTCAAACCCACAACATCCAGTAGTCCATGCTGCAAACGTGAGGGTTCATGCAATTCCGCGTGACCTGCCTCATGATAGTCACCATGAAAAAGAGACTTGTGATGCTCTAAATGAATATTTGAAAAATTATAATTGCATTGGAGAAAGTGTTGAAAATGCAATGTGAGCTATATTTTGGGAGTTTGATGACAAGTGGGTGCAAATTTACTTGGACCAAATGAAATGTAGGCAAAGATGAGAAATAGAGAAAAGTTAGGAGATAAAAGCCAACAGGTCAAGACACATCCTATAACCATTCTTAGCCAAGCAAATGCTTTCTCTCCTACACTTGAGCAGGTTTTACAATCCAATGTGGCTTCACTTATCAGTAATTTCTCACTGGCAACTCTCTCTCTCTTTTAAACGTGTGGCTAACCTTTAAATTAACTGAAACTTTTTAATTAATTACCATTTTGATGAAGAAGAGTTAAATTGCGAGTCACAAGTAAGTTGTTGTTTCATTTACTTGTGACATTGATTTTCTTCTTCAATTTTGAGGGTCAAGGCAGGGGAGAGTTATGCAATATGCACCATTCAACAGTGAAAAGCAATCTTGTTGATTCAGGTTCAGAAACAAACAAGCTTGGGTCTAGAGGGAATGACCAGCCCCTCTGCCCTAAGCCCCGTCGGATTGGGCCTGCCATACCTGAATTTCTCAAACCCCAAAGATGTAGCAAGCACAGGTTTGATTGTTTGTTACGCTGTTCCTCCTTTAACTGTTTAATTTTTTTTCCCTTCTACCTTAAACTCAAACATTAATGCTAGCATTATAAAATTGCTGAAGATTTGTTAATACAATGAAAATTAATTTTTTTTTTCAATAATATCATACAACTTATTGTTACGCTTTGTAACCAGCCAACCAAATACAGAGGGGAGAAGAGATATTCTGAATATAATTTCTGAAAAAGTGAGTAGATGTTATGCTTACTAAGATTTTGTTGTTGTTATTATTATTTGTCCCCTTTATATTATCCCACTCCAATATTTTCCTTCCTCAAGAGTTTCAATGTCGAATATGATTTGATCATCTCTAATGGTTCAATGTGAGTGTTTACACAGAATAGTACTGATGGAAGGGATTCTATATGCAATGGGTGCACACCATTATGTTACCCGGGGTCTCCTCCAAGAAGAACAGATAACCCGTTAGTTCACGACGTACAATTTGTTCATCAAATGGAACTTCTTTCGCCGTTTACACGAACTAAGCTCTCTGATAAATTTGGCTTTACTTCTGCCTCTCTAGTATGAGAGCTTTAGAAATTGATGCAGCAGTTTTAGGAAAGAATATGATTGTCCTTCAAATGAGATTTCCCTTCACTAGGAGCATCATTTTGAGGGTTTCTTTTTTTTAGCGTTATTAGTATGAGTATGCACTTTTAAGTCTTAATTTTGGGAATCGGTTTGTAAATATTGTGAGATGAATGCATTCAAATGCATCTTGTACATATTCTGAGGGGGCCATGGTTTCCAATTCTTGTATATTTACTATGTCAATTGTAGTCATTGTAAAAGAGTATTTCGTTTCAAGTTTGTTCTGGTAGGAAAATATGCGAGGGCAATGAATATCTCATCAATTTCATTATATACACAGATTACGCAAAATGTAAATCAATAAATTTGTTGAAACCACTAAACACATCTTGCCTGCTAAATAAATCTTCAAAATCAAAATTGTCAAACCTACCCCTCCAAGCGGTTAAAGAAAAATATAAGGAAGAACAATCCAATGAATTTTATTTTTCAAAATATATGGTCATGTAAATTTTTTTTATTGGGAGTTATAGTCATTGATTATGAGTTTGTAGTTAAAATTTTGTCTTTAATTTAATAGGTGAGACTTACTAATATAGTTTTATATGAGATTGACGAATACACGCCTAATCTAGGAAGCACGGAGACTTTATTTATGGTTCCCTGTCCATAAATAAAGTGTCATACATGTTACACATAGTGTCATACATGTTATCGAATTGTATCCGCGTCCAGCCATATCCGTACTTCTCAACACTTAATGGTATTGTTGGAATATTCCATAATTACCCCGCCAGTCCTGTGTTCTAGTTAAGTACAATGTAAATGTGTACATTTCCACAAAACACAAAAACACATGTTCTCTCTCTCTCTCTCTCTCTCTCTCTCCATCCTCACTCAAGTTCCTACGGTTTGAAAGTTGAAACCATCAATCTTCCAATGGCTCTCTGTCTGAGAACATCTTCAAGAAGTATTCTCTATTATCTTAAATCTAAAATGGGTTTGTTGAGCTCTTCTTCGAGTTCTTTAACCCATCAGCATCATCAAAAACCTCCATTTACAGCTCCCACGGCTCAAAATCTAAGAGACCCATTTGCAAATTTCTCTACTAAGGTAAACCTTCTCTCCACTCGCCGTTTTCAATCTACCAAAGTCGAAGAACAATGGGATTCTCTCAATCATGCTCATCATAATCAGGTACACCCTGAATGTAAACTTTTTTTTGTGTGTGTAGCTTTAGATTGTCTTTCATTGCCAGTGTAACAGTCATATAGTGTTCAAATGATTGAGTTTCTTGTGCTGTTTGGGATCTCTGTGTTTGATGAATTATAATTTGCTTCATTGGAATTAGTAGCGAAGTGCAAATTTGGGGTTTTAAGGCATTTGTTAACAAGGGAAAACAAATGGGTTTACGCCAATAAACTTCATCATCTCCTTTTACTTAGAAAGCAAGAAATTTAAAAGAGAAAAAGAAAAAAATGGGTTCAATTATCAGCTCAGCTGCAATGCACTTTATTTAAAATGAAGAAATCAAGAAACACCCATGTAAATAAATCGCTGGTTGCAGGACTTTTGAGTTTCCTAGTTGCTTTGAAAAAAAAAAAAATTGTGCAACAGATTGTGAAGCTTTCTACATCTTCCTAGAACTGAAACTTTTTTGTTGACATTTGGTGTTATGTTTTATCGTGCATAAGATGCAGTTTGGTTGCCCCATGTATGGTCAAGTATGTAAGAGAGATTATGCATTACACTTAAAGATGGCATTTTTTTACCTATTTAGATTAGTAAATAACTTTTTAGTTTTCATTGGTCCATCTCCTATCACTAATGATGTCTTAAGGTTCAAGGAAGCAGTCTTTATGATGAGTACAAGGTGAATTTTCAAGGCTATTACGGATATATATATATATATATATATTACACTAATTTTATTATCAAGTAATTCGGTAAATTAAAAATGTGTTATGAAATGAAAATTTTCATGTTTACTCAGCAAAATTGTGCCATGGCATGAATTTAAAAAATATTAATAATAAAAAAATTGTATTATGATTTCGTGTGCATATATTTGAGTATTTCTGGAAGCAAGATGGAGAAATAATGGCTTCTTATGACCTCCATATTTGTTATACCATTTGAAGGGATGTCATGGAGAGTTTGTTAATCCATTTTTAAGGTGACCATTGTTGGAATGATTACTAAGCAGAGCAGTACGGGCTGTACCATTCTTCAATTAGAAGTGATTAAGCAATTAGAATTTTAGAATGCTGAATATGGGTATAAATAAGAGGCACAAGCATCATCACAGACTTAACAAGACAGTATGCAGGCCAGCAAAAAATTTATTCTGAAATTTCTTCAAAAGTACCCTTGAATCTCTAGACAGAGCATCATGTATTTTTTTCTTCTTCTATTTTTATTCCAAACTACACTTTTTTCTTATATTATCATTATTTTTTAAAATTGTGTGTGTGTCTTTCATACTCATTCAGGTCCCTTTTTGTTGCAGGTCTTAGATTTCCCAGGAGGAAAGGTTGCATTCACCCCTGAGATGAGGTTCATATCTGAATCACCTGTGGAGCGGGTACACTGCTACCGTGTACTTGATGACAATGGGCAGGTGATTATGAGCAGCAAATTTAAACAGGTATTCCACCTTTAATTTTTCCCCTCTCAAGATGAAGTTATTCATTTTTAATATATTTTTCATTGTAAAAATATATCCAACAAAACAGACCTTTATGGGCTAATAGGTCAGTGAGGAAATTGCTGTAAAAATGTACAGTGACATGGTTACGTTGCAAACCATGGATTCTGTTTTCTATGAAGCACAGAGGCAAGGAAGAATTTCCTTTTATGCAACTACAATTGGAGAAGAGGCCATTAACATTGCATCAGCAGCAGCACTCACCATTGATGACCTTGTCTTCCCTCAGGTTAGAAGCACATGCATGAAATACATACTCGTGTTACTATTCTTCTAAGCAGTATATAATCACCAAAATTTCCATTCCCTTGCCCATGAGTGAGATTGTGAATAATGCAAGAAGAAAATTTGTATGCTGTGCAGTACAGGGAACCAGGGGTTCTGTTATGGCGTGGTTTCTCCCTCCAAGAATTTGCAAACCAATGTTTTGGAAACAAAGATGATTATGGGAAAGGGAGGCAGATGCCTATCCATTATGGGTCTCACAAGCACAATTACTTCACTGTAGCAGCAACAATTGCGTAAGCTATAAACTGTTTATGTCATAGTGCTCTCATGTATAGGGACAGAGCCAGAATTGCAAGATTGGAGGGGCCAAAGTAAATAGTAATGGTCATAATGAAGCGTGACCAAACATAGGGGAGGCATATAAATTCTCTCTCTCTCTCTCTCTCTCTTTTCCCCCTTCAACACACACACAGAAAAAGTGGGAGGGAGGGAGGGGGGACGCCTTTATATTTTGTGCAAAATTAAGGTCAGAAGTAAGGGCAAAACTATAACTTAGAGAAAGTTTGGGGGCCATGGCCAAACTATCTATGTAACTTCACTCCTGTTCATGTAGAACCTTTTGCACTCTTCATGAAGAAAATGACAGCCACAAATATACCTTCTTTTTTGCAGTACGCAAGTTCCCCATGCAGTGGGTGCTGCATATTCTTTGAAGATGGACAGAAAAAGAGCATGTGTAATAACTTATTTTGGAGATGGCGGCACAAGTGAGGTGAACATATTGTTACTGTATAACCCGAAAGAGACCTCTCTCCCTCTTAATTTTTTTTATAGGGGAGTTTGGACACAACATATGGAATGAAGCCATTGGACATTTTAGGAAATTATTTTTATTATAGTTTCAGTAACCATTTGGCAATAGTATAAAAAATGAAAGATACTATAACCCACTACTTATCAAAAAAATAAAATAGATACTGTAACACATTGCCTTTAAGGGAGAACTCTTAGTGCCAAAACTTCTCTTCATATCCTTATCTACCATGGCTGGCTGTGACTCCTCAATTCTAGGTAATGATTTCAATTCGTTTTTCATGACTTATTCTAGAAAGTAAAAGAATAGACAGTGCTATCAAGGCAATGAAAGACAAATGAATGATTTTATTTTCATTAGCTGTCCAGGGAGCCTTATGAATTCACTGACTCTGGATTGTGGTTGTATATTTTTTGATACATCAAATCATTTTAGGGAGATTTCCATGCTGCTTTGAATTTTGCGGCAGTTATGGAGGTGCCAGTTATATTTTTCTGTCGGAACAACGGTTGGGCTATAAGTACCCCTACTTCAGACCAGTTTCGAAGTACTCTTCCTTCTCATGTGCATTGTTTTACTTTAAAATTCCTTTTACTGTCTTTTTAAATGGGGATATTAACCTGTTTGTGGTATTGTTTCACTGGCAGGTGACGGTGTTGTTGTTAAAGGCCCTGCTTATGGAGTTCGAAGTATACGAGTAGATGGTAATGATACTCTAGCCATTTATACTGCAGTTCATGCCGCACGTAAAATGGCAATTAGTGAAAACAGACCAATCTTGATTGAGGTAAATTAATTATCTATTTTGTCAGATTTTTGGGCCTTGCAGTTTTGATGTTAAAAATAGATGTCTCACATTCTTATGTTCAGTTTGATCTTTTTTTGTTAACAGACCCTAACATATCGTGTGGGACATCACTCCACTTCTGATGATTCCACTAAGTACCGTCCAGTTGATGAGATTGAATGGTGGAGATCAGCACGAGACCCTGTTGCTAGATTTAGAAAATGGATTGAAAGCAATGGTTGGTGGTGCAGTGAGGATGAGTCAGAGCTGAGAACATCTGTGAGGAAGCAGGTAAAACGTACAGTATGGTTAAAAGATATTTAAATAAGACAGACTTATTGAAACTAAAACTATATTTCCATGTGTTAGTTCCTCATGCCTTTTGAAACTAGTAACTTATAGGAAGCAGGAAACACCAGTTTTACAAAAAAGTTATGAATTGGTATTTGGAAGATCAACGCAAATACCAGTGTTCTGTTGGAGCTTGCAAAGTCAAGTGTTAGATTTACTACTGAATTGATTGGAAAAAAAAGAAAAAGAAAAAGAAAAGAGGACTAGATAAATGCGGAATCACTTGCTTTCTAGAAGAAAACAAGATGTTCATAATCAAAGTTTGCAATAAAGGTCTCTCTCCTGCAGGCTCTGCTCTCTCACCTTGAAAAACAAAACCAACAAATAAATACCAGAAACTTAGAGCACTTTCTAACGCATATAACTTTGTCTTAAATTTATTGAGGTTACTGATGGTCTATCACTATGCTTCAGAAAATAAAGGGACATAACTAACATTTATATTTTTAGGATATAGACTAAATACTGCCAATATTATGTGATACAACTTTGATCCAATCTGTAAGAACTGCAAATGAGTTATTTCATAAGCCATTACAGATCATTTTAAGTTGTTTTAAATACACTATTGGGGCCCATAGTTAAATTGTATAATACAGGTTTTGCAAGTTTCTAACCAATGACACTTTTCATACAGATGTTACATGCAATTCAAGTGGCAGAAAAGGCCGATAAACCACCAATTGCTGAGCTTTTTACAGATGTGTATAATGTTCCCCCATCAAATCTTTGTGAGCAGGAGAGATTTCTTAGAGAAACCATGAAAAGACACCCACAGGATTACATGCCAGATGTTCCTGTTTAGATGAATCCAAATGTGCATGTATATGCAGCTTAGTTCATTCATGAAAGCTTGAACATGTTTTCTTGCACCCGATATTCTTTTACTGCTAGGGTAGTGAAAGGATTTCAGATGGTTGCCATCTAACAACTTTAACATGTACCCGGACCTCCATCTTATCAAGAACAAATGCTCTAGTACCTTGCTTTGCTGAATCTTTATCAATCCATGCCAGCTGACATCCGTAATTTTGACATGGATGAAAAACTGATACTTGATTTGCTAAAACTAGAATTACAAAGTGCTAGTCTAGCATCATTGTGATAAAGAGTTCAACTGAACAACATATCTTAAAGTAGCAAGCACGCCACTTTTATAGCCGCGTGAAGGTTTTTTCATTATACACAAGGAGGCCACCTGTAACTGCATTAAAATTAAAAAAAAAAAAAATAGAAGGGAGATACAAAATTCTGACTCTGAAGTTGAGAGCATTAAACCAAAAGGGTGGACTAGCGACACTGAACAAAACACCCAAAACATCATACTTTCACAAACTTTTCATTTGTCCTACCACCGCACATATAATAGGGGCAACTAGGCAATGCTACAAATACAACAATGTTATTATTGATTGTTATATGGTCTCACCACTAACACTATTTTATTATCCATCATTAACAGTTTGTCACCTCAGACATTTGTGAAATTTGTTGTGCCCCTAGAGTCTTATCAATATATAAGAGTATGTAGTCTTTTTGGTGGCTTGTTCAGTGTCTAGAGGGTTAACCAAACCAAAAGAGTGGAACTAGTGATACCGAACAATCAATGATAAAATCGCACGCAGAAAATTTTAGAAGCGTTAGTGTTTGCTAATTCAGTTAGTAAAGTATCTTTACTACAGTAAATGACCCTATGAGGAACATTGTACCTTATCCATCAGGCAATGTCTGTCCACTCGCGAAGACCAAAGCCATCTTGGGAGGTCAATGACCCTACCCATGCAACAACTTCCAACTTCCAATGTTGGATAAGACTAGAGTTGTAAATGAACCAAGTTATTTATAAACAATTTAGATTTGGTTTTAAAAAATAAAACTATTTTATCTTTATTTATTTAGCAAACAAGTCAAGTTCAAGCATAAGTTTAGACTCAATTATTAAATTATTCAAGTTCAAACATAACGATTTGTTTGTGAACAAGCTTGTGTATAAGGTTTAGTTTAAATATATATAATATTTTATCATTATATGGATACATGTATAAAAACATAATGTGATATTGGATTGTAAAAATTATAAATAAGTTCCTAAGATATCAAATTATAATTTAATAATATAAATGTGTAGTAAAAATTATACTTATACATATTTTGTAATGGTACAAGATTGGTAAGCATAATTTTTACAAATTCCTAAATGAAAACCATTTTATCTAAGTAATTCAAATAATAAAATTTCAGCTATAACTTATTTATAAAATATTAGCATAGAGTTGTGACTGGATAAAAGGATTAATCAACACCCCCCCCCCCCCCCACACACACACACACACAATTACTAAAATCAATTTGTTATTAAAATATATTTCTCATCATTGATCTGACACATTCCAAAGAAGGTTACTCAAAAGGCAAATTTGATGATCTTTGTTTCTTGCAAGTATCCATATAAACATTTACTTAAAGAATAATCATGCAACCTCAACATTGATAGTAGTCACTTGCGGAAGCTGCCTATGGGAAATCGCAGAGAAAAAAGGATCTATTGGATTTTAAGACAACTCAAATATTAGAAGGGTCTATTGGATTTTTAAGACAAACACCTCAAATAAATAGAAGAAAAGGGAAAAGAATATCACTAATCTCTACATACACATGTTGAAAATCCCAAATGATGACAAATTGCAAGTTGAAGAAGTAAAAATATTAGGTTTACCGTTTATGTTTTCAGTTTAGTTAGGTGTATACATTTCGGGTAAATGTACATTTTGCCAGGTATGTAAACAATAGGGATTATAGGGTTTTTAGTGGGGAAAGGAATAGTAGGGTTTTGGGGATAAAACAAAGGAGAAAACCTAAGATTTTGGTTGCTATTAGACTATTAGTCAACAGTACTGACAGGGCTTTCTAAGAGTTATTTTAGAACTATTTGATGGATGTGTAGTTTTGGGTTTTAGAGTTGGATTTTTAGGGTTTAAAGGGTGACAAGGTTTAAGTTGTTGGGAATTTAGACCTGTTTGTATTGAGGGGAAAGGGAGGGAGAGTAGAGATGAGTAGAGTAAAGTTGGCTAAAAATAGATTAATTTTGGACAAATTTTACTCTACTCTAATTCCCCTCTCTCTTCCTCAATCCAAACAAACCATTAAGAACAGAAGAAGATTATTCAAAAAAATCTTCTAGGCATCACACCTAAACTTCCTAAGTATCAGACCTAAAGTTCCTTGGCATCACAACTCAGAAAAGGTTATATCACACAAACCAATAACAAGCTTCATAACTTCTCTAAAAATTTGAAAACTTTATTATTCTCCAATATGACTTTAAAACTCCCAATAAGACTAAGGACTTGGACTCCTTGGGCATTTTTACTAAACCTAAACTAAATAACTAAACTCAAATGAAACCAAAATAAAAACTGATGGACTAGCACAACCCATCCTAGAAATTATGAAATTACAAAATTGCCCCTACCACTTAAAAATAAATAAAACAATATAAAACTGAGATTTGACCCCTGCCTGCATCAACATGTCTTAAATCATTCATTCTTCTAAAATCATCAATGGCTTGTTCAATTTAGCGCACACTCAATTATTTTACCAATTCTATAAACATTAACAAAACTGACAATACAACACTAGTCTCCTCCACATAAAATAGCCGATGTGAACTTCATGGACATTACTAAGATTGCTTAAACTGCCACCTTGTGTGCTTAAGCGTTTTCTTTTGCTCGCTTCATCAGCTCTATGAATTCCTGAAAAGCTGTAGCAAGAATACCTAAGGTCAATACTGTGATGGAAGTTATGTCATACGTTCTATATAAACATAATTCACAATATGGGCATAGAGAAGCTGCAAAGAAGAATTAAAAAGGAAATCCACAAAACCAGCTCTTCTCTCATCCATTTAGCCTGTTGGACTCTGGAATTCTTTGAGATTTGCATTAGCCATGACTTACTTTAATACATATCTCAAGGAATGCTCTAATACAAATGATGTGAGCACCTTCCCAATGGGTGAAAATTGATTCTATATGTGCATGTGCGAGAGAGGGTGTCCATTACCATTGTCTGAATCATGAGGTCCCGGGGATGCTTCAGGGTGATATTGAAGAGACATGATGTTTTGTGCAGGGTAGGCAAGACCAGCACAGCTTCCATCATTAAGATTGACATGAGTTACTTCCACACCCTCAGGAAGTGATGCAGGGTCAACTGCATAGTTGTGATTCTGCCAATTTATAAATTTATCGTGAAAACACTCCCATAGAAAATATAAATATATATATATATATATAAAATTTACAAACGAATTACATTACTTTGACAAACTGTGAATTCGTAGTTTTAAATTACTAATTTATCAGTATTACTAGAAAAAAAAAAAAAAAAAAAACCATTTGTCAATGTCATATTTAACTGTTCCTCAGAGAAAAGTTCAAATGTGATTAATGAAGAGAAAAAGTTAATAGATAAGAGTTAAATAAAATTAACACACCTGAGCACTAATTTCAACATGGCCACTCCGAAGGTTACGAACCGGATGATTTCCACCATGGTGACCAAACTTCATTTTAAAGGTTTTACCTCCTAATGCCTGGCCAAGCAACTGATGACCCATGCATATTCCAAAAACAGGAAGCTTCCCTAGTATTTCCTTCACTGTTTCAACAGCATAAGGAACCGCAGAAGGGTCTCCGGGGCCATTGCTGAAAAGAACCCCATCTGGCTTCATCTTTAGAGTCTCTGAAGCTGGCCACGTTGAAGGGACAACTGTAATCTTACAGCCATAGGATGCCAAGCGTCTAAGTATGTTATGTTTGATCCCAAAATCATATGCAACAACCTTCAGTTCATACAAAAACAACAAAAAATAGTAAGAACAAATGCCAAATTATTTAGGGATGGTAATTTCAAAAAAACTTAAATAATGCTTACGTGAAAAGTGTTTCCATCTCTCCCATTGGCGTTAAAATCCCACTGTGACTTTGTGTTGTCAGTCCATTCATAAGGGGTCTTGCATGAAACACCACTTATCAAATCAACACCTGCAAATTAAAAGCAAGAAAACTATGGACTTAAAATTTTGGCAGAAAAACTAGGGAATAAGGACTTAAAATTTTAATATTTGGCCAATGACCTTTAGGTCAACTGGCATCTCTTAGTGTTTCCAATGGACATCTATGGAGACATCCAGGTAAAAATCCCCCATCCCCCACTTGAAATGTTAATATTTACAAATCCCTTTAACTAACAGCATCAAATCCTTACCAACAATGTCCCACGATCGGGACAATTCCAATAGTTCCTCATCTGTTTTAGATTCTTCTGTGCTCAAAACACCAATAAGGCTTCCATCTTGCCTTAATCTACGGGTAATAGCACGTGTGTCAACATCATCTGCAGGATAATGGCACAGCATCAAAAGCAGAAGGGAGGTCAGAAGTTACATGGAGAGAATAGCACAATAATTTAAAATTGCACATGTCAAAAGTATTGGTCTTAAGATAACTCATGCTATATTAAATAACTTACAAATCCCCATGATGTTCCTTTCTGCTAAATAATCACCAAGTGTTTCTGCACATCTCCAATTTGAAGTACTGGAAGCAATTTATAAAATAATAAATGAGCACAGCTCAACAACAAAGTTGCTAGCATGAAAGTCCAAAGCAGCATTAACAAACTGTACCTGATACTTAAGCTTCTAATGACTAGACCACCAAGGAAGCATTGCATTGATTCTTCATCATCTGACATGAAAGACATCGAAATTAGATTTCAAATAGTCTCCAAGACATAAGAGTTTGCAATGATTCAACATACAAATTTCACCCACCAAAATTTACACCAGTGTTGCCGATATGCGGGTTTGTCATTAGGACAAACTGTCCAGCATAACTAGGGTCTGTAAGAATCTCTTGATACCTGCAGTATACATGTAATACAACCAAAAATCAAATTCCAAGAATGAGCATGCACGTTGCACAACTAGTCAACTCATGAACCTTAATAATAAGTTCTCTCACTATTGTTAAAAGTGCACCTAGGCATGGTTAAAGCACAAAGTACCAAACGAAAAGCACTCCTTGATCTAAAATAGAAGCATGTTACAAGTGTTAAACATGTACAAGTGTGAACTTCTTGTGGAAGCTCCAAGTGCAAAAAAGTACACCTTTCATTTCCATCATAACATATAATTCAAACAATCAAAACCATCATCAGCATCCAATTAATAATAACACTTGATTAGTTTTAAGCCATCAAGTATAAAATGTTACTGCTCATTCAAACGTGCATATCAAGTTCAATACTTCGTGTTTTGTGAATCCCAAATTTTCCATGCAACTTGCTGAACATGCCTAACAGTGGCTGGTTTTCTAATAGATTGACAACATTGTAAAGCAGGTCCCCTTTTTCAGTAGATGAGATTAGGATGAAAGTATATTATCTCAAAGCTTCTTTTCTCTGGCTTGCTCTTCCAAATCCAATTTTGGCCTAGAAATGCTAACATTCTGTTATCTTTATGGAAAAACATTTCTCAAATCCCAAATCAGCACTGATATGTTGGACAGAACTTGGTCATAATTGGCAACGCAGGTATCTGTCAGCATATTGATGTGCTAGAAACAAGAAAGATATTTGATATAATGTATGAATTAATATGTTTCTCATGACTTTCTTCACTAGCTGATTCTTTTTCTTGTTTTTATTTTTTATTTTTTCATTTATAAGTAATTTCTTCACTGACTGATAATGTCTATGATATCACTTTTTACCACATCACACCCTTGTGAACAACGTGCAAATGTGGAAGCATCTATATCACTAACAACTATATTAATGTAAACTTAGCGAGAAAATGCAAGTTCCCTGACTTAGTTGTACTTCCAGATAACATAAATTAGTTTCAAAGGTGTGCAGTTATTTGTGTAAGTTAAACCATACCCACGAGTAAAATTGATGAAACACCATCAATAACAATAGAAAATTTTCTTCTAGCATATGGAAAAAGGCCACCCTATTTTCGTATCAACAGTCCAAGCCAATGCAAGGGTGCCCAGTTGATAGTTGAGAATACACCATGAAATATGCAGGGGCAAACAAACTCTCACAAGTTTTTTTTTTTTTTTTTTTTTTTTTTAGAATACTAAATATTTTTAACACACACACACACACACACACACACATGGGGAGAGGGGAGAACTCTCACAAGTTAATAACACTGGATTAGCCTATGTGGCACGCTTAACAAATCTTAAGAAATGAAAATTTTAAAACTGCTTATCCAGGTATAAAGAATTCATAGACCAGCTCACCCTGTCAAAGACGTATTGAATACCACTTCACCAACTTGTGTTCCCGAAGCACCAAATGACTTAGCCCTCCAGATTGAACCATCTTCAAGCACAAGTCTAGCATCCGAAGTTTTCCAAGGCCTTTCTACCACACCTAAAGCAATAAAGATTGCATCAACTTTCAAGTACCATAACTATATGTACATAGATTACAATATGAGCAATGATGGCTATAGTGATAGAGCATTCACATCAGTTCAGCTAAAACAACATAAGCCCCCAAATTTGGCCAATAAACCCAAAAAAAAAAAAAAACACACACACACCCATTAGCTCATTTATTCATTATACAAAATAAGATTTTGCTATAGTGTGCCCGTTCAAATCAAGAAAATTTGACATTTTAATGAAATAGGAGTATAGAATAGATAACCAGGTGTGAGCATTTTGCATAGTGGTTAGCTAATATAGAAAAAAGTAGGTTCTTATTCTAAAATAGACAGTAATTTTTACATAAGCTTTACGGCTAAACTACAATTTTGGGTCTCTCAATTATGCATTAAGTGTTCAATTTCGTCCCTAGATGAACGGAACCCTCAATTTAGTCTTCAAAAAACGGTTCAATTTCACCATTGCCACCAAAATTAACAGCCAAAAAATCAAACAAATCATGCTTCCTTTCAACTCTTTGGTCTTTTATCAATAACAATCAAATTTGAACCACAGCTTTAATCACTCAATTTGTAAACCGATTTCACTAACTTATTTCAGTAACACCATAGACTGAATTGACACAATCAAAAGTTCAGAAACAAAAAAAAAATATATATATATATATAGTATTGTTTAAATTTCCTAATGCATGCAGAAAAATTAGCGAACATTAAACACAGGAATGATAGAGCAGAAGGAATCGCATGCATGGCCGGGGGGAAGATAGGGTTACCTGTGGAGGCACGGTCGGAGGAGAGAGAGACAGAGCATCTAACGGTGAAAGCCCTAAGAATGGAAGAAGGATTGGAAAGAGGCTTTGATGAAGTAAAGCAGGTGAGTGGGTTTGTCACAGCCAATTCCATTGCTTTGCTTACCATTTTCCAAGTCTCGCAGACACAGAACGCGGCAGTTGAGTTTTTTGAGTTTAGGTTTTGTGAGTTTGTTTTTTTAAGGGAAAATTACTCTTTACACCCTAAACAATAACTCAGATTACACTTTGCCCCTAAAGTTTCTGTTATATTAGACGGAAAGCTCAATCTCGTGAGTTTGTTTGTGACTCTTGTTTAAGTGAAACATGGTCCAAAGACCCAAATGCCCTTCTTCCAACCCAAAAACAAGCCACTTTTTTTCTCTCTAAACTCTTCCACTGTTTTTGGCCACACAGAGTCACAGCCACCAATTTACGGGCATGAGATCCGCAATCAGACCCCACACATTGTTGGCCGGCTCACAATCAAAAACCAGATCAAAAACACAAAATCATAAACACAAATTCGGACCAACCCGCACAAGATCCACAAACGCAAATCTCATTCAATTTATCACCAAGATCTGCCGTGAAAGTGAGAGAGAGAGAGGAGCTAAATCATACACAACCAAAACCCAAACCGAATCTGAATCTGGACCCAAAAAAAACCCAAATCGAAGAGAGAGAGAGAGAGAGGGGAGCTAGTCATACACAATCAAAACCTAAGCCAGATTTGAATCGGGACCTAAACAAACCTAAATCAGATATGAATTGCAACCAAAACAAAACCTAAATCGGAGCTAGCCACCATCACCCACTACCATTTGCGACCCAGCCACCGTACCACCCTCAAAGTCCGCTGATCTGTGCATGCAAAGAGACCAAAACACCAAGTCACGTGTGAGAGAGAGGGACTGCCTGAGACTGTGATCTGTGTAAAAGACGTGAGGAGGTTCTTTTGAGTTTTGACTTGGAAGAGGGCATTTAGGTATTTTGACTTGCTGTTACTCAAATAAAAGTCATGTGCTAGTCACGTGATTGAACTTTCCATCAAATATAAAAATTTAAGTACCGGGTGCAAAGCGTAACAAATGTCATAGTTTAGGGTGCAAAATATGCATTCGAAAAGTTTAAGGTGCAAAATATAATTTAGGATATAGTTTAGGATTGTAAAGTGTAATTTTCCATTTTTTTTATAAAGAGTAGTTTGCAACACTATTTGCGAAGTGGGCTCACTCTGTCTCAGATAAGAATCAGAGTGAGAGAGGGAGAGGGTGAGAGAGAGAGTGACAGGATTCAGAGGAGGTGTGGTTAAAATTTGTAATATATTTTAGAGAAAATTACAAATTACACTCCTAAAGTTTGAGCATGATTGGATTTTATACTCTGAAATTTCAGAATTTGGAGTTTATCCCTTGAAATTTGGGGTGTTTAAATTTTACCCTCTAAAGTTTAGGGTCATTTGGATTTTACACCCCAAAATTTCGAAGTGGACTCACTCTGAGAGAGAGAGAGAGAGAGAGAGAGAGAGGACTCAGAGGAGGTTTTGGTTAAAATTTGCAATATATTTTAGGGTAAATTGCAAATTATACCCTTAAAGTTTGGGAATGATTGGATTTTATACATTGAAGTTTCAAAATTTGGATTTTACCCCTGAAAATTTAGGGTTATTTGGATTTTATACCCCCCAAATTCTGAAAATTTAGGGTGTAAAATCTAAACAACCAAAAACTTTAGGGAGTAAAATCCAAACACTCCTAAAATATAGGGGGTAAAATCCAAATTCTGAAACTTCATGGTGTAAAATCCATTCAACCTCAAACTTTAGGGGTGTAATTTACAATTTACCCTTTATTTTATTCGAATATTCCTTTTCTAGACAAAGTTTGGCTATATTCCTTAAATAAAAATTTAAGATTATTATATATTTTGAGAATCTAATGATTGGATTATATGTTTTTTATGATCTTAATACACATCAAGTTTTGTACTAATTGGATATTTTATTATACGATTCATAAACCTTTTTTTTTTTTTAATGTATAATTTTAGACAACAAAAACTTGTAACATAAACAATTAATTGATGACATAACTATTTGTGGGGCCAGCAAGTCATATGGCCCAGCCCACTTCGTTCCAGGACCGAAAGCCCGAGCCGAGGAGGCATTCAAGGTCCGAGGATGAAGATGAGAAGCCTAGAAGCCCAACAAGCCACGACGAGGACGACCACGTCCTCGGACATCCGACACCTTAAGGCAATCGGCAACACATTCAAGGGAGCCTTCCTGACTACTCAAAGAGCAGAGAGGAAGACCACGCGCTAGCAATGGAAACCTGGTGGAGGAGCAAGTCCATGACAAACTGTCACCTCCGCATTAAATGCACCTGACTACCGCCCTGGCCGCATTAATGAGGAAAGGACTCCGCAACAGTGCCACCTTGGTTGCCGCGACTCACAAAGAGAATAGGAAGGCGGCTGATGGGACAGGCACTTGAGTAATGGCCTGATTGCTCAACAAATGTAGGGTTAGGATCGGTTGGGGGAAGGGTATATAATGTAAGGGACCCCTCCTGAAGGGGGGGAACAAGGGGCCAAGCTCCTCGGACAAATGCCGAGGAGTAACTCTAGCGAGGAATCCAGGCACATAGCCTTCAATGGCGATGAGTCCATGATTAAGTTTCGTTTGCCTGTAAGGGCCAATTTCTTCAACCCACTCTCTAGAAATGTATTGTTTGGGGCCTACAGGATTACTTTCCTTCTAAATTCAGAGAGTCCTTCTAAATTGAGTCCCTACAATTGGCGCCGTTTGTGGGAAGAATTTGTGCACTGGCAGGCGCAACGGACAGTCGTCCCCAGGTAGTCAGTTGACGGAAAGTTCACAAGAAAGCGTTTAAAAAAAAAAAAACACCATTGCAGAAAAGTAAAAGATTCAAAGGAAAAGAGAAGACAAATATCGGCATTTTATTAGATGAAGAAGAGTTACAATATACAAACAAAGGCTCAGACAGACTTGTTTTAAAGCCAACTCTACAAACAAAGGCCCAGACGGGCCTGTTTTAAAGCTAACTAAAGGGAAGGGGGCTGAGGCAGGCTTGTTTTAAGGCTACCAACAACGCCCAAGCCGGTGCGGTGGCGCTGGCGCGAAGAGAGGAGCAGATGCAAGGGCGCCGGGTGGCCCTTCCTCGTGTTGTTCCCTTGATTCTCTTCCAGCCCCACGGTGGTTGGCCGTTGGAGACGGCAACACTCTGGCACCAGATATGACGTATCCTTGCACGCTTCCGCTGACGTGGCAGCGCCCCGGGGAAGAGCGTTATGTACTTCAGGGACCTCCCTCTTGGTCGCTGTGCGTGGCACCATCAGGATGACGCATGGATTCGGCCGCACCGGAGATCTGACGCGAGCCATTGCTACGGCGGCTCTCCGTTGAGGAAGGAGGATTTTGGGCCTATGCACCCTCACTCCCATCCAAAACCGTTCCATTTCTCCAAACTCTTATCACAATTTTGGCAGGGTCATTGAGAGGGCTCTGAAAGTTGGGAGGACATGTTTCCTGGTATATTGGAGGTTTTGTGAAGAGTAGAAGATCATTTCCCCTACGTAGCCTTAAATAGGGGGTGAAGATTGATAGGAATGAAATTATGCGGAATTCGAAAAGCGGATTATCGGTGACATTAATCCTGACCAAATTCCAAAGCGCCTATCAACCATTCGATCCGCATCAGTCCAAGAGAATATTAATGAGAGTGCGCCTCATGTGTTGAAACATCAGGCGCAGAACGCGAACCGTTAGGGGACGCCTCATAACTGATGACTGCAGAAACTTGAACTGAAGGCAGCGTTACTGCCACGTGTAAGGTTAAGAGTCAGAAACCAGCCTCGCCCGGGGCACTGCGGGGTCAATAGCCCGGTACGCACGATGCCCCACTTACGACGAGGCCGGGCTGAGGCCATCATCACGCCAAAACTAGTATGGCCAACGTTGAGGATAATCTCCTTCACCACGTACCTAAGTGTTAGATAGAACCAAGGCACTGCATGGTCCTCAGACTCAGGTCTATGGGGAAACTAACTATTTCAAGAAGCGCCTAAGTGTTAGACAGAACCAAGGCACTGCATGGTCCTCGGACTCAGGCCTATGGGGAAACTAACTACTTCAAGAAGCGCCTAAGTGTTAGACAGAACCAAGGCACTGCATGGTCCTCGGACTCAGGCCTATGGGGAAACTAACTACTTCAAAAAGATTCTAAGTGTTAGACAGAACCAAGACACTGCATGGTCCTCAGACTCAAGCCTATGGGGAAACTAACTACTTCAAAAAGATTCTAAGTGTTAAACAGAACCAAGGCACTGCATGGTCCTCGGACTTAGGCCTATGGGGAAACTAACTACTTCAAAAAGATTCTAAGTGTTAGACAGAACCAAGGCACTGCATGGTCCTCGAACTCAGGCCTATGGGGAAACTAACTACTTCAAAAAGATTCTAAGTGTTAGACAGAACCAAGGCACTGCATGGTCCTCGGACTCAGCCTATGGGGAAATTAACTACTTCAAAAAGATTCTAAGTGTTAGACAGAACCAAGACACTGCATGGTCCTCGGACTCAGGCCTATGGGGAAACTAACTACTTCAAAAAGATTCTAAGTGTTAGACAGAACCAAGGCACTGCATGGTCCTCGGACTCAGGCCTATGGGGAAACTAACTATTTCAAAAAGATTCTAAGTGTTAGACAGAACCAAGGCACTGCATAGTCCTCGGACTCAGGCCTATGGGGAAACTAATTACTTCAAGAAGCGCCTAAGCGTTAGACAGAACCAAGACATTGCATGGTCCTCGGACTCAAGCCTATGGGGAAACTAACTACTCCGAAAGATTCTAAGTATTAGAATGTCGGGGAAGCAAGAGCCCTACCTAGTCCTTGGGACATAAAAGGTCTGCCTATGCCTACATGCCTTCACGTTATTGCAATCACTGCCACGATTGGCCGAGGTACAATTGGTGTTAAAGTTGTACAAGTAAAAAAAAGAAGGAGATGGAAGAAAACTGATAACACGCAAATGTGCAAACAGCCAGAACAAATAGAGAGAGAAATAAGAGCCACATTGCATTAAATCCATAGAAGTTACATGATACGCGTTACATTACAATGTAAAAAAAAAAAAAAAAAGGAAAAAACAAGTACAAAAAAAAACAAAAGAAATGACAAAACAAAGCAGACAGGGGCGCTGAGGGGCCTGCCCCTTCCAGTTATTTCCTTCCCTCAGTAGGTGGCTGGTCCATGGCAACCTCGGGGCCCTCCGAGCTTTGGCCAAAAGGGACGGCCTGCACAGGCGCGGCAGGAATGGCTGCCTCCTCAGCGGGAGGAACTTGGGCTTCAGAGGAGGACTTCGCAACCTTTTGGGGCGCTTCCTCGTTGGGGCCCTCACCTGATTCAGCTACCCCGGGAGGGTCACTCTCTTGGATAGGCTTACCAGTAGGTTCAGCGACCGAGACGCCCTCACCCAGAGCAGCATTGGCCTCCCCAGCAGCCTCCTCGGCCTCAGAGCCACCTAGGGCAGCCTCGCAGATGGCAAAGGGGTAGTACACATTCTCCTCCTTCCACAAGTCGGACGAGACCTCGACCCCAGCCTGTTTGAGAGCCTCCTTCCAAACCTCGGAGGAGTAGCGCCTGCACACCCCAGGGACTTGAGCCTTAAAGGCCGCTTCTGTCTCGGCCATCCCCGCAGCATAAGCTGCCTCCTCAGCTTCCTCCTTAGTGGCCCAGGCCTCCTCCCTACCCTGGTCAGCCTCAAACTTGGCCCTCACAGCCTCATTCTTGGCCCACTCTGCCACTTTCTTGGCTTCCTCGGCAGCAGCCACCTTCTTCGTCAGATCAGCAAGCAGCTCCTTTGCGATCTTCAGCTGCTTCTCTGCCTCACCCAGGCGCCTTGTCTGATCTTCGGCCTGCTTCTGGAAACCAGCGAGGCCTGACAAGGCGTTGTCCCGAGCCCTGGTCATCGTCTTCAGCTCCTCCTGGGCCGTGGCAAGATCAGCCTCGGAGTTTTTGAGGGTCCGAGTGGCCTCCAAGCGTTTCTCACGCTCCACGTCCATGGCCTTTCCTTGATCATGGGCTGCCTCCTCCAACCTATAAGTGGCCTAAACGGCCTGCCAAACAAAACGGGTACATAATGAGCCGAGCTCAAAAGAGGGGAAGAAAAACTGAAACTAGAAAAAATCATAAGTGTTGAGGGTCTTACCATTCCCAAGTACCGCTTGAGGCAGAGGAAGACCTCCCACTCCTCATAGTCCCCAGCTTCGCCATGTCCGCAGGGAGTAACAGGCACCTTTCCAGCGCGTCAGCCACATATGCGCCTTCGCCCTCTCTAAAATCCCTGAGGGAGGAGTCATCCCTCAGAGGCCCCCCATGGAGCAATGGGGCAGGAAGCCAGGCCTGAGCCTCGGGCTGGGCATCAACCTGTTTATCTTGGCCTCGGGAACCTATCTTCAATTGTTTCGACGGCCGCCGAGTATCGCCCCCCTCCTCGGGGGACCCAGACTTATCCTCAATTGGCCTTTTACCCTTATCCTTTTTCGGCTTAGGATCAGAGGGCTCATGCCTAGAAGGCAGACTCGTCTGAGGCGGAGAAGGAGGAAGCTTTGATTGGGTCGGGGCCGACCTACTCTGGGCAGAATGAGTCTTGGGAGGAGGAGGAGGAAGTTTTGGCTTAGACTTCCCCGGTTGGCCTTCGATCAGATCCAACAGGTTGGACTGGGGCCTCTTCTTGTAACCCATCTCAAGCTGAGGAGAGGACATGGTCGTTAGAAAGTCCGCTTCGGTCAGATGAGGGTCACCCAAGTCTCCTGGAGGGTCCTCGGACTGATGGACTTGTTCAAACACGTCAAACTCGTCCTCGGCGGGGCCAAAATCAGCAACTTCCTCTTCCCTCTCTAGGCCTTCTTCTGCGGCCTCTGAGAATCTATGGGGGGAGGAGGGGCCTGCTAATGCTACGCTTTCTGATGTGGAGGGCTCCTCGGGGAACTGGAACCCGTCCTCGGTCACGGTTATTTTCCGCAGCCGAGGGTCTTTTGCTCTGATCACGCACTTCGGCGCCGCAAACGATTTTTGAATCGGGTCGTATCCCAATATCCTGTGGGCGGCCCTAACTTGATTGTCGGCTTTATTCACGAAAATCTCCGCCCTTAGCGCTTTCTGCAAGTCCTCCCTATTGATCAGGTTGTAGTGACGCGTGAAGGCGTGCGGATCTGCAGAAAGAAAACACGCTCATGATTAGTAACCAAACGGTGCAGAAAATGGATGAAGTAAAGAATGAAACAAATTAAAGTCCTAGAGCCCTCCTCCCTTTTTCCTACTGCCCCACCTGGTATCCCCTCCGTCGTTGGGCAGTGAAGGCCATCGTGCCACTCTCCGGACACGATGAGGAAGTCCTTGTTCAGCCCCTTGCTGGACTCAGGGAGGCACTGGATAAGCCGGACCCTGTCATCCCTGGTCTTCATATAATACGACTTGCCCTTCAGGCACTGGAGGTTGTAACACCAGTTTACGTCGTGGTGGGTCAACCTTAGCCCCATCTTCTCGTTCAGGGCGTCCACATAACCCAGAATTCTGAAGACGTTGATGGCACACTGGGTGGGGGCTAGCCGGAAGTACGTTAGGTAGCCCCTCATCACCGGTCCCATGGGAATTCTCATGCCACCTTCAAGGAAGGCAACAATGGGAATCACCACCTCGCCCTCTTGCCTCTGAAGGTGCCACTCCCCTTCCTCACAATACCTCAAGCCCACGTTGCTGGGTATCTTATAATTGGCGATGAATTTCTCCATCGCCTCCTCAGTATAGACATATTTCTTAAATCTACCTATCCCAAGTGATGCCTAAAAGAGCTAAGAAAGAGCAAATGAAAGAGAAGAAGGGATAGAGAAGAAGAAAGCTTGGAGAGAGATAGAGTGACTTACAGAAATGAGGAGAGGCTCTTCGGACAGGCTATTTATGCTGGAGATGTAGGTGGAAATTTGGCTGGACTCAGGATGTATGCGCAAGAGCTCTTGGTTGCGAGTAAACAGAGGGATCGGCATTTCGAGCGGGTATTTATACCCCAAATCGAGGAGCCGTGCGGGTTTTCCCGCCCATAAATGTTAGGCGAATCCCCACCGTTGGATTGTCATCCTCCCATTGAACGTGGGGAGCACAGAGCCGCCTGGATTTAATGGAGGGCGCATTGTGCGCTTCGAAGCACCAGTAACGCGTCTGGGGTAGATGAAAAGACTTCAGTACTGATAGAGGACCAGACTCGATGGGACGCGTCGCAAGCCCGAAGATGTCAAAATCCTCCTCTCCGCCCGAGGATGCGGACAGCAAGATTTTGAGGGGCTATTGTGGGGCCAGCAAGTCATACGGCCCAGCCTACTTCGTTCCAAGACCGAAGGCCCGAGTCGAGGAGGCATCCAAGGTCCGAGGATGAAGATGAGAAGCTTAAGAGCCCAACAAGCCACGCCGAGGACGACCCCGTCCTCGGACATCTGACACCTTAAGGCAACCGGCAACACATTCAAAGGAGCCTTCCTGACTACTCAAAGAGCAGAGAGGAAGTCCACGCGCCAGCAATGGAAACCTGGTGGAGGAGCAAGTCCATGACAAACTGTCACTTCCGCATTAAATGCACCTGACTACCGCCCTGGCCGCATTAATGAGGAAAGGACTCCGCAACAGTGCCACCTTGGTTGTCGCGACCCACAAAGAGAATGGGAAGGCGACTGATGGGACAGGCACTTGAGTAATGGCCTAATTGCTCAACAAATGTAGGGCTAGGATCGGTTGGGGGAAGGGTATATAATGTAAGGGACCCCTCCTGAAGGGGGGGGAACAAGGGGCCAAGCTCCTCGGACAAATGCCGAGGAGTAACTCTAGCGAGGAATCCAGGCACATAGCCTTCAATGGCGATGAGTCCATGATTAAGTTCTGTTTGCCTGTAAGGGCCAATTTCTTCAACCCACTCTCTAGAAATGTATTGTTTGGGGCCTACAGGATTACTTTCCTTCTAAATTCAGAGAGTTCTTCCAAATTGAGTCCCTACACTATTATTTTTTGATCTTTTTGAAATTTTGTAAGCATGAAAAATATGAAAAGAAAATGCAATCGAATGATGAATTTGTTAAAATTCACATCCAATGAAAATATAGAGTGCTACAACTAAGTTTATAACCAAACTTTTTATCATTCTTTTTATGTGCTTATTTATAAGTGTTCTTCTAGTTTTTTTTTTTTTTAATCTTCCACAATTTACAAAAGGTCATGCTCACGAGTGTTTTTATGACAATTTAATAAATCATAATCATTTTAGAAAAATTTTGATATTATTTTGATATTTTCTAAATTTTGATATTACTTTTATAAAAAATATAAAAAAGTAGTAAAAAATATTAATTACTTTTTTCAAATAATTTAAAAAAAAAATATTTCTTATGCACATATATTACCATATGTATATTGACTAAAAACTCTATGTACTAGAACTATGATAGTAATGAAAAGTAAAATGTGGTTGACCATTGTTCATTGATATTCACGTTAAGCAACAAATCCTGGAGAAGTTATTCTGGGTCCACTATCATGTGAGGGAGAAGAAACATGCAACGGAAACAGAATGAATTTTTCCCAAATCCTGGGCCAATGGTGTTTAGGTCAATTCACAGTTGACACTCAGCTCTATATGTATGTCTTTGTCCTCACAATTATCTAGGGAAAATGAAACGCACAAATCATGTGAAATTTTAATAATTCTTTCTTATTTCTTTTTTTCGTTAATTTATAATTTTATTTATATTGTAGATTTGTAGGTGTGTAACCTGTTTTTAACTTATCGTTTAGTTTTGGAAAGAAAATAAACATATGTTTGTCCAAATTGGCAAATTTTGTACACAGAAATCATCTAATAAGTGATCATATACATGAGTTTAGTTTCGATCGAACCCAAGCTTGTCCATTTCACCTGAAATCACTGATGTCAAGGAACCGTAGACTTTAGAATAGGATTCAAAATGTACAATAAAAACCAATCAGAAAATAGAATAGACCAACTTTAATTTAATGTTTAATATTGATTTTTATACGGTAAATTGAGGGCAGGTGCAGGCGTGCAGCCCCAATGATTTCTTTAAAGGAAAAGCTATCAACTTATCATTATCATAACCATTTGATTGTTTCAAAAAGAAAAATCATTATTAAAAAAAAACCCAAAATGTTATAAGCATTACTTACCAAATTCAAGTTTGGGCAGTATAACCATTTGATTGGTTGAAGAAGCTTAGGACTTGGATAAAGCTTTGGAGCTTGTATCCAAAGCCAATAAGGTCCTTGCAGTATAGGACAGGAGGGTCTAGAATCCATCATCCAATGTTCAACAAAACATTGAAGACGTTTGAAATAAGGTAGACAATAACAAAGTAAAACGGTTTCCTCACTCTGTTTGAGACTTGAGATAGCTCAAAAGCATTTTCCCTCAGTCTATTCAAATTTTGTTTTGAAGCACAGCAACTAGCTTGTGCAAAGCATATTAAAATTTACTGCACCTACAATCTTAAAAGAAACAAAATTTGCTTACATGCTAACTTGTCATCAAAATACCAATTCTTGAATGAGCCAACAAACTGCGCGGTTGGTTTATTAAGCAGATGAACTGGAGGCTGCCTCCTTTTCGTCAACTGAAAATGGTATAGGTTTGGTTGGGGCAGGCAATCGGCCGATGCTATCAACTTTATCCCTTTGTTTCGGGGGAGGCCTAGCTGCTTTGGGCAACAACCTGCCTTTCTTTTCAAACCACTCAGGCTTGAGCAGTGCTCGGAAGCCCAATTTGTTGTAATACACTCTTCTAACAGATCCACCAGCAGCTTCAACTGCTTCCTTTGCCCTGACTGTGACCCTTGAAACCTGTCAATGTCATATATAAGTATGGTTTTGTGTTTCACGAAGAGCGCTCTGCTTGTGCTTGAAATATCCAGATAAAGTGCATTAGTGTTTATTTCTAAACTAAGGATACATCTTGGATATTTTCTTGACAAACTAGCACACAAAGGATACACCGATGAACTCCAAAGGGTTACTCAATTTAAAAAAACCTGATGTCTCATTGAAAGTGCAGCACATAAATATGGTAAACACCTAGAGTCTTCAAACTAGTTACTTAGCCATGAACCTTGTTTTTTGGAATAAAACTACTAAGCTCTGAAAATTTACATATAAATATATATTTCACTCATCCATATGCATCATACATTAAAAAAAATTATTCAATAGCAAAGTTGAACATTTCAAGATTTTAGTAAATGTTGACTTTTATGATCATTGAGAATATAATAAAACCACCAGGACCTAAACCGTGGGATTAAAATAATACAGCACGAACAGATTTTTTTATAAGTAAATACAGCACTAAAATATAAACAGAGACATAGAAATAGATGATATCACTTTTTTTCTTTTTCTGTATTCTACATCTGGTTGAAGTGGTGCAGTTGAGTATAATAGAGGCATAGATATAGATGACATCATTTTTGTTTTCTATATTCAACATCTGGTTGAAGAGGTGCAGCAGCACTCTCAAGTCTCAACCCACCAGGTTGATATATGAAGCATGAATGGTGCCTGAACAATACTTATGACAGTGGTGCAGTAACAAAACTTGTGACAGAAAAGCAAAAAAATTCAATATGAAGCATGAATGATGCCTCGACTACATGGAAGAAAAGGCATGGTCAGTATATAACGCAGAAAGACCTAAGATAAAGATTCACCTCCAGATGAATTGGCCACTTGATTTGTTCAGCACCTCGTCCCATCAATCTTACTCCATCTTTTATTTGCTTTCCTATTGCCCCTGTATCCTATTGCAATAGTTATAGCCAGAATGAGCCAAAGCGAATGAAGGAAAGGAAATGGTTCAAATTTGGAAACTAGAGAAGGAAGTTAATGTACCTTGAGTGTTTTCATTGTAATCAATTCAGAAGAATCTATCTTCCCAGCATTTATAAGTTTGGAAATTTTTCCCAAGCCTACTGGCTGCCAGAAAAGATGAAGATTTATAAATTTGGCATTTATGCTCAAGTAGTTATCAGGAAGTAAATTTAATGAAAGGTAACACAATCAGAACACTCTTTTCAACAAGAAAGGCCAAGTAGATCAATCTATCCTAAATATTGAGAGAGAGAGTCTGTGAAAATTCGTAATAGGAGCTCCTGCCATAGCCATTAATTCTGCAACAAAAGATCAATATCCAGACAAAGAAAAGAAACTAACTTTTTTTATTTGGATGCAAATCAGTGATAAACAAATTAAATAAACAATAAGTTCTTTTAATCAAAGCTTCTAAATGAACATAGTAATGTTTAAACCCAAAAAAAAAAAAAAATAGCAAATGTGCCTAACATATGAGTTTTTGTGGTAAAAAGCAAGAGTTACCAAACTAACTATTAGCTGTGAACTTCTACAAATAAATATATGTTCTTCTCATCCCTAACATATAGATGACATCAATTTTTTTCTTTTTTTTTTTGTGTGGTAAATTTCACTAAGACCCTGTAAACTTTTATGTTGTCGAAATAAGACCTTGTTAAACTATTTTTTCCCCACCAATTTGGTATTATACCAATAGACCCTTCTATCAGTGTTCCATCTAATTGCTAACGGAGAGATCACATGGCTTACAATAAAAAATAAAAAATAGAGCATCTTGCAAGGTAGTCAAAGGCAAAAGGCGACCTTAATGCACCACGACCTTGTATCACCCAAGGCATGAAGCAACAAAAAGGTGCTAGCCCAAGTAAAGTGAGGCACCAAATTCAAAAAATATTTATTATACATATAGAACTTAAATCATATGTACCTATTGTATTGAAATATTATAAAATGAAATGTTTTTAAATGCGTTGCATGAATAAATTAGGTCTACCAAATGATTTCAAAATAGGATTAACTTGGTTTAGGATCTATTAATTATTTTAACAATAGGTTTTATAACATGCTTTTTTAAATTAATAATCTAATAATAGGTTTTACAACAAACTTCTATAAAAATAAAATAATAATAAATAAATGCTAAGGCTCTTGCCT
Organism: Quercus ilex subsp. ballota; assembly: GCA_032727855.1. NCBI lineage: Eukaryota > Viridiplantae > Streptophyta > Magnoliopsida > Fagales > Fagaceae > Quercus > Quercus ilex. The sequence continues at coordinate 54,268,975 of CM064913.1, read as the reverse complement.
TAGTGCTGTTTTCATGACTTAAGGTGGTCACCTAGCTATCCTAGACTCTACAGGCGAGTGCCTCACTAAGGGCACTCGCCTTTAACTACAATGGCATCTCGTCATTGTTCCCCTCCCTTATCTTCTTCTACACCCCCCCCCCCCCTCTGTCTCTCTCTCTCACACACACACACACACAACATTTTTTTCCCTTTATTTCTTCTCTCTCTCCTTAATTGCTCCAAGAATTCAACCCAGCTCAGCATATTCTGAAAGTCAACCCAGCGCCAGAATCAATCTAAGTGGCATCACTCCAAATACCCAAACTCCCCTTCGATCTTCATTGGTGACAGTCTCGAAGTACTCAGGATTTGCAAGTGGGTTTGTTGATTCATTTCATTGAAAATGGGTTCGATTTTCTATCATTCATTTTGTGATGAGTTCGCATGCGATGGTGGTTGTTTGATGGTTGAGGTGGGCTGGTGGTGAAGGCTGTAGCAGGGTTGTGATCTAGGTGCCCATCATTGCCAAATTATTGAAATTTTAGCATGCAACGAGCTTACGAAGTTGGCAAGATTGTTATACTAAGTATTTGCCTCCCAGTAACTAATTACTACTCTTAAGATATGATCCTTAGGATCTACAGATATGTCAGATTCCTTAAGTGTAGATATGACCCCAAAGCATTACTTCTAAGGAATAAGGATAGGTGTCTAGGTTTCATGCAACTTAGAAAAAAAAATTCCACAGCCAATATCTAGCAGCAATATTGGAGCAAACTCCCAAAATTTAGGAAAATTCTTGGCCTAAATTGCAAAATCTCATCATCTCATGTAAGACTAACCACCCCAGATTCACGGGTTCAAGTGATCATCTCCTAAAATTGTTGTCCACATAAAGTTTGATCAGCCCACCACTTTTGCTGGGTCATGTCCCAAAATCTCTATTCACTTAATTTTCAATCCATCCTCTAGGTGGGACCTTTTAAGTTTTGGCCTCCATTATTACTCAGCTTGGAAAGATTACAACTGACATACAAAAAAAAAATAGTTGACACGTCCAAACCTCGCCTCACTTGTCTACCAAGCCAAACCCCAATGACCAATTGGCACTCCCCTCGTACATACAGAGATTATGTCAAAACTATTACTGCAACAACTCTAGCAAGAACTTTACTGCAACGAATTTTAAATTCATCCAAAATGTTATAGAATATTAGAACATGGTAAACAATCTAAGCTTTTAGTTTAAGGGCATAAGCATTTTTTTGATTGGTGGTTCAAAGGCATAATCATTAATCAAACAATATAATAACCCACTAATTTTAAAACTTGCTGCACTTTTAGTGACGAACAAGTTAGAAGCCCTTTTTTCCTGATAATTATAAGTTTTATTAGAAACAAGTTAGATTCTTTTCACGTAGATAGTAATTATTAGCACCCACACAATGCCTTAGAATATGAATGATAACTTGAAGCCAGCGGAGCTAACCCAGGACCCTCTAATGAAGTACTTGAATCTACCAACCAAGAGAAATATGCTGTTATAGTATTTGCTCTATTGTCCTTACTTAGATATCAGACATTGACTTCTATCCTCAATGATTTCTACAATGACAGAACTAGCAGTTAACAAGAAATTACATCCATTATGTGGTTGATGAAAACAGATTGCTTCACTTGCTTTTTCTTTTTCCTTTTTTCTCTTAAGTAAGAAATTGATTTATATTGCAAAGGGGGCACAATCCATGTACACGGGAAGTATATATGAGAACACCCAAAAACAATCCTATTAAGATGCATAATCTTAAAAATTACTAAGATTCCAATCTAACTATCAGTTCCCAAAACACAGACAAATCATCAAACACATCGAACACAAACCCAAAACTCCAATTTTCTTGCACTTTCTTAGCAACCAACCAGCACAACAAAGACCCCATTTTTATTTTTCAAAATAAGAAAAACAAAAGGGTACCTGAAAAGTGAGACTAAATGGGTTATGGAAGCCACGCTTGGGCAAGCGACGGCGAAGTGGGGTCTGACCCCCTTCAAAGCCGAGCTTTCCAGAGCCTCTGGCTCTCTGTCCCTTGTGACCCCTCCCAGCGGTCTTGCCTTTCCCTGACCCAATTCCTCTGCCCTTCCTTGTCTTCTGCTTCCTCGGGACCTTGTCTCTCAGATCGTTCAGACTCAGAAGGCTGTACCACCTAATGCTCTCAAAAACTGTGGGCACTTTCTGGACAGTCAATATGGAAGTAGTAGAGTCAAGGCATTGTGTGAAGCGTAAAGGTTGGAGTATGAGATTGGGATTGGTATTGGCGCGGAGCGACAGGATTGAGTTGGAGAGAATGGAAGAAAGTCTTCTTCTCAACATTTCTTTTTTTCTTTTTGTGGTGAAGCTGAGAAGTCTCTGTGGGTTTCAGCTCATTTTGGGCGTGGACTTCACTTGGAGTGGTGAGTTTAAGGTTGCTGTCATGTACCAAATGAAACTCACCGAGGTTTTAGGAGTTTTTAGGGATGGCCGGATGGGTTTGGACTATGGAGTTTGGATCCTTATTAGTTGGAGCACAATAGGTTTTTCAGTTAAATCTAACACATAATTTTATTAACCAATAAGATTTAAACATTATTTTCTTTTTGAAAGAAAATTATCTTAAATACAGTTATATGTTTTAATATATCTAAGAAACTTTATCTAAATTTCCTATAAGTCAAATATTCAATAAATTATTAATTAAAAAACATGCAAATTTCATTTGCAATTGAAATTACTTGCATTGTGCTAAGAGTTTTGTTACCCTTAACATTTAGGGCTCAAATTTCTCATCCTTCAACTATCAAATCATATTAAAAAAAAATGCAATGCACCTATACGTTTTTGTCAATTCTATCTTATGTCATTCCCTTCATCATGATAATGGCCAGATAACTCATAGATTGGGTTGTAAACTAGTTAGGCCGAGTATTAAACATTCATGTTTGTTCATTTGATTTTACTTTGTACTCAAGCTCATTACTAATCAAAATTACATATTCAAATTTAGTTTTTATTAATTTTTTTTTGTCAAACAAGCTCAAGCTTGTTTACGAGCTATTTGATTAACTTATTATTTTCCCATATATATTAAGATCATAATTAAAGTTTTTCACTCCATAAATCTATGAATTTTTATTTTTTACTATGAATATACCATTTATGTTATCAATAAAACGATGACATTTAATTCCCGTTCACATTGATGCTTTGAGTTAGAATTCACATAAGAGAGTAAAATATACTATGTATTCTCTCAATTTGGGTCAATTACTTGGTTCTTTTCTTGAATTATCAATTTTTTCGTTAAGAAACTGGAATTGATTTTTGTCTTTCAGTCGCTAAGAAAGTAGGGTCTCCTACTTCACTTAGACTGTAGAAGTTTTGTCCCTTCTTCGAATGAGATTTTTGTTTGTTAAAATTTTGTCCTCAAAGACTATCAAGCGTACTCTTCGAACTAGTGGTAATTTTCATTCGTGGGGTGTGGGAAACAATTCTTATCTTCTCTCCTTTGAAATTAGGAATTCTCATTGAGCATTGCTAGGAGACAATGGAGCAGCTGACAAGGAGCTAGAACAATCTATCATTATCGGAAAAAGAGCTGACTGGTTTCATCCTTCAGGAAGACCATAGGAGGGGTGAGTTCTTGATCACTGCAAAATTCTTTACTACATGCTTTCTCCAAATGGAGGCAGTAGCTCAAACTTTCAGGCAACTATGGAGGACAATTAACGAATTCAGAATCAGGAACCAAGGTAACAATATAGTGTTGTTCGTGTTTGATAATCTCTCAGATGTGGATAAGATTCTAAAAAGCCAACCTTGGAGTTTTGATTAGCTTTTGATCGTCATGCAAAGGTATATAGGAGATACCCCAGTGCAAGAGCTTGAGTTTAAAAAGGTTTCATTTTGGGTGCAAGTCCATGACATTCCTACTAGCTTCCAGACAAGGAAAGTGGCAGAAAGTTTGTGTGATACTGTGGGAGACATTCAAAAATCCAATGGAGCGGTGGATGAGGATGGAGGTAGCTTTTTTTGTGTGAGGGTGGCAATTGATATTACCCTTCCTTTGTGCAAAGGTAAGGTCATTACTCTATCTAGTGGTGAGAAATGATGGGTCAAGTTCAAATATGAATGACTACCTAGCTTGTGTTATTGGTGTGGTTGTCTGACTCACGATGATAGAGATTGTGATCTATGGGTCCAAAGCAATGGTACGCTAACCTTGGATAAGCAGCAGTTCGGACCTTCATTGAGAGCACCATCTTACACTTCGGCGGGAAAGGATGTTATTTATGTCCCAGGATACTATGAGAGGAAAGGAGGAAGGGAAAAGACACAGAGTAGGGGTGAAGGCGGTGATCAGAACGTGGCTCACCAAATTCAGTCACCATGTCTCTGATGGAAGCCGAACCAATCATGGAAGAGGAAGGGCGGAATGACAGGTGGACAGAAGAGGCAGTTACAGATTTAAATGCACAGTAGATTTTGGGGGTTGAAATTGATTTGGTGGACATTATGAGGGACAATCATTCTTTGCTGAAAAATCAGGAAGCCATTAAGGCAAACGGAAATAGCATTAACTCGGGTTGCCTTTCTTAATTTGCTGAATTTGATAAGGAAGTTAATTACTCCAGCTTAGCAAAGGCAATGGATAGGAGTTTTAATGGAGAATTGAATGTGGGGAACAACATTAAAGACCCAACCTTGAATGCAATTACCACCAATTTGTTAGGTTTGGAGAATGACAACATATCATTGGTTTCAACCCTAGCCGCCTCCCATTAAACTAATCACGTGATCACCAATTCATGTGATGAGCAAAACATATCAACGGTTGAGATTAATGTGCAACCAACAAACATTAGGTCATGGAAGATAATTATGCACCAAGCCAACCCTACTAGAGCTGCAGACACTCTTGACTTGGAAAAAAAGAGAAAAGTGAGCACATGCATGGCGTCCACCTCAGACTTTTCCTGTAAACGAATGCAAGTGTTGGATGACAAAGTTTCATCAGATTTAATGGTGGAGGCTGCTGTGCAGCCCCGCTAGAAGCCATGAGTCTCATAGTGTGAAACTGTCGCGGGCTTGGGAACCTAGTGACAATGAAGGAGCTTGGTGATTTAACCCGGGCTAAAGATCCCTCCATCATGTTCATTGCCGAGACATGGATGGATGAAGTAAGGCTAAAAAATAAAATAAAACAAAGATTACATTTTGATCATATGTTTTTTGTACCTCGGATTCATCGAGGAGGCAGACTGGTGTTATATTGGAAGGAAACAATGAATTTAAAAGTAGAAACATCCTTAAAAAATCAGATTGATTGTATTATTGGGAAAGGCAGTGAAGGTGCTTGGAGGTTTATAGGCTTCTATGGTGATTTTAATGAGATTCCGAGAGGAGCGGAGAAGAAAGACGGCAATAATTGGGGTTATGCTCAAATGCAGCTATTTGGGGATGTAGTTGATGAATGTGGATTCATAGACATGAATGGGCAAGTGGTTGCGTCTATGGCTGAAACGTTCCCACTACCTTTTTTGGTGATAGTAGTGGAGGTCATAGCTGCAACTAAAGCTCTCCGTTTTGCAAATGATCTTGGTTTGCCCTCTATCGTGCTAGAAGGAGATTCCAAGATTACTATAGATGCTCTAGCAAGTGAGAACTTTTCTTTGACAGAATATGGACACTTGGTTGATGAAGCAAAGGAGCTTGATAAGGATTTTACGTATATTGAATTTAGTCATGTATTGAGACAAAAGAATAGTGCAACCCATAACATTGCTAGACATGCAAGACATGTTAGCGAGTATTCGGTGTGGATGGAGGATGTTCCTCCACATCTTTTTTCTATAATTCAAGCCAATTTGGTTTATGTTTGAATAAAATTACAGTGTTGTTTCTCAAAAAAAAAAAAAAATGTTATCAATAAAACCACAACTTATAATTTAATATCATGTGAACCTATTTACAAACTTATATAATCCAATTTCAAGTCTATATAATTATATTTCTTGACAAATATACATAAATAAAAATATAATATTATATATAGTTAAATCAAGTCTCATGTTCACAAGTGTGTTCTAGTTAGCTTAATTGGTAAAACTTTGATGGTTGAATAAGAGATCTGGGGTTCAATCATCCTAAAAGTTTAGGATTCAAAGTGTAATCTAGCATATAGTTTAGGGTGGTAAAGTTTAATTTCCTCCTAATCTTGTGTGGAGACAAGTTCAGTAACATTTGAAGTGTCTGCACCCCATCGATTTTGCATTTTGCAAAACATTGATAATTGAGTTTATCAAATTACCATGGATTTTATTTTATGGTTGTGTTCTATTTGAATTTTTTTTTTTCTAAACTTGAAATTCTTGGATTTGTTAATTATGTTCAATTTCTTATTGTATTGACCAATGAAGAGATTATATTGGTGGGAATTGAATTTGGGACTTCAATTTGCATTTTTTGCTATAAGTTTCTTTATATTTGTGTACTATTGTGCTTTTATGGTTAAATCAATGGATTTGACCATCTATCCTTTAGAAGATGAAGGGTGATAAAATTAAGGGTAACGTGTTCACAAAATATGAAATTAGTTAATTTGGATGAAAACCTAACGAACTTATTTCAGTACAAACTTTAGGGATGTAAATGTTATGTCATGATCAAATCACAAAGGCTAATTTGTATTTACCCCTCTCTCTTAACTATTAGAAGAGAAACTGTCCACTTGAAAGGAAAGAAAAGGGAAAATAAAAAAGAAAGAGAAGCTATCAAGTGTCAAGAACAAGATGGTATACTATGCATTTGGTGCATGTATGCTCTCTCTCACATTTTCTCTTTAAAAACAGGATTCAAATTCATGCCCTTTTGGACCGTTTTCGAAAATTGTGGCAAAGATCGATCTAGTGCTCTTGTGTATTGGACTCGACTTGTCATGATCTTAACTTGTGTAATGGACCCAAGCCAAGTCCCTAATTAAACTATCTCAGCTATCTTGGCTTTGTTGATCACAACTATTTTTGTACAAAATTATCTTTAACTAGTAATGAGCCACAAATTTGGATCAAGGAGTGTCCTATTTATGGTCAAGATGGTCTATAAAAGTAAAGTGATATCAATATCTTGATTAAGGGTGGTAAAGTTTAATTTTCCCCTAATCTTGTGTGGAGACAAGTTCAGTAGCATTTGAAGTGTCTGCACCCCACCGATTTTGCATTCTGCAAAACGTTGATGATTGAGTTTATCAAATTACCATGTATTTTATTTTGTGGTTGTATTCTATTTGAATATTTTTTTTAATAAACTTGAAATTCTTGGATTTGTTAATTATGTTCAATTTCTTATTGTATTGATTAGTGAAGAGATTATATTGGTGGGAATTGAATTTGGGACTTCAACTTGCATTTTTTTGCTATAAGTTTCTTTATATTTGTGTACTATTGTGCTTTTATAGTTAAATCAATGGATTTGACCATCTATCCTTTAGAAGATGAAGGGTGATAAAATTAAGGGTAAATGTGTTCACAAAATATGAAATTTGGATGAAAACCTAACAAACGTATTTCAGTACAAACTTTAGGGATGTAAATGTTAGGTCAAATCACAAAGGCTAATTTGTATTACCCCACTTTCTTAACTATTAGAAGAGAAACTGTCCACTTGAAAAGAAAAGAAAAAAAAAAGAAAAAAAAAGAAAAAAGAGAGAGAAAGAGAAGCTATCAAGTGTCAAGAACAAGGTGGTATACCATGCATCTGGTGTATGTATGCTCTCTCTCATATTTTCTCTTTAAAAACAGGATTCAAATTCATGCCCTTTTAGACCGTTTTCTAAAATTGCGGTAAAGATTGATCCAGTGCTCTTGAGCATTGGACCCAACTTGTCATGATCTTAACCTGTGTAATGGACCCAAGCCAAGTTCCTAATTAAACTATCTCTGCTATTTTGGCTTTGTTGATCACAACTACTTTTGTACAAAATTATCTTTAATTAGTCATGAGCTGTGGCTCGAAGAGTATCCTATTTATGGTCAAGATGGTCAATAAAAGTAAAGTGATATCAATATCTTGATTTAGTTTTTCCCTTTTTGTTTTATTTAGATTATGTGTTTAAAACCAAAAGATCATATTTTATAAAGATAAAAATCAAAATATTTTATTTATATTTATGTTTATGTTTATACTCATGTTTATCTTTTGTGGCCTTGTTAATTATGAAATCAACGTACATATATTTTACGGCAATTTTAATTATCCATTATACATGTTTCAATTGTTTGCACTAGAACTTTAAGCATTTTGCAAAAAATTTATAAGGTGACTATAAAATTTTGTTATAAGGTTCAATTCTTTTTCTTTCTGTTTTTCTATATTTCTAATTTACTATTTATTAAATAAGATTTTTTTTAGAATATATTATATAACATTATTAAAACCACGTAAAGCCTAGAAAATCAAAATCAATTTACTATTTTTAAAAAATATTTTTTCAAAAAATTTGAAAGAAAACAGAAAAAATAAACTCTTTGTCTACAAAGAGAACCACTGCTTAGCACCAAAGGTTTGCACAGTTACATTATTAGGCTCCGAAATTCTATAGTTAGTGACGTTAATACATTCAGAGGTGAATTGCAGGAAAATTTTTATTCTAAGGTTTGCAAAAAGCCTAATTTACAACAAGGAAAATGCTTTTATCGTAGCATTTATTTATAAATTTCATTGAATTGTGTCTTAGTTTGGGGTAATTGATCTTATTTGTTTATTCATCCCGAAAAATAAATGGTGCAATTCTGTTGGTTCAATTTAAAATATAGGTTTGCTAATGATTATCATTCGTAAATATGATGCTACTAAAACTAGTAATGCGCCAAAAATTTGGATCGAAGAATATCTTATTTATGATCGATATGGTCAATAAAAGTATAGTGATATCAATATCTTGATTTAGTTTTTCCCATTTTTATTTTATTTGTATGATATATGTTTAAAATCAAAGGGTGATATTTTAGAAAGCTAAAGGGCACATTATTATTATTATTATTCTTATTCTTAATAATAATAATAATAATAGTTACTATTATATTTATGTTTATGTTTTTTATTTTATGGTCATGTTACCAAACATTTGGTTGGCTAGAACATTACATCATATTAGTGGCGGACCTGTGTGTTGCACATGATAATATTTTTAGGGTGGTGTTATTAAACTTATTTTTTGCAATTTGGACTAATTTAATAAATAGTAATTTATTTCATAATCATATTTTCATTTATTATAGGAACAGTCACAAATGTAATATATAATGTGGGGCTTATTATCTAAAAAGATGTAGGAATCGTGGGAAATGGGTTTGGGGCCCAACGGCCCAGTCCGAGGACATTCGCTTATCCAAGGATGGTTACAGAGATGTGGTGTGATAGAAATCATATATACAAAGCACAAAATGCGGCCGAGGATAGGACTCACCTCAGATACCATGGTCCGAGGTAGAGGTAACTATCTCTTTATCCAAGATACCCCACAAAGTCGTATTAGAACGAGAAGAAGAATATAGACCTCAGGAAGAACCGGGGAAGATAGCAAATATCTCATAAAGCTGCTACCTCCACATTAAATGCTTTCCAGCTAACTCCCTGGCCGCATTAATGTGGAGGTGATACCTGAACAGTAACCAAGCAGCTTTATGACCACTAAGCAAAAGTTCCGGGAGGTGTTGGATGGGACAGAAAGGCGTTCTCAAGATAGAAACTACACGTGTACGGTGGGAATGTGAAAGAAAGGTAGTATATAACATGAAAACAGGTGACATTAGAGGGGACTTTTGGGAAAAAAGGGAAAAAAGGGAGAAAGGAGAAAGAGAACTGAAAGAGAGACCCTCTAAAAACTAGCCGAGGAGAGTTGTTATCCTATAGTTACCTTGAAGTATCATTTACTATACTGTAATTATGACTTTTTCTATGAAATAGAACTAGTTCTTGTACCCACGCTCTAAAAATTTATTGTTGGGCTCGTTGGGCTCGTTGGGCTGGAAACCCATCCTTTTTCTGGGTCCAATCTATTTGGAGTCCCTACATATAATATATATAATTTATGTTGTGCCAAAATGAAAACAATACAATTTTTCTCAAGAACTCAAAAGGTAAATTAGCGGAAATATTAATTATTTAATAGAAGTTATTTGCTCTTCTTCTTCTATATCTCATTAGTTTATTATTTAAGATTTTTAAGAAAACAAATTCAATTTAATGTTTAAAATTATTTATTTCACTATTCATTTTTCATGTATTGGATTAGATGTTGAATTAGATTTTGAAAGTATAAACACAATACTTCTTCTTTTTTCAAAAAAATTTCTTTACTTTTCATAGTCATGTTAGATTATAGTTTGGCAAGGCATGCAATAAATGTCTCCAAATTTTGTTGTTTGGATGAAGTTTGTTCCTCCAAATTTTCTTGATGTACTTCAGGTTGATCTAGCTAGTTTTTCTTAATATTATGATTCATAGTCCCCCCCCCCCCCCCCCAAAAAAACACAAAAAAAAGAAAAAGAAGAAGAAGAAGAAGCAGGAGTTCTATAATAGTCACAACAAAAACTCCCCTTTCTCATGTGGTCACTCATATAGTATGCGTTTGGGTATTGCGTTTTGCGTCCATGTCTGGGTGCAAAACGCGTTTTAGCTTCTTTTTTTTTTTTTTTTTTTTTTTTTTGCTTTCAGCTGCAAATGCTGACTTTTCAATTGTGAACAACGCAATCTTTTTTGCTTTCAGCTGCAAATGCTGACTTTTCAATTGTGAACAACGCAATCTTGCACTGTTCACGGACCTACAAATATTACTTTTTAGTAACTTTTTCATTAAAAATGGATTCCACGATACTATTCACACATTTAAAAATTATTTTGCTACAGTGTTTTCAGTTTTCAGTTTCAGCAAAATAAATTCTATCCAAACAGAACTTAGTAAAAAATCACAAGGTCACAACTGCCAGCATCATTTTCAACTCAAATCATTTGATTGAAAATTGGAAGTAACATACTTCAATTTTCCTTAGACCCCCGTTTGCTGTTTATAAGAAATAAAAAATCTGGCACTTATAACACAAACTCAACCTTGGAAAGTAACCTTAATTGCCATTTATAAATAATAATAAATAAAAAAAAATACAGGCAAATGGTAATCGAAAGTAAGGACATTTCTTTACCACTTGACCTGACACACTCCAAGCTATTTACAAGTGCAAATTTACCTAGGCAAATACCAAATAGTCTCTCTATGTATTGGGATAAATACTTTCTATTCTTTAGTTAATTCAGAATTGGCAGCAGCTATTACCTTATTCATACCCAATAGTTACATAATGTGGCCATAAAAATTAAAAAAAAAAAAAAAAAACTGTCTTCACCTGTGCACAGTCTTTACCTTGTATCATCATCTCAATGTTTACCAAGAAAGTGAACAGAAAGGCGTTCTCAGGATAGAAACTACACGTGTACGGTGGGAATGTGAAAGAAAGGCAGTATATAACATGAAAATAGGTGACATTAGAGGGGACTTTTGGGAAAAAAGGGAAAAAAGGGAGAAAGGAGAAAGAGAACTGAAAGAGAGACCCCCTAAAAACTAGCTGAGGAGAGTTGTTATCCTACAGTTAGCTTGAAGTATCATTTACTATACTGTAACTATGACTTTTTCTATGAAATAGAACTAGTTCTTGTACCCACACTCTAAAAATTTATTGTTGGGCTCGAAACCCATCCTTTTTCTGGGTCTAATCTATTTGGAGTCCCTACATATAATATATATAATTTATGTTGTGCCAAAATGAAAACAATACAATTTTTCTCAAGAACTCAAAAGGTAAATTAGCGGAAATATTAATTATTTAATAGAAGTTATTTGCTCTTCTTCTTCTATATCTCATTAGTTTATTATTTAAGATTTTTAAGAAAACAAATTCAATTTTATGTGTTTGGATGAAGTTTGTTCCTCCAAATTTTCTTGATGTACTTCAGGTTGATCTAGCTAGTTTTTCTTAATATTATGATTCATAGTCCCCCACACCCCCCCCCCCCCCCCCCCCCCAAAAACACAAAAAAAGAAAAGAAGAAGAAGAAGAAGAAGCAGGAGTTCTATATAGTCACAACAAAAACTTCCCTTTCTCGTGTGGTCACTCATATAGTATGTGTTTGGGTATTGCGTTTTGCGTCCATGTCTGGGTGCAAAACGCGTTTTAGCATTTTTTTTTTTTTTTTTTTTTTGCTTTTAGCTGCAAATGCTGACTTTTCAATTGTGAACAGTGCAATCTTGCACTGTTCACGGACCTACAAATATTACTTTTTAGTAACTTTTTCATTAAAAATGGATCCCACGATACTATTCACACATTTAAAAATTATTTTGCTACAGTGTTTTCAGTTTTCAGTTTCAGCAAAATAAATTCTATCCAAACAGAACTTAGTAAAAAATCACAAGGTCACAACTGCCAGCATCATTTTCAACTCAAATCATTTGATTGAAAATTGGAAGTAACATACTTCAATTTTCCTTAGACCCCCGTTTGCTGTTTATAAGAAATAAAAAATCTGGCACTTATAACACAAACTCAACCTTGGAAAGTAACCTTAATTGCCATTTATAAATAATAATAAATAAAAAAAATACAGGCAAATGGTAATCGAAAGTAAGGACATTTCTTTACCACTTGACCTGACACACTCCAAGCTATTTACAAGTGCAAATTTACCTAGGCAAATACCAAATAGTTTCTCTCTATGTATTGGGATAAATACTTTCTATTCTTTAGTTAATTCAGAATTGGCAGCAGCTATTACCTTATTCATACCCAATAGTTACATAATGTGGCCATAAAAATTAAAAAAAAAAAAAAAAAAACTGTCTTCACCTGTGCACAGTCTTTACCTTGTATCATCATCTCAATGTTTACCAAGAAAGTGACAAAATATAAGATAGAGCTTATATAAGAAATTATCATCCACATATAAATGGAGGAGAAATCATCATAGGTAGAAACAAAGGACATCTTCCCAAGAATTTGGGTAACTAAAACTCTAAAACTATTGCTTACCAGCTCCATTCCATGTGGTTGCTCCTGGTCCTAGACCTTCTATTTGGCGTAGCTACCTTCTCCTTAAATCTTGATATTGTTTTCTCTTTGATATCATCCACAAATTTGAAATAAGCATCCCTCCAATTCTTCTTGTACATCATGACACCAAGAACTCCCCATAGTCCAGTCACATACCCTGCAGACATAAAGATATACAACCATTCTATCTCAGGTCCATTTCCTTCATCTTTCCCTTCATTGTCAGCTTGAGGTGGCTCCGGACTCACACACTTTGATAGTGGAAAGCCACAGAGTTGAGAGTTGCCAATGTAAATGGATGGATCATCAAGGGTCTGCAGCTGATTGCCTGATGGAATTCGTCCTGATAGTTTGTTGTAGGACAAGTTCAAATGGCTTAGAGACGTCAGTGCAGACATGCTTTGTGGAATTGAGCCAGAAAGCTGGTTTCTTGACAAGTCCATGGACTCCAAGAACCTTATGTTGCCAATCATGGCAGGCATGTTCCCTTTCAAATGGTTATTGGACAAGTTCAAGCCGCGTAGTCCAGCAAGGTTTGTTAACTCTTCTGGGATAGTTCCTGTCAATTTATTTACAGAAAGATCCATGTTAATTAGGTACTTAAGTGTCTTGGTGTACTCGAGCTCCTTCCCTTTCATGAACTGAACCATGTTTTCGCCATATGTAGTGGACCATTTATAAATACCAATACTACTTGTTGTCCCATTTCCAGAAATCATGCCCCTCAAATTGCCAAAACAACGAGGGATAATTCCTGATAGATTATTGTGTGCAAGGTCAAGTACTTGAAGCTCAGCGAGCTGGCATATATCTAAAGGAATAATGCCATCAAACATATTTGATCCTAGGCGAAGAATTTCAAGGCGCAACATACTCTCCCCAATCCATCTAGGTGCACTTCCAGATAATTTATTTTCACCAACATCGAGAATAACCATGCCTGTACAATTTCTCAACGACAATGGAAGCTCTCCCTGAAGACTGTTGTTGCTTAGGTGCAAAGATTGCAGTGATGTTGCATTTCCAAATGAGGTTGGGATGAACCCAGACAGGTTGTTGGCTGAAAAATCTAGAACAACCAAAATCTTGAAATTGCTCCAACAATCTGGGATGTCACCATATAGCCTGTTTTTGGAGAGATCAAGAACTCGCAGGGTATTTATTTTGCACAATGAATTTGGGATTGGACCACTTATTTGATTACCAGAGAGAAGTAAATTGTCCAATGTAGGCGTCATGTTGCCAATGTCTTCTGGAATCCAACCTGAAATTAAGTTGTCAGTGAGATCCAACCTGTTTAGGATGGAAGGAAAAATTGGCAAGGGACCTTCGAATTTGTTGGAACTCAGGTATAGATTCATGTAGAGAGTATCTGGTTTCAAAAATGCTGGTAGCCTGCCCCTGATTTGGTTGAAGGATAGGTCCAGATAGGAAAATTTCATTTTGGGAAACCACTGCGGAAGAACATCTGATATGCTTGTGTTAGAGAGATACAATGTGATAACCCTTTTTTGCGTTTGAAACCAAGCAGGAAATTGAGGCCCAATATTGCAAGATTTCATGTTTATATAATTGAGTTGAAATGGGGGCACCCAGTCAGAATTTACTTTCAAAGCCAAAGAGTTGAAACCAATGTCTAGCTCTTCTAATCTTGAGAGATTTGCAAAGTGAACTTCAGACATGGTTCCTTGCAAGAGGTTGCTGGACATGAGTAACTTCTCAAGCATTGAAAGTTGCCCAAAAGATTCTGGAACTGTTCCATTTAGACTATTATGAGAAAGATCTAACATTCTCAAGTTGGACAATCTTCCAAATGATGCTGGAATTGGACCATAGATTGAGTTGTTCGCGAGATCAAGGATTTTGAGATTTGCAAACCGTGAAAACCAATCAGACAAAGGACTTCTAACCTTGTTCCATCTCAAACTCAATTTCTCTAAACCATTTCCAGTGCAACCGGATATAGTTTTATAAGGCTCTGATATTGTTTCATTTAATCTGTTGTTGGCTAAATCCAACACTTTCAAACTACAAAGATTCCATAAAGAACCTGGTATGCCCCCCTCTAATGAATTAAAAGACAGGTCTAGTACAACCAAAGAAGTGAGGTTCCCCAAAGCTCTTGGAATTTCACCTGTTAAATTATTAAAGCCAAGATTGAGATGCACAAGGTTTGTCAGGTTAGCCAACCACAGAGGAATTGTAGAGTTAAAGACATTGGCTGAAAGATCAAGGACTTTGAGCACACTCATGTGCTTAATAACACCAGGGATGGGACCCTGAAGTGCGTTTACACTAATATCAAAGTGTTCAAGATACATGGAATTAACATAATCATGGAACTCACTAACATGATCATCAAGTCCACATGATGACAAGCGTAAATGAACCAAAAAAGGTAGCTTGTTGAGTACCTGAACCAAGTCAAAGGCTGCACTAAGGTTCACCCAGCTCAAGTCAAGGCGTCTCAAAGATGAAATATGTGAAAGCCATTGAAGGTTTCTTACTGAGAGCTGAAAATCATACTCACTTGGACCGCTACTAAGATCAAGAGCATGCAACTTAGACAGATTACCAAGTTGCTGAGGGACTACACCATTGAAGCGTGCATTAGAGAGATTGAGATACCGCAATCTTTGCATTGAACCAAGGAAAATGGGAATTGGGCTTCCCATGAAATCATTCCAGCTCAAGTCCAAGTGCTCCAAATATGTCAACTCCAGCAAAGACGGGTTAACAGCTTTTGCTCTTAACCGATTGGAAACTTCAATAACATATCCAAATGAATCTGGATAGACCAGGTTTCGGAGGTCAAGCTTGATGACATGTCCAGTGCTGTTGTTGCAGCCAACTCCTTCCCAGTTGCAGCAATCTTGGCCTGTCCACGAAGAGAGTCGATCGAGGTTGCCGGTTAGGCCTTCTTTGAAGTCCTGAAGAGCCAGTCTTTCTGCTTCTATGCAGCCAATAGTTGAGGTTGCACTTGCACAACAACAAAAGTGTGAGCATTCAAGGAAGAAATCAACAAGAGCTAGAAGTACAAAAAAAGAGAACCTCCCCATGTTGAGCATACTCTCGTTAATGTCTTAAACATTCATTAATATCTAGTAACCAGTAACCTCTATATGGAGACCGAAAGATATCCCAGCGTATCTTTACTACTATTTTAAGAGGCTTTCCCTGTTTAGTATTCTCATTTTTTAGGTTAAAAAATGTCTATACCCCCTAATTTAAGTAGAAACAAAATTAAATGATAATCTGGTAAAAATATAACTCTAATTCTCACTAAAATATTGACTAAAAAATAAAGGAGGTGTTTGGTTTGTATTTTCAAACAATAATTTTCAGTTTTTAAACAACATTTCACGTATTTTTACACACTTTTTTACCCATATGTATTTTTATAAATGTTTTCAAACAATAATTTTCAATTTTTAAACACATGTAATAAACAGGACTCCCCTATTAATTTTTAAATTATTTTATTCACTTATAAATTACATTATCAAAATAAAAATTATATATAAAAAATAAAGACTGGGTTTTTTTTTAACTATAAAATGCGTGTAATAAGGTTAGTTGAATATCTATGCGACTATGCGCAAGGGACCATGATTAATTATGATGGGAGTGGATCGTTCAACTGCAACTAGAACCATTTTGATTTCGTAAGTCAGTCAATCCATTAGCATTTTTTCCAAACAGTCAATTGGGGCTTTTCTAAACCGTCAATTGGATGGGCATGGACTTTTCCTTAAAAAGACGGAGAATTTGGCGCTGGGCAGCTGGCTTGCTACGTGGGCTACATGAAATTTATGAAATAGCATGATGATTAAAAAAAAATTTACTGTATAATAAATTTTTTTTGACTGCTTTTGTTTTTTTTTTTTTTTTTTTTAATTACGTTTACTTTATATTAGAGATGGTATAACTTATAAATAGTAAATACAACCAGAGATGGTATAATTTTTAAAGACAAAATTTAGGTACAGTACTTTAGGTGTTGTTCCTTAAATTTTTCTCTTAAGATTCAATTATGTGGTTACTTAACTAAAACATATACTTTCATTTCATGATAAAAAATTCACATGATAGAATTTTAAAAAATGAATTTTAAGAATATCATCTAAGTACTGTATCTAAGTCTTGCTCAACTTTTAAATAGTAAATACTAAATATAACTTGCCGATATTCCGCACAAGGCATTTTGAAATATTTGTAAGAAGTTATTCGTATTAAGCTTTATAATATTTGAGGAATCATTTTCAATTATTTTACATGTAATTAGAAAGAAAAAAAAAATGTTTCTAAATTTAAAGAGGGAAAAATGCAAATTTTAAATTAATATAATTAAAATTGTGAACCTAATGCTTAAGTGAAACAGCAGATATTTAAATATTTCTACTATAAGGCCACAATTTGAACTCAAAGCCCTAAAATGAAAAGGACTAAGGTTCAAAGAGCCCAAAACAATTAATTTGTAAAGAGTGAGCTCGAAACTGAATTTCAATGAGTTGTACAATAATCACAATAGGCTAAATGGTGCAAGAAAGCTTGAATAAACAGCTTTGTGCAAAGAAAATCCTCCTTGGCAACGTCCGAGGATGGTAGTTCTTATATATTTTTCTTAGACTTAAACACAATTACAGTTCTTGAGTGTACAGTGATTTTTCTCTAGATTATCTGATCCCCCTCCTTGCAATGGAGTTTTTCTTCTTTATATTCCCATTATTCTGTTCATCTCAGCCCTTTACGTGTAGATCAGATTGCTGGCTTTGATACTTGTCACATCAGTACCTTCTTGAAATCTTTGTGTGTAGCTGTAAGGCTGACTATCACTATTCAGGTACCACCTCCACATTAATGTGTCCAGGGAGTTAGCTGCAAAGCATTTAATACGGTGGTAGCAACTTTTTTCTTAGATATTTCCCAACCACTTATGGTCAGACTTATTCCACGGATTACTAACTTGTATGCTTCCATTAGTATCTACTTGTTCTCAGACGACTTAATATCTTCGGACACGGCCCATGGCCTAATATTCATTTCTGAGTCCTTTATCCCTACATCTACTAATGTAAGTGTGTAATTATTTTTTATATTCTTAATTGCATGTTATATTCTTAATTGAGTGTTATTAAATGAAATTAAATTCCACATTAACAACCAAACAAAAAACAAAGACCAACACTTCGCGGTAGGACGTAGGAGTGTAGGACCAGAAAAAATGACGGAAGTGCCAATTCGTCACATGTATTAGTCTTCTTTTTTTTTTTTTTTCCAAAAGAAGATTGGTCATAAATATTGACTTATGGGCCTAGAATTTATTAAGTTTACTTAGTTTTATGGGTTTTATTTGATGATGATATAGCCGTAAACTTGGACTGCAACAAAGTCAGAGCACAGTCTTGGCCCTGAAAGGCTACATTTTCTACCTATTTTTGGTGGGTTGGGTAAGTCTAATTTGCTGGGTTATACTTGGATGGTCCCTTGTAGGCCTCTGCTGCACTTGGCGAACAGTCAAGGCGGCGCAAATTATGGTTCGCACTTCTGTCTTTGGCACATTGGTCAAATTTGAATGTATATGTTTCAACTTTCACCCTTACAAAATCTAATGAAACTTCTAAAATTTTAAAATTTTCTAAGAAGTGTCAATATATGTGGAACTTTCAAAATTTTCTTCATTTTGTAATGGTGGTAAACAGTAAACGTAGGTTTGGTCTCTTGCCTTACAAAGTAAGAAAATTAGTACTAGTCCGAAATAGGAAGCCCATAGGCAGTTAGGCACAGTATTATGAATAATGAAGGCTGAAGAATCAATTGTTGCAGAGTAGATGCAGATCTGGAAGAGCTTCACTTCGTTAATATTGCATAATTAAAGAAAAAACAAAAGAACTAGGTGACTCTAGTATGGTGCCGACTCTAAGATCCTCTGACAATCAAGTTAGAAATATGTCTACTATCTTGTGAAGAACAATGTTAGGGACACAAAAAAATTCACAACTTTTGCCATAATTTTTCACGGGGCGAGTTCTGAATGATGGAGGTGAGGATTCACCAATTTTTCTCTATCACTCACAGCTCGCCATATGACAAGTTATGACAAAGGCTGTGGACTTTTTTATGTCCTTAACATATAGATTAGGCTTATGCTCAAACTTTATGTGGTTGACTGGATGCTTTATTTATTGGGCTTTTGGGATGATCTTGCTGATTATTTGCCCTTGATTGTAGCCAATTACCTTAGTCCCACTCCCATCCTCTTAGAGAGGTGACAAATTTGCATGATATCTTCATAGATGATCCATTATTTCCTTTTGTGCTTATTTGTTTGAATTTGAATATGATATTGGCGCCTTATCTTTGGGCCTTGCAGCTCTTCTTATGATGTGGACGATCTTCTATCCAATAGGCAATCTTGTGCGCCATCAAGGCCAAGGTAGAGGTGTGGATTCAAAGCATCAGTCTGACAAATTGACCCAATTCGGGTTTTTATTATTTTGGTGAGTCTGGGTGGATTTTTTTTCAATTTAGATTGGGTGGCCTTCTCAAAAAAAAAAAAAAATTTAGATTGGGTGGGGTTCAGATTGGTAAAATTTTCAATTTAAGTAACTTTCACACAAGTTTCAATTTCTTTACTCTCATACTAGGAGAGAAGGTAACTCTGGTGCTCATAGTTTGGCTAAATATATTATTAACATACCAGATTACTTAGTGTGAATGGAGGATGTTCAACTACAATTTCATTTTGTTGCTCACGCTGATTTAGACAGCTTAAGTTTATAAAAATTCCAGTTTTCCTTCTCAAAAAAAAAAGAAAAAAAAAAGAAGAGAAAAAAAAGTTAACTCCACACAATCAAGACAATTAATAGGTTAAAATATATATGTATTTTAAATTAGTTAGTTTGATTGGGGTCTTAAATTTCCTTAAGAGTGTAGACTACAATTTAAAATGAAATAGTTAGATTTTTTCCTTCTTCGTACCTATCTAGTGCCTACATGATGGTGGATTTCAGATAGGTTAAAGATATCATTTTTTTTGGGTCAATCTGGACACAAATTTGTCAAAAATACAGTTTTGTAATAGATAAATAGGATTATATATATTACATGAAACAGCATTTTTCTTTTGATAATTCAACGAGATGTCTTACAAAAATCATGTGGTGACAATGAATTGAGCTATAAGTCTTTTGACAATTGGATATAAAAAATTATTAAAAAACAAACCCCCTAATCATCACTTTTTTTGTTTTTGGTTGACCTCCCAGACAAATTCCTAGCTCCATTATTGGATGAGGTAAGGTAACCATACGATTTGCTTCTAAGTATTATTGAACTCAAAAATTTATGAAAACTTATACCACTTCCTTTCACTGGAACTTGAGAAGACAGGTTCTGGATAGAATTTAGAATTTCTAACATATTCCTAGAAATAAATTTTCATGCACTAAAATTTGTTAGTAGATTTCTTTTTGAGAAAGTTCCTGCAGATAGGCAGCTTCACCTTTTT
Source organism: Quercus ilex subsp. ballota (assembly GCA_032727855.1). NCBI lineage: Eukaryota > Viridiplantae > Streptophyta > Magnoliopsida > Fagales > Fagaceae > Quercus > Quercus ilex. Next base: position 54,248,347 of record CM064913.1, on the reverse strand, counting down.
TCTTTTTTCTTTTTAATACAATTTTTGAGTTACAATCAAAAGTTTTTTGAAGCAATGCAATGATGGTTGTCACGTTAAAATGAGCTAAAAGCCTAACCCTCCAATAATGATCTTCTAATAACTGGGGACTCATGGCAATGCCGGTGAGCGAGGCTCAGGGTTCATTTTCTCCTGAACGCTCTAATATGAAGATATTGCCTTTATCATCCCTCCCTATCCTCAATTTATCATCAACATATCTAAAGGAGTTTAGATTAAGGAACAAGTACAATAAAGGTTTCAATAATTAGTAAATACTACATATAAAAGGGTGACTAAGGATACGTAATCTCGAGCCAACCTTGTGGATTGAAGATGCCAAGTAGAAGATCATAGTTCTTCCGGAACACATTCATCAACTATTGTTTTAACAAAGGCAAAAACAAATCAATTTCAAGGTTATATTTAGCCAACAGCTCCTCAATAGAAATCTTATGTGTCATAATTTTTCTTCTTTCCTTCGACTAAAAACAAAAACAAAAACAATGAAATGAAATGAAATTGATGAATGCAGCATACCTGGTCAGGAGTGATTGATGACTGGTCGTAACTAATGTCAACTCTCTGTAGAATATGGAACAAAAGCAGGTTACTATGAGTGTTTGTTTGTTGAATTAAAGAAAAAAAAAAGTAGAAAGTAACCAGAAAAATAGTGTAGCTTTTTAACTGCTTTTGATGAAATCTTGAAGGAGGCCTCAATCGTGAGCTTTCCATTGAACAAATTTAGCCCCTTTGCACTGAACTTGACCACATTCACTGCTTTTCCCTCCAATTTGGCACATTATAAGAAATGTAGATAGTTTAAGACATAAAGAATCACACCAAAAGACTGAGCAACAAATATAGACATTTTCAAGATACCATCTTTTTGGAATATGCTAAATTTTGAACTGTTCCACTGTCCAATATTGAACTCGAAAAGATTAAAGCTTTAGTTTTGCTACAAGAACTAAACATGATATTGAAAGATTTATACCTTAGTAACATCAATGATCTGGAAAAAATCTCCCAATGAAATGAAATCTCTCAAGCCTAGCTTCGTTCTCTTTGAACCCAAGATTGTAATTGTACTGTAAACAAGTTTCCAGCATCCACCCACCTTCCAATTTTAGAAATAAAGTTTATAAAATAGAAAAGAACTTATCTTCAACTAACTTTCAACCTCCAATTATGGAAATAACCTTAAAAAATATTGTTTTAACTACAAATCTCAGCCCAATTGCACAAGCATTATTGTAATATAATATAATATACCTTCTCTAGTTTCAGAGTAGGATCTGGAGTTGGATTCTGAGACTCTAGCAGCTTCACCAAACCTTCAATCTCAGATTTCTTTGCAGATGGGATTCCAAATATCCCTCTATTCAATCCTTGGAAGATGTTTGTATACAATCCATATTAAACATCACTTCAAATTGTTCACTTATGTTCATTACAGTAAAGAAATATAAAAAAGAATTATATCAATGAGGTTAAGGCATAGAAGTCAAGTTGGAGTACCTTGTATTGCCTGGTAAAGCTCTGTTTTGGCCTGGGCAAGTGTTTCATCCTCAACCGTGCCAGGGCTTTGTTCTGCAACTTTGGTGGAACAAATGGATCTAAAACTAGATATGCACTCGCCAAATATGGTGCTCTTGGTCCTTGGATGTGTGGCTGAGAATAATCTGAGAGTTTTAATGATTTTTGTGGCTCTTGGTTTTGGAGGAATGACATGGGAAGCTGGGATTGGTTGTTGAACAAGCTTAGTGGCCATGAATCAGAGATTAATGGTAAAAAAAGTTAAGCTGCTCTTGTGGTTTAGTTAGAAGGATGGAAGGTCAAGCTCATGGATTGGAAAGCAAGATATATGACCGCTATATCTTGTTCACTGGTAGAAGGATAATGCATTAATTAAGAAGAAATAAGTCTCTTTCCTGTACCCTGTAGAAAGTTCTCCACCACAGCCGCGGGTTATCAATCCCAACAAGTACTGAAAAAAGTAGATCCACGTTTTTGCTCATGGTTTATTTATTTTGCTAAACAACTCTTGGTTTTACTTTATATCTACTTTGCTTATTTAGTAATTTTCAAATTTACGTACTTTTCCTTCTCAACCGGGTTAAATCAAAAGTAGTTCTAAAAGAATAAATTATTTTACAATTTGTTGTCATTATTTTAACGTGATAAATTGTAGGTAGCTATTTATTATTTACGCATAGATCTATCATTTTTTCTTCACTATTCACACTCAGTTACATCACCGTTATAATAAGAAAAAATTGTGTAATAAATTGTGTTTCTATATTTTTTCTAAATGTCATTGCTCATCTGTGGAAAGTTTGAAGCTTGTTTAGGCAAAGAGTTACATATATTAATGAGAATAAGAAATCGTTAAAATTATAATACACACGCTTACACACTCTAATTGAAATCATGTTACACGATTTCAGCTCCTAACTTTCACAGCTATAAAAAGAAATATTGGTTTCACCAGACAGGATAACTGGCGAAATTTTATCCTTGATTGCTCTACTTTTTGCTCTTACACATTTTTTTTATTTTATTTTTTTTACTATTTTCAACATCTGAGGATATATTTAAAAATATATGGTTGAGAGTTCCCATGTGCGAAGTTTTTTTTTTTGATAAACAACACTCGATAAAACTTTCCATTAATCCATAATAGAGTTCAAATTGATTACATTTCATTGTATTTGGTCCTTAATAACTAAGGGGGTATCTTCTACCCAAACAATACAATCCTCCAAACCTTTGGCATTTTTTGCCAATATGTGAGCTGCCCTGTTGCAGCCCCTTCTGGTGTGAACAGCCTTCCATGAACTAAATTGCCTCAAAGACCATTCAATGCTTTCAATTACCTTCCTGATGGAGTTTTGAATAGGACCTTGCCCTCTCAGAGCATTCACCACAATCTGCGAGTCGCTCTCAATGATGATATCTTTGAGTCCAAGATCCCAAGCCAATTGTATCCCCTCCTCCATAGCTTTAGCTTCCGTCTCTAACCCATGTGCGTAGTTGTGTGTATGTAGTATGTACATGTCAGTAGCGGCATATCCAGCAGAGACAGCATATTACTATATTTAGAAGCTATAGCCTATATAAGTGAAATTTTGTTTTTAAAATGTCATTATTTCTCATAGAACGCGAATGGTATGAAACAATTTGGAGACCAAAGGGGGATGCATAAGTACAACGTTACATCGTAAATAGAAAAGCATTTATCAAAACCTGATTCTCCCAGAAAAATCACTTCAACCTAATCTTCAATGATGATCAGTCCCCACCTTTTGGCTTTTAGGTGTAGTTCTTCTGACTCTCACTCATTCTCCCCCATAGAAAAGAGCTTTGATTTAAACACCAAGAACAAGATCCCCCAACCCGTGGAGATATTGCCAAACAAAGAGTCAAATAGTGAACACGATATAGCAATCCTAGCTTGCTGTCCATTGACCTTGAGCTCCACCCTTTTGTTTAGAACACAAGAACAGCTTAACCTTGCTTACTCTCTCCACAAAGGTGTCCCATACCATGGAAATCATGCTCTCCACAGCATTACACTAATTAGTATTACTGCCGTGCATTTTTGTTTTTTACTCTGAACTCAATTAGTGCAATGCTGATGTTCCATACCACTAGAAGAGCAGGTGCACCATTTAATTGGTCATCATTGGGGTGTCATTAGAAGAGTAATAAATTCCTGCAGAAATGCCCTTCTGGATTTAAAGCCATAAATTAGAAAATAATATGACACCAGCCAGGGTAGGGATCATATAGCAATTTGCATGCTAAAATTTCCCCAACCATTGAGATGAAATGATACGATTGATATATAATAAAATTGATGTTAATGGTAAATTCATGAAAAAGTAATGTTATATCAATAATAACTTGTCAACTTAACAAACCCAAAGAAATCTATGAGATTCTGAGTTCGAAACCTCTAAAAGTTGCTAGCTCGACAAGTTGTGAAATTTGCAAGTATCTAGCATTGCTCTAACTTTTAGAGTTTAGAATAGTTTTTTTACTTTTTATACCTAAAGGTAGCCTCATAGGGTTGAACATAGATACCCTTAAAACAGTGGGGTTCTGAAAATAATAAAAAACTCAGGCCACTTCTGCCATGCAATTCTTGATGCACATCACATCACAAACTTAAACAAAAACCAAGTAAAATGATGGTAAATAAAATTTTGGTAGATGTACTTTGTCCCAAGTCTCAATAAGCCCAAGACATATTCATAATTCCATGCCACAACACGTTTTGCTTGGGGGGAGGGGAGGACACTTTCTGAATGTCTTGACTACTTGCAACAACATTCTAAGCAGCAGTATTAGATTTTTCAGGCTCTTGCTGTTGTTTCCACTGCTCAGGGGTCAGAGCTTTCTTTATTGATAGAGCATGAATTTCCTTCATTTCCTCTTCCAGAGCACCATTCACCAATCGGTGCCTCTCCAGCAACCTCTTCCCTTCAAATTGTTCTGATACAATTTCAATTGCAAAACTTGCTCCACAACTGAAAATCACTTAAAATTGAGTAAAACAAGTTTGATAAACACCACAAAAAACAAGGCAGAGAAAAGTTCTGAATTCAAAATACATATGTCTGCAAGAAAGAACCTACCCTCCAGATGTATCAATTACATCCTGAAACAAGAAAATAGAAGAATAAATTGCCAGAGAACAAGTGACAGATTCAAAAGTGTTTACAGGGAATATGAAAAGGACATCCAATAAAACAAGTTATATAAGGAATGCAAATAGAAATGTTAAAAAAAGGGAAATCCTCATGTTTCAAACGGAAACATCCAGAATTCAAATCCCCCCACCCCCGATCCCAACTATTTATTATTACCCAAAAAAAAAATCTATATGTTTTAAATGGCCTGGACAGGATTTATTATCTTGTGTAACAGCTGCATGCACACTCTACAATTTATCTCTTCTTTTTTTTAACTTACTTTTTAATTCCTCTAAATATCTTTGGTTGTAGTACAACCACCAAGATCTCCAAGTAAATTGCAGACTATATCTGATCACAATAGTTGCTATCTGCTACTTAATAATTTTATTTAATTTCTTATGAGCAAATCATTTCCCAGAACATCTTTGTAATCTGCTACTTAATAATTTTCATAGTGGGTAGGCCAAATATGATAACAAGATTCCGTTATTAATAAATGTCTTCCCCAAAATTTTATTTTGTTACTCATTATAACAATACAAACTCACATTCTTTGTAGAACAAAATATGTTTTATTCTTCTTTTTTATTCTTTTTTTTTTTTTTTAAGAAGAAGAAAAAGCTTTAAAACAGATTATAACAAACCCGATATTTTATTAGAATAAGCATTCTCCATTAGTTGTGGAACTCTGTTAAGAATTGCATAGTCGTGCCTCTGAACGTGCTATTGCAACCTTTCCACTTCATAAAACGTCCCCGAATTTCTCCCTCTCGCCTACAACTAAACTCAAACACAGATCACTCTCACCCAAACTTAAAAACAGGTGCTGTCCCTCAACCCTTGAACACATGGCATCACCAAGTGGGACTGCATAACACCAAGCAAGTGGCACAAACGGTCGCATTGCAACACCTCCAGCTCCAAGGGCATAGAAGCCAACTTTACCCCCACAAAGAAAGCATAAGCCACACGGACCAGCCATGTCCAAACCTAGAAGCAGTAGTAGTAACAAACTAACAATACTTGGTCTAAAAAAACTTAACCCGACGTTGCTTGAATTGATGCAGCCTAATAACCTTAATCTGAAAGAGACCTTCCAACACCTTTTATACCATGGTCAAGGATCTCAGTTTCATTTTGCGAACAATGACATTCAGCCTCCTAGAGTTCACAGCACTTTGAAATAATAATATATACTGTCGACATTATGATTGTTCCAATGTGATTTCACCTACCATACTAGGATTCCGCATTTGTTTCGCACAAAAACAATTATATTCTCTCTTGAATTTAAATTTTATATTTTTTGAAAAGGATAAACAACAACAACAACAATGATGATGATGATGTAATATAGATCGCATAGCAAACTCACATGTTAACTAACATTATTAAAGCAATTGTCTGACATCTAATTGCAGCTGAATCACATAAAAGCCAACAGAACCTGTCCCAAACCTAGTAACGAGTGGGGTTTTGAGGTTAGGTTTGATTCGTCTAATATTATATCCCTACTATCGACAAAGATTATAAAAAACACTATTGGAAAACAACAAATTTATATGAATATTACGAACTGAACTGAAATTAATATACAGATGAACCCAAAAGACAAAGTAAAAGAAAACATGAACCTAAAAAAAAAAAAAAATTGAGTTAGGGCTTACGAGATGTGAAGGATTCATCTTTGACTTCAATGAAGATTCCACTTGTTCCTTTGTCACCCCCATATCTGGTTCTGGCTCTAGCTCTGTGTGTGAGGTTCTGACTTACGAGTTGTAGCTGTCTGTGTGTGTGTGTGAGAGAGAGAGAGGTTCTGACTTACGAGGGATCCGGATCCTCTCCATTTCCTTTTGAAACCGAGGGACATTCTAGCCTTTTGCCCCTAATTGTTTTTTTATTTAGCAATTTGCCCCTATTTCGAAACTATATAGGGATATGCCCCTGTTTCAATACTCGATTACCCTAAAATCGAGTTTCAATGAAATACTCGATTTGTAGAAAATCGAGTTATGCCCGATCAAACTTAAAAAAAAAAAAAAAAAAAAATTTGCATGTAACTCGAGCTTAGGGAAATCGAGTTCCATGCAAAAATTTTTTACAAGTGTGATTGCCCAATATTCAGGGAGACCTATAGCGGCGTTTTTAAGCTCTATAGTGACGTTTTTAAGCCCTATAGTGGCGTTTTTCTGAAAAAAAATTTTATACTAGGTTTCAGTGGCCCTATAGCGGCGTTTTTTAATCCCTATAGTGGCGTTTTTCTGGAAAATTTTTTTATACCAGGTTTCAGTGGCCCTATAGCGGCGTTTTTTATCCCTATAGTGACGTTTTTAAGCCCTATAGTGACGTTTTGGAACTCGATTTCCATTTACTTGAGTTTCATGAAATTTTTTTTTTTTTTTAAAGTTTGATCGGGCATAACTCGATTTTAAACCAATCGAGTACTTTAAGTAACTCGATTTTAGGGTCATCAAGTATCGAAACAGGGGCACGCACCTATATAGTTTCGAAACAGGGGCATTTTGCCAATTAAAAAAATAAAAGGGGGTAAAATGCCAGAATGTCCTAAAACCGAGAGGGTTCAGTTCACCTTAGGGATTTCTTTTTAAAAATGAACCCCACAAAAAAAACGTGTCACATCATAACTTAACCCACTTAATTTAAACCACACTTAAACTAGAGGCTCTTTAACACGACTGGATCTTTCAACTATCCAAAAAAACAAAAAACTCCCTCTTTCTTCATATCTATGATAAGTTTGGGCCATTGGTATCCTTTGGGCTTGAACTGTTTGATGGGTGTAGTTGAGCCTTTTTCAACCTAAACCAAAATTTAGTTTTTAGTGGCATTAGTAAGATCTTATATAATTCCACAATCCTACACAATCTTTTTTATGATCCTACCAAACACGTAATTCTGCTATGATCCTAATCATTTTAGTCAAGTGGATACATAAGATCTTACAATCATATGATCCAAATCACAATTTTGACAATCATAAGTAAAACTGCCTATCATGACTTCTTTCAGACCCACAAAAGTAAGAGTTTTATGTAAGTATAATATTTTGAGCAAAGTTTTTTTTTTAATAATAAAAACAATTTAGAATAAAAGTCTAATAACCCAATGAAAAAACCTATTTAGTATAATTTTTTATAATAAATTTCCCCCAATATTTCACTCAAAAAGAAAACGGGAAAAAAAAAAATTTCCACCAATATTTATGGTGGAGGGCAATGCATCCTTAATAAAAATTAAAACTTAGTGGGCTTTTATAAGTGGGTGGGCCTAATGCTGTCCACCCAAATCGAACCTCACCCCCAAAAAATTGACCTAAGAGCATTCGCAGCAGTGGTGGCAAAATTTTAGCTATTTAGTTACACAAAAAGTCACTTTATCTATTTTACATACACACATGCTACAGCAGTGGATCTATTTTAGCTTTCAACACAATAAAATAATATACACATCACAATAAAATAATCTAACCACTACGATAAAATAATATATCCTACTTCCCAAAAATAAACATCCACTCTACCATCAGCCATAGCCAAAGCCACAACCACACCCACAACCACCACCACCACCACCACCACCACCATAGCCACCAAACCCATATGAAAATGCATAAATAAATTAAAAAAAAAAAAAAACTTAATCACAGCAAGGAGAATAGAGACATGGGCGGCAGCGATGGCTTGCGGCTGAGGGAGTGGCCGGCGATCTGAGGGAAGAGGGAGTGGCCGCCGGCGAGCTGAAGGATGAGGGAGATGAGGGAGCGGCCGGCGAGCTGAGGGATGAGGGAGATGAGGGAATGGCCGGCGAGCTAAGGGAGTGGCTGCCGGCGAGCTGAGGGATGAGGGAGCGGCTAGCGAGTTGAGGGATGAGGGAGTGGCCGCCGGCGAGCTGAGGGATGAGGGAGTGGCCGCCGGCGAGCTGAGGGATGAGGGAGATGAGGGAGCGGCTAGCGAGCTGAGGGATGAGGGAGTGGCCGCCGGCGAGCTGAGGGATGAGGGAGATGAGGGAGCGGCTAGCGAGCTGAGGGATGAGGGAGATGAGGGAATGGCCGGCGAACTGAGGGAGTGGCCGGCGAGCTGAGGGATGAGGGAGTGGCTGCCGGCGAGTTGAGGGATGAGCGAGTGGCCGGCGAGCTAGAGAGAAAATTTGAGGAAGAAAGAAGAAAGAGAGAAGCCGGAGAGAGAGAGAATAGGAAAAGATTATTTAAAGTGAGAAGAGAGAGAAATGTAATAAAAAAATAAATTTTTTTTTTTACTTGTGAGCTACAGTGCACATCTAAAGATAGATGTGCACTGTAGTTTTGGAGCTAAATCTTTTAGATTTAGCTCCACTGCTGTGTGGTGTTTTTTGTGATTTTGAACTAAAAAAATAGCATTATACCTATATAGCACCACTGCTGCGTATGCTCTAAAAGGCCGAAACTACAAAATCATCGAACTCACAACAGAAGGAAGCTCTGTGGTATTCCCAAATCGCTCTGATTATTCAACCAAGGCCTCCTCAGTGCACCCATAAGGTAAACCCTAAATTATGATCCCAATCCTTGTCTTTTTACTTATTTGATTTGTTTATTCTACGTATCATTTCGTTTCTACTATCTCGTTGCTTAATTTTCTCGTAGATTAACTGAAATATATATATATATATATATTTTTTTTTTTTCTGTTGTGTTTTTTGTCTTCTGTTTGGTTGGTGAGAAAATGATTGAAAATAGTTTAAATCGAATTATTGGGTATCGGATTTAAGACTTAATGACTGAGAAATGAAAACCCATCTGAGCTTTATACGCAAATCAAGGAAGTTAATTTCGTACCGTACCGGCCAGCAAACCGATACAAATACCCCCCTTATTTCGTACCCGAAAAAATACCGGTCGTACCGGCGAATATCGGTCATTCCGGGCGGAAAGTAAAAACCGGCCGGTAAAAAAAGCTTCTTAAAAAAAAAAAAAAAACAAAACATGAAAGTACCAAATGGCTCACGTCGCCTTCAGGCTCAGCACCACTTTGTTGGTCGTCGTTAACATTTTGCTGATTTTCCCTTCGTCTTCCTCCTTCAGCTTCGTCCGTTTACTTCCCTTCTTCTTTTTCATTTTCTTTTTTCTCTTCTTCTTATCTGCTGTTTAGACTACAGCGCTGCACCCACCCCTTGGTCCTTTTGTTTTGTGTGGTTCTAGGAGTCTTATCTTGTGTGTACTGACACCACACGTGTAAACATTGACATTTGAGTGGATGAGTATCAGGCACTGCTAGTAGCAAATCAAAGGACCTACTAGCTAAAATTTTAAGTTGTATTTTATTGGTTTATTTCTTGTCTACGGGCTCAGGCCTACTAGCTAGAATTTTGAGTTGTATTTTATTGGTTTATGTCTTGTCCATAGCTCATAGCTGATCAGTTTAGTACAGCCCATGGACTCTATTATACTCATATTACTTTTCCTTTAATAAAATAATTCTACCTTTTTTATGTCAAAAAAAGAGTTTGAAATTTCAATGACATCTTTTATTTCAAATTTTCATCTATTGTCACTTAGTAGTTTTATATTTTTATTAATTAATAGGCTGATATGTGAGGTAGATATAAACAATAAGTGAAATATTATATGCTTATAAATTTAAATTTAAGTGCTCATAATAATTAAATTATTATTATGTGAACTTTAACTACGAAACATATAAATATAAATATATGCTCTAGAATAGAGATTTTGTATGTATGTATATATTAAATATATAAAATAGCAGTAAATTCGAAACGGTATATCGGTATTGACTGGTATCCGAAATATATCGTATCGGTAGCCAGACCGGTATAGCCTCCTGTAGGGACCAGGTTTGAGGGAGTGGACCCAAGTCCAGTTTCCCCGTAATGAATTTATAGAGAATGGGCTCAAGAACTAGGCCCTAGTGAGGAATGCAACGGCCATGCATGGTTGTGTGTGAGCGCTGGTAGCTTAAACATGGGTTAGGGTACACAATGAGGTTCCTTAGACAGAATTCACAGAGCTTGAGGTTCTTCTTATTTCTTTTTTAGAAAGATTACAAGGCTTCAGAGGATATAAGCTGCTACAGTATTTCCTTTCCCTCGTTTTTTCCGTCCCCTTTCAAGAGGGACTTCTTGCATTATATATCTCTTTCTCAGTTGATCCTAGCCCTACATTTGTTGGGGAGTGAGGCCATTACTTGAGTGCCTGTCCCATCAGCCACCTTCCTATTTTCTCTGTGGGATGCGGCAACCAAGGTGACACTGTTGAGGCGTCCCCTCCTCATTAATGCGGCCAGGACGTTAGTTGAGGGCATTTAATGTGGAGGTGACAGTTCGTCCCGAACTTGCTCCTCCACCATGCTTCTATTGCTGATATGCGGTACCTGCTCCCTGCCCTTCGAATGATCAAGAGGGCTCCCTTGGTGACGTGTGGCCGGTTAATATTATGGCGTCGGATTTCCGAGGATGGAGACATCCTCGGCGTGCCTTATTGGGCCTCTGGGCTTACTGCTTCCATCCTCGGACCAAGAGGGTCTCCTCGGCTTGGGCCTTGGGCCTGGTTCGAAGTGGGCCGGGGTTGCCTGACTATTTCTTGGCCCCACACCTCCGGTACGGTATTGACTTGCTTGACGCAAATACACTTCTATGCTTGGATTTGAAATCTTTCCTGATTTTGCAACCGGTAAAAGTAGCTCTTTATTTTTAGTGGAAAATTTTTGGATTTGATTTTATTGTACCTATTTTTGCCTGAAAATTTGTGGGTTTTTTTTTTTTTTTTTTTAATAAAAAGATGCTTAGCGTTGTAGGTATTTCGAATTCAGCGTTGTGAATTAGGAATTTTGGTTGATTATAAACAAATTTATTCATTGCCTAGCTATTTTGCTGCTTTGTCGGTTATTTAAATTTTCAATAACTAGTTTGTCCAGGTTCTGATAATGGGCTGCACTCAGACTGTGTGTATTCCATAATCAAGTAGTTTCGTTTAGGTTTTCTTAGAAAGATATAAAAGGAGGCTATATATTTTCTTGGAGCTGATAATTGGACAAGAAAAACTTTGAACTATAAACTGAACTTGGTATGACAGACCTATATGATGTACATAAAGGTTAGTGTGCTGAAATAGCTGAAAGAAGTTTAAAATTTTTCCCAGAAAATGTGAAGAGTAGAAAATTTTCTTTCTTATAAACAAATATATTAGATTCCCCGGTTGAAATCTGCACTTGATTATACAATTCAATGCCTGGGTATGATGCTGGTCAGGTTGTAATTAACGTTGATTCTAGCAGCACCTTGTATCAAGATTTTCACCTTATAGTAGAGTGCAATGTCTAATTTGTTTGTGTTTCTTTCCAGGCTACACTGAAACTGATGTCAATCTGCAATATATTATGCAGCAGAGACACTAGTTGATTGACCTGATATGAAATAGAAATGTAGTTTGTTTGCTTATTCACAAATAATTTTTTGTTGAGTAATTTTAATTGATTGGCTTGTTACTTGAACATTGTGCTTCTTAACAAAGAAAATAAAAACTGGAAATTATATGTTTTCTAATTGCAGATTTTACAAGTTTCCAACAAATAAGCAAAATGGCTGGTTCCAGGGTTGCTCATGCCACCTTGAAAGGACCTAGTATTGTCAAGGAGCTATGCATTGGGATGGCACTTGCTTTGGCTGCAGGTAGCCTCTGGAAAACGTACCACTAGAATGAGCAGAGGAAAGTGAGGCAATTTTATGACTTGTTGGAGAAGGGTGAGATCAGTGTTGTTGTCCAAGAAGAATAGATCTTTGTAATTTCTGTCTTGGTTCAATGGACACGTTTGGCAGTTTGTTGATCATTTTGTGCTCCCCTCTATTTGGCTCTTGAACCTAAGATGAGCTTAGTTTGGATTTTAAGTGAATAAATGTACTGATTTTGCTTTAGATATAAAACACATGTAAGTTTCATGATATTTGCATGTGGTTGGTCTTATGATTTTGCTCAAGTGAAAGATGTAATTGTCCGCTGTTATGCTGCATGTCATGGGTGTGCTGCCCATAATATCTTTTAAGCTCGATAATAATCCAATGAAATGAAGCTCTCACAAATGAGCAAAACTTTAAAACTAAACTGGTTGCAAGTTGTATGCACTGTCCTTTGTTTGATTCTATATATCAGGGTGACTTATTTGCGTGCAGTCGTCAGATGCAGAGCAATTTGTTTCAGTCTTACGGCTATGGGCAAGTTGTACAATTGCATTGAGAAGTATCAAGTATGTGTCTGTTTTGACTTTGAAAATGAATGCAACATTGCTAGTTTGCTATTAATTTAAGTGGAGTAATGCGGATGTGATGAACTTGGCCCTTACACAAGGATCATTTGCAAATTTGCAAAAAGGGCTGGATAAAGCTATTTTTGCTCTGAGATAATTCAAGAATTTGTTGGCGTCATTCTGTAGGCAACATGCCTGCTTAAAAGCGAATAGGGATAATTTCATTAATAATGCAGAGGACAACGGTGACAAAAATGAAGGTGGAAGTCTCATGATACGTTAAATATAAAATAATATTCCAAATATTACAGGCAATCTAAGAATTTCATGACTTTTTTCTTAATTACATTCTATAAAATGTAAAATTACATGAATAAGAAATTAATTTAAGAACCCTTGATCTAAGTTTGGAGGATAATGAGGTGATGGGTGTTGGTGTCAAGGTTAACGCGCTAGGCAATGCCCGCTACAACGTTTAAGGCACTTATCTATAAGTTTAACTACAAGACGGGAAAGTGTTAAATATCCACCTTGTCAAATAAATTGGTCTTCTAAATTGTGGTTTCCATTCCTTAAACAAATACTATACCATACAATATGCGCAAACAAGAGCGTGTCAATATTGAAAAGATGGAGATGATGAACATAACATATGAACATTGTAAAGTTGTGATTTACAACTATGTATATGTTGGTTTTAATTCCGTGTCAAATTTGATTGTAATTCTGTTCAATCATTTCTCTATATTTTTGTGGGATTTTATGTAAGAGCTATGTGTGAGAGTTTAGTGAATAATCTATGAAGAAGTGTTTTTCACGACTTGAATAAAAATAGAAAAACAAAGAGATGTTATCATCGTCAGTTGAATTATTTTAATAGACACGTGGCTAAATTTTGAAAGGTGTACCTAAGGAACTGCATCTAAAGTATTGTATCTAAGTTTTGTCCAAAATAAAAATAAAAAACATACCGGGCCTTTATGCATGTTTAGTTTCATATAACCTTTTTATAAATAATTTACAAAATTTAATATTTAAGAATCTCAAAAAAGAATGATGAAATAAATAAATGAAAAAAAAAGGAATAATAAAAAACTTGTGGCATAAATATGAGATCCACATAAATATATATATATATATATATATATATATATATATATATATAAAGAGTAGCATCTAGACCTTAAGTAATCCAGTCTCTTAAAGCTTCAATGGAATAGATATAATCATGTAATAGCATTCATGTGGCCTTTGCACTCAAGATAACATGTTGAAGGGTAAAGTTTTAAGATATTGAAACTTCATAGCTTGGGCTTCAAAGATTCAAGATAATCTATAACATAAAAATGATTTTAATTAAAGTGAATATTAAGAGCCTTGTAGTTGAATTGGCACATTTCCATGCACAAAGTGCTTGGGATCTAAGGGCAAAGGGTTCGATTTGCGAGATTATAACTATCTCAAACAAAAAAGATTTTAATAAAGTGAATACCATAACATGATTAGAGGCAGAACATATAAAAAAAATGATAAGGAAGCCACCAAAATTGCTAATGCGTTTTCAGAAAATAGGATTTTTTTCAAGTGGAATGTATCAAATTTTCAATTTCTTTTGCTAATTTGGCTAACTCTAATGTATCAAATATATACGGAAACAATACTCATGGTTTTAGTTGAAATAGAATTTTAATCTCAAGCAAACTATCTCCCTAAGAATGTCACTAAAATTAAATCAATTCTAAAATCAAACTCAAACTTTTAATCCAAGAAAAAAAAAAAAACTCAAATTTTGTAAAACTTGAACTTTTTCATGTGTGTCTATTGAAGATTTGAAAAGTGGATAAATTAAAACTTTAAATTGTTGATAATTGTGTATTAGAAAAGTTGTAGATAATTCATAAAGTGAAGAGAAAAAATAAAAAAGAAAGAGAAGTTGATATCCACAATTAAGCATTTGTGTCTATCCAAAAAAATTATAAAGCTATAGAGGAAAAGTTGATAAGAACAAAAAATTGTAGATAATTCATAAAAGTTTTGTTTCTATCTAAAAATGGTTGCATTTTGTTGCAGTCATTTGACACAACAACAACTTCTAAAGCCAACTTTAAAATTGTTGCAATTTAGTGCAATCATTTGGCACAACTACAATTTATAAGCCTAACTTTTATGATATGACTAGTATTATACCCATGCGTTGCATGGTTTTAATTATAAACTTTTAGTATAATTTTATTGAGAAATAGTAAATTAATAATCACTTGAATATAGATTATATAAATTGCATATAAATTATTGTTCTTAAAAGTATCAAGCAATCACACAACATATTTATATGAAAAAATTCATAAATTTAATAATTATAAAACCCTATGGAAACTTAACCAAAACTATTTCATTTGCCAAAAAAATAAACATAATTCTCTTCTAATCAATATAAGAATACATTAAAAGAACCGTATATATAGAAAATTTTCAATTGGGAAGATGTTAGATTTCTAATCAATTTAGGAATTATAAGAGAAATAGAATTATTAGGAAAAATATATGTATAAAAAAAATTATAACAATTAACTTAAAAAAAAAAAAAAAAACATAAAACTCGTCGCTTAGGATGCATATTTATCCAAAAAACTTGGAAGTTAGGACTTGGGAGAGTTCTATTAGACATAGAATTTCAAATTATATTGAAGTTAAATTATAAGAGAAATTATTAGATGGTTTGGAATTAAAGAAACACCTATCCTATGTGAAATTCTAATCAATTTATATATATATATATATATATATATATATATATATTGTTAAAATATGTTTCTATCCAAAAAACAAATAGCGTATATTTTTTTCTAAAATTATTTTTTATCTATAATTTTAAATTTTAAATAAAATATTAATGGTTACACGATCCTAATCTAAGTAAATTAGTTATTTTATCCCTTAAGCTCTATATATCTTTATATATTAAGAGAATTTAGAAAGTTAGTTATGCCTTTAGAAAATGTCAAAAATACCTCTAACCTAATTAGATAATCTTTATTCTTAAAAAATAAAAAATAGGGTAAAATTGTAATTCAACAAAAACTAGCACACACTAAACTCAGTAATTTACTCTATTTTAAATCATAAATTTTAGTTTCTTAAAAATCCATTCATGTGTAACTCACTAACAATAGATAAATTCAAATTGAAAAATTACATTAAACTCAAAATAAATAAATAAAGAGTCTCATCGCACATGCAAAGCGCATGTGATGAGGCAAATATAGCTTATTTTTTAGCTTAAAATGCCCTTTTCGTCTTTTTTGTTTGATAGATTAATTTGAACTCATTTTCTCATATTAATAAATCACACTAGTTAAGGTATAGCTTAGTTCCCTTCTAACTTTAACAGATGCCACCAAATCATCCTGTAAAGAGTTCTTCATGTGGCATAAAGAGGGGGGAAAAGGTATTCATTTAGGATAATCACAACATGTAAAAAACAATTTTAAAAAAAAAACATTAAAGCACTGAAAATAAAATTCTCCCAAGAGAAGAATTAGCTTAATCATTGTAATATTTTTTATTTAGGTTTAATAATAATAATAATAATAATAATATACTTAGATTAATGTGAGGATTTTTTTTTGTTAGATGACATACAAATTTTAAGTGTGTAAAACATAGGGACAAAATAATTGTGAGAGAGAGGTCTACTTTTTTTTCTTTTTGAGAAAGAGAGAGATGTCTACTTGGTAGAACAACATGTATGACATAATTTTTAGGACTAAGATATTTAGAGTTATTAATTATGATAACTTTACCTTAGAATTAAATCATATCCATCCACTTTCTCCAAAAAAAAAAAAAAAAAAATCAAATCCATCCATTGAGAAATGAGTGGTGTGGTGTGCCTTTTTCGCAACTGCAGGCTGGGCTGCCTCCTGCCACGTTATGGCCCAATGGTTCTGGGTAGGAGAGTCAGGACTAGCTTGACTGCAACACACCCCAAGCGAACTTGTGCACAAGCTAGAGCCCATTTACTAAGACCTTGGACATGTGCCCATGGCAGATGAAACTGTTACAAAAAATTTATGGTAGGCATGTGTAATATGACAATAATAAGTAGAATATGCTTACTGTCAGCCAGAAAAACGGAAAATACTAAATCATGATCTTAATAAAGGAAGAAGTAATGCAGTAATATAAATGCAACATGATTAAGATGATAACAATGAGGAAATGAAAATCACACTAATGCTTGATCAATAAACTGGGAAAACTGAGCCCCAAAGACTTGATTTATAAGGCCAAAATCGAGTCTTTGAGACTCGATATGTTAGTAAATTATATAGTTTCTGAACCAGGCCTAGTAACTATATAGTTGAAAAGTTATGCTTAGTTACCCATTTTCACCAATCTGGATCCTTATTACTTGGAGCACAATAGGTTTTTCAGTTAAATCTAACACATAATTTTATTAACCAATAAGATTTTTTTTAAGAGAGAGTTTCAATTTATGGCGTCCGCTCCTGATAATAGCTCTTTATCATCAAATTAAAACACCAATCAGTTTTTGTGTAGGCGGGGATTGAACCCTAGATCCTTATACAACCATCACTATAACTGGAACCCACATTAACCAATAAGATTTAAACATTATTTTCTTTTTGAAAGAAAATTATCTTAAATACAGCTATATGTTTAAAATATACCTAAGAAACTTTATCTAAATTTCCTATAAGTCAAATATTCGATAAATTATTAATTAAAAAAAAATGCAAATTTAAAAATTACTTGCATTGTGCTAAGAGTTTTGTTACTCTTAATATGCAAGGTTCAAATTCCACATCCTTCAACTATCAAATCATTTAAAAAAAAAAATGCCATGCACCTATACATTTTTGCCAATTCTATCTTATGTCATTCCCTTCATCATGATAATGGCCAAATAACTCATAGATTGCTGGGTTGTAAAATAGTCAAGTCGAGTATTAATTATTAAACATTCATGTTTGTTCATTTGATTTTATTTTGTACTCAAGCTCATTACTAATCAAAATTACATGTTCAAATTTGGTTCATTTTTTTTTTTTTTTGTCAAACAAGCTCAAACTTGTTTACGAGTTACTTGATTAACTTAATTCTTTTCCTATATATATTAAAAAAATTTACACCACCAAATCTATGAATTTTTATTTTTTACTATGAATATACCATATATGTTATCAATAAAACCACAACTTATAATTTAATATCATATGAACCTATTTACAAACTTATATAATCCAATTTCAAGTCTATATAACTATATTTCTAGACAAATATACATAAATAAAAATATAATATTATATATATTTAAATCAAGTCTCATGTTCACAAGTGTGTTCCAATTACTGGTAAAGTCTTTAATGGTTGAATAAGAGATCTGGAATTCAATCATCCTAAAAGTTTAGGATTTAAAATGTATTCTAGCATATAGTTTAGGATTTAAACTTGAAATTCTTGGATTTGTTAATTATGTTCAATTTCTTATTGTATTGATTAGTGAAGAGATTATATTGGTGGGAATTGAATGTGGGACTTCAATTTGCATTTTTTTTGCCATAAGTTTCTTTATATTTGTGTACTATTGTGCTTTTATGGTTAAATCAATGGATTTGACCATCTATCCTTTAGAAGATGAAGGGTAATAAAATTAAGGGTAAATGTGTTCACAAAATATGAAATTTGTTAATTTGGATGAAAACCTAACAAATTTATTTAGTATAAACTTTAGGGATTTAAATTTTATGTCATGGTCAAATCAGAAAGGCTAATTTGTATTTACCCTTCTCTCTTAACTACTAGAAGAGAAACTGTCCACTTGAGAGAGAGAGAGAGAGAGAGAGAGAGAGAGAGAGAGAGAGAGAGAGAGAGAGAGAGAGAGAGAGAGAGAGGCTATCAAGTGTCAAGAACAAGGTGGCATACCATGCATCTGGTGCACGTATGCTCTCTCTCACATTTTCTCTTTAAAAACAAGATTCAAATTCATGCCCTTTTGCACCGTTTTCTAAAATTGCGACAAAGATTAGTCTAGTGCTCTTAAGCCCCAATTTGTCATGATCTAAACCTGTGGAATGGACACAAGGCAAGTCCCTAAAACTAGGGTCTTAATTCTTAAACTATCTCGATTATCTTAGCTTTGTTGATCACAACTACTTTTGTACAAAATTATCTTTAACTAGTAGCGAGCCACAAATTGGATTCAAGAGAATGCTATTTATGGTAAATATGGTCAATAAAAGTAAAGTGATATCAATATCTTGATTTAGTTTTTCCGTTTTTGTTTCACTTGGATTATATGTGTTTAAAACCAAAAGATCACATTTTAGAAAGATAAAAATCAAAATATTTTATTTATATTTGTGTTATATTTATGTTTTTGTTTATGCTCATGTTTATCTTTTGTGGCCTTGTTAATTATGAAATCAATGTACATATATTTTACGGCAATTTTAATTATCCATTATACATGTTTCAATTGTTTGGACTAGAACTTTAAGCATTTTGCAAAAAATTTATAAGGTGACTATTAAATTTTTTTTATAAGGTTCAATTCTTTTTTTTTTCTATATTTTTAATTTACTATTTATTAAATAAGATTGTTTTAGAATATATTATATAACATTATTAAAACAGTGTAAAGCCTAGAAAATCAAAATCAATTTACGGTTTTCTCAATTTTTTTTTTCAAAAAATTTGAAAGAAAAAAGAAGAAGAAACTCTTTATCTAAAAAGAGGACCACTGCTAAGCACCAAAGGTTTGCACGGCTACATTATTAGGCTCCGAAATTCTATTGTTAGATGCGTTAATACATTTAGAAGAAAATAACCAGGTTATAAATACAAGGTTTGCAAAAAGCCTAATTTACAACAAGGAAAATACTTTTATCATAACATTTATTTAAAAGTTCATTGAATTGTGTCTCGGTTTGGGTTAATTGATCTTACTTGTTTATTCATCCCGGCAAATAAATGGTGCAATTTTGTTGGTTCAATTCAAAATATAGTTTTGCTAATGATTATCATCCGTAAATATGATGCTACTAAAACTAATAATGCACCAAAAATTTGGATCGAAGAATATCTTATTTATGATCAAGATGGTCAATAAAATTATAGTGATATCATTATCTTGATTTAGTTTTTTCCCTATTTATTTTGTTTGTATGATATATGTTTAAAATCAAAGTGTGATAATTTAGAAAGCTAAAGGGCACATAATAATAATAATAATAATAATAAAATTATTATTATTATTATTATTATAGTTACTATTATGTTTATGTTTATGTTTTTTATTTTATGGCCATGTTAAGTATGAAATTAGCATACATATATTTGATTTCTTTTGTTTAGGCTAGTTTGGAGAAAATCGTACCAGCGTTGCAAGATATTCATGAACTTGTTGGTGCTAAATAAATTTACCAACACGTGTACCTTTTTTAGAAACTGTTAATATTTCATTTCAAACAACTGAAGTTAACAGAGTATTAGGGGTGAATATAATAGTTCAAGTTACCAAACATTTGGTTGGCTTGAACATTATATCATATTGGTCGCAGACCTCTGCGTTTCGCATGATAATATTTTTAGGGTGGTGTTATTTAACTTATTTTTTGCAATTTGGACTAATTTAATAAATAGTAACTGTGGGGCCAAATGATCCGGCGGCCCAGCCCACTACGTTCCTGGGCCAAAGGCCCGAGCCGAGGAGACAATCCAAATCCAGGGACGACCTCATCATCGGACGTCCGAGGGTTTGAAGGATAGGCTCGAACCAAACGGTCACCTCAACATTAAATACACCTGACAATCACCCTGGCCGCCTTAATGAGGAAAGGACCTCCACCAGTGTCACCTTGGAGGCCGTGACTCCCAAAGAGACTGGGAAGGCGGCTGATGGGACAAGCACCTAAGCAAAGGGCCTAATCGCTCAGCAAATGTAGGGCTAGGATCAATTGTAAGGGGGATATATAATGTAAAGGAATCCCTCCTGAAAAGGGGAGAGGGACTCTTCAGGGAAGTAAAAAAAACAACAAGAAAGAAGAAGAGAGAAGGAAGGAGAGAGAAAAGGGGTAAGAGCCTCCTCGGCCATGGGCCAAGGAGCCTATCCCAGATGTAATTTGCTCTAAATCCTTTTTTCTTTAAATAAAAGAGGCCGGAGTCCACGCCATTCGAGCGCTGGCAGGTGCCTAGACCTTCAACCCACTCTCTATAAATTCATTGCGGGGTTCGTTGGGCTTTTGACCCGGGTCCATTGGGCTTGGGCAGCCAAAAACCCAGTCCCCACAATTGGCGCCGTCTGTGGGAAGGATTAGTGCACTGGTGGGCGCAACAGGTGACCATCCTAAGTAACCATTCTATGGAAGATCGGCGGTGATGCAAAAAAAAAAAAAAAGAACTATAAAAAAGAAGAGCATTGCAGAAAGATAAAAATTGGAAGACAAGAGATTTATCAGTAAAAGAAAAGTACTTTATATAATTCCGAAAAAAAAAAAAATTAAATTACAGATTACAATCAGAGGCTTAGGCAGGCTTGTTTTACAACTGTTCCTACCAGCTAGTCCTACAATCAGAGGCCCAGGCGGACCCGACCTAAAACTAGCTAGAGGGAGATGTCAACTCGTCCCCTTATTGGCATAAAGAGAATGGGAGAAAGAGAATGGGAGAGCTTGACAATAAGGGGGCGGAAGGGGGCCGAGAGCTTGAACAAAGCGAGGAGCAGATGCAGGGGCTCCGGGACGCCCTCCCCATGATGTTCCCTTGATTCTCTCCAACCCCCACGAGCGCTGGCCGTTGGTGACGGCAACGCTCGGGCGCCGCGCATAATGAGAGTTCGCATGTCTCCTCCGTCGGGGGTGCGCTCTGAGGAGGGACGTTAGGTACTTCAACAATATCCCTCCGGGCCACCGTGCATGGCGCCATCGGGGTTACGCCTAGATTCTGCCGCACCGAAAGCCCAGTGGGGGCTACGGCCACGACGGCTCTTGGCGCGGACGTTCTCATGTCCGTCCAAAGCCGCCCCATATCGCCTAACTCCGGTCGCAATCCCGGCGGGGTTTTTAAAGGGACATGAGGAGTTGAAGGGGTACCTTCTTTATGGCTGGGTTGAGAAGTGCATGGAATGAGGAGAAACCATTCCCCCAGGGGGCCTTATATAGCGGATAAAGGTAGGTAGGAATTAAATCCACGCGGAATTCGAAAAGCCGGTTGATGAAGCGTTGGATGGTAATAACGCGGCCAGATTCCAAGGGAGCCGCAAACCGTTGGGCTTATGAGGATTTATGAGGCCATTAATGAAGGCGCGTCTCGCGCACCGAAGCGTCAGGCGCGGAACGCGAACGACCAAGGGACGCTTCGCAAAAAGGAGAGATGGATGCTCGAGACGGAGATGAGATCAGAGCCACGTGTAAGATCATGATCCGTCCGAAGGGGGAATCATCCCTGGTAAAGCAAACCGAGGACAAACTCCTACTTCCAGATGCCAAGCGTTAGACAGAACCAAGGCACTGCATGGTCCTCGGACTCAGGCCTATGGGGAAACTAACTGCTCCAGATGCCAAGCGTTAGACAGAACCAAGGCACTGCATGGTCCTCGGACTCAGGCCTATGGGGAAACTAACCGCTCCAGACGCCCAGCGCTAGGCAGCAATTGTACCTAGGTCTTGCATGGTCCTCGGACTCAAGCCTATGGGGAGCTAGCCACTTACCTTGAAGGCAGTAATTGTACCTAGGTCTTGCATGGTCCTCGGACTCAAGCCTATGGGGAGCTAGCCACTTACCTTGAAGGCAGCAACTGTACCTAGGTCTTGCATGGTCCTCGGACTCAAGCCTATGGGGAGCTAGCCACTTACCTTGAAGGCAGCAATTGTACCTAGGTCTTGCATGGTCCTCGGACTCAAGCCTATGGGGAGCTAGCCACTTACCTTGAAGGCAGCAATTGTACCTAGGTCTTGCATGGTCCTCGGACTCAAGCCTATGGGGAGCTAGCCACTTACCTTGAAGGCAGCAATTGTACCGAGGTCTTGCATGGTCCTCGGACTCAAGCCTATGGGGAGCTGGCCACTTACCTCAAAGGCAGCAACCGAACCAAGACACTGCATGGCCCTCGGACTCAGGCTAACGGGGAAGCTAAATACTTGGGATGAACCTAAGTGTTAGGCAGAACCAAGGCTCTGCACGGTCCTCGGACTCAGGCTCACGGGGAAACCAACCACCTTAGATGATCCTAAGAGTTAGACAGAACCAAGGCACTGCATGGTCCCAGGACTCAGGCCTATGGGGAAACTAACTCCTTTAGAGGATTCCAGGTGTTGGACAGAACCAAAAGCGCTGCATGATCCCAGGACCCAGACTTATGGGGAAACTAACTACTTCAGGGAATTCTAAGTGTTAGCCAGAACCCAAAGCACTGTACGGTCCTCGGACTCAGGATTGTGGGGAAGTCAATCACATCAAGGAGAACCTAAGTGTCAACCTAAAGAATTTTCTACCCAGCCCTTAGGGAAAGATGGGCCCACTCGAGCACACATGCCCTCGCTGCAACAATTGATACCGCGACTGGCCGCGGTGCAATTGAAGATAAAATTATACAAGTAAAGAAAGAATGAATAACGTGCGAATAAGCAAACAACCACAACAAACAGGAAAAGGAATAAAACTCGCATTCCATTAAGTTCACAAATGCTACATGGTGAGAACCACATTACAGTCACAAAGCTAAAAAAAAAGAAAAAGAAGGGAAAGTACAAAGGACCAGGAGGACGATAGGGTCGGAGGGCCTGCCTCACTCATTTATACTCCTCCCTCAACCGGGGGCTGGACCATAGCAGCATCAAGGCTTTCTGAACTTTGGCCAGAGGGGACGGCCCGCGAAGGCGAAGCAAGAATAGTGGCCTCTTCAGCAGTGGGAGCTTCAGCTCCAGCGCCAGACTTCACAGCCTCCTGGGGCGCCTCCCCAACGGGGTCCTCACCCGATTCTGCCACCTTGGAAGGGTCACTTCCTTGGGCGGGCTCAGCCACGGGCTCAGCAGTTGATGTGTCCTCACCCGTAGCAGTGCCGGCTTCCTCCACAGCCTCCTCGGCCTCAGTGCCACTTGGAGCCGCCTCGCGGATGGCAGGGGGTAGTACACATTCTCCTCCTTCCACAAGTCGGATGAGGCCTCGACCCCAGCCTGCCTAAGAGCCTCGCGCCAAACCTCGGCAGAGTAGCGCCTGCACAACGCGGGGACTTCAGACCTGAAGGTTGCTGCGGTCTCTTCCATCCCCGTGGTGTAAGCCTCCTCCTCGGCCTCCCTCTTAGTGGCCAAGGCCTCCTCCCTGCCCTGGTCAGCCTCTAACTTGGCCCTCAAGGCCTCATCCCTCGCCCACTCAGCCGCATTTTTGTCCGACTCGGCGGCAGCCACCTTTTGGGGTAGATCAGCTAACAACCCCTTGGCAGCCTTCAGTTGCTCCTCCGCCTCAGCCAGGCGCTTTGAGTAATCCTCGGCCTGCTTCTGAAAACCGACGAGGCTGGACAGGGCAGTATCCCGGGCACTGGTCATCGCACTCAGCTCCTCCCGGGCCTTGGACAGATCAGCCTCAGAGTGTTTAAGGACCTGGGTGGCCTCCAGACGTTTTTCGCGCTCCACCTCCATGGCCTTCCCCTGGCTCTGGGCTATGTCCTCCAATCTAAAAGTAGCCTGAACGGCCTGCCCAACAAAACAAATACGCCTTTAGCTGAGACCAAAAAAGCGGAAGAGGAGAGCTACAACTAGGAAAAGTCCCAAATATTGAGGAGCTTACCATCCCCAAATACCGCTTGAGGCAGAAGAAGACCTCCCTGCTCCTCATAGTCGCCAGTTCTGCCATGTCGGCAGGGAGTAACAAGCATCTTTCGACCGCATTGGCTACGTATGTGCCCTCGCCCTCATTGAAATCTCTGAGGGAGGAGTCTTCCCTCAGCGGCGCCCCACGGAGCATTGGGGCAGGAAGCCAGGCCCTAGGCTCGGGTTGGTTGTCAACCTGTTTGTCCGGGCCTCGGGAGCCTATCTTCAGCTGTTTGGAGGGCCGCCGATCATCACCCTCCTCCCGTGGGGGCTCGGACCTCTCCTCAGCTGGCCTTTTGCCCTTATCCTTCTTCTGCTTGGGATCAGAGGGCTCACGCCTGGAGGGCAGACTCGTCTCGGGCAGAGGGGGAGGAAGCCCTGATTGTGCAAGGGCCGACTTGCCCTGGGCAGAGCGAGTTCTCGGAGGAGGAGGAGGGATCTCCGACTTAGATTTCCCCGGCTGGCCTTCAATCAGTTCAGCCAAGCTAACTTGCGACTTCTTCTTGTAGCCCATTTTTCGCCGAGAAGAGGACTTGGATGCTGAGAAGTCCGCTTCGGTCAGATGAGGGTCACCCAAATCCCCTGGAGGATCCTCGGACTGGTGAGCTTGATCAAACACGTCAAATTCGTCATCGGCGGGGCCAAAATCAGCAACCTCCACTTCCCTCTCAGGGCCCGCTTCGGCGGGCTCCGAGATCCTAAGGGAGGAGGAGGGACCCGTAGGTGTTGCGCCTCCTGATGTGGAGGGCACCTCAGGGAACCGAAACCCGTCCTCGGTCACCGTTATCTTCTGAAGACGAGGATCCTTTGCTCTGATCACGTGCTTTGGCGCCGCAAATACCTTGTGAGCCAGGTCGTATTTCAAAATTTCGTGAGCGGCCCTAACTTGATTATCTCCCGCGTTCACAAAACCTCCGCCCTCAGCGCCTTCTGCAAGTCTTCCCGGTTGATTAGGCTGAAGTGGCGCGTGAAGGCGTGCGGATCTGCAAAAGGAAACACATCCATATTAGAAACCAAACATTGCAAGAGAAAGGGGCGAGAGAAAGGATGGAACTGATTAGGGTCCTAGAACTCTCTCTCTCCATTTTTCCACTGCCCACCTGGGGTCCCCTCCGTCGTCGGGCAGTGAAGGCCATCATGCCACTCTCCAGACACGATGAGAAAATCTTTGTTCAACCCCTTGCTGGACTCAGGGAGACACTGAATGAGCCGGACTCTGTCATCCCTGGTCTTCAGATAGTAGGTTTCGCCCTTCAGGCACTGGAGATTATAACACCAGTTGACGTCATGGTGGGTCAGTCTCAGGCCCATCTTCTCATTTAGGGCATCCACACAGCCCAGAACCCTAAAGACGTTAATGGCGTACTGAGTGGGGGCTAGTCGAAAGTGTATCAGATAGTCCCTCATCACTGGACCCATGGGTATCCTCATGCCACCTTCGACGAAGGCAACGATGGGAATCACCACCTCACCCTCCTGCCTCCGAAAGCGCCACTCACCCTGCGCACAATACCTCAAGCCCACGTTGGCCGGTATCTTGTAATCGGCGATGAATTTCTCCATCGCCTCCTCAGTGAAGACATACTTCTTAAAAATACCCATCCCAAACGAAGCCTAGACGAGCTAAGAAGGTGTAAACGAAAAAGAGGCAGAGAGGAAAAAGGAAAAAGTTCCAAGGGAGACAGAGTGACTTACAGAAATGTGTAGAAGCTCCTCGGACAGGCCTTTTATGCGGGAGATGTGGACTCTTGGGTGCAAAGATGCAGAAGAACCGAGTTTTCAAATGGGTATTTATACCCTAAAATCAAGGAACAGAGCGGATTTTCCTACTCCCAACCGTTAGGCGAATCCCCACCGTTGGATTAACATCCTACCGTTGCACGTGGGGAGCATAAAGCCGCCTGGATTTAATGAGGGGCACGTCGCGCCCTTCAAGGCATTAGTAACGCTTCTGAAGCAGGCGAAAAGACTCCAATATCCCCAGAGGGCCAAACTCCAGCGGTACATAATGCATGCCCGAGGACATCAAAATCCTCCTCTCCGCCCGAGGAGGCGGACAGCAAAATTTTGAGGGGCTATTGTGGGGCCAAATGATCCGGCGGCCCAGCCCACTACGTTCCTGGGCCGAAGGCCCGAGCCGAGGAGACAATCCAAATCCAGGGACGACCTCATCATCGGACGTCCGAGGGTTTGAAGGATAGGCTCGAACCAAACGGTCACCTCAACATTAAATACACCTGACAATCACCCTGGCCGCCTTAATGAGGAAAGGACCTCCACCAGTGTCACCTTGGAGGCCGTGACTCCCAAAGAGACTAGGAAGGCGGCTGATGGGACAAGCACCTAAGCAAAGGGCCTAATCGCTCAGCAAATGTAGGGCTAGGATCAATTGTAAGGGGGATATATAATGTAAAGGAATCCCTCCTGAAAAGGGGAGAGGGACTCTTCAGGGAAGTAAAAAAAACAACAAGAAAGAAGAAGAGAAAAGGAAGGAGAGAGAAAAGGGGTAAGAGCCTCCTCGGCCATGGGCCGAGGAGCCTATCCCAGATGTAATTTGCTCTAAATCCTTTTTTCTTTAAATAAAAGAGGCCGGAGTCCACGCCATTCGAGTGCCGGCAGGTGCCTAGACCTTCAACCCACTCTCTATAAATTCATTGCGGGGTTCGTTGGGCTTTTGACCCGGGTCCATTGGGCTTGGGCAGCCAAAAACCCAGTCCCCACAGTAACGTATTTCATAATCATATTTTCATTTATTATAAGGACAATCACAAATGTAATATATACAATTTATGTTGTGCCAAAATGAAAACTGTATGGTCAGTTTTTGCAGCCCAAGCCCTAAAGAGGTGGGTTAGAGGCCCAACGAACCCAGCACAATGAATTTGTAGAGAGTGGGTGAAAGAGCTGGGCCGGATATGAATTAAACAAGAGTTGGTGGTAGCACGGGCGAATAATCTGACATGCAATCACGTAGAAACCACGTAGGACTGAAGGTCCGAAGAGGTATTTTATTGAATATTCTTAGATTACAAGTTTCAGAGTTACAGTAAAGTGATTTTCTCTTCTTCTTCCTCTTTTTTCCCCTCCTCCTCTATCAGGGGCTCTCCTTCTTTATATAGCCTCTTTCCTAATCATCCTCACCCTCCACTTGTCCCCCATCTGCTAACATACTTGAGTAAGGGTCACGTCAAGCACCTCCTTTAGCTTCTTGGGAGTGGCGGTAGGTGAAGTTGCACTGTTTAGAGGTCCTCTCCACATAAATGCGGCCAGAGAAGTTGCTGCAGGACATTAAATGTGGCGGTGACAGCTTTTCCTTGATATATTTCTTCATCCTTATCATCCCCAAGAGTGCCCAGAGCTTATCTTCGTCACCCAGACTGCCAGGAAGGGCACTCGGGCTTCCTGTACACGTATTTAATCAAAACTACTCGTATCCGAGGAGTAAAACCTTTTCGGACAATAGGTGACCTCTTCGGATTATACTTTTCGGCCCTCTTTGGGCCTGATGTGCACAGAACACTGTCCCAGCCCGCTATTGCTCTTCGGACGTAGGATGCCATAAAGAACAGGACCCCAGGCCCATTTGATAAATCTGGGCTTTTGCCCCCCACAAAAACAATACAATTTTTCTCAGAAACTCAAAAGATAAATTAGTAGAAATATTAATTATTTAATAAAAGTTATTTGCTCTTCTTCTTCTTTATCTCATTATTTATTATTAGAAATTTTTAAGAAAACAAATTTAATTTTATGTTTAAAATTATTTATTTATCTATTCATTTATCACGTATTGGATTAGATGTAAAGATTAGATTATGAAAGTAAAAACATAATACTTCTTCTTTTTTCAAAAAAAATTTCTCTACTTTTCATAATCATGTTAGATTATAGTTTGGCAAGGCATGCGATAAATGTCTCCAACTTTTGTTGTATGGATGGAGTTTGTTCCTCCAAATTTTCCTTGATGTACTTTAGGCTGATCTAACCTGTTTTTCTTAATATTATGATTGACAATTTCTCCTAAAACATAAAATAAAATAATTAAAAAAAAAGAAAAAAAAAAGCAGGAGTTCTATAATAGTCACAACAAAAACTCTCCTTTCTCGTCTGGTTACTCATATGGTCAAAAATCCAAGGTACAACTGCCAGCATCATTATCAACTCAAATCATTTGATTGAAAATTGGAAGTAACATACTCCAATTTTCCTTATACCCCTGTTTGCTGTTTATAAGAAAAATAAAATAAAATTCTGGCGCTTATAACACAAACTCAACCTTGGAAAGTGAAGATCATTCTTGAATGAATGCTTTTGATGGAAAGTAACTTTAATTGCCATTTATAAAAAAAAAAATACAGGCAAATGGTAATCGAAACTCGAAAGTGAAGACATTTTCTTTACACACTCCAAGCTATTCACAAGTGCAAATTTACCTAGGCAAACAGTTTCTCTCTATGTATTGGGATAAATACTTTCTATTCTTTAGCTAATTCAGAATTGGCAGCAGCTACTACCTTATTCATACCTAAAATATAGTTACATAAATTAGCCATAAAAAACTTTAAAAAAAAAAAAAACAACAACAACTGTCTTCACCTGTGCAGAGTCTTTACCTTGTACCATCATCTCAATGTTTACCAAGAAAGTGACAAAATATAAGATAGAGCTTATAGAAGAAATTATCATCCGCATGTAAATGGAGGAGAAATCATCATAGGTAGAAACAAAGGACATCTTCCCAAGAATTTGGGTAACTAAAACTATTGCTTACCAGCTCCATTCCATGTGGTTGCTCCTGGTCCTAGACCTTCTATTTGGCGTAGCTACCTTCTCTTAAATCTTGATATTGTTTTCTCTTTGATATCATCCACAAATTTGAAATAAGCATCCCTCCAATTCTTCTTGTACATCATGACACCAAGAACTCCCCATAGTCCAGTCACATACCCTGCAGACATAAAGATATACAACCATTCTATCTCAGGTCCATTTCCTTCATCTTTCCCTTCATTGTCAGCTTGAGGTGGCTCCGGACTCGCACACTTTGATAGTGGAAAGCCACAGAGTTGAGAGTTGCCAATGTAAATGGATAGATCATCAAGGGTCTGCAGCTGATTGCCTGATGGAATTCGTCCTGATAGTTTGTTGTAGGACAAGTTCAAATGGCTTAGAGACGTCAGTGCAGACTTGCTTTGTGGAATTGAGCCAGAAAGCTGGTTTCTTGAGAAGTCCATGGACTCCAGGAACCTTATGTTGCCAATCATGGCAGGCATGTTCCCTTTCAAATGGTTATTGGACAAGTTCAAGCCACGTAGTTAACCCCGCACGCACATCCATGGGAACCACGTGTCAACCCCGCATGCACATCCATGGGAACCCCGCACGTTCATGTCCAATGGGTATGTGCTTAATTATGTTATATTAACCACTCATTCTTGTTATCTTTATTCAATGTGGGACTTCACTCACACGTGTAACCCAACATACTCAAGCTCCTTCCCTTTCATGAATTGAACCATGTTTTCGCCATATGTAGTTGACCATTTATAAATACCAATGCTACTTGTTGTCCCATTTCCAGAAATCATGCCCCTCAAATTGCCAAAACAACGAGGGATAATTCCTGATAGATTATTGTGTGCAAGGTCAAGTACTTGAAGCTCAGCGAGCTCGCATATTTCTAAAGGAATAATGCCATCAAACATATTTGATCGTAGGCGAAGAATTTCAAGGCGCAACATACTCTCCCCAATCCATCTAGGTGCACTTCCAGATAATTTATTTTCACCAACATCGAAAATAACCATGCCTGTACAATTTCTCAACGACAGTGGAAGCTCTCCCTGAAGACTGTTGTTGCTTAGGTGCAAAGATTGCAGTGATGTTGCATTTCCAAATGAGGTTGGGATGAACCCAGAAAGGTTGCTGAAAAATCTAGAACAACCAAAATCTTGATTTTGCTCCAACAATCTGGGATGTCACCATATAGCCTGTTTTTGGAGAGATCAAGAACTCGCAGGGTATTTATTTTGCACAATGAGTTTGGGATTGGACCGCTTATTTGATTACCAGAGAGAAGTAAATTGTCCAATGTAGGCGTCATGTTGCCAATGTCTTCTGGAATCCAACCTGAAATTAAGTTATCAGTGAGATCCAACCTGTTTAGGATGGAAGGAAAAATTGGCAAGGGACCTTCAAATTTGTTGGAACTCAGGTATAGATTCATGTAGAGAGTATCTGGTTTCAAAAATGCTGGTAGCCTGCCCCTGATTTGGTTGAAGGATAGGTCCAGATAGGAAAATTTCATTTTGGGAAACCACTGCGGAAGAACATCTGATATGCTTGTGTTAGAGAGATACAATGTGATAACCCTTTTTTGCGTTTGAAACCAAGCAGGAAATTGAGGCCCAATATTGCAAGATTTCATGTTTATATAATTGAGTTGAAATGGGGGCACCCAGTCAGAATTTACTTTCAAAGCCAAAGAGTTGAAACCAATGTCTAGCTCTTCTAATTTTGAGAGATTTGCAAAGTGAACTTCAGAAATGGTTCCTTGCAAGAGGTTGCTGGACATGAGTAACTTCTCAAGCATTGAAAGTTGCCCAAAAGATTCTGGAACTGTTCCATTTAGACTATTATGAGAAAGATCTAACATTCTCAAGTTGGACAATCTTCCAAATGATGCTGGAATTGGACCATAGATCGAGTTGTCCGCGAGATCAAGGATTTTGAGATTTGCAAACCGTGAAATCCAATCAGACAAAGGACTTCTAACCTTGTTCCATCTCAAACTCAATTTCTCTAAACCATTTCCAGTGCAACCGGATATAGTTTTATAAGGCTCTGATATTGTTTCATTTAATCTGTTGTTGGCTAAATCCAACACTTACAAACTACAAAGATTCCACAAAGAACCTGGTATGCCCCCCTCTAATGAATTAAAAGACAGGTCTAGTACAACCAAAGAAGTGAGGTTCCCCAAAGCTCTTGGAATTTCACCTGTTAAATTATTAAAGCCAAGATTGAGATGCACAAGGTTTGTCAGGTTAGCCAACCACAAAGGAATTGTAGAGTTGAAGACATTGGCTGAAAGATCAAGGACTTTGAGTACACTCATGTGCTTAATAACTCCAGGGATGGGACCCTGAAGTGCGTTTACACTAATATCAAAGTGTTCAAGATACATGGAATTAACATAATCATGGAACTGACTAACATGATCACGAAGTCCACATGATGACAAGCGTAAATGAATCAAAAAAGGTAGCTTGTTGAGTACCTGAACCAAGTCAAAGGCCCCACTAAGGTTCACCCAGCTCAAGTCAAGGCGTCTCAAAGATGAAATATGTGAAAGCCATTGAAGGTTTCTTACTGAGAGCTGAAAATCATACTCACTTGGACCGCTTCTAAGATCAAGAGCATGCAACTTAGACAGATTACCAAGTTGCTGTGGGACTACACCATTGAAGCGTGCATTAGAGAGATTGAGATACTGCAATCTTTGCATTGAACCAAGGAAAATGGGAATTGGGCTTCCCATGAAATCATTCCAGCTCAAGTCCAAGTGCTCCAAATATGTCAACTCCAGCAAAGACGGGTTAACAGCTTTTGCTTTTAACCGGTTGGAAACTTCAATAACATATCCAAATGAATCTGGATAGACCAGGTTTCGGAGGTCAAGCTTGGTGACATGTCCAGTGCTGTTGTTGCAGCCAACTCCTTCCCAGTTGCAGCAATCTTGGCCTGTCCACGAAGAGAGCCGATTGAGGTTGCCGGTTAGGCTGTCTCTGAAGTCTAGAAGAGCCAGTCTTTCTGCTTCTATGCAGCCAATAGTTGAGGTTGCACTTGCACACCAACAAAAGTGTGAGCATTCAAGGAAGAAATCAACAAGAGCTAGAAGTACAAAAAAAGAGAACCTCCCCATGTTGAGCATACTCTCGTTAATGTCTGAAACATTCAATATCTAGTAATCTCAATATGGAGACCGAAAGATATCTCAATGTATCTATATTACTATTATATTACTATTTCAAGGTACAAAAATGTACTTATACCTCTATATTAAGTAGAAACAAAATTAAAGGGCAATTTGATAAAAATATAATTTTAACTCTCATTAAAATATTACCTAAAAAATAAAATCACTTTCTTTTTTATTTTTAAATTATTTTATTCACTTCTAAATTACATTATCAAAATAAAAATTATTTTTTAATTATATAAAAAAAATAAGGACAGGTTTTTTCTTCATAAAGTACGTGTAATGAAGCTAGTTGAATATCTATGCACTATGCGCAGAGGACCATGATTAATTAGGATGGGAGTGGATCGTTCAACTGCAACTAGAACCATTTTGATTTCGTAAGTCAGTCAATCCATTAGCATTTTTTCCAAACAGTCAATCCATTGGGGCTTTTCTAAACCGTTAAATTGATGGGCATGGACTTTTCCATAAAAAGATGGAGAATTTGGTGCTGGGCAGCTGGCTTGCTATGTGGCCTAGGGCTGTCCACGACCCGCCCAGACCTGACAAACCGCCCGGAACCCGACCATCTTCACCCGAAACCGCCCGATCAAAGTTGGGTTTCGGTCGGACGCGGGTCGCTGGCGCAAGGACCCGAGCCCATCGGTTCGAGTTGCGGGTTAGCTGTCTGAGAAACCGACGAACCCGACCCGCCCGATGAGCTCTTCTTCCCTTGTCGGAAATCAAGAGTTTCAGCCAAAAATCGGTAAGTCCAAACTCTTCGTCCGACGATATAGGTATATTTCGGCCAAATCCATCAAGATCTCAGCCCGATCTTTATAGATATAGGAAAATATCGGCCAGATCTTGTTAGATCCGACAAGATCCGGCAATATTTCGGCCAAATTTCTCTCCACTCCGGTGAACCCGAAACCGACTGAAATGGACCCGAAACCGATACGACCTGAACTGGAAGACCCGAAACTCTAGCCGGGTCGGTTACGGGTCAAAATTTTGTCCACCCGATGCAATCGGGTCGAGTTCGGGTTGGGCACAAACCCGACCCGGCCCGACCCGTGGACAGCCCTAATGTGGCCTACATGAAATTTATGAAATAGCATGATAATTAAAAAAAATAAAATTACTGTATAATAATTTCTTTTTTTTTACTGTTTTTGTTTTTTTAATTACGTTTACTTTATAATAGGGATGGTATAACTTTTAAATAGTAAATACAACTAGAGATGGTATAACTTTTGTTGATACCCTATTTTGCGACACATTTTATACAAGCCTAATTCAACCAAGCCCGACTTTATTGTGGGCTCAATTCATGTATTATATTATATTATATTTTTTTAAGCATGGCTCAAGCTCATGTGACTTATGGGAGAAATTGAGGAAGTGTGGTTTAAAGGATATAGGTCGGTTCCTTTCGGAGTTTTTGCATGAGCCCAACCCATGCATGCCACCAAGTGAGTAAGGGACACTGATAGCACATTAGACTCATGGAGGAGGTCTTGTACCCAAATTTTTTATCTCAATAGAGCTTTCATGCTCTAGGTGACTGTGCCCCTAATTTTTAGCCCATCTATATTTTTCACACCAAAACACAGCTGACTCTAACAAAAAGGCTGAACAGCCTAGCCCACTTAGCCACCCAAGTGTAGTTTTCCAAGGCCTGCAAAGACTAGAGACAGTAGCCATGAAGAGGAAACAACTTTGTTTCCAAAATCATGATAAAAGCATGCTAAACTCTTCCCTAAACAAAAGCAACTCAAGCCAAAACATCAAATTAGTATCATGGGGGATAAAAGCCTCTTCCATTACTCAAAAACCAGTTATTAGCAACACCCCAAACTCCATATAAAACTCTCTCATCAGTTCAAAACAAAACTAACCACGTTCTACCTAGAAACCTAAAATTTCAGAGCAAAAGCTCATTCAGCCAGTCAACAATCTCACAATTCCGAACCTTAGGGGTGGAAATATGGGTACAGGGGAACCTTCCCTCTCTTCTTCACAACCTCTCTTAATTTCCTCTTCTCAGTGACTATGAGTCGAAGTTTCAGACCTGTTGAACCACATTTTCCTCATAGAGCTGAAACTTGAGAGCAAAAACTCATTGAGCCAGGAAACATTCTCACAATTCTGAACCTTAGGGGTGGAAATATGGGTACAGGAGAACCTTCCCTCTCTTCCTCACAACCTTTCTTATTTTCCTCTTCTGGGTGACTGTGGGTCGAAGTTTTAGACCTGTTATGTTTTTATACTTTTTCTACACTTATGTTTTTATACTTTTTCTACACTTTTGTTATTAGCATTTTGATTCTTTCTTGTCAAAGCACCATTAGCCTTTTGTTCATTATACATTTGGAATTTTGGGCTTGATTCTCCATAATAAACACTTCTAAAGAACCCAATGGGAGATTTGGGCCATTCTCACATTTTCGGCCTTTGTCGCAAAACGTCCCCAACAACTTTTAAGGACAAAACTTAGGTATAATAGTTTAGATGTTGTTCCTTAAGTTCCTATCTTAAGATTCAGCCATGTGGCTAGTTAACTAAAACATACACTTCCATTTCATGATAAAAAATTCACATAGTAGAATTTTAAAAAAAGAACCTTAGGAACAGTACCTAAATATTGTACCTAAATCTTGCTCAACTTTTATATAGTAAATACTAAATATAACTTGCCGATATTCCCCATGAGGCATTTTGAAATATTTGTAAGAAGTTATTCATATTAAGCTTTATAATATTCGAGGAATCATTTTCAATTATTTTACATGTAATTAGAAAGGAAAAAAATGTTTCTAAATAGAAAGAGGGAAAAATGCAAATTTTAAATTAATATAATTAAAATGTGAACCTAATGCTTAAGTGAAACAACAAATATTTAAATATTTCTACTAATGTAATTGTATAATTATTTTTTATATCCTTATTTGCGTGTTATATTCTTAATTGCGTGTTATTAAATTAAATTAAATTTCACATTAACAACCAAGCAAAAATCAAAGACCAACACTTCGCGGTAGGAGTGTAGGACCAGATAAAATGACGGAAGTGCAAATTCGTCACATATATTTAGTCTTTTTTTTTTTTTTTTTCAAAAGAAGATTGGTCATAAATATTGACTTATGGGCCTATAATTTATTTTTGTTTACTTAGTTTTATGGGTTTTATTTGATGATGATATAACCGTAAACTTGGACTGGAACAAAGTCTTGGCCAGGGGCGTAGCCAGGATTTTTAGTTTGGGGTGGGGGGGGCCGAATTACGTATTCATACATACATTTACACAGCTACATTTTTATCCTCTAACATTAAATTATCCTCTACCTTTTTTTTCATTCAACATGTTTAGTCTAGATCAAGCATTAAAAAACAATTGGAAACTTAACAACAACAATAACAATAAAAGACTTAGTCCCAAATTGAAAATTAAATATAAAAATTATATGTGTGTGTGTCCAAGAGAAAATTGCTTTTTAAGTATTGTCACTCCCTAACGTTACATATCCCTAGTGTAGTTTTTTTTTTTTTTCATTTGATGCTTTGTGACTAACTAATTAAGTATTGACAAACAATTTGAAACTTAACAAAAACAACAAAAATACTTAGTCTCAAATAAAATAACTCTAAGAGAAATTTATTGTATTAAAAACTTACTATTTGAACTCAACAAACAAACTTACCAATTAAGAGAGGAAAATAGTAAAAATTTGTGATTAACAACTATTTATGTTACAAGGTGGATAGTTTGTTGTTCTTAACAACTATTTTTTGGAACCTAATAATTAGTTGTTCAATTCTTTTTTGCAGGGGCCAGCTCTTATTTTTTGGAAGGGCCAAATATTGATTTTAAGGTCTAATATTTTAAATAATTGCAAAATATACATACATTATGAAGTTTTTAAAAAATTTTGGGGGGCGCTAAGTGCAGCTCCGCCCTTGGTCTTGGCCCTGAAAAGCTACATTTTCTACCTATTTTTGGTGGGTTGGGTAAGTCTAAGGCTGTGTTTGGTTTATGTAAAATATTTTCCAGAAAATAAATATTTTTCGGAAATGATATTTTCGAGAAAGGAAAATATTTTCAAGTGTTTGGTTGCATTTCAAAAAATGCTTTGGAAAATATTTTTTAGTGTTTGGTTGTGTTCTAAAAATTCTAGTTTTTCACATTTTCTCAGCTACCAAACAAATTTTATAATAGAAAATTTCAATATATAAACTTAAAAAAACAAAAATCAAAACAACAACATTCGGTTAAACTCCACAATCCGGTCAAACTGAGAGAGGGAGGAGATCGGTCTGGGCGACGAGATCGAGACGACGAGATCATTGGTGTGATGAGATCGAGATGACGAGATCGGCGGCACCGATGAGCACTGGGTCGAGAACGAGAACGAGATCGGTAACGTCGGCGCCGATGAAATCGGTTTTGGGTGGATCGGTCTTGGGTGGTGACGATCTAGATGGTGGCGCCGATGTTGGGGTGCGATCTAGATGGTGGCACCGATGTTGGGGTGCGATCGGTAACTCTCTCTCTCTCTCTCTCTCTCTCTCTGCGTGTCTGAGACCCGGAAATGGTTTGAAGTGAAAATAGAAATGTAAACCAATTTCCGGGTCAAAACAATAAAACACACGGTCAAAGGAAACCAATTTCTGGAAAATTTTACTTTCCATGCGCAACCAAACACACGTAGAGGTGTAAAATCATTTCAGGAAATGATTTTACACCAAAACAAACGCAGCCTAATTTGCTGGGTTATACTTGGATGGTCCCTAGTAGGCCTTTGCTGCACTTGGCGAACATTCAGGGCGGCGCAAATTATGGTTCGCACTTCTGCCTTTGGCACATTGGTCAAATTTGAATGTATATGGTTCAACTTTCACCCTTACAAAATCTAACGAAACTTCTGAAGTTTTTGAATTTTCTAATAAGAATGGTCAATGTATGTGGAACTTTCAAATTTGTCTTCAATTTGTAATAGTAGTAAACAGTAAACGTAGGTTTGGTCCCTTGCCTAACAAAGTAAGAAAATTAGAACTAATCCAAAATAGGAAGCTCATAGGCAGTTAGGCACAGTATTATGATAATGAAGGCTGAAGAATTAATTGTTGCAGGGTAGATGTAGATCTGGAAGAGCTTGACTTCGTAACATATTGCATAATCAAAGAAAAAACAGAACTAGGTGACTCTAGTGTGGTGCCCACTCTAAGATCCTTGATGATCAAGTCAGAAATATGTTTACTATATCTTTTAGTGAAGAATAATACTAGGGACACAAAAAAGTTCACAACTTTTGTCATAACTTGTCACATGGTGAGTTGTGAATAGTGGAGATAAGGATCCACGGTCCACCAATTTTCCTCTACCACTCACAACTTCCTATATGGCGAGTTATAACAAAAACTGTGGACTTTTTTATGTCTCTAACATAGAGATTAGGATTTTGCTCATACTTTATGCGGTTGACTGAATGCTTTATTTATTGGGCTTGGGATGATCTTGCTGATTATTTGCCCTTGATTGTAGCCAATCACCTTAGTCCCACTCCCATCCTTTTAGAGAGGTGACAAATTCGCATGATATCTTCATTCTTCACAGATGATCCGTTATTTCCTTTTGTGCTTATTTGTTTGAATTTGAATATGATACTGGCGCCTTGTATCAGGGCCTTGTAGCTCTTCTTATGATGTGGACGATCTTCTATCCAATAGGCAATCTTGTTCACCATCAAAGGCCCAGGTAGAGGTGTGGATTCAAAACATCAGTCTGACAAATTAACCCAATTTGGCTTCTTTCTTTTTTTTTTTAGGTGAGTTGACGAGTTGGGGTGGATTTTTTTTTTTCCAACTTAGATTGGGTTGGGTTCAAATTGGTAAAATTTTCAATTCAAGTAACTCCACACAATCAAGACTATTAATAGTTTAAAATATGTATGTATTTTAAATTTGTTAGTTTGATTTGGATCTTAAATTTCTTTAAGAGTGTAAACTACAATTTTTTTTTTCTTCATACCTATCTAGTGCCTAAATGATTGTTGATTGGAAATAGGTTAAAGATATCATTTTTTAATCAATCTTGACAAAAATTTGCCAAAAATACAGTTTTGTAATAGATATACCGGATTATATATAAAAAACAAACCCCCTAATCATCACTTTTTTTTTTTTTGGTTGACCTCCCAGACAAATTCCTGGCTCCATTATTGGATGAGGTAAAGTAATCATACGATTTGCTTCAAAGTATTATTGAAGTAAAAAATTTATGAAAACTTATACCACTTCCTTTCACTGGAATTTGAGTAGACACAGGTTCTGGATAGAATTTAGAATTTCTAACATATTCCTAGAAATTCATGCACTAAAATTTGTTAGTAGATTTCTTTTTGAGAAAGTTCCTGCAGATAGGCAGTTTCACCTTTTTTTTCTTTTTAATACAATTTTTTGAGTTACAATCAAAAGTTTTTTGAAGCAATGCAATGATGGTTGTCACGTTAAAATGAGCTAAAAGCCTAAACCCTCCAATAATGATATTCTAATAACTGGGGACTCTTGGCAGTGCCGGTGAGCAAGGCTCAGGGTTCATTTTCTCCTGAACGCTCTAATATGAAGATATTGCCTTTATCATCCCTCCCTATCCTCAATTTATCATCAACATATCTAAAGGAGTTTAGATTAAGGAACAAGTACAATAAAGGTTTCAATAATTAGTAAATACTACACATAAAAGGGCGATTAAGGATACGTAATCTCGAGCCAACCTTGTGGATTGAAGATGCCAAGTAGAAGATCATAGTTCTTCCGGAACACATTCATCAACTATTGTTTTAACAAAGGCAAAAACAAATCAATTTCAAGGTTATATATAGACAACAGCTCCTCAATAGAAATCTTATGTGTCATAATTTTTCTTCTTTCCTTCGACTAAAAACAAAAAAAAAAACAATGAAATGAACTGAAATTGATGAATGCAGCATACCTGGTCAGGAGTGATTGATGACTGATCGTAACTAATGTCAACTCTCTGTAGAATATGGAACAAAAGCAGGTGACTATGAGTGTTTGTTTGTTGAATTAAAGAAAAAAAAGAGTAGAAAGTAACGAGAAAAATAGTGTAGCTTTTTAACTGCTTTTGATGAAATCTTGAAGGAGGCCTCAATCGTGAGCTTTCCATTGAACAGATTTAGCCCCTTTGCACTGAACTTGACCACATTCACTGCTTTTCCCTCCAATTTGGCACATTATAAGAAATGTAGATAGTTTTAGTAAAAGACATAAAGAATTATGTATTATATTAAAAAGGCTGAGCAAGAAATATAGACATTTTCAAGATACCATCTTTTTGGAATATGCTATATTTTGAACTGTTCCACTGTCCAATATTGAACTCGAAAAGATTAAAGCTTTAGTCTTGCTACAAGTACTAAACATGATATTGAAAGATTTATACCTTAGTAACATCAATTATCTGGAAAAAATCTCCCAATGAAATGAAATCTCTCAAGCCTAGCTTCGTTCTCTTTGAACCCAAGATTGTGATTGTACTGTAAACAAGTTTCCAGCATCCACCCACCTTCCAATTTTAGAAATAAAGTTTATAAAATAGAAAAGAATTTATCTTCAACTAACTTTCAACTTCCAATTATGGAAATAACCTTAAAAATATTGTTTTAACTACAAATCTCAAGCCCAATTGCACGTAATATAATATAATATACCTTCTCTAGTTTCAGAGTAGGATCTGGAGTTGGATTCTGAGACTCTAGCAGCTTCACCAAACCTTCAATCTCAGATTTCTTCGCAGATGGGATTCCAAATATCCCTCTATTCAATCCTTGGAAGATGTTTGTATGCAATCCATATTAAACATCACTTCAAATTGTTCACTTATGTTCATTACAGTAAAGAAATATAAAAAAGAATTATATCAATGAGCTTAAAGCATAGAAGTCAAGTTGGAGTACCTTGTATTGCCTGGTAAAGCTCTGTTTTGGCCTGGGCAAGTGTTTCATCCTCAACCATGCCAGGGCTTTGTTCTGCAACTTTGGTGGAATAAATGGGTCTAAAACTAGATATGCACTCACCAAATATGGTGCCCTTGGTCCTTGGATGTGTGGCTGAGAATAATCTGAGAGTTTTAATGATTTTTGTGGCTCTTGGTTTTGGAGGAATGACATGGGAAGCTGGGATTGGTTGTTGAACAAGCTTAGTGGCCATGAATCAGAGATTAATGGTAAAAACGGTTAAGTTGCTCTTGTGTTTTAGTTAGAAGGATGGAAGGTCAAGCTCATGACCGCTATATCTTGTTCACTGGTAGAAGGATAATGCATTAATTAAGAAGAAATAAGTCTCTTTCCTGTACCCTGTCAGAAAGTTCTCCACCACAGCCGCGGTTTATCAATGACAAGTACTGAAAAAAAGTAGATCCACGTTTTTGCTCTTGGTTTATTTATTTTGGTAAACAACTCTCAGTAATTTTTAAATTCATGTACTTTTCCTTCTCAACCGGGTTAAATCAAAAGTAGTTCTAAAAGTATAAATTATTTTCAAATTTTTTGCCATAATTTTAATGTGATAAATTGTGAATGGTTACTTATTATTTACGAACGAATTTATCATTTTTTTTTCACTATTCACACTCTGTTACATCACTGTTATAGCAAGAAAAAATTGTGTAATAAATTGTGTTACTATATTTTTTCTAAATGTCATTGCTCGTCTGTGGAAAGTCTGAAACTTGTTCAGGCAAAGAGTTACATATATTAATGATAATAAGAAATCGTTAAAATTATAATGCAGACGTTTACACACTCTAATTGAAATCATGTTACACGATTTCAGCTCCTAACTTTCACAACTATAATAAGAAATATTGGTTTCACCAGATAGGATAACTGGCAGAAATTTTCTCCTTGTTTTCTCTACCTCTTGCTCTTACACATTTTTTTTTTATGGCGTAAATGCACTTTTGGTCCCTATATTTTGCACTTTTTTCATTTTAGTCTCTATATTTTATTTTATCACTTTTAGTCCATAAACCAATTAACATGTGACATTTAAGTCCTTATCGTCAGCCAACTAATAGGAAAAAAGCTGAGATGGCAGACAGAACACCCTATTAGCTGACGTGGCATTGATGTGGCACTGATGTAGCGATTAAAATATGCCACGTCAGCATTTTAATTTTTTTTAAAAAGCCATGTCAGATAATTTAAACCAAAAAAGAAAATCAATTAAAAAACAAAACTTAAAATTATTTTTTTTAATAAAAAAATAAGAACTTGTTCTTCGTTCTTCATGTTCTTCCCAAATCCAAGAAATAAACCCAGCACCCACAACCCAACCACCACCGGACTACCACAACCCAACCACCATCACAATCAATCCCACCCAATCAACCCACAAAATAAAAACCAAAAAAAAAAAAACCCAGAAAAATGAAACCCAGAAAACCCAGAAACCCAGAAAAATAAAACCCAAAAAACCCAGAAAAATGAAATCTAGAAAACCAGAAAAATAAAACCCAAAAATCTAGAAAAATATAACCCAGAAATCAATCAATCCCATCGTTGTTGGTGACAACGGAGGGTGAAAAATAAGGTTGATCGAGTGGCAACGCATGTGGAGGAGAGGTCGGTGATTTTTGGGTTTTGTTTGTGTGATCTATAGCCTGATGAGGTGGCAGCAAGGTGGAGGAGAGGCCGGTAGTTTGGTGGTTTAGCCGCGTATTCTAGAGAGAGGAAGAGAGGCTAGAGTGAAAGTGAGAGTGAGAGTGAATGATGAAGGGAGGAGAGGCGGCTGGGTTAGAGAGGGAGAACTTAAATTTTTTTTTTTTAATTTATAGTTCTAAAGGAATAGCTATGTTAGAAGTGCTGGGTTTATTTCTTGGATTTGGGAAGAACATGAAGATCAAGTTCTTATTTTCTTATTAAAAAAATAATTTTAAGTTTTGTTTTTTAATTTATTTTCTTTTTTGGTTTAAATTATCTGACATGGCTTTTTTTTTTTAAAATTAAAATACTGATGTGGCATATTTTAATCGCCACATCAACGTCATGTCAGTTAATAGGGTGTTCCGTCTGCCACCTTAGCTTTTCCTGTTAGTTGACTGACAGTAAGGACTTAAATGTCACGCGTTAATTGATTTAGGGACTAAAAGTGATAAAAATAAAATGTATGGACCAAAATGAAAAAAGTGCAAAATATAAGAACTAAAAGTGCAGTTACGCCTTTTATTTTTTACTATTTTCAACATCTGAGGATATAATTAAAAATATGTGGTTGAGACTTCCCATGTGTGTAGTTGTGTGTATGTAATATGTACATGTCAGTAGTGGCATATTCCAGCAAAGACAGCATATTACTATATTAGAAGCTATAGCCTATATAAGTGAAATTTTGTTTTTAAAATGTCATTATTCTCATAGAACGCGAATGGTATGAAACAATTTGGAGACCAAAGGGGGATGCATAAGCACAACGTTGCATCATAAATAGAAAAGCATTTATCAAAACCTGATTCTCCCAGAAAAATCACTTCAACCTAATCTTCAATGATGATCAGTCCCCACCTTTTGGCTTTTAGTGGTAGTTCTTCTGACTCTTACTCATTCTCCCCCATAGAAAAGAGCTTTGATTTAAACACCAGGAACAAGATCCCCCAACCCGTGGAGATATTGCCAAACAGTCAAATAGTGAACAAGATATAGCAATCCATTCTCAAAAAAAGAAAAGAAAAAGAAAAAGATATAGCAATCCTAGCTTGCTGTCCATTGACCTTGAGCTCCACCCTTTTGTTTAGAACACAAGAACAGCTTAACCTTGCTTACTCTCTCCACAAAGGTGTCCCATACCATGGAAATCATGCTCTCCACAGCATTACACTAAAGCCTGGTTTGGATAGCGTTTGCGTGTCTGCGTTTGCAACTTTCAGCATTTTCCTCTTTTTTTTTTAGCCACATATGTTGACCTTTCCCCATGCATAGTGTACCTGTGCACTGTTCATGAGACCCACAAACTTCACAGCAACTTTTTTCTTTAAAAATGAGTCCCACAACACTATTCACACATTTAAAAATTATTTTGCTACAATGTTTTTAGTTTTCAGTTTTCAACCGAATAAGTTGTATTCAAACGAACCAGTATTATTGCCATGCATTTTTATTTTTTACTCTGAACTCAATTATTGCAATGCTGATGTTCCATACCACTAGAAGAGCAGAGCAGGTGAACCATTTAATTGGTCATCATTGGGGTGTCATTAGAAGCGTAATAAATTACTGTAGAAATGTCCTACTGGATTTTAAGCCATAAATTAGACAATAATATGACACCAGCCAGGGTAGGGATCATATAGCAATTTGCATGCTAAAATTTCCCCAACCATTGAGATGACATGATATGATTGATATATAATAAAATTGATGTTAATGGTAGATTCATGTGAAAGTAATGTTATATTAGTAATAACTTGTCAACTTAACAAATCTAAAGAAATCTATGAGATTCTGAGTTTGAAACCTCTAAAAGTCGCTAGCTCGATAAGTTGTGAAATTTGTAAGTATCTAGCATTGCTCTAGCTTGTAGAGTTTAGAATAGTTTTTTTACTTTTTATATCTAAAGGTAGCCTCATGAGGTTGAACATAGATACCCTTAAAACAGTGGGATCCTGTAAATAATAAAAAACTCAGGCTACTTCTGCCATGCAATTCTTGATTCACATCACATCACAAATTCTTAAA
This sequence comes from Quercus ilex subsp. ballota, assembly GCA_032727855.1. Classification (NCBI taxonomy): domain Eukaryota; kingdom Viridiplantae; phylum Streptophyta; class Magnoliopsida; order Fagales; family Fagaceae; genus Quercus; species Quercus ilex. Next base: position 54,203,818 of record CM064913.1, on the reverse strand, counting down.
CAAATACCAAGTAAAATGATGGTAAATAAAATTTTAGTAGATGTACTTTGTCCCAAGTCTCAATAAGCCCAAGACATATTCATAATTCCATGCCACAACACGTTTTGCTTGGGTGGAGGGGAGGACACTTTCTGAATGTCTTGACTACTTACAACAGACATTCTAAGCAGCAGTATTAGATTTTTCAGGCTCTTGCTGTTGTTTCCACTGCTCAGGGGTCAGAGCTTTCTTTATTGATAGAGCGTGAATTTCCTTCATTTCCTCTTCCAGAGCACCATTCACCAATCGGTGCCTCTCCAGCAACCTCTTCCCTTCAAATTGTTCTGATACAATTTCAATTGCAAAACTTGCTCCACAACTGAAAATCACTTAAAATTGAGTAAAACAAGTTTGATAAACACCACAAAAAACAAGGCAGAGAAAAGTTCTGAATTCAAAATACATATGTCTGCAAGAGAGAACCTACCCTCCAGATGTATCAATTACTTCCTGAAACAAGAAAATAGAAGAATAAATTGCCAGAGAACAATTGACAGATTCAAAAGTGTTTACAGGGAATATGAAAAGGAAATCCAATAAAACAAGTTATATAAGGAATGCAAATAGAAATGTTAAAATTTGAGTATTTAAGGAAAAGAAAGTGCACAAGAAAGTACTAACTATTAAAAAAAAGAATCCAGGGGTTTTGTAGCTCAACTAGCCCCTCCTAATGGTTCAAACGGAAACATCCAGAATTCAAATCTCCCCGCCCCCGCCCCCAATCCCAACTACTTATTATTACCAAAAAAAAAAAAATCTATATGTTTTAAATGGCCTGGACAGGATTTATTATCTTGTGTAACAGTTGCATGCACACTCTACAATTTATCTCTTCTTTTTTTTAACTTACTTTTTAATTCATCTAAATATCTTTGGTTGTAGTACAACCACCAAGATCTCCAAGTAAATTGCAGACTATGTCTAGCTGTCCATCCAAATGGAGCATAACTGATCACAATAGTTGCTATCTGCTACTTAATAATTTTATTTTATTTTATTTCTTACGATCAAATCTTTTCCCAGAACATCTTTGTTATCTGCTACTTAATAATTTTCATAGTGGGTAGGCCAAATATGATAACAAGATTCCTTTATTAATAAATGCTTCCCCAAAATTTTATTTTGTTACTCATTATAACAATACAAACTCACATTCTTTGTAGAACAAAATATGTTTTATTCTTCTTTTTTATTCTTTTTTTTTTTTTTAAGAAGAAGAAAAAGCTTTAAAACAGATTATAACAAACCCAATATTTTATTAGAATAAGCATTCTCCATTAGTTATGGAACTCTGTTAAGAATTGCATAGTTGTGCCTCTGAACGTGCTATTGCAACCTTTCCACTTCATAAAACGTCCCCGAATTTCTCCCTCTCGCCTACAACTAAACTCAAACACAGATCACTCTCACCCAAACTTAAAAACGGGTGCTGTCCCTCACCCCTTGAACACATGGCATCACCAAGTGGGACTGCATAACACCAAGCAAGTGGCACAAACAATCGCATTGCAACACCTCCAGCTACAAGGGCAACTTTACCCCCACAAAGAAAACATAAGCCACACGGACCAGCCATGTCCAAACCTAGAAGCAGTAGTAGTAACAAACTAACAATACTTGGTCTAAAAAAACTTAACCCGACGTTCCTACACCTTTTATACCATGGTCAAGGATCTCAGTTTCGTTTTGCGAACGATGACATTCAGCCTCCTAGAGTTCACAGCACTTTGAAATAATAATATATACTGTCGACATTATGATTGTTCCAATGTGATTTCACCTACCATACTAGGATTCCGCATTTGTTTCACACAAAAACAATTATATTCTCTCTTGAATTTAAATTTTATATTTTTTGAAAAGGATAAACAACAACAACAATAATGATGATGTAATTTAGATCGTATAGCAAATTCGCATGTTAACTAACATTATTAAAGCAATTGTCCGACATCTAATTTCAGCTGAATCACATAAAAGCCAACAGAACCTGTCCCAAACCTAGTAATGAGTGTGGTTTTAAGGTTAGGTTTGATTCGTCTTATATTATATCCCTACTATCGACAAAGATTATAAAAAACACTATTGGAAAACAACAAATTTATATGAATATTACGAACTGAACTGAAATTAATATACAGATGAACCCAAAAGACAAAGTAAAAGAAAACATGAACCTAAAAAAAAAAAAAATTGAGTTAGGGCTTACGAGATGTGAAGGATTCATCTTTGACTTCAATGAAGATTCCACTTGTTCCTTTGTCACCCCCATATCTGGTTCTGGTTCTGGCTCTGGCTGTGTGTGTGTGTCTGTGAGGTTCTGACTTACGAGTTGTGAGTTCGATGATTTTGTAGTTTCGGCCTCTTAGGTCAATTTTTGGGGGGTGAGGTTCGATTTGGATGGACAGCATTAGGCCCACCCACTTATAAAAGCCCACTAAGTTTTAATTTTTATTGAGGACGCATTGCCCTCCACACAAAAATATTGGTGGAAATTTTTTTTTCCCGTTTTCTTTTTGAGTGAAATATTGGGGGAAAGTTATTATAAAAAATATACTAAATAGTTTTTTTCATTGGGTTATTAGACTTTTATACTAAATAGTTTTTATTATTAAAAAAAAATTTTGCTCAAAATATTGTACTTAGTACATAAAACTCTTACTTTTGTGGGGTTTGAGAGAAGTCATGATAGACAGTTTTACTCATGGTTGTCAAAATTGTGATTTTGATCATATGATTGTATGATCTTATGTATCCACTTGACTAAAATGATTAGGATCATAGCAGAATCACATGTTTTGGTAGAATCATAAAAAGGATTGTGTAGGGTTGTGGGATTATATAAGATCCTACTAATCCCACTAAAAACTAAATTTTGGGTTAGGTTGAAAAGGGCCCAGCTACACCCATGAATGGTTCAAGCCCAAAGGATACCAATGGCCTAAACATGCCTATGAGTGTGAAGTGTCAAATTTATCATAGATCAACTTAAAATCTCCACACACACACAAAAACTCATTTAAAAAAAGAAAAGAAAAATACCTTATAATTCATATTGTTTTTGGATTTCATATTGTAAATAGCTAGCTAGCTTCTATTTGCTAACTTATTTTGGATTTTGAACTTGAAACTTTGAAAACATTTTTTGTATGTGTTTATAGTTATTTATGTTACTTGGTTGCAATGACAAAGCTATTTGATAACCTTGGGGGGCAGTGGCCCCCTTGGAATATATAAAACAAAAGAGAAATATATAATATTTTATGAGTTTTTTGAATTTGGGCTTAAGAAGCCCCCCCACCCCCCAAAATATAACCTTGACCTCTTTAACCAAAAAACATTAGCCCAAACAACATTCAAGAAAAAGTAGCCCAAACAACATAAAAAGTAAAGCCCAAATAAACAAGAAAAAATCACTTAATAATTTTATTAGATCTGAATTGATCAGATCTTCGAATCAAAGAGAGAGTGTGTGATTTTGCCCTCTTTCATTCATTCATGACACTGCCGCCGTTTTTGCTTATTTTATTTTTTTTTGTTTGTTTGTTTGTTTGTTTTTTTTTTTTTTTTTGCTAAGCTGCTCTCTCTTTCTTTTTATGTCGTTTAATTTCTTATTGTCTAATCTCTTTCTCTGAATGGTATTATTACTACTTCACTTTATTTGACTTTGAAATGAGTTGGCTTTTTTTTTAATAGTTATAAAGTGTTGTATAATGAGTTTTGGGAGTTGCTCTGTAGCAGTTGAACAATTAATTCAGTTGAGATGTTTTGTCTTTTTGTTTAGTGGAATGGTTACTGTTATGTTTAGCAATTAGTAGATGGTAAGATTAAAAATGCCACACCTAAGCGAGTCATGAGTCATGACACACTACACATTGTTCAATGGTTGATGCTAGACACAATTACTTAAGTTCCTAATGAGATTTTTTTATGTATAAGGAAGTGGTGTTTGACACTTGCTGAAACTATTCCAAATTATAAATTTATGGTTAACAATTTTCATACTTGGTTTGAAATAATTATTTTAGTTATGATGATTTTTGAGATTTAAAATTATGCTATATTCCTTTTTGATATATAATTGTTTCGTAAATTATTAAAAAATATTTGTGTCTTTCCATTTGTTATACTAAATGGATGCTAGTTTGAATTTTGAATACATTGTGTTAAAATTTAAGTATATTTGTTTCATTAGAATAGACGTAACGACATATTGTACACAAATCACATCACATTGATGCAAATCTTTGTCTTTTTTTGGATGAATTCATAATTTATGTAATTATTTAAAATAAAAAGTCATTATCAATGTGTTTTTATTTTAAATATAAAAGATAGGTAGAACTTTACAATCTACCTTCTAATCCTATAATTCATGATTCTACCTACCTCCTCTTACATAAGATCCTGACTTTGACAACCTCTCTTATTTCAAAATTTTTATTTTTGAGAGGTTAATTTCCTAGACTTAAGCCCATGACTTATATATAGAAAAGAATACAAATTTTTCATTATTATTTTTCTTTTTATTACTGTTGTTATCATCCAAACAATATTATTTTCACTTATGTTTACCATTAACACTACTTTTATCATACACCAATCACAAAAGACCATATCAATTATATATATATATAAAGAACATTGTGTCCCTAAATTTATTATCATTTTTTTAATATATAAATGTTTTTTGTATTGATTAAGAACAATAGATAAGTGATAAAGGAGTATGAGTGATGAATAGGATATCTAAGGTTATGTTTGGTAACTGTTTTTTCTCACTATTTTCTGTTTCCAAAAATAATTTTCTATTTTTAAGACTAAAAAACTTGTTTGGCAACTCAAAATAAACAGAAAACAAAAACTATTCTCAAAAGTTATTTTCAGTTTTTAATTTTCAAAAGTCAACGAAAACACGCATTTAATTTAATGAATTTGTCTCATTTAATTAGTTAGCATTAGAATTCAAATTCTAGTAATATATTTTAGTATTTTCTATTTTTTTCTTCAAAAAACTATCTTTTTAATTTCAACTAACCAAACATGTTTTTTATTTCAAAAATACAAGAAACTTTATATATATATATATATATATATATATTCCCAAAAACAAGTTTTTGAAAATAGAAAACAAAAACTGTTACCAAACATAATCTAAGATTGTTAAGGTTCGTAGAGATTGTTGGAAGGTATTGTGTTTTTAAAGCACAGCTGAGAGAGATACACACACAACACACAGAGACAAGCTTGAGATAGAGTAATGTTAATATTCATTAAAGGAGCAAAAAAGACACATCTCTTTTCCAAGCCACCATGATAGCAGGAGGAAGGGATAGATAGTTACAAAAATAAAAGATATTTGAGTACAAAACATACTTACTTAGTTCATAAACTACAAAATTAGCATCTATTTTGATCCAACAAAAACAACACACAAATGAATTAGCCAAGACTAACGCATCATTCAACAGTAGTTGAATCTCCTAACATGCCCCTTCCAGATTCTTACTTAAGGCATAAACACAAATATTAGAATCACCCTCAACAATTATACTTTGGAACTTTTTTTTATCTCTAGCCAGCTACAAAACCCAAATTATGGCAGAACCTTCAGCAAACATAAGATAATACACCATTATACTTCTAGCCCACACCTTTAAAATATCTCAGTTTTCATACTGACAAACGCATTCTCATTTGAACACGCCACATCAAAATTTTATCACCCCATTTGGTTGATGGACCTTCCAACAAGTTACAACTTGTCAACTAGTCTTGGACTAAGCTGCACATTGGTTTCAAATCTCAATTACAAGAATATACTCCTTAATGGTCCGTTTGAATTGAGAGGGAGGGAGGGAGAGTAGAGTAAAGTATAGTAGAATTGGTCCAAAATTAACCTATTTTTAACCAACTCTACTTTACTCCCCTCTCTCTCCTCTAAATCTAAACAGGCCTAAACCTTCTTTCTAAACTGTGGAGCTCAACAAGCAAGCTCACCTGCATATCATTGTGCACTACTTTGTTCCTCAGGGACCATATCATCTCCAATGTAATGTTAGTGCCATGTAGAGACCTGTAAGTCTGTGGCAGGGCCATAGATACTGGGGGGACTCAAAATTTATTGTTAAAAACAATATGTTACATAACTTTTAGATTATTAAATGTTCAGTCACATCATTTTTAGATGATTAAGTGATCAATCACGACATGATTAGACCATTAGTCACTTAAATAGATTAGATTTCTTTGTTATATTTTTTAATTCTAACAAAAAAATACAAAAAGACTCTTGAAATTTGAATCCAAATTACACTGGCCCCTCTAGTTCTAGTTTAAAATTATAAGTCCCAAACGTTAGGGAAATGACCAAATTGGTCATTCTGTCACATTTTTAATAGCTAGGTTAGATGGGAAAGGATAAAAAATTCAGTTTTAAAATAAACATTTAATAAAATAATTCATTTTAAAACTTTATCGTATTTTTTTATTCTCTCTTATTTTTCTCCTTCATCTGTTGAGCACCCACATTGCAATTACTATAAGCCTCAATTGCCATTGCCAAGCTACCAGAAATAAAGCCTAAAGAGCAAATGTCATGTACGGTTGGACCTTTATCACTATCGAAGGCATTGCAAGCGGCAAGCCTACGAAGTTTTTTAGTTGTCATGGTACTAATTCTTCTTCTCCTTATTTCTAACATCTTAATTACTTAATATAGGTTTTGATGAGCGGTAGGTTGTTGATTTAGAGGGAAGATTTTAAGGGCAATTGTAGTTGCAATTGAGGCCTACACGGTTTGTTTTAACATTAATATTTTTTAGAAAATGAATCATTTTTTAAAAAGTTTTTACATTTTTCTATATTTGATAATAACTTTAAAATGAGTTGGAAAATTATCTCTTGGCTTTCTTATTTAGTTTCATGTAAGATAAAATTATTTTCCTTGGGATTTTAGCTAGGATTGGTGTCAAAATTTTAGGGAGTGATGAGATAGAACTCTTACCAAAACTTCCAAAAGATTTGAAGATTGAGAACAATGAAGAAAAGAAACAAAGAAAGTGAGAATCAAAGAAAGAGATTATTTAAATTTTTTTTTTTATAATTTGATTTTTTAATGGAGAAAGAGAGATTTGGCCCTCGAAAGTTTCTGTTGGAAACATGAAAAAGTGTAAGTTGAGCTACAATGGAGATGGGGGATTTAACAATGAAAAATTATGATATTAAGCAAAAATCATATGTGAAATAAGATATTTCTTCCCAAAAAGGTTGGCTTGTGAATCCCTACTTGACCCAATGTTTTAGCAGGTCGAGTTTGACGGACCAATTTTCCATATGTCTAAAAAAATCCTTTTCTTAGAGCATTCGCATTAGTGGTGCTAAAAAATTTAGCTTTTAACTACTCAAAAAATTATTTTATCTATTTTAATACATTACTTTACAATACACCTAATATTAAAGATTTTATTTTTTTATCAAAAAAAATATTAATATTTTTTATTCTTTACAATACAACTAAGAGAGCGAAAACATATTTTAATGAGAAATAGTTGGGTCACAGAATAAACAACATTAAAATTTATCACTTTTTAGCTATAGCATGTTGGTGCTAAATTTTTTAACTTTAGCACCACCAATATAGTATGTTTTTTTTTAGTGTTTTGGGTGCTAATATATATTTTTTACTGTTTGAATTAACGTGACTTAATAATTAATAAATATAAATAAAATTTTACTAAAGTCTGCTAATTAATAATTATATTAACCAATTTATGATTTCCTTTAAGGGTGCAAAATATATTATTTTAAAGTTCAAAATTTGTGTCCTCATCTATAATAATCTATAAAAAACCAAAACCATTTAACTTCTGTTTGACTTATAATATCATGCCATATAACTTTTGAGATTTACAATTTTACATATTATTCTAATATTTTTTAATAGAAATTAAATTTTATTTTATATTTAAACCCTCGACTAGAGTAGAATCTTGATACATCATAATTTCTTTAAGTAGTATTATATAAGATTCCATTTTATAATCAATGTCTAGTACTATAATATATAGTTCCATATACAAACATAATCATAAGAGATGTATATATTCCTTTTATGGTAATAAGAAATGTCTATAAATAACTACTAATTATCGAATTCCATATTTAGATTAAAAAAAGTAAAAGAAATAAAAATCACATTATCTTAAAATATCTTGTGTATTGCATGGATTACTGACTAGTGTAATAGTATTATCAAATTTTATTTTCCATATAAGTTTTGTTTGAGAAATTTTATGGACACAATTTTTGTGTCATAACTATTGGTTATGGTAAAAGTTATGGCAAATGGTATGGTTCTAAAAGAAATAGTTTAATCATTGCCCAAAAAAAAAAAAAAAAAAAATTATGTTCCATCTAGACATAGTAAAATTGCACTTGACTTGAATGCAAAGGATAAAATGCGACCCGAACCTGAATTTTTCTTTTTACTTAAAGTAAAAACAAGTTAACACATGACCCAAGTTTTTAACAACTTAAAAAAAGAAATCAAATTTTTTTTTTTGGGTTTGCCTATTTTGGTGCATAAAATTGAGAGAACATAATTTTGCAAAGTCTACTTAACTAGAAACTTATGCATGAAAGGGTAGTCTCATTGACCATACTTATAATTAGGGGTGTTCGCGGTGCGGTGCGGTGCGGTTTTGGGCCATTTTTAGCACCGCACTTTGCGGTGCAGTTTAGCTAAAACCATAACTGCACCGCACCTTATTTTTGCGGTCACATGTGCGGTGTGGTGCGGTTTAGAGTTTAGCCAAAACCATAACCACACCGCACCTTATTTTTTCAGTCACATGTACGATACTATATATAAGATGCGGTTTGAAGTCGGTATATTTTTCAAATTTTGAGCTTTTTCTACTCAGCCCAAAACTAATTTTTTCCTTTTTTTGGGCCAAGTTTTAAATTACTGAGCTAGTTTTTCTTTATTTTGGGTTGGCTTTTCTAGTTAATACTTGCAAGGGTTATTAAACTTTTTTTTTTTTTTAAACTAGGGTTATTAAACTATTAATAATATATTTAATATTAAAAATAAATAAATATATTAATATATAGAGAGGGTGCGGTGCGGTGCGGTTTTCTTATTATAAAACCGCAAACCGCACTGCACCATGCGGTGTGGTGCAGTGCGGTGCACTATTACTTGCGGTACGGTGCGGTTATGCCATTTTGCGGGTGGTTTTGGTGCGGTTTTTGCGGTTTGTGCGGTTTATGCGGTTTGGTGAACACCCCTACTTATAATTGTCATATCATAGAAAAAATAAGAAAAATAATAAAGAAATAATATACTTAAAAAATATTATAATTCCTTAGTATAATTTCTATACAAAAAAATGTCACGCTTTGTATTATACACTACACAGTCCTAAAAGCACTACCGGAATCCAAATTACAAGATTTATCAACAAACAACACATAAAGTAACTCGTGATCAAGCCATTGCATCCTAATCAAGATATAAACAATCATACAAACAATTAAATCAGATCACCTCAACTGTAATTGTATAACTTCATTAATAAGGATTTTCACCAATATTCTTTCATAAAATACACTTATACACAATTCTCTCTTAAGCATAATAATTTTTTGCTTTTGTCCACACTTTAAATCATTCAGTTCATTAGTCATCCAACGATTACAATACTCTAATTTTTTTTATTGGTACCTATACACACATCCAATTACAATACTCTTTTTAAATCAAATAATTTGTTGCAGAACTTACTACATTTTTTTATGTCAAAAAATACAAGGACACGTTTTCAAATTTATATAACTTTTTTGATTTCTTGTGAAAAATGCAGTTTGACCCGATTGCCATGCCTGGCCCTCCACCAAATTTGCCGCTCAAAAGTTAAATTTTTTTAATATTTTATTTTATCAAAGTATCAGACTCTTCAAATGTTAATTAATGATTTACCAAGAAAGTAACATTTTTTACATTTTTAATAGCTGCGTGAGTGCGTGATCGTGGAACAGCAATGGAGATGGGAGAAAAAGTCTTTACTGCTAATACTTATCATAAATAATAATTGAGTATATGACCAAAATGGTCTTAGGATGAGTGAGTTTCCTACATATTTTGACTGAACCATGTGATTTAACCACCAATTGCTGCTAAATCCATGATTAACGAAACCATCAACGCCATCTGGAACCGCATGTCGATCTCTCCCATTAATTTTGAAGCAAGCATATACGAAAGCGAAAAGTCCAAGACCACAAAATTTTCACAACTTCTTGGCATAATTGTAACCTGATAAATCGAGTGTAATTGGCAAAAAAAAATAAAATAAAAAAATAATGAAAAGTCCATATATAAGTGATGATTAATCACTAACAGTCTGTTACATTAAAATCGTAAAAAAAGTTATAAAATAATTTTCAATCCTACAACTATGTAAATATAAAAGTGCACCACTTGCAATCTCAACTTGCAATAAGCCAATAATAAACAATAGTTTACAGTAATTCAACTATTACGATAAGATCAAGGAATCCACAGCATTTAGAAAAAAATGGGGAGATATTTTTTGGACCAAGGCAAAGTGAAGACATGTCCACAAATTGGGATAGTCACAATCAAATAGGGGTCCCATTTTCGGCGTGGTGTGCTTTAAGACCACATACTTTTCACCTCCTTTTTGAGTGTCTTTGGTTGAAAATCTACGGTTTACATTATAAACAAAATAAAAAACAAAAACTTTGAACATTACTTGACGGTAATGTGAAAAGACATGCATGAAATTCCAATTACGTAAACAAATTCTGCACTCTTTGTCTTTAGATAAAAAATAATTTAGTTTTACCATTCTATGATTGAGTTTGTGGGTCGGCAAAACTCATCTTAATCTCTCTTTTTAGCTTATCTTTCTTCGTTTAAAAGTAAAATTAAAAAAGATGTGTAATTAATTAATATTCGGAAACTTCGATAAAGAGAAATATAGATAGGAAAGTAAATTGATTTGTATTCATACCTTTTTCTTACAGATATTGGATGCCACTCTGTAATATGACAGATTACGTGTTGAACTTTATTTTTTCTTGATAGGAAAACTTTTTTTTTATCTCTCTTTATCGTTTTAGGCAAAGTAGATTACGTGGAGCTTAATCCAATCGCACATATGCTGATATGCCTTGCCGCCCTAGTATTGGTAATAAGAATATAGGATTTTTCTCAAGATTGTAAATCAAACTTATCAAGTTGAACTTCATTCTCAAAAAAAAAAGTTGAACTTGTTAGTACGAATAAATTTTAAGTATATATATATATATTCAATAGCTTAAATTGTGATATATACTCATAAATTTGTTTGCAAACATATAATTATTCATGATTTATTGAACTTGATTTGTTTAATAGTTGAGTCTCTATTTTTAGGTTTGAGTTTTGATTTTTTTTTTTAATACAAGATATAAATTCTATTTTAATCTAATCTAAGTGTATATATATATGTGAAGTTTTCTCTTGAAAACTTGAATCTCGACCCTTATCCTCACATCTCACAAGTACTTATACTTGTGGAATGACAATTATACCAAGGATGGGAAGTGATTTGACTTTTTTTTTTTTTTTAGTTATGTCAAAATTGTTTATAATTGCTTAGTCCTAATTTCTCTTTACATTACCGATTGTTAATACCTTCTTTCACTTTCACTATTTTCTTCCATCTTTTTCCTTGATCCCTTCTAAGTTCTCATATTCTTCTCAATCAAGATGAGGTGTAGTTTCATATAAAATTATAGATTGGGCAAAAGTAGTTTAACTTATCATCTTACACAATGATTAATGAGAATGTTCCTCTAAAACGCCAAAGACAAAAATAGAAGGGAAGAAAAAGAGGGGTGTGGGGAAAAATCAGTGTACAATTGTCACCCATTAATTTTAAGATTTTTTTTTTGGTTGAGAGGACCATGTACTTAAGACTTTCTTACTTTTTTTTGTGTACGAATATTAATATAATCTATTTTATTATCATTATTATTAAAAAACATACAGAATCTTCTTATTTTGCAATAAGAAATATATATTTTCTATCTAAACTTCTGAATTGTCAAGGAATCTCACCACTTTTCAAAGGCACGAAAATTAACAACTTGTCAAATTACTTGTTGTTTATATTTAAAGAAATACAGTTTCTCACAAGGACGGCCGATGCAAAAGAGAATTGATGCTTGAATTCCTTGGAGTATAATAAGTCCAAAAATATCGACATATCCAAAAGAGTTATGAATAAGGGTAAAAAAGTAATTTCAAAACTTAGTGGGTACCAAAGCCGAGTGGGAAAACGGAAAGTCCCAAAAGGCAAAAAAGTGGGCAACGTGGACGCGGGGCTTCCTCATAACTAAAAATTTATAGCTGCTGCCCACACCACACTTACTCACTCCTACACCAACTTCACCACCTTTCCAATTTTACCCTTCTCTCTTACGACTTTTTATATTTATTACTGTATTCCAAAAGATTTAAAAAACCAAAAAAAAACTAAACTAATAAAAAAAAGCCCACTAATCTTGACCACAAGTCAAATACAAGATTTTGTATCCAAACCGGCAAATCCCAAAAGTCAAATTTTTAGACAACATAAAAATTAGCAACAACCAATCAAATTTTGACAACTTTTGCAACCCAAGCTAGATCTAGTCCACCAGACCAAATCTCACTAAAAAAAAAGAAAAAAAAAAAAAAATTTCACCTTGTTGTTGTTGTTTACCTACTTAACCCAATGAAAGTGGTAGAATTTTTGAGAACCCAAAGCTTTTAAGCCCATCTCAACCAAAGAGATAACAATTAAAAACCCATCTAAGTTTTTTTATGTTACTTACCCTTTACCCACTTCGCTCTCTCTCTCTCTCTCTCTCTCTATTTCTAAATTCTACATCTCTCACTCTCTCTACCCCAAAACCCTAGAATTTTGATATATTTTTTTTTCATTTTTCACCATAAGCTGTAAAAAAAATAAGATATTCCGGGAAACCAAACTACCACCATGTTGGAAATCTCAACTGTGCCGGAGAGCAATACCGCTACTACTGGCAACCGGGAGAACGATGAGGGTGGTGGGTCGGTGTCGGTTGGGTCTGGAGAGGAAGAGAGAGTTGGTGGAGCTGAAGAGGGTGGTGACCGGAGCCTCGGCGGTAACCGGTGGCCGAGGCAAGAGACTTTGGCTATGCTCAAAATAAGGTCTGACATGGACGATGCCTTCAGAGACGCTTCTTCCAAAGCTCCTCTCTGGGAACAGGTTTCCAGGTCGGTCGGTCACTCACTCACTCACTTTAATTTTTTTTTTTCATTTTCACTTTGCTTATATTTTCTTATTCCCTGTTTGATTCCTGGGAAATTTTGAAAGACTTTGGGTTATGCAAGTATTTAAAAATACAAAGTTGATGTTGTTTTTATTATTATTACATGAGTGGGTTTGGTTTGAGTGGAGTTTCCAAGTTCAATCTAGTTACTTCCGCTTGGTAACGAGTGGTCCTAAATGACCCAGATATAATATTATTATTAAAAGAATGATTTTTTATTTTCCTAGCACAGATCAACTTGTTTTTATGTATTATCAAAACCCAGTTGCACTGAATTAATACCCAGTTTCTTGTTATGTTCAGTGGGTTTAAAGGTCTAGAATTCTCTTAAATTTATGTGCTTTTTGATTGTTTAGTTCATTCTTTTAGAGAGAGAGAGAGAGAGAGTTGGTTTTTGCTAAAATTTTTTGAAAAAATTGGAGTGCAACAATGAGATTTATGGAACTGTGTTATTCAGGAAATTAGCTGAGCTTGGGTATAATCGAAGTGCCAAGAAATGCAAGGAGAAGTTTGAGAACATTTACAAGTATCACAAGAGGACCAAGGATGTCCGGTCCAGCCGACCCAATGGCAAGGCTTATAGGTTTTTCGAGCAATTACAGGCTTTAGATGGTCACACACAATTTCCTTCTCCTTCCCCGGAGAAAATTCAGGCTTCTTTGGCTGAAACCACGATGGTGGTAAGGACAGTGGAGCCTAGGAATGTTGTTCAGAATGCAATCCCACATTCTATCGTTCGAAATGGAAATTTAGCGGAGAACTACACTCCAACCACGTCGTCATCCAGTAAAGAATCGGAAGGGATGAGAAAGAAGAAGAAGAAGTTGACAGAGTATTTTGAGGATTTGATGAAGGAAGTGATAGAGAAGCAAGAGAATTTGCAAAGGAAGTTTATAGATGTATTGGAGAAGTGTGAGCAAGATCGTATAGCAAGAGAAGAGGAGTGGAAGATTCAAGAATTGGATAGGATTAAGAGAGAACGGGAGCTTTTGGTTCAAGAAAGATCAATTGCCGCAGCTAAGGATGCAGCCGTGCTTGCATTCTTGAAGAAGTTTTCTGAGCAAGCAAGCTCAGTGCAATTGCCCGAGGAGGCGATAATGGTCACAATACCAGTGGAGAAATTTGTGGAGAGGCAAGAAAATGATAATGGTGGAAAAGTTATGGACAAGCAAGAAAAGCAAAATGGTGAGAATGTTTTGGATAGGCAAGAAGATGACAATGGTGGGAATAATTTGGAGAGGCAAGAAAATGATAATGGTGAGAATTCTATTCAGATGAGCTCAAGTCGATGGCCTCAGATGAGTTCAGCTCGATGGCCTAAAGATGAAGTTGAAGCCTTGATTAAGCTGAGGACTAATCTTGATTTTCGGTATCAAGAAAATGTGCCAAAAGCACCTCTATGGGAGGAGATATCATTGGCAATGAAAAAGCTTGGTTATGATAGGAATGCAAAGAGGTGTAAAGAGAAGTGGGAGAATATAAACAAGTACTTCAAAAGGGTAAAAGAAAGCAATAAAAAAAGGTCTGATGATTCAAAAACATGTCCTTATTTTCAGCAGCTTGATGCTTTGTACAGTGGGAAGACTAAGAAGGTTGAAAATTCCGTTAATTCTGGTTGCGAGTTGAAGCCTGAGGAGCTTTTGATGCATATGATGAGTGGACAAGAAGAGAGACAAAGGACGGAGTCACTAACGGAAGATGGTGAGGGAGAAAATGTTAATGAGATTGAAGGAGATAAGGAAGATGAAGATGGGGACAACTATCAAGTTGTAGCAAGTGATCCTTCTTCAACGGCAAATTTGGGCTGAGAAGACATGGTGGGGAACCCGTTCTGTAAGAACTGAAGTTGGTGTGCTTATTTTTGAAATGTGGGTCAGGGTCATTACTGAGGCTACCCCACGGCAGTGAAGGTGAAATTTGTGGTGCTGAGAAATTCATTGTGATATCTTATGGGAAACGGCATCTTCTATCTATGTAGTATATGTTCATCATTAGTTGATAAAGAAGAGAGAGAGAGAGAGTGGAATAAGTAAATTTAGGAGGCTAGTGTGTAATTTAATACAGCTTTCTTTTGAAAGTTCACACCCCCATGTGTGCAAAAGTAGGAAATGGTTGGTTGTATTTGTTTGTATTAATAGAGACTAGCATAAGCAATGATGCAACAGTGGTAGCTGCCTTTTCATTATTTGGTTAAACAAGTGATTATATCACTCGTGGGCGAGCAATAATGTAATGATTGACAAAGGACGATAAAGCAAATCACTTTTTCTTTGATTAATCCTTGAAATTATATGGTCTATGCATTCTGTCTTCTACAGTGTTCATGATAACATCACAGTGTAATCACTTGTATTAAAACACTGCCGAAGTTGCTGTACCATGGTGGTATTGAGGTCCAGTTGATCCTGGGAAGTTATTTAGCTATCATCAGGGGGAGGGCTATGTATGTCTTTAGCTTTGAACTTGTTTACTGTTTACTACTATAGTTTTGAAATTACTCATTCAAGGATGAAATGTGTTCAATTGACATTTGCATGATAATCATACAAAAACGTTACCGATTGTCGACACGTGTACAGTAGCATAACACGTGTACAGTGGCATAACGGATGATGAGTGGCCAGGTTTTAGAAAATAGCCTAATGAATGTGAAATTATTTAGTACACCTAACGTATTATGCTTCATCTCACAAAAGGATGAGCTTCATCCTTATGTAAGGGTCATCAAATAGCCCATGGCCCACGGCCCGACCCAAAAATCCGGCAGCCCATCGGGCTAATGGGCGGCCCGGCCGGTTGTTATTGAGGCCCATGGGTAGCCCACTAGCCCAGTGGGTTAGGCCGTGGGCTAGTTGTTATGCTCATGGGCACCCGGTGGCCTAGCCCAGTAACCCAGCTCGTTGGCCCAACCCGTTGCCCAGTCCATTGACTTAGAATTTTTAACAAAAATATATAGGAAGTGTATGAATGATTGATATTGAGATATTGTAATAGAATTTCTTAAAAGAACTCTCCCAACCACTAAGATACTTAAAGTAATTGTGCTAAACTTAGTTTATTAAATATATATTTTTCTAGTAGTCTAGCAAATTTGAATTAACCATTTGATTTTTTTTTTTTATTAAAGATAAAAATAAAAAACTATTTGAAGCCTTATTTAAAAAAAAATTAAATAAGTTTCCATCAACAAAACAAAAAATTAAATAGATTTTACTATAAAAAAAATTGTAATTAAGTATTAAATTCTTTGATTCTTTTCTTTAAAAAAAACTAGATTGATTATTCCCTTATTAAAAATTGATTATTTATTTCTAAAAATAATATGCTAACGCAATCTTATGGGTAGCCCATTAGGCCCAACCTAGTAGCCTAGCTCGTTAAAGACAAAATAGGCATTGCCCATGAGCAGGGTCGTGGGCTGAGGTTTTCTCTTTCGGCTCAGCCCGACCCGGCCTGTTAACTAGTTAATAGTCCATTATGCCCAGCCCATTGTGCCATTGGGCCAAGTAAAAATAGGCCGGGCCAGCCCGACCCGGCCCATTAACGACCCTTATCCTTATGTGAGAGGGAGTTGTGATGTACCAAAGTGCAATGTGAATGATGTCTGCACTTGAAAAATAGGAATAGTTAAGAAACCAAATTATGAAACAATTGACACAGTAATAGACGAAGACAATGGTTTATGGGAATAGGAGAATGTGTTTGGTATTATTGGGTATATCACACCCCTCTCATCTTATATCTAATTAAACGATAATAGTAAATCAAAATAAAAAATAAAAAGATGATGCACCTTTCAAGTAAGTTATCGAGCAATGATGAGCAGATGGTAAAGGGAAGCAACCCTTCTTTCAAGGTAACTAAAAATAGATTTCTAAAGGTATACGAAAGACAAACTCAAAAGAAGGAAAAAACACAAACACAATCATATTCAGCCATTTTGATATTCGATTATCTTATTTGCATTTATTTGTTTTTTGTTCACTGTGTTGAGTGTGTTCTCATTTAAACCATCTAATTTTGCCAAAATCCTCTTAATTGAGGCATTGTTGTACCTACTCGAACTACAATTCTCTCCAAGGTTAGGAAATTTGGTAAAGACTAAAGAGAACCAAAGACCAAGCTCAATTTGCTCTTAGATTTGTGGACGGTGAAGGTAGAATTATTGTTTATTGAGAATTTGAGATCTGAGATCAGATAGTTATGGATCTTTCGAATTCCAAGGAGTCGTGGACTTCCTATAAGGATTGTCAATTAAAGAGGAAAATACACCATATAATCCATTCACTTGAAAAAAAAAATGCATATATAATGTGTTTCCACAAAAAAAAAATGATTGATTTGACTCCAGTGTGCATTGGAGGTGACATAGGCACAACACATCTTAAAATGGTTATGTGTCAGTCCTGTGTCTTGCCCGCTAGGAGTGTGCAAAATATCTGCTTGACCCACTAACCTGCCCGCCCTGTACGGGTCATTAAGTTAGGCTGTTTGGTTGGGCGGGTTAGACGCCCAAAATAGCAGATTGGGTTGGATAATGTATTGAAACATTTTCAATACACTACAACCCAACCTGCTCACTTAATTATACATAAATAAAAAATGTACATATTAGTTCAAATTGATTAACCATATATTCTATATATGAAGTTAATAAATTCACCTAATCAATTTTTACATCTAATCAATAATCAATTCCTTGTCCAAAATATAAAAAGTCAACATTGAAACCCTAAAATCACTTCAATTGTATATTACATACACTCTGTATTTAGCCTTCACCTTTAGCCACTTCCTCTCCCCCCCTCTTTCATGTTGTTTTGTTCTTTTCTTCCTCAACCTTTTTGAAGC
The DNA here is from genome assembly GCA_032727855.1 of Quercus ilex subsp. ballota. NCBI lineage: Eukaryota > Viridiplantae > Streptophyta > Magnoliopsida > Fagales > Fagaceae > Quercus > Quercus ilex. The sequence continues at coordinate 54,185,560 of CM064913.1, read as the reverse complement.
CTCCTTTTTTTTTTTTTATCCTTTCAATTCTTCACCTTCCATCAATTGTGTACTCTCCTAGACAACTACAAAAGTAGTTGTTTTTATGTCTTGTATTGCTTAATGGTTGTATCTATATTTTTATTGAGTATGTTGTTTGTCTTCTTGATTTGGGTCCCATATATTCTTGTAAATCTTGAGACCATGCATACCATTTTGAAGTTTATTTGTTATGTTGGTATGTTATTATTTTGAATCCTTGATGTGACTTTGGGAATGTTAAGACTTTGGGTTTGTTGATTTAATTTCCCTCAGTTGTAAGGCAGCAGCCTACTATTTTTTCCTTTTCTTTTTCCCTTTTTGTGGAGACAATGTCTATTAGAGATGATATATCTCTTTTTTATTGACCCTATGTTTGTTTTGGAATTGAGATTATTCAATGAAATCAACCTTTAACTTTTTGTGTGCATTAGTTATATTTTGAGATTATGTAATACTAAATTGTAGATTGTGATAATTTTTTTTAAAAATAACATTGTTAATGCCAACTTGCACAATCCGCCTAACCCGCAGAGTTGAAACCGCCAAAATTTGTAACCAAGATTTAGACTTTGGTGGGTCAGTGGTGGATTAGAATTTTCCCAACCTGTTAGTGGCGGATTGGATAGAAATATTGGCTTTTACCTGCCCAATCTGACCCGCATACACCCCTACCATCCGCTACTCATATACCTTACCCTTAGAAAAATGCGGTTTTTAGAAGAGAAATAAGAACGTAGATTATTTCAAAAACAACTTAAAACCTCAAGGTTTTCGCATTACAGTTACTTACATGTGATTTGAGACTAGTGAAATCACATTTACATGAACAAGAAAATAAAATATCCACATAAGACAACAATATCTAAACTAGCCAACTTTGGGTTTACATCCATGGATAACACCAATTAAAATCTACGTACTATCAGAGATATGAATTATAACCTTGATAAATCAAACTTTTAGAAACCAAACTCACATACTTACACAAGTGACCTAGTAATCCATGCACTAGGGTTCCAAGATGTATTTAAAATTTTAAAGTGTTCTCTTTTTTGTTATCAAATTTCATTTTCCACATAAGTTTCATTTGAAATGTGTTCAATTGAAATTTGCATGATAATCATACAAAAATGTTACTGATTGTCAACACGTGTACAGTAGCATAACACGTGTACAGTGGCATAACGAATGATGAGTGGCCAAGTTTTAGAAAATAGCCTAATGAATGTGAAATTATTCAGTACACCTATTGTATTACGCTTCATCTCACAAAAAGGATGGGCTTCATTCTTATGGGAGAGCGAGTTGCGATGTACCAAAGTGCAATGAATGATGTCTGCACTTGAAAAATAGGAATTGTTAAGAATCCAAATAATGAAACAATTGACACACTAATAGATAGAGACAATTGTTTATTGGAATAGGAGAGTGTATTTAGTATTATTGGGTATATCACACCCCTCTCATCTTATATCTTATAAAATGATAATAATAAATCAAAATCAAAAATCAAAAGATGATGCATCTTTCAAGTAAGTTATCGAGCAATGATGAGCAGAGGGTAAAGGGAAGCAACCCTTCTTTTAAGATAACTAAAAATAGATTTCTAAATGTATACGAAAGACAAACTCAAAAGAAGGAAAAAACACAAGCACAATCATACTCAGCCATTTTGATATTCGATTATCTTATTTGCATTTATTTATTTTGTGTTCTCTGTGTTGAGTGTGTTCTCATTTAAACCATCTAATTTTGCCAAAATCCTCTTAATTGAGGCATTGTTGTTCCTACTCGAACTCCAATTCTCTCCAAGGTTAGAAAAATTGGTAAAGACTGGAGAGAACAAAAGACCAAGCTCAATTTGCTCTTAGATTTGTTAACAGTAAGTGATTATTAGACATTAAAGTGTAGAATTATTGTTTATTGAGAATTTGAGATCTGAGGTCAGATAGTTATGGATCTTTCGAATTCCAAGGAGTCGTGGACTTCCTATAAGGATTGTCAATTAAAGAGGAAAATACACCATATAATCCATTCACTTGAAAAAAAAATGCATATACAATGTGTTTCCCCAATAAAAAGGATTGATTTGACTTCAGTGTGCACGGAGGTGACATAGGCACAACACGTGTCTTAAAATGGTTACGTGTCAGTCTTGTGTCCTATCTAGTACTCATATACCTTACCCTTAGAAAAATATGAATATTAGAAAAGAAATAAGAACGTAGATTATTTCAAAAACAACTTAAAACCTTAAAGTTTTTGCGTTATAGTTACATGTGATTTGAAACTAGTGAAATCACATTTACATGAACAAGAAAGTAAAATATCCACATAAGACAACAATATCTAAACTAGCCAACTCTGGGCTTACATCCATGGATGACTCCAATCAAAATCTACGTACTATCAGGGATATGGATTATAACCTTGATAAATCAAACTTTTAGAAACCAAACTCACATACTTACACAAGTGACCTAGGAATCCATGCACTAGGGTTCCAAGATGTATTTAAAGTGTTCTCTCTTTTGTTATGATGATGCTTAGAGGCTTTAAATACATCCTAATTTTTATCCAATTTTTTTAGTAAAAAATTAAGTTTTTGAAATTTTCTATTTTATATTACAATTTCCTATCGAGCTTTATGTAATTTTATATATGAAAGAATTAATATATATATATATATATATATATATATATATATATATATATATAAGCAATGACCTCATATAGAAATGCATAAGATCATGCCATGTGGTGGTCTAATTTTGCATTTAGCATTTTTTTTTTTTTACCTTTTTTTATTAAGTTCTTTTTACTATTACCCAAAATATTACATTAAATTATTTTTACTGTTATCTCATTAATCTCTCATTAATTGCTTGAGCTTACACCACACCTTTCTCTCTTTTCCATTTCTTTTAGCATACCTACCATTTTAGTATTAAAAAAAAGAAAAGAAAAAAGAACTAATATAATTAACTAGATAAGGCCCTAGGGAGAGATAGAGAGACAAAAAAATGTTGTGGATTGTTAAATGAAACAATGATTCACCATTACCAAAATAAAAGACTTGAGATTGACAAAGCATTTGTAAGAGAGAGAAAAAGAAGAATTTGAGGGGCCGCCACCATTGTCACACTGGCCTCCCACCACCTTCAAACTGCTGAAACTCCTACGAGTAATTTTTTTTGCTTCTTATGATGAATTCATTACTAACAAAGTTTTATAACAATTATGCTATCATATATGTATAACATTATCCAAAACTATCTTGTATAAAACACTAGCTTGTAACCCCATGCATATGCATAATATAATTCCTATATATATATAATTTAAATACCATTGATAGTCATTTTTATATTTTGTTAACTCTTTAAAAAAAAATTGTAAGGATGCTATTAGGTATAAAATGTAAATTGTCTTCTTCTTTTTTTAAATTATTGTGAAGCACTTTTTTGTTTTGTTTTTTACGATTCATTTATTCTAGATTCTTTGATTTTTGTACTTAATAACTCACTTGGATGAATATTTATGATGTGGTTCCACATTTGATTCTACAATTAAGAAATAAAACTCTTTAAGAATAAATAATTTAAGACATATGGCGCAAAATTAGAACTTTAATTTGAGTTTCTCTTAACTTTATCTATTATTTTATTTATATATATATATATATATAGATTACAATATTATTTGTGCATTGCACGGACAAATTATTAGTTATATCTAATTATAACTAATTATGTTAACAAGTTACTTATCAAAAATAGAATAAAAAACTAAGAAGATAAAAAGTGATTATTGGTGTTAATTTACTCCTTTCTCATGGTACATGATATATTTTTCACTAACTCTTTTTAATCAAACATGTACTGACGTATATATACATGGCCTCCCAAATAAATTTTTTTGACTCTGCCCCTATGAAAGTACTAAAGTCTCATTTAATTTTTACAATCCCTAACCTTATGAAGATGGTTTTGATGTCAAAAAAAAAAAAAAAAATGAAGATTGTGTTGAGAACATACCATATTGGTCGTGAGGTAATAAATTAAATTCGTGGCTATGATGTGACAATTGATTCCACTAGTCTTTATCTTAATAATATTTGTCTTCCATTTACATTGAACTTATGCTTTGATAAAAGTTTTTTTTTTCTAAATCAGTTCAGAAAAATCCCCTAAAACTCATGATATGACTATTTAGATGACCATCAATTCATCTTATTTATTTAATTACATAATTTATTAAATCATTTAAATAAGTTATATGATCATTAAAAAAGACATAAAATTAACAACATATCGATGGTCATTTTAATTAACACATAGTAAGTTGGAAGGATTTTCCTCCAAATCATTCAAAATGAAAATTCTATGCATTTTAGAATTATGATGTGACTATCACCTGAGAAATCTTTTGTTTTTGCAAGAAGTCCCATGGTGCATCTTGGTACCGACAAAGAGTTGATCAAGTAGGTAGGATTCATTCATTGCCTGAGCTTGAGGCACACGCTTTACCAAGTTTGGAACAAAGTTTGGTAGGATTCATTCATTGCTTGAGAATTAGGCACATGCTTTACCGAGTTTGGAACAAAACTTCAGCAGTCGAACTAATTATTGCTAATCCATATACACAACATGGCTATCCAATCCAAAAAGTATTAACATTGTCTTTATTTTCTTTTGAAATGGAGTGAGACCATCGAATAACATGGTATAATGGTACCGAAGAGCCTGGTTTTAACGTTTTTGGAGCTTCAGCAAACAATTTTGAATTCTAATATGATGCATTCATTGAACTGGAGCAATATTTGAGTGAAGATAAATTCATTGTTCATCCATATGAATATGATAATCTATGTGATCTAATTACCCTCATCTTGGAGTAAGTTTCATATAGAAACTTCGCAGAAGTACACCATATAATTGAGAATATTATACTATTCCTTTCTAATACTAAATTCTGCAACAAGCAAGGGTAAATTTGAGCCCAAATATTATAAAATCATAGCAAGATAGTTGTGAATTGAACCTTTGCAACGAGGTACAAATAGGTTCATACAAGATGAAAGGACATTGAAGGAGATTCCACACAAAACTGTCAAAACATAGTTCATTGTCCCAATTCTAGTAAACTAAAAAAAAAAAGTGAAAAAAGAAATAGAAAAAGAGAGAGATGAGTTCATAGGAAAAAATAACTTAGTACTAATAATAGTCCCATTGAGGCCATGGTCCTGACACAACTGTACAATTCTTGGTACCACCCAGCATTGTCCAATTCCCACCAACCTTGGAAGAAGAATTTGCAAGCTTTAGATTAGAGCAAACAAACCTTACCAAATATCCCCTGTTGTAACCAAGGGTCAGCTTAACAACAACGACAGCCATCAGCTCAACCTCAAAATTCACTTTCCCGCTAGCCATATCACTTGGAAGAAGATTGTCAATGAGCCAAAACTTTGCCTTCAGCTGTGTCTTTTCCCTAGGTTTTAGAACAAAAGATGGAAGTCTTTTATCAGAGAGGTACTCGTGATCATGAAGGAACATAGTTGAGAATATTAATGAGTAATTTGCATGCGACCTTGTATTTCTTAAGGAGAAAACCATGTTGAATGCTGTGGTGGTTTGTGGATAGAAAATATTGGAAACTGATAGGAAAGAGGTTGAGTCCACTTGGACCTTGGGGTGAAGCTCATAAATAAAACTGGCAAACCCCTATGAAGAAAACACCTACTGAATACATTCCACAAATAAAAATCTTGACGATCAGAAAGCTGGTCAAGTTTTCAAAATCAGCTACATGCTTAATCCTGGTGATGGTGTTAGTGATGGCAGCATTGTTGGTGGGGGCAGCTGTGACACTCTCAATTGTGGTTGCAGAAGAGGTAGCATGGATTGTAGAAAGACTAACATTAGTAGTTGTGGTTGCAGGGCCTATAGCTTCAGGGTTCTGCTCCATTGATGAAACAGAAGAAAGGATACTTTGTTTTGTAGGGATTTGGAATATAGGATATGGAGTGATTAGAGGGGATGAAGAGGGTCAAAATCATATTTGATGTTTAACTGTTTAAGTCATCAAAAGTCATTAGTCATTCAATATTCAAGATAATGTATAAAAAAAAATCTAATATTGACTATAATATCTCATAGTATCCTTAATTAGCATGACTCCACACCAAATGATGTATAGAAACTAGAAAGCCAAGGAAAATAAAAATAAATTAGTCACATGGGATAGTTACATGTTAGCCAATTGGAGTAATACTTGGAGCACAGTCACTTTCTAAACCTTGCGATATTAAACTGGGCAAAAGGGTGGGTGGTACTGGTCCATATGCAAACCGATTATGGCAAAAGAATTTGGGTACATTTTTTCAGTTCACACTGCACAGCTTTAATTCCTTTGGAAGCACCCATTTTCATACATACCCTTCACAAGGCTGAGGGCAGGGCACTCAATAATACTCACTGTAGGGGTAAGGGGCCCAAAAGTATATATTGGACCTTGGGTTGTGGCCGAGGACGTTGAATGGTCCGAGAGCATATAAACAGTATTGAAGTTGTAAGACTCAGAGTCCCATAAGCAAGCTACAAATGAGATGATTGGGGAAGGTAGGCCGAGGAGGAATATCCCCTCGGCCAAACAAAGCGAAAATTAAAATGTGTGTCCTATCATCCAGGGTGACATTTTAGGAAGTTCTAGTGATAAGGACATGCATTATGAACGTATAGGAAAGATGGAAGCTAAGAAATATCTAAGAGAAAGCTGCTACCACCGCATTGAATGCTCTGTAGCTAACTCTTTGCCTGCATTAATGAGGAAGTGATATTTGAACAGTGCTTTTCAGCCTTACAGCTACCCTCAAAGACTTCAGGAAGGTGCTAATGAGACAGGGATTAACACAAGCTATCTACTGTCCACGTGGAGGGTAGAAATGAGAAGGGAGAGATAGTATAAATTGGAAGGAAGGCCTTAAGAGAAAGATGGGGGGCGGAGAATTAAGAAAGAAACACTGTAGCAATTTGAACTGTATTTGTAACCAACTTCAAGTAATATATACAAGAACTGATCTCCTTGGATTGTGACGAGGATAATTTTCCTTAAATAAAACTAGTCCACTTTTACGTTATTGTTATCTGGATCCATTATAATTGTTACCCAACTCATTATAACCTAGTTTTCCAACTCACTCTCTACAAATTCATTGTATCGGGCTCATTGGGCCTAGATCCACTTACTTTTTGGGCTTAGGACTCAAATTGCGTCCTTACACTCACCATGCTGCCACTTGGGCCAATCCAAACCAAAATTCATTGGTACAAGTCATAATGGTATAAAACCTAATAAACCATATAAAAATAATTACATGGTTATATTTTACTTCAAAATTTCTTACATTATAGGAACCAAGGTTGTTAACAATGTATTTGGTACTGCCGCGTACTCTTGGTGTGATGATCATCCTATAAGTACAAGTTCTTGGGGAGTGAGGGGACAAGAGTTGGGGTCGAAGTTTCAAAGTGGAAGCTTCACATACATACACTTAAATTAGACAGTAAAATTTCTATCTCAAATAAAAAAAAACAATGCATTTGGTCAAACCTCACACTTAGTCCCGAAAACCCTTGTGCCAGCAAGCTATGCAATGGTCATGGAGTATTGGCTTGCGGCATAGCCATGGGCTTGTGTCGATAGACTTTGCCATGGGCAGGCAACTGGGGCTTGAGCAATGCATAGCAAGCCAAGGGGGCTGAAGTGTGGCTGCAATTGGACCAGTCGATCTCTTACTAGTCTTAGATTCAAGATCCCACCATCTGAATGAAAGAATGTGGTTATGCACTTGTAATTTTTTTTTAAATAAAATAAAATAAGAAGAAGGAAAAGCATTTTGCCTTATCAAAAAGCCAATTAATCTATTTTTTATGACCACTTTTACAACACACTCTACATCTATTTTTTTTATTTTGCATTCCATCATATTAAAATAATCTATTTTCTACCCACACTAACAATAGTAAAACCCAAAAAACCACCACTTCACAGCAAAATCAGCCACCATCATTGCTACCAAAAATCCAAAACCTAAAAACTAAACCCACTCCCAACCTAGCAACAACTCACGTAGATGCCAGTGGCCACCAACAACCTTGGCGAACTATTTGAAGACAAGAGAGAGTGCAAGAAAGGAGAGAGGAACATTTTTTTTTAAGGAAATAATTACAATATGCTGTTAATCTCGCAGTTTAAACTCTTTTTCTCCTAAACACTCAAGTACTTTGTATATAGAAATGTGCCAATTCAGTTACAGCACGAGAGAAGGACATAAATTAGAAGACAAAGAATAAAAAAATTAATAAAAGCAATTTGCATGTTACTATAGTGATCATGTAAATATACATAAAAGTGATAACTAATATACATTTCAGGGGTTTTACATCATCAAATGGGAATACTTAGAAGTTGGTGAAAAATTGTCCTAAAAAAATGGTGAAATTTTTAATTAAATCTTTGTTAACGTAATAATAATTAATGAAAAATGTTAACGGATACTTTAAGGTGCTTTTTAAGTATGAGTTAATGTGGAGTCCAGCTAGTAAAAAATTTACATAAATTAATGAGAGATGCCAAAAATATGGTTGAAGTAATAAATGTTGTAAGTTTTTAGACCCCTTAACACAAGTTGTTTAACCTAGTTATTTAGCTTAGTGATTACTTAGATAAATTATTTAGTTTTAGGTTAACACAATAAATTCATATTATGTAAACTATGCGGAAAAATAAAGAGTACAACGATATGATAACTCAAGAAAACCTAACCAGTAAAAAACCTGGGAAGGATTTAACCTAGTTATTCTTAAGGTAAAAACATGTCCACTATGAAAGAATTGAATTTTTTACAATAGAAGTTAGACCACTAACATCCTATTGCTACCTCGAGTAGAAAACTTACTACCCCAACCACGTGACAACTCCGAGCGCACGGACTACTTCTTTCCTTGATCTGTAGCAACCGCAAGTTCTCCTACTTGTGACTTTGAGACTCCACTTAAAGGTTTCAGATATTCTTTAAAGTTCTTTGTGCAGCAACTAAAGAGATCATCAAGTTCTTGACGTGAATCTTGATCTTGACAACTTTATGTGTGTGTATGAAAGTAAACACCTCTAGATCTCACAAAAGATTCAACACACAACTCTCCAAAAACCTTTAAAACGTAGTTAGATTTTTTCCTTTTATACTTGAAGTAAAACACAAAACCCTACACATTATATAGGCTTGGGCTGAATTGGAAATTCTGCAAAAAATTAAATTTTAACGAGTTTCGATCGATCAAATCTAATGTTCGATCGATCGAGCCTTGCAGATTTTGTCCAATACTTTCTGCAATCACTCGATTCTAGTTTTACAATTAAACATACTTTGAGCAAGTCTAAACCTAGACTTTATGTTTTGATCATAGTTTGCCAACATATTACAAATTGAAGTTCTAATACATTAGTTCCTAAAGTCTTAGAACCTAACAAATGTAACTTAAAAAGTTGGCTTTATTAGCCTGCACCCTATGAAACTAGTCAAAAAACTGATATAAAACCCAAAAAAAAAAAAAAAAAAAAATTGACATAAACCAATTCCTTATAAGTTAGCTAGTTAAAGCTACCCATAATAATAATAATAAAAAAAAGGTCTGGTTACTCTTTAGAAAAATGTTTATTGAAAATTGAAAAGTTGTCAAGAAAGTTAATCACTTTTTCATACTTTTTTTTAAAGAGCAAATTACAACTTACTCACCTGTGGTTTGGTTGAAATTTAAGTTGCTTTGTTGTGATTTAAAATTTGACACATTACCCATTTGAGGTTTGACCGAAATTTAAGTTGCCTATGTATGATTTGAAATCTCATGATGTAAGTGTTTTGCTGGATTCTTTTTTATCTTATTTGATATTGTATTTTTATGTATTCTTAAGGTAGGAGAATGTATTTGGTATTACTGGGTATGTCACACCCCTCTCATCTTATATCTAATAAAATGATAATAGTAAATCAAAATCAGAAATCAAAAAATGATACATCTTTCAAGTAAGTTATCGAGCAATGATGAGCAGAGGGTAAAGGGAAGCAACCCTTCTTTCAAGGTAACTAAAAATAGATTTCTAAACGAAAGACAAACTCAAAAGAAGGAAAAAACACAAACACAATCATACTCAGCCATTTTGATATTCGATTATCTTATTTGCATTTATTTGTTTTTTGTTCACTGTGTTGAGTGTGTTCTCATTTAAACCATCTAATTTTGCCAAAATCCTCTTAATTGAGGCATCGTTGTACCTACTCTAACTACAATTCTCTCCAAGGTTAGAAAATTTGGTAAAGACTAGAGAGAACCAAAGACCAAGCTCAATTTGCTCTTAGATTTGTGGACGGTAAAGGTAGAATTATTGTTTATTGAGAATTTGAGATCTGAGATCAGATATGGATCTTTCAAATTCCAAGGAGTCGTGGACTTCTTATAAGGATTGTCAATTAAAGAGGAAAATACACCATATAATCCATTCACTTGAAAAAAAAAATGCATATATGTGTTTCCACAAAAAAAAAAAAAAAAAAAATGATTGATTTAACTCCAGTGTGCATTAGAGGTGACATAGGCACAACACATCTTAAAATAGTTATGTGTCAGCCCTGTGTCTTGTCTGCTAGGGGTGTGTAGAATATCTGCTTGACCCGTTAACCCGCCTGACCCGAATCCGACTCGCTGCCTTGTACGGGTCATTAAGTTAGGCGGTTTGGTTGGGCGGGTTAGACGCCCAAAATAGCGGATTGGGTTGGATAATGGATTGAAACATTTTCAATACGCTACAACCCGACTTGCCTGCTTAATTATACATAAATAAAAAATGTATATATTAGTTCAAATTGATTAACCGTATATTCTGTATATAAAGTTAATCAATTCACCTAATGAATTTTTACATCTAATCAATAATCAATTCCTTGTCCAAAATATAAAAAGTCAACATTGAAACCCTAAAATCACTTCAACCGTATACTACATATACTCTGTATTTAGCCTTCACCTTCAGCCACTTCCTTTCCCCCCCTTTTCATGCTGTTTTGTCATTTTCTTCCTAAACCTTTTTTAAGCCTCCTCTTTTTTCTTTTTTTCTTCACCTTCCATCAATTGTGTATTCTCCTAGACAACCACAAAGGTAGTTGTTTTTATACATAAATAAAAAAAATGTATATATTAGTTCAAATTGATTAACCGCATATTCTGTATATAAAGTTAATCAATTCACCTAATCAATTTTTACATCTAATCAATAATCAATTCTTTGTCCAAATTATAAAAAGTCAACATTGAAACCCTAAAATCACTTCAATCGTATACTACATATACTCTGTATTTAGCCTTCACCTTCAACCACTTCCTCTCCCCCCCCCCCCCCCCTCCTTTCATGTTGTTTTGTCCTTTTCTTCCTCAACCTTTTTGAAGCCTCCTTTTTTTCTTTTATTAATTTTATTTTTTATCCTTTCAATTCTTCACCTTCCATCAACTGTGTACTCTCCTAGACAACCACAAAGGTAGTTGTTTTTATGTCTTGTATTGCTTAATGGTTGTATCTATATTTTTATTGAGTATGTTGTTTGTCTTCTTGATTTGGGTCCCATATATTCTTGTAAATCTTGAGACCATACATACCATTTTGAAGTTTATTTGTTATGTTGGTATGTTATTATTTTGAATCCTTGATGTGACTTTGGGAATGTTAAGACTTTGGGTTTAATTTCCCTCAGTTGTAAGGCAGTAGCCTACTATTTTTTCTTTTTCTTTTTCCCTTTTTATGGAGACAAGGTCTATTAGAGATGATATATCTCTTTTTTATTGACCTTATGTTTGTTTTGACATTGAGATTATTCAATGAAATCAACCTTTAATATTTTGTGTGCATTAGTTATATTTTGAGATTATGCAATAATAAATTGTAGATTGTGGTAATTTTTTTTTAAAAAATAACATTGTTAATGCCAACCTGCACAATCCGCCTAACCCGCCGAGTTGAAACTGCCAAAATTTGTAACCAATTCGCCAAATTTAGGCTTTGGTGGGTCGGTGGCAGATTGGAATTTTCCCAACCTGCTAGTGGCGGATTGGATAGATATATTGGCTTTTACCTGCCCAATCCGACCCGCATACACTCCTACCGTCCACCACTCATATACCTTACCCTTAGAAAAATGCGGTTTTTAGTCTTTAGAAGAGAAATAAGAACATAGATTATTTCAAAAACAACTTAAAACCTCAAAGTTTTCGCATTATAGTTACTTACATGTGATTTGAGACTAGTGAAATCACATACACTTGAACAAGAAAATAAAATATCCACATAAGACAACAATATCTAAACTAGCCAACTTTGGGTTTACATCCATGGATAACACCAATTAAAATCTACGTACTATCAGAGATATGGATTATAACCTTGATAAATCAAACTTTTAGAAACCAAACTCACATACTTACACAAGTGACCTAGTAATCCATGCATTAGGGTTCTAAGATGTATTTAAAGTGTTCTCTTTTTTGTTTCAAATTTCATTTTCCACATAAGTTTCATTTGAAATGTGTTCAATTGAAATTTGCATGATAATCATACAAAAACGATACCGATTGTCAACACGTGTATAGTAGCATAACACGTGTACAGTGGCATAACGGATGATGAGTGGCCAAGTTTTAGAAAATAGCCCAATGAATGTGAAATTATTCAGTACACCTAATGTATTAGGCTTCATCTCACAAAAAGGATGGGCTTCATTTTTATGTGAGAGCAAGTTGCGATGTACCAAAGTGCAATGAATGAAGTCTGCACTTGAAAAATAGGAATTGTTAAGAATCCAAATAATGAAACAATTGACACACTAATAGATAGAGACAATTGTTTATTGGAATAGGAGAGTGTATTTAGTATTATTGGATATATCACATTTATCTCAAATTTAGGCTTTTTAAAACCTTCCTTTTCGTCTTTCTATAACAATAACACCACCACCTTTGCAAATAGTTGGATGTCCTGGTTGTTGGCTTCTTAGCTTTATGTGCATCATAATTATAGAATGATTTAGCTCCTGCTATTCAATCCAAACCTTTCATATTAACTTGGAATGAAGGACTTTTGTTATTAATTTTTTCATAAGAAGATGAACAAAACTTTAATATTGAAAAGCACAAATTGAATGAAATTATAATAGAGAGATATTTGAGAGAGAGAGAGAGAGGCATGGAGATTAAGTATAGTACCATGTAATTGTATCTTTTTGGTTCTTTGATTTGGCAAGACCAAACTCCCAACTCTTTAAAATCACCATTTCTCATCAACAATAAATTTCTCAAAAAAAAAAAAAAAATGCAGTCATATTTGCAATTTACATATGCATTCAGATTTACATAAATAAACGCACTCTCACTCAAATAACCAACCCCCTATTCTTCTTCAAAAAAATCATGCACAAATAGTGCTTCAAAGGAAATTAATTACCAAAGCCTTAATCATATTTTAGTAGCAAATTTGGATATAAAATTTAAAACTTTAACAACAATGTGTGCCATTATCTAAAATTCAGTGTTTCTTCCAATGACAGTGCTATGCATTAAAAAAAAAATAGACAATTCGAAGATCCTCTAGAAGTTGAGCTGGTGGCTGTTTTGTGTTGTTGGAATTTTGCTCATGAAGAACAGAAAAATGCTTATATTTTAGAAGGTGATTCAACTACATATCCATATGGGTATTGATCAACATCGTTAGAAACATCATTGAGGAAGTAACACCATTACTGAACAACTTTGAGCACTTTGAAGTTTTTGTTGTAAAAAGAGAAGTTAACATGGAAAATCATATAGTGGCTAGGCATGCCCAATTTGTGACGAATTTGATAGTGTGGATGGATGAAGCTTTGTCCAACAACAATTTATCCTTGATGCAATTGCAATAAAATATACGTTTCCTTCAAAAAAAAAAAAAAAAAGGAAAGATAAGTTATTTAATTATTTGAGAAGCATTTGGATTGGCATTTTAGAGCTTCAACAATTATGAGGGAAGCAAGTGGAGAATTATTAGTTAAACTTTCTGCTACTTCTATTTTTTGATAGTTGATGGAGTTGGCAGCCTTTGGTTTTCCTACAATTTTTTTTTTTTTTTTTTTTCTTACAATGTTTGACATTTAAGGAAAACGATTAATCAAAATGTGGAAAACATATTCATAGTACATACTTTAAGCTTAACTTTGTTATGCAACTGAAGACTGATCAAATAAAGATGTGGACACATTTATACTAATTGTATTCATAGTAAGCTGAAAACCATTAAAAGTGCAACTATATTTTTTCCCCAATCCAATATATGTCATGATCATCAACATGAAAATTCTCTTCAAGAATGAAAAATGCACAATAAGTTCCTTTAGTTATATATTTAAATTCAGACATGTGAGTTTAAGTGTAAAGAGCACTACAATATTTAGAAGTACAGAACCCAAGAGATCCCCCTATACTAAGCCAGTCAAAAGCATTGAAGTAAGTATCTCAATTCTAGTATGTTTACTCTAAAAATTTATTTATGTAAAACTACTGTTGGTTTGTTTTCATTTATATTTTAAATGTTTCCTTGAAATCAAAGTAAATAAGTAGATCACTAACCTTCGTGAACAATGGCAACTCTAGCCCTACAATTCTACAAAGTATAAGGTGGTGGTTATGGTCTGGAGGCATTCCTCTAGGAATATTTCAAACATATTACCAAAAAAACAAAAGAGAGAAAAAGATCCATGGATCGAAGAGATAGTAACTGGCATCGTACAGCTATGGGCCATCCTTGGCCTTTTCTTTTGTAGGCGTCTATTTTATGAGTCAATAATGCAATCATCTTTTAATACCTCTGAGTCTATAGTGCAATCATCTTAATGATATTAAAAGTCAGAGGATTTGTTTTGCAGGTATATATTTTTTGAACGACATAATTCTAAAGAATTAAAATGCAAGTCCATAAGACATTTTGTCAAACACGTATCAAGCTATAAAACTCAGCCAACAGTCAAGCAAACACTGTTAACTCAGCTAAGATAAATCTGTTGTATATTAATTAGCAGCCCAAGTATTAAAACAATCTAAATATCTTATCATTTGAATTATAAGTCTGGAGTACCCCAAAAAATAAATCCAAACATTCCAAGCAAAACCAAATCATTTCAAAGGCTGCAGAATGAAGAAGTAACTGAATTTAAAATCAGGAAATTTTTTTTTGAAGATTTTGGTTATCTAACAATTACAGCATATGTAAAATTCAAGGCACAATCAATTAAGATAAACAATCTTTCTCCAAAATAAAATTAAGATAAACATTATACATAAACTATATTGGTTGTGAGATCAATGCATGCCACTATTTGAAGGCCAAAGAGGTATTATGTACTAAGTTTGATTCAATAACATATAATTAATAAACACCAGAAAACTAATCTTCATGCTGATCATGGCAGTATACACTAAAAAATGGCATAAAAAATTATTTTAAAATAAGATCAATGTGAAAAGGTATTTAACAGAAGTAATAGAAGTCCAAAAACAAATAGGAAAAATTACAAAGTGTCTCATATAAGAAAGGTGAAAAAGAAAGAAAACATGTGTTAGTGAAAGATTGCTTTAAAGAGAGTGAAGAGGTATTCCGTCAATTCCAAATCTCCAACCAATCATGGTGAAATTATATCCTTTGATGGACATGCTTTTGATTCTCTCATCACCTTTTCTACTTTCTACTCTATACACAGATGGAAAGTCAATGACAGATAAATAGGGAAAAAAAAAATCATGAAAAAAGAGTAAGAAAGCAAAAAATCTGGAGAACATTAATAGAACAAATCTAAAGGTCTAAAGCCTTCTTCACAATTGTCTTTGCCAATGATCATAATCATTGCCCACTACCTTATCATTCCACAGTTGCCACATTACAATGAAATTTTCAATGCCATACATATAAAGTCAATATATATTCCAATTCGGATGCCCACCAAAAGCCAAACACAAACAGAGAAACCAGGATATTGAATCAGAAATCTAACAAAAAAGCAAAAGACACTATCCAATATTGATTCAGTCTGCTCTCTATGATGATTGCAAAATTACCCCCTGTTGAGGTTCAAAAAATAATCACAGCCCAAGGCCCAAAGAAATGACACATTGGGCTAACTTCATGGGAAATGAAGCTAGAGAAATAAAAGAGCTGGGCTCATGTAATGAAGAAAAGAGGAAAAGAAAGAAGAAAAGGGTGAAAAGTCCGAAGAATTGGGATCCAAAGACCCATGAAAGAACATGCTTTAAAATCCATGAAGCAAAGAAAAGGCCCGACCGACCAAGATTAGTAAGCCAAAAGAAGCCCAATAAGAAGAACTGTGCTGGGATCCCGGAGATTACCAGAGCTTGGGGATCCCTGGGACGCACAACACGCTTTAAGTAAGATTGGAAACGGCTCAAAGGAAAAAAGCATAAAGGATGAAGGACAAACGGGTCTCAAGCGCCCAGCCATGCAGTGAGGGATCAAAAAGTACAAAGCAAACATTCATGAACAAAGGAGCTGTACCCCAAGGGACCAAGAATGAGAAAAACATAAGTAGAAGTGGCTGGAAGGGAGCTTTCAACCCAGCAGTAAAATGTTCCGACTGTTTGGGAAAAATGACAAGGATGGAGGGCAGACAAAAGCTGAAAAAAGGTGAAGAGGGCCAAATAGCTAAGATCAGCAACCTGAAGGGATCTTGGAATAGAAAGTTAGCTAGGGGCTTTCAGCTTGGTCGGACCAAAATGAAGAAATTATGAGAAAGAAAGAAAGGACCAGCTCCTGGGTAACTGACACAGCAGAAGCTTTGAGGGGCAAATGAGAGAAATCACTGGGACCCCGGAGCCCTAGAGTCGCACTATAAAAGGAAGAGAAAACCCATGCTGAAGGGCATTCATGGATTGATTCATTCATCATCATTTTAATTTGAGAAAAGATATCATAATAGAACCATAGAAAGAACTCTGTAAAATTCTAGGAAAACAGAGGATCGTCTCCTGGTGTCCCAGAAACAGCCACTATAGCACATACTTGGATTCGAAAGGATTCAAACTTTGCAAGTCTTAAAGGCTTGAATAGCCATCAAAGTCTGCAATTTTTGAGTTAATTTGAACCTTGTATCACGTCTTAGTGAGCACACTGTAATCATAATCAAAGAAAATTAATAAAATGTCTCTCATTAATCTGAGGATCCCCAACCCATGTTTTACTGTATTTTTTATTATTACGCATTTCTTTGCTGTTTGAGCTGTCATTCAATATAGATATTCTCACTTGTTAGTTTATTTGTGATATAGGGAACTTGCCCTGTGCACCACTTGGTTCTTAAACAGCTCTTTAGCTGCGGTGAATCAAGCCCAATCCACCAATAACAATTATTTGGCCTAGGATCCTTGGGCCGCTGTGCTGAAGAAAAAAGACACTCTCACACCCCCCAAAAAAAATCATCCAAATATCCAAACCAAAACCAAAGCTAAGCAAAAACAAATTATAACCAAAATACCTTTATCGAAACCATATTTAACCCAAATGCCTCAATCAAAACCCTATAATCAACACAATAAGAAATAGAGAAAGCAAAAAGGTAAAGGAAACATTAATGAAAGACATTTCAATTTAAAAAAAAAAAAACACAGAATACATTAGAAAGCAAATAGAAAGCCAAAGGTTATATACACTAAGGAAAAACATACAAAGAAAGAGCATTACCCCATCAATTAACTATGCAATTGAAGTAATATTATTTGAATAGGAAAAGCAACCGTGGGAAACAATGATCTGGGAATTGCATAAACTACTGGTAGAAACAATATTTGATTAAGAGAAAAAAAAAAACATTATGCTAGCCCCCTCAATCTTCTCATCCTTAACCAAATCCTCATTCGTTTTCTCGACTCCCGGCTCCACCTTCATCTCTTCATTCACATTCAGCTTTCTTTCACACACTAATTCCTCTTCCTTCATAGGATTCTGAACCATTTCAACCACTCCACCCTTCAATTCCTCGTCAAAAACCAGCATCGACTTGTCCTTCTTGGAACCCCCTTCTCCGACCGATTTCGATTCTCCAACATGCCCTTTCGGCTCGTTGTCGCTCGTTAGGTCCACCACGTCGCTTTTCGCTTCCTCCTCGCTCATCAAATTGCCCAAATCTCCCAAATCCTTCACCTTCTGATCCATAACTTCGTCGTTCTCGACGTCCTTCGGATTCGACTTCTTCAATTTCTTGCTTCTATTGGTAGCCACAGCCTCATTCCGGGTCTTCCTAGACTAGGTCCGACCCAAGATCCGCAGATCTCTAATTGCACCTTCATTGCGAAGGCGAACTCGCGCTTGTGACCCGTCCAAACCCGAGATAGCAACACAAACTCCTCCGAATCCGTACTGTTCGCCATACACACACACACAAAGATCGATTCAAATTTGATTTTTCAAAAAAATTTAAAAATTTGAGGAATTCAATAATATAGAGAGCAAGAAACAAATATGTGAATCTTAAATTGGAAAAAGATTGAATTAAAGAACAAACCCGTAGCGTGGATTGAAGGGATTGAATATTCTTGAAGAAAAAGATTAGGGTTCGTGAGAAGAGAGAGAGAGTTTGGGGATATTAGGAGAGATTGTATGGCTCTACTTCATCTTGATTGGTGTCTGATGTTTTGGGTTTCAGTTTTTGATCTCTCGATCTCTCTCCCCTTCTCCGTTCTCTGCCTCTCTATTTCTCTCTCTCTCTCTTTTCTCTCAGTCTCTCTTTCTCCTTTTTTTTCTCCGTGTAGCAATTTTTTTTTTTTTTGGTCTTAAGCAGCTAATTTCCTTTTACAGCAAGAGGGCTCGAAACAGTGTTTTAATAGAGTGAAAAATTATAATCTATGGCTTTAAAACGGTGTTATAGCGTTACCAAACAGTGTAATGTATCGCTTTTTAACATGTCTGAATTTTAGATAGGCAATTATCCTATTTGTCACCACCTCCTTAATTGTAGGAACCTACTTTCTCTTAGCTTCTGTTAT
The DNA here is from genome assembly GCA_032727855.1 of Quercus ilex subsp. ballota. Classification (NCBI taxonomy): domain Eukaryota; kingdom Viridiplantae; phylum Streptophyta; class Magnoliopsida; order Fagales; family Fagaceae; genus Quercus; species Quercus ilex. Next base: position 54,166,415 of record CM064913.1, on the reverse strand, counting down.
TATATATACTAGTGTTTAACCCGCGCAATGCGCGGGAACATTTTACATATTAATTATAAACTTTGCATCCTACATAAACTTAGTTATCATACTTTCACTGCATACATTCAAACTTAAATAATGTAGTATATTTAAGCATATAGTGTCTACAAAAAGAATTTGACTTTAAGCAACAACAACGCCAGCAATTATGCAGCTACTTAAGCCTCCAGCAGCAGCACCAACATGAGTTATGCAGCAACTTAAGTTGAGCATTATTGCCACCAATCATGAGCATTGGTTCAGCCATCATAAATCCTGAAAATCAGTCTCATTCTAGTAAAACCTGAACATAGGAAAACATTGCATCAAATCAAATCACTACCGAACTCAAGGAGAATATTATGCAATAATAAATCATAACAGATCATATTTAACCCGTGCATCAAAACTTTCCTTGTAACTTGTATATTAAAATATAGTAAACTATTTTATTACTTAACAATATAGAATACGTTAAGAGTCATCAAGCAACACCTGTGATGTTGCTACTGAAGTTGACTTGCTGCCATAGCTATTATTGTTGATGTTGCCTAACATACACTTGTCCTAAGCCGCTGCATTAGAGTTAGGGAATTGTTAGTCTTTTACCATAAAAGCTGTTAACATCTGTTAGTTGCTGTCAGTTAGATAGATAGGTTGTTAGAATGCAATATATATGGCTTTACTTGGAATAACTTTGAATACTCAAGAAAACTGGATATTAGTGGTTCGCTAGAGTTGTGATTGTAAGGACCATTGAATGAAATATGCAACAGTTTCTCTCCTAATCTTCTCTATTCTCTCTAAATCTTATTTCTCATTCTTGGAGGCCAGTTGCCTCAAATTAGGTATTTCTCATAGATATGAATTACATATTATGTTAAAGCTCTAAGCATGAAAGTTTGTGGAAAGTAAAAGAGACAATAATAATGGATTGTTATAAAATTAGTCTAAAAGGTTTGGCAATGTGTAGTAGCTAATATTGATTTGCACATAGGCTATTAGATTTTCTATCACACATTTCAACAAACATTTGGCATTCATATATGCTTCAAAACACAGTTCTTATACATGGATAGGAGATGTTAGTTAAGAACTCAATCATGGATACCTTTATTTTATTTTTTGTGAACACATGGAAGAAGAACAATTGAATGTATGAGGACATGACACACTTTTCTATTATACTGATTTACAATAATACTTTATGATCACAGTGAAGCAGGTTACTCTGCTATCTGACGAGCCAGGAGAGAGGTACCAATCTCCAAAGGATTTGTAAAAAGATCAGAGAAAGGAAAAAAGTAAATAAATTTCATGTCTGCCAGGGGCATGACTATCTCTTTTTCTTCCTTCCATGTAAAGAACTGACTTCTATCCGTCACTGAATTTCAATTTAGCTATTTTTAAGTACTAATTTACGGTCAAGTGCTGGTTTCTTCTTGGCATTCTCTGTTTTTTAAAAAGAGTTTTGAGAGAGGGCTTGTATTTCATTCTTTTGAATCAAAGTAGTGTAAATCTCATTCATAACTCTAATGTGAGTCCGCTTTACAACTATAATCAAACATATTCAAGGCAATTCATCAAATGACAAAACACCCAACTCTTACTTTTTAATTAGCACACGTTGTTGCTTTCAACAGTATAAAGTTAAATTTTAATCAAGAGCCAAGCTAGTTAGTACATTAAATCTTCAAATTGCTTCAAAAACAAATCATGAACTTATGCAAATTTTCTCTTGCCCAAACAGGTCCAGGAAATTAAAGGGTTGACAATAACAAAAATATTTACATGAATGTATGCATCATAAAATTTAATTTTCCACCTTAACTTGCATCTACTTGGCAGGAATACACAGGATTAAGCTTCACATGTCATTGAAGATTGGGTATGCTTGGTTTCTTTTCCAGGATATGACAAAAATAACACATGGTTTAATGCCACAATTCATATACTTAAATTATTAAGGTTTTTAGTTGGTCAATGAGTACATGTAATCAAATTGATAAAATCAAGAAAAAGGAAATATGTGTGGATATTTGAGCCTCAAAAGAGTCAGGGCGTTCTTGATCTTCATTGAGACTATAAAGCTATTTCCATTAAAATTTAACATAGGAAGTAAAAGTTTAATTTATATCCACAGTTCACTACACATGATTACATGAACAAATTGCACTGGAGTCTCCCCCATCTCAGCAAGTTATTGATCAATTTTTGAGAAAACAAAAAAGGAAAAAAAAAAAAAAAAAAACTCTAGTTCTTTATAAATGGGTTCAAAAACTGAACTTCATTTTAAATATACTTAAAATTTTCAAGTAATACTTTCATGTTGACAATTATCATACACCAAGGTTTCTCTTCCAGATCATGCCCAATACCAAGCAGTGATGTAAGCCAAGCTTACTGTGATTTTAAATGTATATATGTATGTATGTATGATGATGATGATGATGATGATTGATATATCCATACCACATCAGCAAAGACAATCTCCAACTCATTGAAAAAGTTCTCTCTCTGATGTTCGTACTTTGCAGCAGTCTAGAAAATAATATATATATATATATATATATATATATAAGGGTTATCTACATAAATCAAAGAAAGGAGAATTAAAGGTTTATTACTAAGAACTGAGTATGGGGATAGAACCCTATGTGTAGAGAGAGAGGGGGAAAGCAGTCCATTTACAAACTTAATGGGAAAATAGGCATGCATTCTACAAAATAAAAAAATTTCTTCCTCTAGCATGCCATAATTAGGCATCCAGTAAAACAAAATTTTTCTAGTTTACGATAACAATAAGATGAGATTTATGGTTTGCTGAGGCTTCCTATAGATTCAACAGGCAGAGGTATACATACAATTTTCCATGTTGTCCATTTATCAACTTGATAGTTTCTGATACCAAAAAGTACGTTGTATATCTATCACAGATTCTTTCAATGTCATAAAAAGAAAATGCAAATCTTTCCTCATTTCCTTGAAACTTTAAGTGAAGTTGCCTTCAGAAAATTTTCTAGTAAAAAATCAGCTTGCACATATAACACCCATAAAAACCAAACAATTTCACCAAGACCCTATTTTCTTTACCTAATCCTTGTTTATCATTCCCCCCTCCCTCCCAACTTCACACGGTCTCAAACATTTCCCATCACATTCCATCAAAGCCAGCACAACTTTCTAAACTATAAACAATCAGCAAAATAATTAATTTAACATTAAAAAAAGAAAAGAGAAAAAGAATCACCCTCATAACCCATATACAATTTGTCTCATCATCAGAATGCACAAAACCCATAAAAAATTTAAAAACAAACAACACTTTCACTAACCAAAAAGCAAACTCCATTGGAACAATGACCCAAAAAACTCCCATTTTCAAATAGCAACATCCCAAAGATAACACATTTATAAACCACAAGCCAAGTAAACAATTAACAAAAAACCAAACTTTAAATAACAAAATGTGTTTTCTTATCAAAACTTTGAATAACCAAAAAAAAAAAAAAAAACTTATTGTTGAGTTACACAAACACCCAATGCGTTTTAAAATCCTTGATCTCACCCTACAACTTAGGGGAAGGAAGTGCCATTTGTGCCAAAGCTCATTCCTACCAAAACTTCACAAAAATTGAGAATGGCACACGCATTGTCAAATACACAAAGGATTTGAACCAAGTATAACAGCTCCATATACCTAGAGGCTCCAAAAGTACAAAGAATTCCCCCACCACCAAAAATAAAAATCCAAAGACAATTCATATAAAATTACCTGAAGCTTCTTGGCAAGGGCCACTACTTCATCCAAGTTTGCGTTACTTTCCTGTTACAAAGATAACAATGCCAAATGATTGGTTTTGTAGGAGATTCTTAAATTCTATTTTTTTTTTTTAAAACCGCAGACTATTATTAAAAAAAAAAATTAGAAACAAAAGAAAAAAAAAATTCACATCTGCTTCTGATTCCATTAATTAAATTAAGCAACAGGAATTTCACCTCCTATTAGCACAATGACCTAAAAGATGACTCTCCTCCAGGGTTTTGCCATCAGGGGCTATATCCCTGTCATGGAAGCACCACCAATCAACTCCAAGGTTGTTTATGAATCCAAAATTGGTTTCACTGTTATATGCATTAAGAATTTTGAGGGGAAAAAAAGTTCATATCATTTCCATTGGTAAATTATCAGTGCCAAGTATACAAAATTGGACAAATAAAGAACATTCTTACTTCTTCTCTTGGCCTTAACCACTGAATTTGATCATCACTTCAGCATTTTCTATTGAAAATCCACTTCATTCTTCAAAAATTTCTTCTAATGCAATGTGCTCCTATGAAACAAAGTATTTCAAAGATTTCAAAAATTAAAAACAGAACTTTTGCAGGTAATTATTTCGGCAATCTGACTGTGTGTGAAGACTCTGATTTTTCTTTCTGTACTTTATAATCTCAAATCTCTACATCGTTATTCTAAAATCCCCAAATTTTTCCTGTTTGATATTGAAACAGTTTTTTACAGCAACTGCGGTTCTACCTTTCAACAGAAACTGCCATAGAATGGTTGCAGAGAAAAAAAAAAGTAAGAAAGAAAAGAAAAACCAAATATAATTCAGAGAATAAGAAGAAAGAAAGAAGAGAACAATAGCATTAACAAAAAAAAAAAGGAATATACAAATCTGAAAAATAAGAATCAGAACTGATTTTTTTCCTTAGAACTTTGAGTCTCTCTCATTCCGTTCTGCGCCTTACAAACTGTTTCTCTTTGTGATTGCGGTTCCAGTGGTCTAAGTTTGGCAAAGGAACGGATGGTAGAGGAAAAACCGATGGTTATGGCCGGCCTTAAATATTTATCTCTTGGCACCCTATGAACTCTGTCTCTCCTATCTCTGTATCTCAAGATTTTCGAGTTTCGATTGCATTTTAATTTTTTATCTCAAATAACTAAATCTAAAGCAATCCAACCAAAATATTCAACCTAAATCATATTCAATCCCCAGATTTGAAAAAGAAAAGGAAAAAAACAATAACAATAACTTTACTGGTTATGTGTATACGGCAAAAAAACTTAAAATAAAAATCAATGCAACATTCGATCCTATACTTATATACTTATTTTTATTTAAAATAAAAATCTGCTTGGTTCCTCTATCTTCATATCCCTTAACCAGTACCAAATCTGACCCAAAATACCAATCTAAATCATAATTAACACCCAATTGATTCCAAATAAAAACCCAAAACCCTAATTTTTTAAATTTAAAACAAAACTTACCAATAGCAATTCCGATGGTTGGGTAGCGAGTGGAGGCTTACGGTGATGGCAGAAGATAGGAAGTGAGAGACATCTTTTCATTCTTGTTTGCAAACGGCAATTTTTGATCTCTCGATCTCTCTCTCATTCTCCGTTCTTTGCCTCTCTATTTCTCTGTCTCTCTTTTCTCTCGGTCTCTCTTTCTCCTTTCTCGGTGTAGAATTTTTTTTTTTTTTTTTTTTGGTCTTAAGCGGTTAGCTTTCTTTTATATCCGAGCAGTGTTTAAGGATGTGAAAAATTATAATTTAACGGTGCGTAGCATTGCCATACAATATAATGCATCACTTTTTAAAGCGGAACATGCCTGAATTTTGGTTAGACACTTTGCTTAATGAAAAATTATAATTTATCACTTTTAAACGGTGTTTTAGCTTTATCAAACAATATAAAGTATCGCTTTTTAAAGTGACGTCACTTTTCTGATTTGTCAACATGTCCTTAATTGTAGGAACCCACTTTCTCTCAGCTTCGTCTATTATATATATATAGATATATATATATATATATATATATATATATATATAGATATAGACTAATGTTTAACCCGCGCAATGCGAAGGATCATTTTACATATTAATGAACTTTGCATCCAACATAAACTTAGTTATCATACTTCCACTCCATACATTTAAACTTAAATAATGTAGTATATTTAAGCATATAGCGTCTAAAAAAAGAATTTGACTTTAAGCAATTAAAGCTTGACTTATTTTGAGCATCTTGTCAAGCTTCTATAGTATAAAAAACACATTTATAAAATTTATACTTGGATTATGGCTTGCGTAGCACACTTTGCACTGCAATGGAGTGCTCTACGATTTTGGTTTTCAATACTCTGCCCTTTACTAATTTGCTAACAATTTGCAAAGGTCATTTTATTTTTGAAGCATTTACTACTTCAAGCAAGAATCTACAAAAAATAATACATAGAAACAAATTAACCTAAGTAAAAAAAATTAAAAATTAAAAACCACATATAAGGTTGAAACACACCAATTTAAAACTTACATGACAATTTCAAATAAGAAATTTGCTATTTCTTGGAACCACAATGAATCACATCGAACTAAAACTTGCATGACAATTTCAAATACTAAATCTACCATTCCTAGGAACCACAATGAATCAAACCATGAGATTAGAGAAAATTTTGCAACCAAAAAGTTCATAAGAAAAAAATGGTTACAGGTTTATGGAATAGAAAGTCAGAAAAATATTAGTTAGAGCCCTTGAGTTATGTATCATAATTTGTGTGATAATTTGAAGGAACATATAAAAATTTGAAATAAAAGAGATATCTCCTAAAGTTTATGTAGATTAAAATCTATTTATCATTACGGGTTTAATATTTTTTAAGTCTTCATTCCATATTTGCATTTGATTCTCTGCTATGTACTTAAAATGTATTTGTCCATTTGCTTATCATTACGTACATATATAATAGTTTGATGAATCATTTCATTCACACCCTTGTCAAGGATAAATATATCATGATTAGCCGAGATTGGTTCTCATTATTTTTTGGAGGTAATGTTAGTCAAAGATATATGTGCTAACTTTTTTTTTTTTTTTTTTTGGAGAAACTATATGTGCTAACTATTATTTGTTGATACAGGTTATGAGTCTCTTGAATGGTTTGTTTGCAGCAGCTTATGAGTCTCTAGAATACCTTAATTAACACTGAAACCAACACAGAGGAATCTCTTAGGAAATTAATTTACGCCACAACCTAAAAAGTTATTAACTTTGTACAAAGAACATTATACTTTTAGATTTCACAATCAAAACATGCAAAATCTATGAAATATGGACTAAAATCTATGAAATAATAAACTTTGTAAAAAGAACATTATATACTTTCAAATTTTAAAGTCCCATAATTTCTACCCTCTTTAAAAGTAATAAAACAGATAAGAGGGAAAACAAAAATCTAAAATTAAACAGAACTTTGTAGCTTAAGGCATTGACAGATTTAAATCCTAAATACAAATACAAATACAAATACAAAAAAAAAAAAAAAATTCAATAGAAATCGTTTAACACGCGCAATGCACGGGAACATTTTACATATTTAAAATACTATCAACTTAACATAAGAATATAAAAAAAAAGACATTAAATTTCATCCGGGTAATATAGTACATCTATTGGTTTGTTTTACTTGTAACTATGATATTTATAAAATACATTGGGATACGTTAAACTTTAAATATTATAATGTTCTATCATAACAATTCTAAAATAGAAAAACTTATTAATAAGTTGTTATTTTTTCCTCTTCAAATTTTCTTCTTCTTCAATGCATTTTGTTTAGTAGCCTTGCTTCGTTTGTGAAGCATTTGAATTGGCATGCTATCATCATCTGATTTTCCTCTTCAGCAGATATGGCGGTTGTAAATAGAAAACCACTTTCCTCTGTTTTTCTTACAAATTTGTCTTTTGTGTCTTGCAATAATTTTCACTTAGATTAAAAGGTGCTTCAAGAATTCACAAACATCTAATAAATCCTTAAACAATAAGTTACAATTCTCTCATAAGCAAAATTTAGATTGCTTTCATTGTACTACATTGGCTTTGAAGGTATCATGAGAAGTTCTAATATATTATTTTTAATTTGATGAGAACTTCTTATGTACCAAGCAGGTGTGCATAGTAAATAATGTGCAGATTAGGAATTCCAAACAGAAATGCTGCAAAATAATGAGTGTGGCACAAATAATTTTAACTGAAAACATTTTAATTTTGTGAATCCCTAGAACATGTTTGGAAGTAATATTCGTTCCCTACCATATTCATTCCCAACCATATTCGGAATCTCCATTGGTAGGACATTTACATCCAACTTCAATTTTTGTATACACATAGTCACAAATTTAGCTAAGTATACATACATACATCATAACCTGTACCATTAGTTTTTTTATTTTTTATTAATAAGTTTATTGCATTCATAGTACATACTGACCTTGCAAGCTAGAAGTTGTCAAATATCATGAGTATTCTAATGAAAATTTATCTAATTTTAAGAAATGTTCAAAATTGAAATTTCTCTTCAACAATAAATAGTAATGTGCCGAATCAATCAAACCATGTAAACCTCAAATTTAAGATACAATATATAAATCATATTGGATATATTATTGTCTTTAATAAAAAATAAGAATTTCTTTAACTCAGAATTTCAAGTAAATTTCTACATTCTCATTCACATTCATGTCTTCATTCTAATTAATAATTTACTTTAAGTTTTTTTTTTGATAAGTAATAAAGATGTATATTCAAGAACACTACCTTATGCAGAAAAACATAAATACTTTAAGTTCTAACCATTCACTTTTGTAATTGTATTCTACTGTTAATCAAGCAATCATATCAAGATTATAATGGGCAGTCCTTTTTATCACGTGTTTGTGAGGTTGAAATCTTATAGGATGCAATTACTGTGTTAAGAAAGACTACGTTGGAGAAATTTCACAATACAGCATACCAAGGTGACAACATTCATGAAATTCGTAAGAAAAACTAAAAAATGCTAAAGACCACAAACCAAATATACAATTTTGTTTCGAAATTGTAATTAGTAATTATAGAATTCTTACATGATGAAGCCCGAGACAATAAGAGGAAAATATTAATTTTTTGTAAAGATATGTAAGAGGAAAAGCTACGGAAAACATGCAACATACCTTTGTAAATTAATTTTTTTTTAAATGGTATATAATGATATGTATGTGTACAACATTGGTAAAGGTTTATAAAAGTTCAGCTCTCAAACAATAAAGAAATATAATTGGCGTTTCTATTTGAAATTGCCTCTGCTTGCATCTCTGCAAGTTCTTTTGCAGTCTTAGATACAATTTTCTCATCTCCTTTGTCAAACAAAATGAATGTTGCAACAACGCATCAATAAGAGGAGGTACTTTCTTAAGCAAAGGCAACTTAACCTTACCCTCCATACAACAGAGAGAGAATTTTGGGTTCTTAGGCCTCTTAGATTTTACTGTTCTCTCTTCATACCATAAAATTGAACCACAACACACGCATAAATAAGGTGGACCAAAATTCCAAGGTTCAGTAGATTTTCCTATGTGAATTTTAAATATTTTCAAAGACAAATTTACACTTAGCTCAATTTACTTCACCCACTTTTTTTTGGAAAATGTCATTCAATAATGTAACATGACATTTATAAATTGCAAATCTATAGCTAAGCAATATATTGATTATCAAATCCTTTCTAGTAAATAGATATATATGTGACATGTCAATTCCTAACAGATTATATACCAGCCCAAACCCAATAAAATGGCACATTTATTCATGACCAATCTAAGGTTAGATCCTATCAAAAACTAAAAAATAAAAAAAATCTGCAGTTAGAAAACATTTAGCAAAAGAATTAAAAATTAAATCTACAGTCAACTAAAATTTAGCAAAAACAAAAAAAAGAAAGCTATAAGTTAAAGAGAAGGTCTGTCAAGGCCCTTAAATGCCAACATCTGGCTCCTCTTTCATTTCCTAGTAAGTTTTAATTTTAATTTTTTGTACTCTTCCCTCACCTTCACTAATTAGTCACATAATAGATAATCTTCATTTTGATGTTGGCCCATATGCTTAACTTGAAAATAATAGTCTATGACTGTGTTAATTTGATAATCTTCATTTCGTTTTTGTTTTTGAATTTTTTATTCTTTGTCATAAATCTATGTTTTGAAGTTTGGTTTTACTTCCCATTTGTTTAATTCCTTCCTTTCTCCCGACAATAGTTCCTCCAACGTTTTCTACCTTAAAAGTAAAACCTTGAATGTACCCATCTATTTTAAGTTCCAGTTAAGTTCTTAAAATCTCTTTTTTTAAGATTTTCTTTTCCCATAAAACGTTTGCACTTATAGTCTTATTTGTGTTGTTAAGGAAATCTTTGTTCTAAATCAAAGCAATTGCAAATAGAAAAGAGATTTCATTGAACAATGAAATAAAGAGGAAAATTTAGGCTATTGTACCTTTCATTTTATTGTAGAGAACCCAACGGAAAAAATTAAATTAACAATTTAGATAAATGACATTTGAAAGTTTGAGAAGATATGCTAACTACCCATGAGGCGTTCAACAAAACCAAACGATGCTAACAAATTGCAGTGGGCAGTATTTACAAAGTTTTTTTTTTTGAGATAAATATAGAAATTTTATTTGATAAAAGGGAAATACATGTACAAACACATAACAACCTTGTAAGCATAAACATAGGGGAACAAATACCTGTTCTGCAGAAAACAAAATCTGCAACAAAATAAATACAACCCATGGACATAGAATACAGAAACAGCAACAGATATTACAATTACCCTCCTGTAAACACAGATTATGCAGAAAATCCTTTCTGTTCTGCAGAAAACAGAATATGCAGCAACAGAAATACAGCCCATGGACAACATCACAGAAACAACAACAGATATTACACTCAACCCCCCTGTAAGCACAGATTATGCAGAAAATCCTGAACCTGTTCTACAGAAAACAGAATATGCAGCAGTAGAAATACAGCCATGGACATACATCACAGAAACAGCAACAGATATTACGCTCAGCCCCCCTGAAAGCACAGATTATGCAGAAAATCCAAAACCTGTTCTGTAGAGAACAGAATATTCTATGGACATACATCACAGAAACAGCAACAGATACATCTTTTTTCTTTGGGTTCGAATAGATGCATCGTTTTTCTTTGAGTGTGGCGTTTCAAGTTTGTTTTACGCGTGTTTGTTTTTTAAGTGGGTATTTTTCCTACATAGTAGATAACTAAATCTAAAACTAAACCAATCCAACCAAGGAATTCAAACCTAAATCATATTCAATCCCCAGATTTGAAAACGAAAAAAAAAAAAAAAAAAAAAAGCAATAACTTTACCGATTATGGGGTAATGGGTATGCGGCCTCTCTTTGTGCAGCGTGCATGTGGTTCCGACAAAAAAAAACCTAAATTAAGATTGAAAAAGAAAAAAGTAATATCAGCGTAACATTCAATTCTATACTTATTTGATCCCAATGAAAATTTCATGGAGAACTCAAAAACCCAAAACAGAAACAAATTAAAGCCAAAATAAAATCTAAACCTATACAAAAAAAAAAAAAACTCCATAAAAAGTAACATTGCATACCCAAATCTGGAAAAATAAAAAAAGAGAGAGAAAAATGTACCCATGCCGGTTTCAACAATCTGCAGTTCCCTCTCAATCATTCTGTGTTTTAAAAACCTAAAACAAAAACAAATCAAATCTAAACCTATCCAACAGGAAAACTCAATTAAAAGTAACATTTCATGCCCAAATCTGAAAAAATTTACCGGTGTTGATGGGCCATAGGTTTTTCTTTCTATGTTTTTGTGGTTCCGGTGGTTTGATTCTGCCTCTTTCTCTGTTTCTTTCTCCGTGTCCCAGGATCGCCTCTCTCTTTCTCTGCTTCTTTCCCCGTTTCCTCGTTGCCTCTCTCTCTCTCTCTCTCTCTCTCTCTCTATTTCTATTTCCGTGTTTCTTTTAATATTAACCGGTTATTTTTTTTTTTTATATTTATAATGAAAGGCTTTTAAAACTGTGCGTAGCATTGCCAGGCCCAAACTATACAACAATGTATCTCGCTTTTTTAAGTTACCTCACTCCCCAAAGGGCAAAACAGAGATTTCAACCTATTCCAGAATCCAGCTTCACATCTGGAACTCATAAAGGGCCGGCCTATATAGGAAGGAAGCTCTGTGGTATTCCCAAATCGCTCTCATTATTCAACCAAGGTCTCCTCAGTGCACCCATAAGGTAAACCCTAAATTATGATCTCAATCCTTGTCTTTTTACTTATTTGATTTTTTTATTCTACGTATCATTTCGTTTCTACTATCTCGTTGCTTAATTTTCTCGTAGATTAACTGAAATATATATATATATATATATATTTTTTTTTTTTTTTCTGTTGTGTTTTTTGTCTTCTGTTTGGTTGGTGAGAAAATGATTGAAAATAGTTTAAATCGAATCATTGGGTATCGGATTTAAGACTTAATGACTGAGAAATGAAAACCCATCTGAGCTTTATACGCAAATACACTTCTATGCTTGGATTTGAAATCTTTCCTGATTTTGCAACCGGTAAAAGTAGCTCTTTATTTTTAGTGGAAAATTTTTGGATTTGATTTTATGGTACCTATTTTTGCCTGAAAATTTGTGGGTTTTTTTTTTTTTTAAAATAAAAAGATGCTCAGTTTTGCTTGAATTTGTTTGGCTGAGTATTTTTCAAGAAGACCTGCGAGCTTGGTAGGTATTTCGAATTCAGCGTTGTGAATTAGGAATTTTGGTTGATTATAAACGAATTTATTCATTGCCTAGCTATTTTGCTGCTTTGTCGGTTATTTGAATTTTCAATAACTAGTTTGTCCAGGTTCTGATAATGGGCTGCACTCAGACTGTGTGTATTCCATAATCAAGTAGTTTCGTTTAGGTTTTCTTAGAAAGATATAAAAGGAGGCTATATATTTTCTTGGAGCTGATAATTGGACAAGAAAAACTTTGAACTATAAACTGAACTTGGTATGACAGACCTATATGATGTACATAAAGGTTAGTGTGCTGAAATAGCTGAAAGAAGTTTAAAATTTTTCCCAGAAAATGTGAAGAGTAGAAAATTTTCTTTCTTAGAAACAAATATATTAGATTCCCTGGTTGAAATCTGCTCTTGATTATACAATTCAATGCCTGGGTAGGATGCTGGTCAGGTTGTAATTAATGTTGATTCTAGCAGCACCTTGTATCAAGATTTTCACCTTATAGTAGAGTGCAATGTCTAATTTGTCTGTGTTTCTTTCCAGGCTGCACTGAAACTGATGTCAATCTGCAATATATTATGCAGCAGAGACACTAGTTGATTGACCTGATATGAAATAGAAATGTAGTTTGTTTGCTTATTCACAAATAATTTTTTGCTGAGTAATTTTAATTGATTGGCTTGTTACTTGAACATTGTGCTTCTTAACAAAGAAAATAAAAACTGGAAATTATATGTTTTCTAATTGCAGATTTTACAAGTTTCCAACAAATAAGCAAAATGGCTGGTTCCAGGGTTGCTCATGCCACCTTGAAAGGACCTAGTGTTGTCAAGGAGCTATGCATTGGGATGGCACTTGCTTTGGCTGCAGGTAGCCTCTGGAAAACGTACCACTGGAATGAGCAGAGGAAAGTGAGGCAATTTTATGACTTGTTGGAGAAGGGTGAGATCAGTGTTGTTGTCCAAGAAGAATAGATCTTTGTAATTTCTGTCCTGGTTCAATGGACACGTTTGGCAGTTTGTTGATCATTTTGTGCTCCCCTCTATTTGGCTCTTGAACCTAAGATGAGCTTAGTTTGGATTTTAAGTGAATAAATGTACTGATTTTGCTTTAGATATAAAACACATGTAAGTTTCATGATATTTGCATGTGGTTGGTCTTATGATTTTGCTCAAGTGAAAGATGTAATTGTCCGCTGTTATGCTGCATGTCATGGGTGTGCTGCCCATAATATCTTTTAAGCTCGATAATAATCCAATGAAATGAAACTCTCACAAATGAGCAAAACTTTAAAACTAAACTGGTTCAAGATGTATGCACTGTCCTTTGTTTGATTCTATATATCAGGGTGACTTATTTGCGTGCAGTCGTCGGATGCAGAGCAATTTGTTTGTCGGATGCAGAGCAATTTGTTTGAGTCTTACGGCTACGGGTAAGTTGTACAATTGCATTGAGAAGTATCAAGAATGTGTCTGTTTTGACTCTGAAAACGAGTGGAGTTTCCAAGTTCAATCTAGTTACTTCCGCTTGGTAACGAGTGGTCCTAAATGACCCAGATATAATATTATTATTAAAAGATGATTTTTTATTTTCCTAGCACAGATCAACTTGTTTTTATGTATTATCAAAACCCAGTTGCACTGAATTAATACCCAGTTACTTGTTATGTTCAGTGGGTTTAAAGGTCTAGAATTCTCTTAAATTTATGTGCTTTTTGATTGTTTAGTTCATTCTTTTAGAGAGAGAGAGAGAGAGAGAGTTGGTTTTTGCTAAAATTTTTTGAAAAAATTGGAGTGCAACAATGAGATTTATGGAACTGTGTTATTCAGGAAATTAGCTGAGCTTGGGTATAATCGAAGTGCCAAGAAATGCAAGGAGAAGTTTGAGAACATTTACAAGTATCACAAGAGGACCAAGGATGTCCAGTCCAGCAGACCCAATGGCAAGGCTTATAGGTTTTTCGAGCAATTACAGGCTTTAGATGGTCACACACAACTTCCTTCCCCTTCCCCGGAGAAAATTCAGGCTTCTTTGGCTGAAACCACGATGGTGGTAAGGACAGTGGAGCCTAGGAATGTTGTTCAGAATGCAATCCCACATTCTATCGTTCGAAATGGAAATTTAGCGGAGAACTACACTCCAACCACGTCGTCATCCAGTAAAGAATTGGAAGGGATGAGAAAGAAGAAGAAGAAGTTGACAGAGTATTTTGAGGATTTGATGAAGAAAGTGATAGAGAAGCAAGAGAATTTGCAAAGGAAGTTTATAGATGTATTGGAGAAGTGTGAGCAAGATCGTATAGCAAGAGAAGCAGAGTGGAAGATTCAAGAATTGGATAGGATTAAGAGAGAACGGGAGCTTTTGGTTCAAGAAAGATCAATTGCCGCAGCTAAGGATGCAGCCATGCTTGCATTCTTGAAGAAGTTTTCTGAGCAAGCAAGCTCAGTGCAATTGCCTGAGGAGGCGATAATGGTCACAATACCAGTGGAGAAATTTGTGGAGAGGCAAGAAAATGATAATGGTGGAAATGTTATGGACAAGCAAGAAAAGCAAAATGGTGAGAATGTTTTGGATAGGCAAGAAGATGACAATGGTGGGAATAATTTGGAGAGGCAAGAAAATGATAATGGTGAGAATTCTATTCAGATGAGCTCAGGTCGATGGCCTCAGATGAGTTCAGCTCGATGGCCTAAAGATGAAGTTGAAGCCTTGATTAAGCTGAGGATTAATCTTGATTTTCGGTATCAAGAAAATGGGCCAAAAGCACCTCTATGGGAGGAGATATCATTGGCAATGAAAAAGCTTGGTTATGATAGGAATGCAAAGAGGTGTAAAGAGAAGTGGGAGAATATAAACAAGTACTTCAAAAGGGTAAAAGAAAGCAATAAGAAAAGGTCTGATGATTCGAAAACATGTCCTTATTTTCAGCAGCTTGATGCTTTGTACAGTGGGAAGACTAAGAAGGTTGAAAATTCCGTTAATTCTGGTTGCGAGTTGAAGCCTTAGGAGCTTTTGATGCATATGATGAGTGGACAAGAAGAGAGGCAAAGGACGGAGTCACTAACGGAAGATGGTGAGGGAGAAAATGTTAATGAGATTGAAGGAGATAAGGAAGATGAAGATGGGGACAACTATCAAGTTGTAGCAAGTGATCCTTCTTCAACGGCAAATTTGGGCTGAGAAGACATGGTGGGGAACCCGTTCTGTAAGAACTGAAGTTGGTGTGCTTATTTTTGAATGTGGGTCAGGGTCATTACTGAGGCTACCCCACCGCAGTGTAGGCGAAATTTGTGGTGCTGAGAAATTCATTGTGATATCTTATGGGAAACGGCATCTTTTATCTATGTAGTATATGTTCATCATTAGTTGATAAAGAAGAGAGAGAGAGAGAGAGAGTGGAATAAGTAAAATTAGGAGGCTAGTGTGTAATTTAATACAGCTTTCTTTTGAAAGTTCACACCCCCATGTGTGCAAAAGTTGAAAATGGTTGGTTGTATTTGTTTGTATTAACAGAGACTAGCATAAGCAATGATGCAACAGTGGTAGCTGCCTTTTCATTATTTGGTTAAACAAGTGATTATATCACTCGTGGGCGAGCAATAATGTAATGATTGACAAAGGACGATAAAGCAAATCACTTTTTCTTTGATTAATCCTTGAAATTATATGGTCTATGCATTCTGTCTTCTACAGTGTTCATGATAACATCACAGTGTAATCACTGGTATTAAAACACTGCCGAAGTTGCTGTACCATGGTGGTATTGAGGTCCAGTTGATCCTGGGAAGTTATTTAGCTATCATAAGGGGGAGGGCTATGTATGTCTTTAGCTTTGAACTTGTTTACCGTTTACTACTATAGTTTTGAAAATTACTCATTCAAGGATGAAATGTGTTCAATTGACATTTGCATGATAATCATACAAAAACGTTACCGATTGTCGACATGTGTACAGTAGCATAACAAGTGTACAGTGGCATAACGAATGATGAGTGGCCAGGTTTTAGAAAATAGCCTAATGAATGTGAAATTATTTAGTACACTAATGTATTACGCTTCATCTCACAAAAGGATGGGCTTCATCCTTATGTGAGAGGGAGTTGCGATGTACCTAAGTGCAATGTGAATGATGTCTGCACTTGAAAAATAGGAATTGTTAAGAAACCAACTTTTGAAGCAATTGACACAGTAATAGACAAAGACAATGGTTTATGGGAATAGGAGAATGTGTTTGGTATTACTGGGTATATCACACCCCTCTCATCTTATATCTAATAAAACGATAATAGTAAATCAAAATAAAAAAATCAAAAGATGATGCATCTTTCAAGTAAGTTATCGAGCAATGATGAGCAGAGGGTAAAGGGATGCAACCCTTCTTTCAAGGTAACTAAAAATAGATTTCTGAAGGTATACGAAAGACAAACTCAAAAGAAGGAAAAAACACAAACACAATCATACTCGACCATTTTGATATTCGATTATCTTATTTGCATTTATTTGTTTTTTGTTCACTGTGTTGAGTGTGTTCTCATTTAAACCATCTAATTTTGCCAAAATCCTCTTAATTGAGGCATCGTTGTACCTACTCGAACTACAATTCTCTCCAAGGTTAGAAAATTTGGTAAAGACTAAAGAGAACCAAAGACCAAGCTCAATTTGCTCTTAGATTTGTGGACAGTAAGTGATTAGTAGACGTTAAAGTGTAGAATTATTGTTTATTGAGAATTTGAGATCTGAGATCAGATAGTTATGGATCTTTCGAATTCCAAGGAGTCGTGGACTTCCTATAAGGATTGTCAATTAAAGAGGAAAATACACCATATAATCCATTCACTTGAAAAAAAAAATGCATATACAATGTGTTTCCACAAAAAAAAAAAAAATGATTGATTTGGCTCTAGTGTGCAATGGAGGTGACATAGGCACAACACATCTTAAAATGGTTATGTGTCAGCCCTATGTCTTGTCTGCTAGGGGTGTGTAGAATATTCGCTTGACTCGCTAACCCGTCCGACCCGAATCTGACTTACATGCCCTGTACAGGTCATAAAGTTAGGCAGTTTGGTTGAGCAAGTTAGATGCCCAAAATAGCAGATTGGGTTGGATAATGGATTGAAACATTTTCAATACGCTACAACCCGACCTACCCGCTTAATTATACATAAATAAAAAATGTATATATTAGTTCAAATTGATCAACCGTATATTTTGTATATAAAGTTAATTAGTTCACCTAATCAATTTTTACATCTAATCAATAATCAATTCCTTGTCCAAAATATAAAAAATCAACATTGAAACCCTAAAATCACTTCAACCGTATACTACATATACTCTGTATTTAGCCTTCACCTTCAGCCACTTCCTTTCCCTCCCTCTTTCATGTTGTTTTGTCCTTTTCTTCCTCAACTTTTTTTTTTTTTTACCCATTCAATTCTTCACCTTCCATCAACTGTGTACTCTCCTAGACAACCACAATGGTAGTTGTTTTTATGTCTTGTATTGCTTAATGGTTGTATCTATATTTTTATTGAGTATGTTGTTTGTCTTCTTGATTTTGGTCCCATATATTCTTGTAAATCTTGAGACCATACATACCATTTTGAAGTTTATTTGTTATGTTGGTATGTTATTATGTGGAGACAAGGTCTATTAGAGATGATATATCTCTTTTTTATTGACCCTATGTTTGTTTTGGAATTGAGATTCTTTAATGAAATCAACCTTTAATTTTTTGTGTGCATTAGTTATATTTTGAGATTATGCAATAATAAATTGTAGATTTTGATAATTTTTTTTTAAAATAACATTGTTAATGCCAACCTCACAAATCTGCCTAACCCACCGAGTTGAAACCGCCAAAATTTGTAACCAATCTACCAGATTTAAACTTTGGTGGGTTGGTGGCGGATTGGAATTTTTCCAACCCGCTAGTGGCGGATTGGATAGAAATATTGGCTTTTATCTGCTCAATCTGACACGCATACACCCCAACCATCCACTACTCACATACCTTACCTTAGAAAAATGTGGTTTTTAGAAGAGAAATAGGAACGTAGATTATTTCAAAAACAACTTAAAACCTCAAAGTTTTCGCATTACAATTACTTACATGTGATTTGAGACTAGTGAAATCACATTTACATGAACAAGAAAATAAAATATCCACATAAGACAACAATATCTAAACTAGCCAACTTTGGGTTTACATCCATGGATAACACCAATTAAAATCTATGTACTATTAGAGATATGGATTATAACCTTGATAAATCAAACTTTTAGAAACCAAACTCACATACTTACACAAGTGACCTAGGAATCCATGCACTAGGGTTCCAAGACGTATTTAAAGTGTTCTCTTTTTTGTTATCAAATTTCATTTTCCACATAAGTTTCATTTGAAATGTGTTCAATTGACATTTGCATGATAATCATACAAAAACGTTACCGATTGTCAACACGTGTACAGTAGCATAACACGTGTACAGTGGCATAACGGATGATGAGTGGTCAAGTTTTAGAAAATAGCCTAATGAATGTGAAATTATTCAGTACACCTAATGTATTACACTTCATCTCACAAAATGATGGGCTTTATTCTTATGTGAGAGCAAGTTACGATGTACCAAAGTGCAATGTGAATGATGTCTACACTTGAAAAATAGGAATTGTTAAGAATCCAAATAATGAAAAAATTGACACACTTATAGATAGAGACAATTGTTTATTGGAATAGGAGAGTGTATTTAGTATTATTGGGTATATCACACCCCTCTCATCTTATATCTAATAAAATGATAATAAAAAATCAAAATCAAAAATCAAAAGATGATGCATCTTTCAAGTAAGTTATCGAGCAATGATGAGCAGAGGGTAAAGGGAAGCAACCCTTCTTTCAAGATAACTAAAAATAGATTTCTGAAGGTATACGAAAGACAAACTCAAAAGAAGGAAAAAACACCAACACAATCATACTCAACCATTTTGATATTCGATTATTTTATTTGCATTTATTTATTTTGTGTTCTCTGTGTTGAGTGTGTTCTCATTTAAACCATCTAATTTTGCCAAAATCCTCTTAACTAAGGCATCGTTGTTCCTACTCGAACTCCAATTCTCTCCAAGGTTAGAAAATTTGGTAAAGACTAAAGAGAACCAAAGACCAAGCTCAATTTGCTCTTAGATTTGTTAACAGTAAGTGATTATTAGACATTAAAGTGTAGAATTATTGTTTATTGAGAATTTGAGATCTGAGGCCAGATAGTTATGGATCTTTCGAATTCCAAGGAGTTGTGGAATTCCTATAAGGATTGTCAATTAAAGAGGAAAATACACCATATAATCCATTCACTTGAAAAAAAATAATGCATATACAATGTGTTTCCACAATAAAAAGGATTGATTTGACTCTAGTGTGCAATGGAGGTAACATAGGCACAACACGTGTCTTAAGATGGTTACGTGTCAGTCTTGTGTCCTATCTACTACTCATATACCTTACCCTTAGAAAAATACGAATATTAGAAGAGAAATAAGAACGTAAATTATTTCAAAAACAACTTAGAACTTTAAAGTTTTTGTGTTATAGTTACATGTGATTTGAGACTAGCGAAATCACATTTACATGAACAAGAAAGTAAAATATCCACATAAGACAACAATATCTAAACTAGCGAACTCCAGGTTCACATCCATGGATAACACCAATCAAAATCTACGTAGTATCATGGATATGGATTATAACCCTGATAAAT
Source organism: Quercus ilex subsp. ballota (assembly GCA_032727855.1). Taxonomy (NCBI): domain Eukaryota; kingdom Viridiplantae; phylum Streptophyta; class Magnoliopsida; order Fagales; family Fagaceae; genus Quercus; species Quercus ilex. The sequence goes on along the minus strand of CM064913.1, from coordinate 54,146,017 downwards.
CAAACTTTTAAAAACCATACTCACATACTTACACAAGTGACCTAGGAATCCATGCACTAGGGTTCCAAGATGTATTTAAAGTGTTCTCTCTTTTGTTATGATGATGTATAGAGGCTTTAAATACATCCTAATTTTCATCCAATTTTTTTAGTAAAAAATTAAGTTTTTGAAATTTTCTATTTTGTATTACAATTTCCTATCGAGCTTTATATAATTTTATATATGAAAGAATTAATATATATATATATATATATATATAAGCAGAGACCTCATATAGAAATGCATAAGATCATGCCATGTGTTGCTCTAATTTTGCATTTAGCATTTTTTTTACCTCTTTTTATTAATTTTTTTTTACTATTACCCAAAATATTACATTAACTTATTTTTCCTGTTATCTCATTAATTGCTTGAGCTTACACCACACTTTCTCTCTTTTCCATTTCTTTTAGCATACCTACCATTTTAGTATTAAAAAAATAATAATAATAATATAATTAACCAGATAAGGCCCTAGGGAGAGATAGAGAGACAGAAAAATGTTATGGATTGTTAAATGAAATAATGATTCAATATTACCAAAATAAAAGACCTGAGACTGACAAAGCATTTTGAAGAGAGAAAAAAAGGGGAATTTGAGGGGCCACTACCATTGTCACACTGGCTTCCCACCACCATCAAATCGTTGAAACTCCTACGAGTAATTTTTTTTGCTTCTTACGATGAATTCATTACTAACAAAGTTTTATAACAATTATGCTATAATATATGTATAACATTATCTAAAACTATCTTATATAAAACACTAGCTTGTAACCCCATGCATATGCATGGATACACTTAAAGATATACAATAAGATGCATAATATAATTCATATATATATATATAATTTAAATATTATTGATAATCATTTTTATATTTTGTTAACTCTTTAAAAAAAATTTGTAAGGATATTATTAGGTATAAAATGTAAATTGTCCATTTTTTTTTTTTTAATTATTGTGAAGCACTTTTTTTTTATTCTTTTTTTATTTTTTATGATTCATTTATTCTAAACTCTTTGGTTTTTGTACTTAATAACTCACTTGAATGAATATTTATGATGTGGTTCCACATTTGATTCTACAATTAAGAAATAAAACTCTTTAAGAATAAATAATTTAAGACACATGGCGCAAAATTAAAACTCTAATTTGAGTTTCTCTCAGCAAATTATTTGTTATATCTAATTATAATTCATTATGTTAACAAGTTACTTATCAAAAATAGAATATAAAACTAAGAAGATAAAAAGTGATTCTTGGTGTTAGTTTACTCCTTTCTCATAGTACATGATATATTTTTCGCTAACTCTGTTTAATCAAACATGTACTGACGTATATATACATGGCCTCCCAAATAATTTTTTTTGACTCTGCCCCTATGAAAGTACTAAAGTCTCATTTAATTTTTACAATCCCTAACCTTATGAAGATGGTTTTAATGTCAAAAAAAAAAGAAAAAAGAAAAAGAAAAAAGAAGATGGTGTTGAAAACCATACCATATTTGTCGTGAGGTAATAAATTAAATTCGGGACTATGATGTGACAATTGATTCCACTAGTCTTTATCTTAATAATATTAGTCTTCCATTTACGTTTGAACTTATGCTTTGATAAAAGTTTTTTTTTCTAAATCAGTTCAGAAAAGTCCCCTAAATCTCATGATATGGCTATTTAAATGACCATCAATTCATCTTATCTATTTAATTACATAATTTATTAAATCATTTAAATAAGTTATATTGTCATTAAAAAAGACATAAAATTAACAACATATCAATGGTCATTTTAATTAACACATAGTAAGTTGGAAGGATTTTCCTCCAAATCATTCAAAATGAAAATTCTATGCATTTTAGAATTATGATGTGACTTTCACCTGAGAAATCTTTTATTTTTGCAAGAAGTCCCATGGTGCATATTGGCACCATGGAGCATCTTGGTCCCCACAAAGAGTTGATCAAGTAGGTAGGATTCATTCATTGCCTGAGCTTGAGGCACACGCTTTACCGAGTTTGGAACAAAGTTTGGTAGGATTCATTCATTACTTGAGCATTAGGCACATGCTTTACCGAGTTTGGAACAAAACTTCAGCGGTCGAACTAATTATTGCTAATCCATGTACACAACATGGCTATCCAATCCAAAAAGTATTAACATTTTCTTTATTTTCTTTTGAAATGGAGTGAGACCATCGAATAACATGGTATAATGGTACCAAAGAGCATGGTTTTAACGTTTTTGGAGCTTCAGCAAACAATTTTGAATTCTAATATGATGCATTCATTGAACTGGAGCAATATTTGAGTGAAGATAAATTCATTGTTCATCCATATGAATATGATAATCTAATTACCCTCATCTTGGAGTAAGTTTCATATAGAAACTTCGTAGAAGTACACCATATAATTGAGAATATTATACTATTCCTTTCTAATACTAAATTCTGCAACAAGCAAGGGTAAATTTGAGCCCAAATATGATAAAATCACAGCAAGATAGTTGTGAATTGAACCTTTGCAACGAGGTACAAATAGGTTCATACAAGATGAAAGGACATTGAAGGAGATACCACACAAAACTGTAAAAACATAGTTCATTGTCCCAATTCTAGTAAACTAAAAAAAAAAAAAAAAAAAGTGAAAAAAGAAATAGAAAAAGAGAGAGATGAGTTCATAGGAAAAATAACTTAATACTAACAATAGTCCCATTGAGGCCATGGTCCTGACACAACTGTACAATTCTTGGTACCACCCAGCATTGTCCAATTCCCACCAACCTTGGAAGAAGAATTTGCAAGCTTTAGATTAGAGCAAACAAACCTTACCAAATATCCCCTGTTGTAACCAAGGGTCAGCTTAACAACAACGACAGCCATCAGCTCAACCTCAAAATTCACTTTCCCGCTAGCCATATCACTTGGAAGAAGATTGTCAACGAGCCAAAACTTTGCCTTCAGCTGTGTCTTTTCCCTAGGTTTTAGAACAAAAGATGGAAGTCTTTTATCAGAGAGGTACGCGTGATCATGATGCAGGAACATAGTTGAAAATATTAATGAGTAATTTGCATGCGACCTTGTATTTCTTAAGGAGAAAACCATGTTGAATGCTGTGGTGGTTTGTGGATAGAAAATATTGGAAACTGATAGGAAATAGGTTGAGTCCACTTGGACCTTGGGGTGAAGCTCATAAATAAAACTGGCAAACCCCTATGAAGAAAACACCTACTGAATACATTCCACAAATAAAAATCTTGACGATCAGAAAGCTGGTCAAGTTTTCAAAATCAGCTACATGCTTAATCCTGGTGATGGTGTTAGTGATGGCAGCATTGTTGGTGGAGGCAGCTGTGACACTCTCAATTGTGGTTGCAGAAGAGGTAGCATGGATTGTAGAAAGACTAACATTAGTAGTTGTGGTTGCAGGGCCTATAGCTTCAGGGTTCTGCTCCATTGATGAAACAGAAGAAAGGATACTTTTTTTTGTAGGGATTTGGAATATAGGATATGGAGTGATTAGAGGGGATGAAGAGGGTCAAAATCATATTTGGTGTTTAACTGTTTAAGTCATCAAAAGTCATTCAATATTCAAGATAATGTATAAAAAAAAATAATAAAAAAAATCTAATATTGACTATAATATCTCATAGTATCCTTAATTAGCATGACTCCACACCAAATGATGTATAGAAACTAGAAAGCCAAGGAAAATAAAAATAAATTAGTCACATGGGATAGTTACATGTTAGCCAATTGGAGTAATACTTGGAGCACAGTCACTTTCTAAACCTTGTGATATTAAACTGGGCAAAAGGGTGGGTGGTACTGGTCCATATGCTAACCGATTATGGCAAAAGAATTTGGGTACATTTTTTCAGTTCACACTGCACAGCTTTAATTCCTTTGGAAGCACCCATTTTCATACATACTGTTGGAAGTAACATACCCTTCACGAGGCCGAGGGCAGGGCACTCAATAATACTCACCATGCTGCCACCTGGGCCATTCCAAACCAAAATTCATTGGTATAAGTCATAATGGTATAAAACCTAATAAACCATATAAAAATAATTACATGGTTATATTTTACTTCAAAATTTCTTACATTATAGGAACCAAGGTTGTTAACAATGTATTTTGGTACTATCATGTACTCTTGGTGTGATGATCACCCCATAAGTACAAGTTCTTGGGGAGTGAGGGGACAAGAGTTGGGGTTGAAGTCTCAAAGAGGAAGTTTCACATACATACACTTAGATTAGACAGTAAAATTTCCATCTCAAATAAAAAAAACAATGCATTTGGTCAAATCTCACACTTAGTCCTGAAAACCCTTTGCCAGCAAGCTATGCAATGGTCACGGAGTCTTGGCTTGAGGGATAGCCATGGGCTTGTGTCGATAGACTTTGCCATGGGCAGGCAACTGGGGCTTGAGCAATGCATAGCAAGCCAAGGGGGCTGAAGTGTGGCTGCAATTGGACCAGTCGATCTCTTACCAGTCTTAGATTCAAGATCCCACCATCTGAATGAAAGAATGTGGTTATGCACTTGTAATTTTTTTTTTTTAAATAAAATAAAATAAGAAGAAGGAAAAACATTTTTCCTTATCAAAAAGTCAATTAATCTATTTTTCATGACCACTTTTACAACACACTCTACATCTATTTTTTTATTTTGCATTCCATCATATTAAAAAAATCTATTTTCTACCCACACTAACAATAGTAAAACCCAAAAAACCACCATTCACAGCAAAATCAGCCACCATCATTGCTACCAAAAATCCAAAACCTAAAAACTAAACCCACTCCCAACCTAGCACCAACTCACGTTGATGCCAATGGCCACCAACAACCTTGGCGAATTATTCGAAGACAAGAGAGAGTGCAAGAAAGGAGAGAGGAACATTTTTCTTTAAGGAAATAATTGCAATATGCTGTTAATCTCGCAGTTCAAACTCTTTTTCTCCTAAACACTCAAGTACTTTGTATATAGAAATGTGTCAATTCAGTTATAGCGTGAGAGAAGGACATATATTAGAAGACAAAGAATAAAAAAAATTAATAAAAGCGATTTGCATGTTACTATGGTGATCATGTAAATATACATAAAAGTGATAACTGATATACATTTTGCATTATCAGGGTTTTACATCATCAAATGGGAATACTTAGAAGTTGGTGAAAAATTGTCCTGAAAAAATGGTGAAATTTTTTATTAAATCTTAGTTAACATAATAATAATTAATAAAAAATGTTAACGGATACTTTAAGGTGCTTTTTAAGTATGAGTTATTGTGGAGTCCAGCTAATAAAAAATTTACATAAATTAATGAGAAATGGTAAAAATATGGATGAAGTAATAAATGTTGTAAGTTTTTAGACCCCTTAACACAAGTTGTTTAACCTAGTTATTTAGCCTAGTAATTACTTAGATAAATTATTCAGTTCTAGGTTAACACAATAAAATCATATCATGTAAACAATGCGGAAAAATAAAGAACACAACGATATGATAACACAGGAAAACCTAAATTATAAAAAACCTAGGGAGGATTTAACCGAGCTATCCTCAAGGTAAAAACAGGTCCACTATGAAAGAATTGAAGTTTTTACAATAAAACTTAGACCACTAACATTCTATTACTACATCGAGCAGAAAACTTACTACCACAACCACGTGACAGCTTTGAGTCCATAGACTACTTCTTTCCTTGATCTGCAGCAACCAAAAGTTCTCATACTTGTGACTTTGAGACTCCACTCAAAGGTTTCAGATTTTCTTTAAAGTTCTTTGTGTAGCAACTAAAGAGATCATCAAGTTCTTGACGTGAATCTTGATCTTGACAACTTTATGTATGTGTATGAAGGTAAACACCTCTAGATCTCATAAAAGATTCAACACACAACTCTCCAAAAACCTCTAAAATGTAGTTAGAGTTTTTCCTTTTATACTTGAAGTAAAACACAAAACCCTACACGTCATATGGGTTTGGGCTGAATTGGAAATTCTGCAGAAAATAAAATCTGCATGAGTTTTGATCGATCGAATCTAATTTTCGATCGATGAAGCCTTGCAAATTTTGTCCAATACTTTTTGCAATCACTCGATTCCAATTTTACAATTAAACATACTTTGAGCAAGCCTAAACCTAGACTCTATGTTTTGATCATAATTTGCCAACATATTACAAATTGAAATTCTAATACATTAGTTCCTAAAGTCTTAGAACCTAACAAATGTAACTTAGAAAGTTGGCTCTATTAGCCTGCACCCTATAAAACTAGTCAAAAAGCTGATATAAAACCCAAAAAAAAAAAAAAAAAAAAATTTGACATAAACAAATTCCTTATAAGTTAGCTAGTTAAAGCTTCCCATAATAAATTAAAAAAAAAAAAAAAAAAAGGCCTGGTTACTCTTTAGAAAACTGTTTATTGAAAATTGAAAAGTTGTCAAGAAAGTTAATCACTTTTTCATAATTTTTTAAAGAACAAATTACAACTTACTCACTTGTGGTTTGGTTGAAATTTAAGTTGCCTACGTATGGTTTGAAATATCATGATGTAAGTGTTTCACTGGATTCTTTTTGATCTTATTTGATATTGTATTTTTATGTTTTTTATGTTTTTAAAGGAGAGAAACATAAAAGTGAAGTAAAATTACATATTTAACCATGTTTTTAATAGAGGTGAGTTAAGAAAATCCAACTAAACTAACTTCAGATGGGTAAAGTGTCAAATTTCAAGCGATAGATAAGCAACTTAAATTTCGATCAAACCACGTATAGGTAAATTGTAAATTGTAATTTGTTAACCATTGTCCTAAGAGTGTTTGTTAGCACTCCTCTTTTTGGGTCATGTTAATTAGTGCCCTTAAAGTAATGGTTAACAATCAATTTTAAGAGAGTTATGACACAACTTTTATGGAAAATAGAAAAAGTTGTTAAAACATTAATTATTTTTTTTTCATAAAATTTTTTTTTTAAATAAATTATTAACCATTACTATGAGAGTATTCATTAGCATTTTTTTTTTTTTAAATGGTATAGAAAAGCCCTAATGATGTCTATTACAGTAAAAACGACCGTTTATGAAATTCATATTGGCAAGAGGGATTTTATCATAATTTAATGTTGTTAAGCAATGTGTAAACCTAGGCAGTAGGAACTGCCAAAAAAAAAAAATGCGAATAAAGTTACAAAAGCACCCATCATTGCACTCCTCCCGACCGTTCGATGAGTACACACCGAACAAAGAAACATCGATCACCGAGATCTGAGCCAAACACTTTTCACCAATCACAACTCTACCTCCTCTCTTTACCGTGCCAGCTGCGTTGTCCCTCTCTTAGGTCTCACTGTCTCAACCCACTCATTCAAATCTCTCTCTCTCTCTCTCAACCATCAATGGCAGACTACGAAACCCACCACCACCACCACCAAGCAATCCCAAAAGAAACAGCTTTTCAGGCTCTAAACACTATAATCCAGCTCCACTTCGAGAAGACCCTCGAGAAAAAGCGCTCCATAGACCTCCAAAAGAAGGAGCTCCACAAGCTCTTCCAGCTATTCTTCATCTTCTTGGGCCTTGTCTTCTTGGCCCAAGCTCAGTCCCCTCGCCTCCAGTGCCGCCATTGCTGGGTACCCATCACACTCCTCTCGCTCTCCCATCTAATCTTCTACGTGTCAGTGGCGCAAACCCTGAGGTGCATCAATGGGTTCAAGTACCAGAGGCGTTGCCACAAGCTCACGCTTGGGCTGGCCACTGAGAAGCTGAGGGAGATGAAGATAAGAGCCAGTGGTGCTGCCGGCGGTGGTGACCACTTTGAAGGTGTTGGTGACGATGAGTTTGAGATTCATTACCAAGAGCCTCCTGAGAGTTACTTTGGCAAGTTCAAGAGGAACTGGGCTTTGCATTTTGGCTTCTTGATCTTGATCTATGGATTTATGGTCTCATCCTCTGTTGTCCTCCTTTGTTTTTAGCTGTTCGATCTTTTTTTTTTTTTTTAGAAATTGATTTGGTGTCTATTCACTAGGCAGATGTGAAGGATCTGTTGCTAGATGTAAGAAATTTCTATGATTGGATTCAATTTTTTCTTTTTTAAATTTAAATTTTGCGTACTCTCACTCTATATTTCTCTGGGTTTGACTGAATTAATGAGCTGTAGCCATTAATCATTATGTATAGTTTAGTCAAAAAGCCATGTTAACCGAAGCTGACTCCATAATTGTTTCTAAAAATTTCAAAAATTTTATTCGTGCCTTTTTAGTTTGTACTTTGAACAGAATAAGGGTGCCCTTTTACTTAAAGGGGAATTTTGTGACTTTCTTCTTTCTTTCAATTTTATTTGTATATAAAAAAAAATTATTTGTGGAATTAGAGAAAAATATGCTTGGAAATTGAATAATTTTTCGATTGCAAGAAGACAACTATGACATTGTAAGAACTAGGGTTTATAAATATTAAGTAGTCCACTTCATAGTTAATAAAAAGACTGGCTAATCTAATTTTATAAGTTAATAAACAAAAAATATTATATTTAATTAACTCAAATAATATATTTTAATTATATTTTATTCATTAAATATTAGCATAGATTCTTTAAAGGATAAACTTTTTTAGTCATAATGTTTATTATATATGAAAAAAAAAGTTCAAGAATAAATTTGAATTTGTTTAAAAAAAAAAATGAATCAAATTTAAACATATTATCTAATTTGTTGATTGGGTTCAAAATAAAATTATTAGTTTGGTTTAAATCATTTACGGTATTATCTAATAAAGTAAAATATTATTTTAGTTAATTTTAATTTTATCAGTAACATACCAAAAGCCAAAAATCACTCTCAGTTGGGGTTAATACTATACAGTATACACTACCTAGATTTTTTTTTTTAAATATTCAATTTCCTCCTTAAGTTCAAACTACACTTAACACTGCTTGTGTATCCTTTCACATAAATTAATTTGTGGTAATTTTAACTGCCACAATGCAGTCTTATAGTAATTATATTTAGGGGTGTCAATTCAGGTTAGTATGTCGAGTTCGTGTCATGTCGAGGTAGGGGTATTCGACTAAATGGCCCAACCCTAATCTGACTCATTTAATAATCGTGTTATGATCCTTCAACTCTAACCCGACCTATTAATAAGGCGGGTTGACCTAACCCAACCCATTTGACACGCTTAATAAATGAGTCGTGTTGGGTTGATACGAATGTAACACAACCCATTTTAACTTGCATAATATTAAATATAACATCCATCTAGAAATATATTTTTTTTACATCCCAAAAAGTAGTGCATACACTTCAAGTCTTTAACCCACGTTCAAAATAATATAGTTCAACAAAAATATAACATTCATCTAGAAATAAGTTCTTATCACTCCAAAAAAAGTACATACACTTCAACCCAAATTCAAAATAACAAAGTTTAACAAAAATAAAATAACATAGTTCAACAAAAATATAATATCATTGGAACTCCCCAAATGCTAAATATAAATATTGAAAGAATTTGAGCAAACAATAGACTAATCCTGATTATGACCACGATTAACATCCATAGATTCTTTGTTGATGTCCAAATTCATAACATCTTTCACAAGCTCATCCAATTTCATTTGTGCAAGTTCTATGCAAAAAAAAAAAAAAAAGTATTAATAGTTCTAGGGTCTGTAAAGTTTTAATTTCCAATTATATCATTTGTAAATTTTTGTAATTACTCACTTTTCTTTTTAAATTTAAAATATATGTTGAATATAAAAGGTATTTGACAAATCTAAAATAAAATAAATATTTATTTTTTTATACAAGTTAAATGGGTTGTGTTAGGTCATTTTGAGTTAATACAAATAAATTGGCGTGTCAAACGTGTCTATTGTAGGTTATGTAGGTTGACCCGCTTATGACACGTTTCTTATTATGTCGCTTTCAGGTTGACCCGTTTAGGACTCAAACCCATTAAGGCTCAACCCTAACCCGAAAAAGCCCATGTTGGGTTCATGTTGTGTTTGCAGGTTGGGTCGAACATTGACACCCCTAATTATATTATGACAATTAGATGCATAAATGAGTATTTGGTACTAAATAGTATAGGAATAACATCCAAATATGGAAAAAGAAGCAAATGAAGACTTTCACGAGGGAGAGAACTTTCAAATATGGATTCGGGGTTAATGTATATGTGGGGACAATTTTTGCTTCACGAGGGAGGCCCAATGTTATTTCACGAGGAATAACATCCAATTTTTGCTTCATGAGGGAGGCCCAATAGTTGAAGAGTACTAGTGGTACTCTTTAACCATTGGCTCATCCCTTATAAAGGTTCCAATTATGGTATATCCCTTGGCCTTGAAACAAAAATTGTTTCCACAGTATACATTAACTATCTATGGAAGATTAAAAAAACTATCAAATCAATTAGTTATTTTTATATTTTTTCATAAAAAATTGTTTAAAATAAGTACTAATTTATATGTTTAGAGTATACATTAGTAAAACCCTTCAAACATTAGCCCAAACTTTTTCTCATCTATGTATTTTCCCAAAAATATAATTTGACGTAGTTGAATCTAAATTTTAATATTAAAATATAATATAAAAAAATGAGCTCAGAGAGGGTGTGCCGTTACGATTGAATTGAATTGGATTGAGTACTAGGAGAGTACTGACATGCCATGATGCCATCATTTATGTTTGACTGCTTGCTGCACACTGAAATATGTTGGCGACTTTTTTTTTTGAGAAATAAATATGTTGGCAACTTTGTACCGCTGCAAAGGAATCTTCGTTGGGTGTAATCATTTATAAAAGGATTGTTAAAGAAAGTGATATTAAAATTTTCTTAAAATGAATTGTTAACGAGTATTTTAATAGCACTCGTTAGTATGATCTTTTTATTAATATGAGCTTTAAGGCACATAAGAGTATACTATTTTTAAAAAATTTTTTATTAAATATTAAAATTTTTTTGACAATTTTTGCAATTTTTGATCAATTTTTTTTAAAAACGGAGGACATACATTAACAATGGCAAGACATTTTATAAAATTTGGGTAAGGTTCAATTTAAATTTGAGAATTTAATATTAAATGATTTGAAGGACAAGGAAACAGACAAGTACGAGCATTAATGGCTTGTTCTGAATTTCAACAACACAACACACAACGGATATAAATTCTGACCATACATTAATAAGCTTCAAAATCATTCATACAAAAAAAAAAAAATTGTACTTTTCATACATAACCGATATTATTTAAATTTAAAACGAAAGTGAACTTATTTCGTTGAACACTTTTTCATATAAATCAACAATTAGGGAATAAAAGGAGCTTAAATGATCCCCAAGGATGAAAATATTGCCTAGAGAAAAAGAAAAGAAGCAAAAAGAAAAAAAAAAGAGAAAAAAAAAAAGAGAAACTATGAGTGAATAGTGCAGCGATGCAAATTGATAATTAAACGCTAAATAAATTTTTAACAAGATTATGTTTTTTGCTGCTCTATTCTTCTATTTTAAAATTTCTTAATTGTCAATAATTTTCTTAGAAGGTGTAAATAAAGGATTTTACATCGAATCATTGGAGAAAGAAAAGTAAGAGTCAATCACCACATTTATAATTATTGGGGCCGAGACATTATTATGATTTAAAAAAAGATAAATAATTAAAATTAATCATACACTTCTTCTCTAGAATTGCTGCACCGTAGCGAAAGCTAATGCATCTGACCATAAACCTGCAAAGTTAAGTTGGGGAGAGAGCACTGCACAATGACCTGTACGCATTAGAACACAGTTTGAATTTCTCCTCAGCCATTGCCTGCAATCATGCATATCTATCTTGTAAGATTTCAACACCCAAAAAAAAAAAAAAAATTAATGAAAGGATTAAAGGGAATCCAAAGTAGCACTTTTCATTACGTTTTTTTGTTGATAAATAACGGAATTGTATTAATAAAAAATCTAGGTACACCGGGGGTGTACTTTTCATTACATTCTTAAGGTCAGAGTTTAGCATGATATTGGAAAGAGCTATTGAGTAGAGGTGTATGGTTTCTTTCGGCTTTTTATTCAATTTGCTATACATCAGTCTAATAATGTTATCTGGTTTACAAAAATCGCTTACTGAAGATTATTTGTAATTTAAATGAACCGAACTTGAGATCAACAGGGGCTACACTACACACCCTTGAGGGCAGTTCTAAAGACCCCTGTGATGTGTGATCCCTAGCGTCCCCGAATCCCTTGATGCAGGTGGGGTTTTATCCTGAGTGCTCTCTAAACGACTAGGAGACTTTACTACTTAAGACAACTGGCATCTTTGATTACTGAATGCATATAAGCGTTTGGTATTGAACATGAAAGAAATATTAGTAGATTGGGCAGAACAGGAACCCTAGAAACTGACCTGTGAAGGGCCTTGATGCTTATCAGGATGCCATTTTAAAGCTGACAAGCGGAAACTGCAAGGAGAGTGCCAAAGTTGAGGTGGCATTAGAGAAGTTAAAAGAGAGAAATAAAAATGTGTGTGGGAACCATGTGTCAGTGATACTGAGAAGTGCATAAAGCAGTAGAGCACTTACGCATTTTTAACATCTTCAATCTTTAAAGGGCCTGTTGGAGGCAGACCAAGAATAGTTCTATCCGAACGTGATCCTACAGAACATGAATAGTCATCCAATTCGGTTTCACTCTGACTTTCCCATCCTTTAGTTCTACTGTTTTTCCAGCTTGATTGCTCCCTCCACTCAAATCTGGATGTTGAATTTCGGAAAGAAGATTCGTGCCATGAGTTAAACGACCATGTATACCATCTGTTCCCAAATGTTGCTTTAAAGATTGGCTCAGGATCATTGTCAAAGTCCTCAGAAAAAGTCTTTTGTCTCAACCTACCTGAAAATGTTATAAAACGGAAGCATCAGGTTAGCCAAAAGAAAATAAAGGTAAAAATAATCAAACTTTTTGCATCGATTACACTCTGAGATTTTACATTTTAATCTCTTATAATTTTATATCAGAACCATTTTCAATTCAAGAAATGAGATTCTTAAATTTCCTTACAACTGTTTGCAATAACCACACCATAATTTGTACTCAGTCTACCGACTATGAAGAATAAGCTTTGAGTGTTGCAACAGCTACTACAAATTTTACTACTTAAGCCTAATAAACTGAGGTGCCAACTTTTAAACCAGACAAAAATTTAAGAAATTTATTTATTATGTTGTTGATATGGGACAGATCACATTCATTACCATATTAATTTGTAAGCCTTTTGTAGTAAATATGGTAGTAACTTTATAATTTTCCATAAACTTTTCAACCTCAATCATAACTTCATCCAACTTCACATGCCATACATGCATAATAATGGCTTATGTTACTTGAACTTTCAAAAATATTTATGAGGATTATTTGGTCACTTTGGCCCTAATCTAACCATTAAACTGGTTAGTTATACTACATAGTCTGGGTTCCAGCTAAAGAAAATTAGAAATACAAGTGGTTAGAGGACGGAGATCAAAAACTGGCAATTTATCAAAGTACAATACATATAGATTGAAAGAAACAAAATAAAGGGAAAGAAAGCTCACGTTTTAGTTTATGGTGGTGAATTTTTTCAGCATCATGAGAAGAAAACTTTGATCGTCCTTTCTTACTAGAGCAATATGATTGACCCTCCTGCTTTGCAAAACTGTTGGTTCCCAAATTGTGTGTTGAAAGCTTCTCTTCATTCTAGGTAAATTGCAAAGCAAAGCATATGTCAATCCCAAAAAAGTTCATGCACAATTTGACCATTAATGTGTGTGTAAACATTAATCTTGTAGGCAAAGATTCTACCACTTGAAGGTTGAGTGTAAGCATTACTTAAGTGTTGAGGACCAAACATTTTGTTTCAGATTTGGATGCAAGAATAGGTCTGTTTAGGAAATTTTTGGAAGTCAAACGGCTTCATCATGCTTTAAATATAGCATATACAATTTATCATTAGCGACAAGCCATTGAAATAAATATAATTTACAAGAAGCTCAAAACGATGGCATAAGATCATTATAAGGTTTTCTACAAATATGAAATAACCATCATCATTTGTGAGATAATTGCTAATTGTTTCTAACAGCCCCATGCAAACCATGGACGTGTGGTCCATGCAACCCCCAACAAATTATGTCAAACAACAACAATGAACAAGCTAAAAGGGTTGAAAATTTGAGAAAGTTTTAAGTTTTTGCTTATACTCAAGACAGTTCCAACCAAATTCATAACTTGGGTAGCAGTGTAGCACCCACTTTTGCCTCATTTAATATTTTTCTTTTATTTCTTATAAAAAAAAAAATAGATTAATGATTCTATTGTTCTTCCCTTCTCAAACCAATGCATAATAATAATAATTACAAGCATTTTATTTTTTAAATACTCCAAAACAAAGTAGATTGACCACATTAAATGCCATGGTTGTTAAAATTGATATTTGGATCATAAAATCATAGGATATTACAATCTGAAATATCTTATACAATTAAATTATAGCAAAAATTGTATAGTCATCAGATCGGACGGTAATCAAGATTTGGACCATAAAATCGGAAGAATTGGGAGGCATTATTGGTTTTATTTATGTATTTAAAAAGTGGGCCAAAAAAACTGAAGCTCAGATGCCACATCAATGTTCAAGGTTCAAAAACTTAACTCCAAATGCCAAATGAACTCAAATTGACCCAAAACATAAAATATAAGTCCAAAAACAAACTTTTGCTCTATCTAATAACTGACTGAAAAAAAAGGCTGTAATATGAAATAATAATGTGTTAGCAATTAAATATTGATATTATCATATTATAATATTACATTACTATATCTATCTATTTAGTTTTCAAGATAGGTTTTGAATTTGCAAATGAATTTATATTATTCATAGAGCTTAGTTGAATGAGAATCTTACATTTTTATTTGTACTTGGTTGAGATTAATTATAGTAAGAAAGAAGAATTTATGATGTTGGAGTTTTTCTTTTAGAATTTAACATTGATTCATACTTTTGATTCTAGTCGTGTCAGCTTCTAGTCTAAAATGAAGCTCTACCTTTTGAGCACAATCCCACCTTTTTTTTTTTTTTTCTTTTTTTTTCTTTTTCTGGAGTAAAATATCCCTATTTATTTAATGGTAATACTAAAAATATAATTTTTAAGCTTTGAATAGGATTTCCTGACATATATGTCTACTATTCATAACAAATTTTCATATTCTATAAAATCTGGGATCTTCCATCTGATCTTACAATTTGATCTCGAAGATCCTCTTTCTGATCCAAGAAATATCCTGTTTACAAATAAAATACACTCCCACACACACATTCTGTGTAATTTCTGAATCAATTGCTGACAAATACTGACAATATTTGCCATTGTTCATGCTGTTATAATAACATGATATTACATCAATCATTCTAAACAAGGAATTGCTAGAGTTTTTAAAAACAGAGGGTTCAAGAAAAGTGTACCAAAAAATTTGAGGACCCACTTTTGTAGAGGAGGTCTTTTAAAGCTCTCTTTGCATCAGCACGCTTTTGACGTATTGCATATCTGATATTTTTCTGAAATGAAAAAAATTGTGTGAGAACATCATAACACTGACAAATAAACATTTTAATTATTTAACTGTCGGCATTGTAAAGTAGCTTTTAGCTTCAATAACTGTATTACTTTTTTTATCTTTAGTCTATTTTGCTGTGCACTTCAACAGAAGTAAGAAAGTTATATTATGTATCACTAGATTTAAATAGCTCCTATTTGCCTCAAAACTTAGCAATCTTAAGTCTTAATGCATTTCAACAGTTTAAGAAATCATCACCCATGAGAACAGTAGATCCGTAAAAGGAAATCAGAAGATAAATTTTTTGGTTGATGTCTAAAAGGATGGGAAAGTGACACTAACAAGACAGCTCAGTGACCAACCTACAGCTGTTAGTGAAGATGCTTTTGTATTTTCAGATAGGTATGATTTGTGGACCAAGAGCTTAGGGTTCAAGATTTATGATGAGAGAATGGACCTTAGAGATCCAATGATGGTGTGATCTTTGGCAACTATGAGATGAAAGTTGGACTGAATTCCACGAGGACAATGTGTGGAATAAGTCTGATAAGAAAGAAAGTGTGGAATTTAGATTAGGGTTTCATTAAGGAGTTATCACTTATCACCAAACAAATTAATAGGAATAATTATTCCATTCCAACTTAAATTCCCGATAATATTGATTCACATTCCCTTCATAATCACCATTCCATGTACCAAATCTGCCCCAAGTTTTAAATTCTACTTTAGTCATGAAGATCTCATGAATATATGCAGCAATAGATATTCCCAATGGAGAAGAAAGCTATAATAGTTTACATGGAACTATTACTTTACTTTTAAACATAGGATTCCTAAAGCTACTAGGAATTTGAATTGGAGCACAAACTTCATCGCTAAAACGAAAAGGTAATGTAGACAATGTATATACATATAAAATTTTAGATTTGTAGTAAGGGCTGTCAGTTTGGTCCATGAATCTTATTGTATGTTTTATCATGTTATGAGGTTTATTTGTGTGTTTAAAATTCTTTGGTTTGAGCTTAGTATCCAAATCCCATTATGTCAAAATCCTATTTGGGTTAAATATTAGTGCACTTTTAAATACAGGATTCTCTAAGCTGCTAGGAGTTCAATTGGAGCACAACTTGATAACTAAAGCGATAAGATGATGCAGACAGTGAGAAACTGGTTGGTTTTATTATATTTATTCAAATTTTCAAAGTTGGGGGATTTATATTGTTTTAGATTTGTAGATATGGGCTCTCATTTTGGTCCATGAGTCTTATTGTGGGTTTTATTATATTATTCAGTTTCATTGTGTTTAATAGTTCTTTAGTTAGTGTCCATTAGGGTGCAACTTTTTGCCAAAAGCTTTTATTTTCTGAAAGATGGTTAGAGTATAGTTGTACCTAGAAAAAGTGAAACTTTAGAAAGTTGTACATAACCCAATATTGGCAAATGCACTCTAAGTTTAGCAGTCAAATCCCATTAAGTCAAAGTCCTATTATGGTTAAATAGTGCGTGTGTTTGTGTGTGCGTGCGTGTGCGAGTGAGTGTTTATGTGCATGTGCATGCATGTTGTGTGGGTAGGTGGTGGTTTCCATTCAATGGAGAAAATATATTTTGCTAAAATTCTAGGAGCTATGAAATTTTTAAGGTTTTTGTGATGTAGAGGAAAACCTAAATGAGCTGCTTTGGATTTCTAGGAGCATTAAAGAATATTTCTTCTTCCTTCTATTGTTTTTAATTTCAAGAAATTTTTAATCAAATCTGAGACCTGAATTTTTTTTTTTTCACCTTTCTAAGATCTAAATCAATATATGCCCAAACCATTCTTTAGATAAGTAGCACCTAAACAACTCCATAAGTGAAAAGACTTTTCAAGTCACAGTTAGCAACCCAAAAACTTGGGTTTTCTTCCTAAATTTTACCTATTTTTACCACCATAAGGCCCCAAAGCCTTTGAAATCCTACAAAAAGTTGGTGTACAGAAAATTCTGCAACTATACTTCCTATTTCTGGCCCATTAGCCCTTCAAAATTCAATATTTCTTATCCAATGTGAAGCACAAAACTTATACCATCCTTCGGAACTTCAAAGCACAATCTTTTCCGTAAGATTTACTAAAATTTAGCCAAGATAAATGTCCCTCCGTTGCTGTCCAACATCAGATTTGGTGTCAAGACCTTTGTTCGACTTCTTAAGGTTAAAGACAATCTAACTGATGCATACACAACACTGAACTAACATTAAGTTGCATTGATCTTTATCTGGATTTTGGCCCCATTGATAGTGATAATAAATGATGATGATGATGATGATGATATTATTATCTTAATAGGTAACACGATTCATATACACTATAGGATTGAACACTTGTACGTAACTATATTATCATATATTAGATATTCAAAATTCAGAATATAATAGCTTTCTTCCATACAAATAATTATATAAAAGATGAAATAATCATGCACACAACCATATCTGATAAAGGGCTATTAGTCAGTGCCAATTTCAGCTGCTCTACCTAGTAAATACCAACTTGCCTACCTTAGTTGGTTCCTGACCTCCTCTTATATCCTGCAAAAAGTATTTTGACTGTCAAACTTCCTTAAAGATGATCAGACTACATAAAATAATAACTAGCTAAGATATGTATATTGTGTGTGTGTGTGTTCACCGTCAATTGATCCACAAAAGCTGATCAAATTGCAAACAATATAATAAGATATCTTTCAGATTCAGAGAAAAAAATGTACTATATAAGTACATGCAAGGATGACCTCACTCCTTTCTTATGGACTTGAGACATAGCTTCAACTAGAGGGAAACCATTATATTTACAATTGATTGTTCCCTTCTAAGATATACCCTATTTGATGCTGACAGGACAACCAAAACAATTTAATAACATATATAAATAACAGGAAAATAAGGATATAATCTAGGAGTTGGCACCTAGAGGTGGTCTTACATAGAGTTCCAAAACTTTGCTTGCAAAAACAGAACTTAAACTCCTAATCTAAATAGGAAAAGAAAATAATAAAAAATTGCATAAAATGAAATCCTAATGATTAAGAGATTGGGCCTAGATCTTTAGGCCCAATTGTTAGCAGGCTCCTTCTATCTTGTGTCTGCATCAGATGATATCAACTCTAGTTAATAAACTTTTTGTTTTGATAAGTAATAAGTTTTATTGATATAAAAAATGGAACACCCAAGTACACAGGGAGTGTACAACTCTAGTTAATAAACGTATTAATTAGAGCCCACTATGCACACACAAACACCTCTCTTAGACTCCTTTTGGGTTTCAGAGAGGGTGAAAAGGAATAAATGAAAACTGCTAAGTTGCTTAAGAAATGAGGTTTTTTATTTAAAATTTTGCACTATTCTTTTATTTCCCATCAAGCTTTCCAAATAGGGTTTTTTTCCCCCTTTAAATTTTAAAAACTAAAATAAAATCAATTGTAACAACAAGCGGGTGAGGGGGGATTGGAACTCTGGATTTAACAGACACGCAGCCGGCATGTGCCCACACAAACACAAGTCTTGCATAACAAATTGCATAAGATGTTGAGAACGGAAGAATGACATTAAAGCACCCAAAAGAAAACTAATATCCAATATTGAACTAGAATACTAATAGGATTCTCCACAAGCTCATTGATAAGACCAGGACATACAATAAGAAGATGCCCCATTAAAAAAAAAAAAAAAAAACTAGTTATAAGTCGTTAGAAAGAGAGGGAAACAAGAAAAGAGGGAAGAAGCTGAAAACATTTTATTCAAAGCACGAGGAATCATTCAGCAGCATGTTTTCCCCCCTTCCTACACAAAGCCAAGTACTAAAAAGTGAAAATATCCTCCGTCATAATAAGAGATCAAACCAACAGTAACACAAGCTTAGCAAAATATCCAATATACATATAAGAATCAACCAAAAAGAGTTCCACAAACATGAGGCTAAAATGAAAAGGACCAAAATAATTAGCAAAGTCCACCCTGTGTTATAAGACAATCCACCATGAAAAACTTTTACACAATTACATCGAACATGAAGACAACATGGATTATATCTAAGAACACGAATTACCCCGCATGGACAGCCTATATGCTTGAGAAGATAACAAATGGATAAAATCTGACAGGGTATGAACTAGATAAAGTTGAAGCCCAAACTCATTTCTTTTAAGTGAGCTGTACCACATTGATGTTGAATAGCTAAGACATGTCAGAAGCAAAGCCATGGGCAACATCCAAGCCAATCATGAAACTGTTTTGCTATATAACGTCCAAATGTGATGAACTAAATTAAGGGCCAAATTTGATGACCTAAAAATTATTTATAAGTGGGTGTGTTACAGAGAGAGGCCTAAGAAACCAAATAATGAATCCAAATAAAAATAATTAAAAAAAATTCTACTATAACATTAAAGTACATGGCTAAGCATTAGATTCTAGACTTTAGAAGTTGGTATCTAATTGAATGGGATTGGCATTGGGGCAACTGATGAAATTGGTACCATATGCTAAAAATACACAATACAATTGCAAGGGTTGATACTAGCTCTCTTAAAAGATCTTACAAAATCAATTCATCAAGAATATACAATTACTTATCTACAAATAATCACTATAAGATATCCTTCATCTGCTAATAGATTTATTCAATAACTAACCCAAACAGATGGCCACAAAATAATTTGAAAGGAACCCCCGGAACTCAATGCAAGTTCCATTCTCTCTCTCTCTCTCTCTTGTAAATGGAAGTTCCATTCTCTGTTTATCACCTCATCAGCATTCAGTGTACCCTTCCGTAACAACAAATTTTCAGATTCTCCATGCTCCAAACCTCATTAACTTATGTCAACATAGGCATTGACCTGCAGGTTGTATAGCTTCATACCCTTCTCCCCAAAAAACATATGGGGCTCAATGATGCTTAAAAGAATCCAATTTTATTACATACTAGCCTTATAATCTTAGTGATTATTATTATTAGTCCATGCAATAACCTGAGATATATTCCAAACTCTATCATCCATCAGACATGTGACCTATACAAAATAATAGCACCCACCTTCATGCTTGCCCACAAGTAACATATCCATCCCTTCATGCTTAACAAATGCAATATGAAATTGAATTTAAAATGTACATGTCATTTCTTAAGCATAAAGTAAGTATTCCCAAAATGCTAATGAACTCACATAAAGATTAGAATGAACAACTTCAGACCAAAAAAAAAAACCTTGATAGGTACATTATCACTAAACCAATAAATTGAACAGAAATTGAACTTGAAATCTCAAAATTTGAACATCTATATGGAATTCAAAACAAGACCCACCTTAGCCTATTAAGAATTAAACGGAGTAAACCATCTAAACTCCTTTTATTCTGAAAGAAAATTTCTTTTTCAATATTACTATGGCAATGGCTCCACTTTGTATGCAAAATTTCAGACCAAAATGCTAATGAACTAACATAAAGATTAGAATGAACAACTTCAGACCAAAAAAAAAAAAAAAAGAACCTTGATAGGTACATTATCACTAAACCAAAAAATTAAACAAAAATTGAACTTGAAATCTCAAAATTTGAACATCTATATGGAATTCAAAACAAGACCCACCTTAGCCTATTAAGAATTAAAGGGAGTAAACCATCTAAACTCCTTTTATTCTAAAAGAAAATTTCCTTTTCAATATTACTATGGCAATGGCTCCACTTTGTATGCAAAATTTCAGACCAAAATGCTAATGAACTAACATAAAGATTAGAATGAACAACTTCAGACCAAAAAAAAAAAAAAAAGAACCTTGATAGGTACATCATCACTAAACCAAAAAATTGAACTTGAAATCTCAAAATTTGAACATCTATATGGAATTCAAAACAAGACCCACCTTAGCCTATTAAGAATTAAAGGGAGTAAACCATCTAAACTCCTTTTATTCTAAAAGAAAATTTCTTTTTCAATATTACTATGGCAATGGCTCCACTTTGTATGCAAAATTTCAAATGTAAAACACAAATGCAAGCAGGGAAAATACAATGTGAAACAAACAGAAGAAATTCAAATCCATACAAGATACAAACTTTCACCAAATGGGTAACTTGCAAAACACCATTGCACACAGAAAAAATAAAGAAAAAAGAAAAAAAAGAGACAGAGTGTTTGAAACGAAATAGAAAGTAAGAGAAGTAATAAACTCACAGACTTCCACTTGTTCTCCCACTTCTGGAACGAAGTAGGAGTAGAATGAAACGAAGCAAAATGGGTTGCTGTTGGAGTTGATGAAATCAATGAATTCTTGATCATCGACAAGTTTCGCCATCTGGGTATCTGAAATTGCATATCCAAAAAAAAGAAAACGAAACAACTACTTGATATTGCCTATTTGCTAACAAATAAGGCTTCTTATATTCCAAATACTGTTTGGTGAAAGAAATTGTTAGCCAATTTTCAAGCATAAAAGAAGCCCAGCTTCTCACGCAAAACAATTATTTAGCTATTTTCACGACTACAATTTGGTGACTTTGTGGCTCTCCAAGCTCGAGGTTAGAGAGCCTCTTCTCTGCTCTTTCTGTGTGTGTACGTTTCCTCCTATTTCTTTATTTTCCTTTGTCAAAAAAAAAAAAAAAATCTCTGCAACACCAAGACTTGGGCTAGGCTGTGAGTTTGCACTTGGGCTAGGCATCCAACTAACTCATGGGCTGTGTCCAACAAATGATGAGTTTGGGCCTATGGGGCTTAGAAATTGGATGTCCCATTCATATCACTTATGTCTGTTTGCTTAAGTGAAAAATTCTAGTATGACACTATCTCTATAGACTTATGTCTCAGTGATACGTGTAGGACCTACATATTATTAAGACATAAGTCTTATGAGACCGTTTCAAACAATATTTACTCAAAGACCGGTGCTAGTCCTGATTTGGTTCAGATTTGAGCTCTTTACTCCAAATCTAGGAAGCATAGCTGCTCTAATTTTTTTCACATACTGATATCTGATACATATCAATATTGAATACTTCGGAAAAAATCTTACATGCATGTCCTAGGTTTTGTTTTTTTGATGGAATATTATATAACAAGTTGAAGTAGCTTTTAAATATGTAATTTTAAAGTAACATTCTTGTAATTGATCCGATGTTAAATGCACGGTATACGAAAGCAAATTTTAGTTTCTGTTTTTTTTTTTTTTTTTGGGCTAAGCAAGCAGTGTTTAGCTATAAGCCTATAAGTGATATCTTGCATCATCATATGCACAAAGAATGATTTTGCCAAAAGATGTTTTTCTTTTTATATATGTCCTAACAATTTTTTTTTCTTTGCGCCAGTTAGCGCTTTATATTATACATCACCTATTTATTTATCCAAAGATATTAAGGAAAATATATATTACATCAAATAATATGTAATAAAAATTACATCCATCCAACACCTCATTGTGTCCATATGACTCACAAAATTTAGTTACATACTTTCATCACGTGGTTTACTTTTTAATAGGTTTTTCTCAATTATTAATAAGGGTTCAGTTAATGTGTATCCTTAGAACATATATTAATCATCCATTTTAGGAAAGGTTTTAGGAAAATTAAAAAAAAAAAATTGTCAAGAAAGTAGTCATTTTTTCATAAAAAAATTCCTTAAAATGGTTTTACTAATAAGGGCATATGTTAATAAAACCCTATTAATAATACCCTTTGAATCGATCTCACAAACTTCCACGTCTCTTCATTAATTAAAAAACACATTCATCGTATGCTGTGAGAATTTATACCATGAAACAACTTGATCCATCAATTTGCCTTGATCATTCTTGTTTCTTGGAATATGAATGTCAAATTATCACATTCTTGTATCAATTGTTTTACCATATGTCCATAGGTAAGACTGTAAGAGCATTCACAATGGGCCAGCTATATGTCAAATGTAACCAAAATTTAGCATTCAGGCCCAATAACTCTCAACAGTCGGAAGGCTACTCATGGAAAAGTGTAAATTTTTTTGGCATAGTACTACAGTACCATCATAAATATATGATGGTATTGTAGCTGAATGGCATGTATGGATAATACTTTTTTAATACCCCAGCCCGAAATTTCTCTCTCTTGTCTCTTTCATTATTTCTCTTCTCATCTCTCTCTTCCTTCTCTCTTTCTTATCTACTCTCTCCTCTGTTCAGACCCAAACACCATCCTCCTCCCAAATTCAACATCACACATCAATGATCAAACCTAAACAAAACCACATCAGAGACAAAACACTAGATAACAACCCAACCTAGTTTTGAAATAGCAAAACTTGATTCAAAGGCAAAACCACATCACAGTGGTTCATTTTTTCTGGTGGGTTGCAATATGGGTCGTGTTTTGTATTCTGGGTTCTGTGTTTTTTTTTTTTTTTTGGTTCTTCTGTTGTGTTGCTGTGATTCTCGCCGACGATGGGTTGATCTATATTGATCAACGATGGAGTAAATCTTGATCGAGTGGTGGCAGTGGCGGTGTTGATCTAGCGTCGGCAGTGCGATATGGGTTTGGTCAAGTTTTTGCTCAACAATTGCCTGGGTTTTGATCGAGGTTGATCTGGGGTTTATTTATTTATTTTAATATGGGTTTTTGTTCCAGTGGGATTTTGGTGGGTAGTAGGCAGTGGTGGCGTAGTGGGCATGGTGGAGGCGCGGTGGTGGTGACTGGGCAGTGGAAGCGCAGTGCTAGAGGTTGAGGGAGCTTGTGAGCTTGTGAGACCCATTGATACTAGCAGTTACAAGCTGTTAATGAGGAACTGAGAGTGAGTGAGAACCAAAGAGAAGCTTTACTAGTTTGGGTTAGATGAAACAAATGGGAGACATAAAGAAAAACAAAATGAAGATGGAAGATAAAGGAGAAGAAGGTGAACAGTAAAGGAATGTAGGAGTCAGGAAGATACATACACGTGTGGAGAAGAAAATTGGAAAAAAAAAAAAAAGGAAAAAAATATATTTTATTGTGTAGATATATTATTTTAATGAGTAGAATAGGAAAATAAAAGTTGGAATGTTAGGTGTGTTGTAAAATGATATGGTATAATTGATAAAATAGTTTTTTGGGATGGTAAAATAGGATAGAATAGCATTTCCGGATAGGAATGCTTTAACAATGCATAGCATTTAAATCCTAAATGATAATATTAGAGCACTTACATTAGTCTTAACAAAGGCTATTTTTAGCCAAAATTTTACATAACCAACTAAAAAACACCCCATATTAAGCTCAATTAAGTAGCAAAATAAAGTTAGCAATGAAAAGTATCTTGCCACACTTAGTTTGGCATTGTCAATAAATAAATAAAGTACTCCATTTGTCCTAATTTGTTTGTCCTATTTGAAAAGTCAAATTTTTTAAGGAAACATCATTTATTGTTTTGTCTGCCTTATAAAAATGTATAAGTTTACAAAACTATCCTTAAATAAATTTATCAGTTTTTTTTTTTTTTAAAGAGTTATTCTTAATGAGGCAACTAAAAAGGTGCCCCAATTAGATTGATTTTTTAAATATTTTTTAGTTTTCTTTTCAAATAGTTTTGAAAATAAAGTACGAGTGTAATAAGAACATTAGTAAATTAATCACTTTTATTTTTAGAAATAAGACAATATTTTGGAACATTCCAAAATGTAATAGAGGATAAACAAACTGGGACGGAGGGAGTAAGAGATAAAATATTGAGGCTAATGTAGGTGCATAAAAAAATGGTTAGCTAAACTATAAAAAGTGAGTTTTTTATTTTTATTTTTATAATCAATTTAGCTAAAAACTCATTGAAGCTGATGTGTATGCGTTTGTTTCCAGCAGTTGTGTTTGCATATGTTTCCAGCGCATTTTTTTTTTTTGGCTAGTCCATGGCACTATTCATGGACCAGCCAAGTGCTAAAAATGGGTGAACAGTAATTTGTAGCAATAAAAAATATTTTGCTACAGTGTTTTCAGCAAAATAAACAGTATCCAAACGCACACTAAGAATTTGAGGTCCTATCAATTTTTTAATCACTTTTTAAATGTAGTAATAATGTTCTTTTGTTTTTTGGTTGCAAAATAAAAAAAGTAATTTTTTTTTCCCTTTCATTAAAATATAGTTTTTTTTTAAAAGGATATTGATAAATTAAGAAAAAATTTCAACAAAAAATGCATAATATAAATTCACCAAAAAGATGATAAGAAAAACTATAATACGACTAGGGAAGAGCAAGGACCTACCCGACCTAACTTGAAGGGTCTTGGACGGGTTAGGTGGATGCTAGGGTTGGGTTTGGGCTAAAAACTTGGGTGAATTTTGGGTATCGGGTTGGTATTAAGTCCGACTGGACTTGTTTGGGAAAAAAGAGTCATATTTGAAATCCGACCCGACCAAAGACCCAAATTTGGGGGTTTGGTTGAGTTCCTTCCTAACAAGCCTTAGGTTGGGTTGCGGGTGACAGTGAACCCAACCCAACTAAATCTCAATCCTAAATATGACTTTTTTTTTTTTCTTTTTTGGGAAGGGAGGGGGTGGGGGTGGTTTTGCATTGGCTTTTTTTTTTTTTGGAGCAGGGCAGGGCGCATCCCGTCCCAACCTCCCCTAGCTCAGCCCTTGGTCAGATGCTTTTGATGGATTGAGATTTGAGACAACTAGACAAGCCAACTTACTCAATGTCAAAGTTCCTAGGATGTTTTGCATGCATATATTTAAGATAACATTTTGTGTTAGACGTGCAAACCTTACTTTAGCTGGTGCTCCACATGTGCATGTACATATTCGTATTACACGGTGATGAGGTCGAGAGTTTCACCAGTGAGCCACACAATACCTACACGCTTGAATGTGAACCTGCACAACACAAAGAAGAAAGCCTCACAAAGAGCGCCGGTGTGGTGCCGGCCAAATACTCTCCGAAGGTTAAGTCAGTAGTATTCTCACAACTCTAGAGTGCTAGAGAGGGTAAATTATGCGTACCTTGATTCCTGAGAGTACTAGCGCTTTTTATAGTAGTCGAAAGTTGACCATTCCTACTTGGAGTCGAAGTCTTTCCTTGTAGAAATTCTCCTAAGAAGTCCCAAACGTGATGGACAAGTCCCTTTCCTTATAGAGACTCTATGAAGTGTTTTGCAAGTATACCAAGGGCTTCTCCACCTTCCTCATAGGCCTTGAACTTGCTGATGATTTATACTAAGTTCCCTAATGGACCCGTCCTCTGATGGGCCATAGCAGACAAGCCGTCAGGCCCATCTTAAGCCCAAACCCGGCCTCTTCAGTTGCCCCCTTCACCCTATGAGTCCGTCGGACTTTAGTGGACAGAATCATGGGGTGACGGTAATCCTTGGCAAAGGTGACGGTTTGAGATGTCTATGGGTCATCGGTTCCAAATTGTTTTCAAGGGTGACGGATCCAAGATACTCCGTCAGGTGTCAGTACTGAAGATAAGACTTGGGATCATTAATGTGTGTGACACGTGTCGCACTCCTGTTGGCGATTGTATAAGATCGAAGCGTCGCTTCGTCTTCCGTGCACTTCTCTTATAAATAGTGCCTCCTCCTCCTCTCATTTTTCATTTTCAGGAAGAATTTCATTGTCAGAGAGAGACCGTCGCACCTGTCAGAGAGAGACCGTCCACCCACTGCAACCGTCAGCGGTACTTTCATTCGTCTACTTTTTCCTGGTAAGCCATTTCTATCCGTCTTATATTTAATTCCTTATATCAACTTAACTATGAAAAACAATTCCCTTTCTTTTCTCGTCATATTTTCCAACATCCGTTATAGCCTTAGGTTTTGTCCTTACCTGTAGGAAATGTCTAGTGCGTCAAGTAACCAGTTCGTCGTTCGCGACGGAGAGGGTTATGAGGAGGTGTATCCGTCAGGTCAAAAAGACCGAGAGGATCTGAGCGAGGATAGGAGTTCGTCTGCATCTTCCCCTTCCTCAACAAATGAGGATATAGAGATTGTAGAAATAGTTGAAGATCAAGTAGAGGAAATTAGATCCGTCGTGGGAGCGGACGGACTTAGGCTGTTCGTCATGCTACCGGAGTGGACAGTAAACGCTTTTACTTCAACCATCAAGGAGCCACATTTCAATACCATTAGAGATAACTACCAAATTCCTGACCATATTCCCATCCGTCTACCTTATAAGTCAGAAAAATGCTACTACAAGGGGGTCGACAGTGTTGGAATATATGAGCAGGTGCTCAAGGCTGGCCTTAGATTCCCATTGAGTTCCCTCCATCGCGAACTCCTACATTATTTGGGATTGTCCGTCAGCCAAATATCCCCCAACGCCTGGAGAGTCTTCATTGCAATGGAGGTGCTGTACGGAGCCATGTCAGGCGGTAGACGTAGGCTGACGGTGAGGGAATTCCTTCACTGCTACCGTCCAGACGAGATAGATAAGTCGAGGGGAATGTATAGCTTCGTCCCTAGGAGCTCCGTCCTGAAGGTTATCTTTGAAACTCCAGATTCAAATAGAGACTGGAAGAGCCGTTATTTCTTCATAGAAGGAGACAGTTGGATGTGCCGTCCAGGGGAGACGGATCACATGCCAGTAGATACTACGTGGGGCATTTTAGCTGAGTCCGGTATATCCGTCATATGAAAAGAACTTATTTTTATTTTACTTGATTTAGTTTTCATAAAAAATTTAACGTCCGTCTTCTCTCTTTTTTTCAATCCGTCAGCGCCCCCAGATAGAACTAGAAGAATTCAGCTTTTTGGAAAAGATTTTTAAAAAGACCTCGTCGGAGGAAAGGACCTGGGCCAAGCTCGTCACCCTTGATACTATTCATTGGTATTGTGACGGACCTGAACCCTCTCCTGCAGCAAGGAAGTACGACAAGAAAGTCCGTCAACGTAAGCTTCTATCTTAATTCCTACAATTTTGTCCGTCTACTACTTTCTTTTTGTAATTTTCTCCGTCTACTTTGGCAGAAATGGATGACGCCAAGAGAAGGGCCTTGATCAGAGCTAACGCTGCCAAAAAGAAAGAGTCCGTCGGGGCAGATCCAATGGGTACGGGCTCCAGCATTCCCCAAAAAAGGAAAGTGTCGTCCAGAGGAGACCGTCAACCGAAGAAGCCCAAGGTTCCACTGGAGCCCGTCTTGGGTCTTATGGCTGATGCTAAAACCGCTACCCCTCTGAAGCATGGGGCAGGAAAAGGCCTCATGACGGGCCCGTCCTCACAGAAGGAGAAGGCGCCCGTCCTCCTACGAGAGGACCGTCAACTGATGAGGTCGAGAGTTTCACCAGTGAATCACACGATACCTACACGCTTGAATGTGAACCTGCACAACACAAAGAAGAAAGCCTCACAAAGAGCGCCGGTGTGGTGCCGGCCAAATACTCTCCGAAGGTTAAGTCAGTAGTATTCTCACAACTCTAGAGTGCTAGAGAGGGTAAATTACGCGTACCTTGATTCCTGAGAGTACTAGCGCTTTTTATAGTAGTCGAAAGTTGACCATTCCTACTTGGAGTCGAAGTCTTTCCTTGTAGAAATTGTTCTAAGAAGTCCCAAACGTGATGGACAAGTCCCTTTCCTTATAGAGACTTTATGAAGTGTTTTGCAAGTATACCAAGGGCTTCTCCACCTTCCTCATAGGCCTTGAACTTGCTGATGATTTATACTAAGTTCCCTAATGGACCCATCCTCTGATGGGCCATAGCAGACAAGCCGTCAGGCCCATCTCAAGCCCAAACCTGGCCTCTTCACACGGCAGATTAATAGTAACCTGAATTATAAATTGATTGGTCATTCGTTTTTGATGTAGACAAGTCACTTTACTCAAATGCCACAGCTCGTTGGATAGTGATTTGCATGCGTATTTTAGATGACTTTTTTCTCTAATGTCTGACTTTCAAAACTTGAAACGAATATAAAACGTTGAAGTATGAGTTGTACAACTTCTAAAAATTTGAAGATTGAACTCTACCTAATAGAAATAGACAATGTAGTTTCAAGCGAATGGAGGAAACATAGGGGGACCAAAGTTTACTTACCCAGAAAAGTCTCCGAGATTGACGATGTATATCAAATTTTATGACATTCAAATAAAGTAAGAGTTAGAGCATCTTTATCAGATGTTGCAAAATTTATGCCATTTTACCACACTAAAAGTCTACTTTATTATTTTACCACATCATTTTACAACATCCCATTTATCAGATGTTTTATCATTCAATTCTATACATTAAAATAATATATACTACACATTAAAATAATATATTATTTACTCCCTCTCATTAACCATTAACAACATCTACAACAACAACACCGACCAGCCACCACTGGCACAACCACCACTCCACCACCACACATGCCCAACAAGGTAGCAACCACCACCACCACCCCACCATCACACACACCCCAGCAAGGCAGAAACCACCAACAAAACAGGAAAAAAAAAAAAAAAAAACCATCAAATACCAATCGCCAAGCACAACCACCCCCCAAATGCCAAACCAACACCGATCCAAAACCCACATCAACGCCGACCCAAAACCCACGTCGAAACCCACATCAATGCCGACCCACGTCGAAACCCACATCAATGCCGACCCAAAAGCCACGTCGAAACCCACGTCAACGCCGACCCACGTCGAAACCCACATCAACGCCGACCCAGAACCCACATCGTAACCCGCTGGTGAGATCGACGGCGAGATCGATGTGCTATCGTACTACAAGATTCACGGTCCGGACAAGATCTTGACGAGTTCGGCGAGAGAGAAAGGAGTCAGAGTGGGTGAGATCGAGCGTGGCTGATCGAGCGTGGCGGAGCGCGCTGTCGTCGTCGGAGCTACGCCGTCGTCGCTGCCGGTGAACATCCCGGACTGGTCGAAGAGAGAGGGAACCAGTACAGGGAGAAGAGAGAAGCAACCGGTGAGTGATAGAGAAGAGAGAAGAAAAAACTGAAGAGAGAGGAGAGAGAAAGAGAATATAAAACAATAAAAATTATACCACATAGCTACAGTACCGTTGCAAATTTGCAACGGTACTGTAGCTATGTGGTATAATGTTTGAGATATGGCACATCTCATAAACCTCTATTTTTGTGTTTGGTGTGGTAAATGTGTCAAATATTTGACATTTGGCACATTTACCACACCTGCTACGGATGCTCTTAAGGTCGGCCCAGCAAACAAATGTTGATTGTTTGACACTTGTCTACATTCTGTGCCTCTCTCTCTAACTTTTTTTAGTGAAAATGAAGCCAATAACTTATTCCAATGTCAACGACCTCCTTTATTTATTTATTTATTATTATCTTGTTTTTCAAGCTATCTCTTTTTTAAGTTCAATCATAAATTAATAACGTCCTCTTAATTTGATTAGTTTTCAATTTCGTATCTAAAAGTTTGATTTTGTCAATTTTAATTTCCTCATTGAACTTTCATTTTATGTTCAATATATTCTTTTTTTTTTCACTTTTAATAAACTATTAAATCCTAGGAAAATTATATTTTCTTTTCTTAAATTATATCTCATGTTACACTTATCTTTTTAAATTAAGAGAATGCATACTTTATTCTCCTAAATTATTATCCATATAACACTTTACCACCCTAAACTAAGAAAGAGTGCACACTTTCCTGCATAAATTACTTGTGTAATACTTTGCACTATATTTCATGAATAATAGTTTAGAAAAGTGAGTGTGTATTCTCATAGTTTAAGGGAGTGAGTGTAAAATGAGTCATAGTTTATGAGGTAAAATGTACATTCTTATAGCTTAGAGGGTTAAGTGTAGAAGAGGGTATAGTTTGGGGAAAAGAGGGGGGAAAGAGGGTAAAGTGTGCATTCTCATAATTTAGAAGGGTAAGTGTAAAATGAGTTATAGTTTAGGAGGATAAAATGTAATTTTTCATAAATCCTGAAAATATAACTGTTAAATTGCATGTTTTTTATATTCTTAACATACACGTTAAATTTCGTGCCAACTGGATGTTATTTATTATACAATCTATAAACTTATTTTTTATGTATAATTTTAGATTACAAAACTTGGAACTTAAACATTGATGGATGACATAACTTTTAATCTTTGATTTTCTATAAATTTTTCAGGTGTAGAGGATATAAGAAAAAAACGTAATCTAGTGATGAATCTGTCAAAATTCACATCCAATAAAAATTATATTGAATTGAGTTGCCAAGTTTTTTGCCAACTTTTGTCTTAAAAAAAACTTTTTTTTAAAAATAAAGAAAATGACCTAAATTTCCAGTTCCTTTTCTTTATTTATTTATTTTTTTACAATACTAAATATTTTTAACACACACATGGAAAAATGGGAAAATGTTTTAAAAAAAACTTACAATGGTGTATGTGGGAGGACTTTCGTCTCGGCATCCAATCAAGTATTGTTCACTTTGGGATGGGCAATGATTGACTTACGTCCCACCTGCACAAATTTGCACAATCCCACATCGGGGAGAGACGCCTCCCACCCTTGCCTTATAAGCCTTTGGCGTAAGGAAGGGTATACCGTAGTGTGTGTGATTGTAGGGATATTGGGCCAAAGGGTTTGTCATTTGTTTACGTTTTGGGCCAGTGGCCCAACTTGAGGACGAGGCGTTGCCTGAGGAAGAGAAATCTTTATCAGTAGATGCAATAGTATTTAAATCTATCAAGACACTAATTGCTTTTTGGTGTCAACAAGATTTAAATACTAAACCTTTTATTTGGCAACATAATTTTTTTCCAATTAAGTTAATTGGTGCTAATTAAAGTGGTTTTACTTAGGTGAACACTTATTTGACCTACAAATCATTTCAATTTTAAATGAGTTATTTGGCATTGAAATTAAGATTAGTCTTAACAAAAAAAAAAATTCACCACAGTATTTCGCTCTATGTCTTGACTATTCTTTTTCTTTATTGAATTATAAAAAGAAAAAGAAGAAAAAAAAGTAGTGAAATAGCGAATATTTAAAAGTGACCAGGACAGCCTGCAGTTTTGAGCTTACAGCGAGATAGAGCGACTTCTTACAGGTCAACATCCTTTCTAGCTAGTAGTTTAGTTGCTATACTCATTTCCCAATAAATATCTTCACATTCCTCGTTCATTTCATGCGTAAACTTTCCCCAGGACAAGTCGTTTTTTTTTTTTCCTCTGCAAAAACTTCTAGTTCATTAATTAAGCGATGTCTTGGGCTTTGAGTTATACTAGTTCATATTCATTCACTTTTGCATCATGCACACTGCTGGCAATATTGCTACTACTGGGTTTGAGTAGCCAAAGCTGTAACGGGTTGGGGACATTTGGGTTTGACTACATTCACCACCGGTTCTCGGGTACGGTACTTAAGGCAATTCTTGGCGCTGATGGGCTTCCAGAGAAAGGGAGTGTAGAGTACTATGCTGCCATGGCCGGCCGTGACCGTATAATCCAGGGCCGTCACCTTGCCGCCAGTAACAACCAGTCGCCACTCACTTTTGCCAATGGAAACAATACCCTTACCGACCCCAATTTGTCATTGTATGATCTTAAGCCATTCATGAACTTTTTTTTCCCTTTTTGGTGAGCTTTGATTTAAGAATTGAATGGTGATCGTTAAATTATCAATCATCTAAAAAATTTAAGCTATTAAAATATGATAAATTTAATCATTTAATTACGTATTTTTAATGCATATAAACACAATTTTGAATAAAGGTTGTTTATCCAAGTTTTTGTATTCAACTTTATAGCATACTCCTCTAAACACAACTTATTATTTAATTATCATTAAACTGAAAAATGAAAATATGCTCCCACAGTCAAGGAAATCCATGCATTTTGGAATTTTTTAGTTTCTTGGTGACGATACCGATCTTCGTTCTATTTAGGAGTTCTTCCCGTTGCTTTGTTCTAACCACTTCTTGTTTTTCTGGATATTTCAGTCTGTATTATGCTAATGTTTCTGTGGGGACACCAAGTTTATCATTTTTGGTGGCATTGGACACAGGCAGTGGTTTGTTCTGGTTACCATGTGATTGTCAGAAAAGCGTTTCCGGCGGTTGCAGTACCTACACATACCTATCATCTGGAGAGGTGCGTTAGTTACCTCACCATGCATATTGCTTCTCAAGTGAATATATCTGACTTTTACAGATGATTAATCCTTGCATATATGTCCACGGCGATGTGCTTGTACCAATTTTTTTCGAAAAACAAACTCTTTTTATTTATTTTATCCATATTAAAAGATAGAAATAAAAACAAACACTTCTTAGCTCAATCCAAGCATGGTTTAAAGATTAAAATTACAGCCTTCAGAACCGAATCAGTTGGAAGACCCAAATAATTGACAAGCCCAGTGTAGGAAGCCCATAAAGCCCAGAATTCTAATTCGATTTTTGATCAACTTTTGTTTCTAGTCTATAGCCTTATTTGGACTCGAAATTAGCATGCAGCATCCATAGCAGATGTTGCAAAAAAAATATCATTTTGACACATTTAAAGTCTACTTTATTATTTTACCACATCATTTTATAATATCTCATTTATCAGATGTTCTATCATTCAATTCTATACATTAAAATAATATTTACTACACATTAAAATAATATATTAGCTGTAGGGTCAATTTTTGTAGCCCAAGCCCACAAGATATGGAGTATGAGCCCAATGAACCCAAGACAATAAATTTGTAGAGCGTGGATGAAAGAACTGGGCCGGATATGAATAAAACAAGAGTTGGTTATGGTAATTGTGAACAATCTAACATGCAATCACGTAAAAACAATGGTAGACCTAATGTCCAAAGAGAAATTTTATTGAATGAAATTAGGTTACAAGTTCCAGAGTTACAGTAAAGTGGTTCTTTCTTCTTTTCTTTCTTTTTTCGATCCCCCCTCTATCAGGGGCTCTCATTCTTTATATAGCCTCTTTCCTAATCATCCCAACCGTCCACTTGTCCTCCATCTGCTAACATACTTGAGTGTAGGTCACATCAAGCATCTTTTCTAGCTTTTTGGGAGTGGCGGTAGTTGAGGTTGCACTGTTCAAGGGTCTTCTCCACATAAATGCGGTCAGAAAAGTTGCTGCAGGGCATTAAATGCGGTGGTGACAGTTTTTCCTTGAGATATTTCTTCATCCTTATCATCCCCAGGAATGCCCAGAACTTATCTTTGTCACCAAAATCGCCATGAAGGATATTCGGTCATTCTGTACGTTCATTTGATTAGAATTATTCGTATTCGAGGAGTAAAACCTCCTCGGACAAATGGTGACCTCTTCGGATTGTACTCTTCCACCATCTCTGGGTTGGTTGCCCTCAAGTGAACTCTATCCCAAACCGTTACTACTCTTCGGACATAAAGTAATCTCAAAAACAGGGCCCCAGGCCCAATTGGTAAATCTGAGCTTTTACCCCCCACATTAGCATTAAAAAAGAATGAGAGAGAAGAGAGAAAGTAAAAAAGGATGAGAGAGAATGAATTAAAAAACTATTTTTTTTAGCATTCTTGTCTGTACCGTTGCAAAATGCAACAGTACTATTTATATGTGGCAAAAATTATAAGATTTGGAACATCTGATCGATAAATGGGGTTTTTTTGTATTTGGTATGCCAAATGTGCCAAATATTTGACATTTGGCACATTTAACACGTCTAGTGTGGATGCTCTTATACGGTTATACTTACGGCTTATTTGTTTTTGTTTTTTGTTTTTATGCCTTTTGTTTCAGTTTAATTTTTACAAATAATATAATTTTTAGCTTTTTGAAAATAATTTAACTTTTGATTTTTTGTCACATATTTAACGAAAAAGTTATTAAAACTGTATATTTTAATAAATATTATGTAAAAGTTATCAAAACATTTGTGGCCCCTTGTTGGACTCATATTTATGGGAGAGGAAAAAATACTTTTACGAGTAAAAGTGAATAATTTCACCACATCTTCTTTTGTATTTCAATTATATAGTTTCTTTTTTTCCCAAAATTCCTTTACAAGTAAATAATAATAATAAAAAATTCAAAATGATTCTTAGATAGTCGAGAAAAAAAAGCAAAATTTATGTTCACCACCCTTCATGCTTTTTTTACTTTTGCTTGATGGACAAAAAGTTGGTCTTGAGTCATATTATTGGTAAAGATATTTTTTTGGACGCTTCTTGCTGAGATGTGAGACTTTGAGAATGTTTGGATAGATAAAAACATTATTTTCTATACCTAGAAAGACTTTGTTGACATCCCCCAACATTGACATTAGATTTGGTTTTATCTCTAATGAATATTTTTAAAATTTTTGATGAAAAAAAAAAAGAAGGTTGCCAACATTTTCCTTTGGCCAGATTCCCTTAAAGTGTTTGAATATAGTTTGTGTATAGAATCTTACGTACGTGTAATGGTTGGTGCCAATGGGTGTCATTTTGGACTCATTAGGCCTCCTAAAGTTAATGACCCAACAGATCATAATTATGGTAAATTTCTAACGGTAAATAAGGTTATTATTTTGAGGGTAGTGCTATAGACACACAGTTACACAATAGTTTTATAACAAAACGTAAGTGATAAACTATTTCTAGTTTTTATTTGGGCTCATCATTTATGTTATTTTTTTATCTATCATTAATAGGTTGCCATCTAAAATTTGTTGTAAAAATGTGTGTTTGTATCTTTACTATTTTTTTTTTTGGGAGAGAGTTTCAATCTATGACGTTCGCTCCTGATGATAGCTCTTTATCATCAAACCAAAACACTAATCAATTTTTGGTGTAGGCGGGGATTGAACTCTAGATCTCTTATACAACCATCAGAGACTTTACCAGTTGAGTTAACTGAAATCCACTACTTTTGTTTTAATTTGACTAATGAAAGCTATTGATATTCATTACTTGATCTTACTAATATGGACTATAGTTACATGTATTAATTTAGGGTTTGGCTCTCCCGTTATAGACTCTTCCGTCTCCTTTTATATTACCACATCCATCGTTATGCAGGATTTGCTACAACCAAATTTATGGCAAAATTTTCCCCCCTTTTTTCTTTCTTTCTTTCTTTTTCTTGGTGCCATTCTCTCTCCAATATCATTACTAACATCTGAGTATTGCCAAGACCAGGCCTTGCTTCACCCAAGAAGAAGGCAAATTAAAGTCAATTAAAGCAATAAGTCTCTCAAAATTTGTGTTTGTTTGTTTAGACCCCTTAAAACAGATTGTTTAATTTAATATATTAGCCAAGTGATTACTTAGGTTAATTATGAGATCTAGGTTAAACAGTGAAAGATCATATCATGTACAGCAGCGGAAAAGTAAATAACACACATATATTATCACTCAGGAAAACCAATAGAATGAACCATTTCAAGGTAAAAACTTTAGGAGGTTTTGACCTAACTATCCTCAAAGTAAACAAATCCACTAATAAAGAATTAAAGTTTTTACAAAATATTTAATCCTAGATCTATTACTACCTCCAGTAGTAACTTATTGACACAACCACATGCAAGCTCCGAATCCACGAACTCTTCTCTCTTGGATTTGCAGCATACAAGCTCCCACGCTTATGACTTTAAGATTCCACTCAAAGATTTCAGATCACCACTTATTGATCTAGCAGCAGCAACTAGATTCCACCAGCACTTGATTGTATAGATCTCGTTTCGATAGACACTTGCGGAGTTAGAAGGTACAAAACCTTTTAGATCTCACAACAGTAACTCACGAGTCTTTCAAGAGTCTTTAAAACGTAGTTAGGGTTTCCCTTTTATACTTAAGAGTGTTGGACTGAAACCCTAAACATTTTCGCTTGCTTAGGCCTGATTTAAAATTTTGCAGAAACTGCTTTACTGTAATTTTTGATCAGTCGAGCTTCATTGAGTTTCAATTCTTTTTCTTGCAGCCTGAATGTTCTTTAGACTTGACTTATATCACCTTGAGCAATGTCTAACACCTATTCTAAACATGTTTTTGTTCTCAGTTTGCTAACATAAACAAAATAAGACTCTAAAATTTAATTCTTAATTTTTAGAACCTAACAATTTGTATCTCTAAAAAAAAAAAAAAAAAAAAAAAACCCATAGCAGTAAAATCAAAGAAATTTTATCAATCACCCAAAATACACATACATCCATCAAATATATCAGAAAATGAAGTGCCATAAAGAAAAAGAGAGAAAACTAACCACGCAGCAGTGATGAAATCAGTGTCAAGAGGGAGAGAGATAGACGTTGGAAATTAGGAATTGAAAAATCAAAGAAATAAATTGTTGAGATCTAAACATTTGTGGTTGCGATTTTGATACGCAGGCCACGTTTCTCAGATGGTGTCTTTGGCATTATTTCTGATAGCTCCTTGTCATTCATGACCAAGGGTGTTGAGTGTATTACAGTGAGTTTGCTTGCTAAAGGTTGCATGTGAGTAATTGAGAGAGAAGGACAAAATTAAGAGAAACTGAATGTGGTTATTTTTTTGCCTTTGGATCATTAGTCTGCTAACGCTAGGTGTCTTTCATCTATATTAAAATGAAGAAAACATGAAAGTTTATAACAGGAGGAGAGCCAAACCCATTAATTTAATAGCTCAAATAATGAGTTTTATCACTTTATGGTCTGTTCTCACAAGACTGAATTCTCACATCTCCACATGTTCGGCACCAAACAAATAAGCCCAATAAGAGCACCAATTATAG
Source organism: Quercus ilex subsp. ballota (assembly GCA_032727855.1). NCBI lineage: Eukaryota > Viridiplantae > Streptophyta > Magnoliopsida > Fagales > Fagaceae > Quercus > Quercus ilex. The sequence continues at coordinate 54,107,760 of CM064913.1, read as the reverse complement.
ACCCTTATCTCTTTTTCTCTCTTATAAATGTGGAAAATTAGTTTTATTTTTTTCCCAAAACACTTTCCATTAAGAATTCAAGTTACCTCCTTATTAACTCATGAGATTTTTGTTAAAAACTTTGTAGTTCAACCAACACTTCTTAATATTTGTAACGATAGGATCCAAATTTTAAAAAAAAAAATCCATTTTTTTTTTCTCATTCAATTAATCAAATCAAATCAAAATGATTTTATTTATTTATTCACTTATCCATGTTACTTAAATGTATACTCTTAATCCTTTATCAAGCAGGAAATAAACCTTAACATTTATAGTCCTTCTGCATCATCAACAAGTGAAAAAGCTCCTTGCAACATCAGTATCTTCTGCGATCAAAATCAATGTCTTTCAGCTAGTAGTGACTGTGCTTATACGATTGGCTACGTCGATGGTTCGTCAAATTCTGGGATCTTAGTAGAGGATGTTTTGCACCTAATTACGGATGACAATCAATTAAAAGCTGTTGAAGCTCAAATTACTTTTGGGTAAGTTAATTTTCATTGCTTTGCTACCAAAAACTTTGGGGCAAATATCATTTCAAGTAACACAGTACCGATTTAATATAAATTTCTAAAAATGGGATTAAAATTAACAATTGTTAGCTAAAGTGACAAAATTTTGACATAACTGATATTTTGTCAAATATAGATAATTTTGGTGATGAATCTGGAGTTTGCAAGGTTTTTTGTCGCCACCCAATCAAATAGGAATAATCATTAATTATATATGCGGGTTGTAAAGTTGTTTGTCTCAGTCTTACTAATTCAGTAAAAGTCTCTCTTATGCAAGAAGAGAAAAGGTGAAAAAAAATTCCCTTGGGGAAGGTAGGCTAGGCTTGGGAGGTCATGATATTGTATACATTTAGACGATGATATTACAAGAAAAAAGTGTAGTCTTCAATATGATTTTTTTTTGGGGGGTGCAATCACTAGTGGGGTTGAATTAATTTTCTTATAAGTTGAAGTTGCTACTTGTTTTTTCACTCGTGGTAAGATCTGTATAGAAAATTTTCATGTTTTGGGTGTGACCCTTGAGAGCGAATCCTGTTATTTTGTAGCAGTTGTGCACAAAATCTGGATGAGATTATAGTAAACGGTTTGCTTGGGCTTGGATTTGATGACTTATCTGTTCCTAGCATCTTAACAAGAAAAGGGCTAGGTTCAAATTCTTTTTCTATGTGTTTTGGACCTGATCATGAGCATGGGAGAATAACTTTTGGAGATGGTGGCAGCTTAGACCAAAAAGAAACGCCTTTCACCATTACGCAATCACTGTAAGTAGTCACTTTCTCGACATTTGGAAGTCATTTAGTTTGGCAAGAAGACCATATATCTTTGACCCCAATCTCATCGTACTTGCACTGATTTTGTCCTTGAAAACTTGTTACCAGTCCATATTATATGATCGGCCTCACTCAAATAACTGTGGGTAGCAGTAGTTCTAAGCTGGAGCTCAGCGCCGCCTTTGACTCCGGTACATCGATAACCATACTAAGAGACCCAGCTTATACATTTATTACTGAGAGTGTAAGTATTTTCACAAGGCATTTCCTGATATCATTGGGAATACATGTTAATGTTATAACAAATGAGTATGATTTATATTATTTTGTAGTTCGCTTCCCAAGTCAAAGAAAGGCCATCCAGTTATCAGTCGGGATCCATTAATGGCTTTAACTCTGATTACTGTTATGACTCAAGGTCTGGTCATCTGTATCTGGAGAAACCTATTCCAATTTTAGTTTTTGTTTTGATCTTTTCAACTTGATCTGAAGCACTAACTTGTAATTTTTATGCGATGCAAATCAATACAGTAATTTGAATTTCCCTAAAATCAGTCTGACATTGAAAGGTGGAGGAGAATATTTTCTCATTGATCCCATATTCCCAGTGGTTAATAATCAGGTGTGCTCTCACTTTCTAGTGCTTAATATCCGATTCTTGCTTGAGTTATGCTAAAACTCGATGTTGTGGTCTCCAGGGCGGATATTTGTATTGCTTGGGTATTAACAAAGGTGGAGATTCTGACTATAATACCATAGGACGTGAGTATTTATTTATCAAGAACTATGCTTATTACAAAACCTATTTCAATTGATGAAGTTGCATTTTCGTGTTTTTCTATCGAATTTGGAATTTTGATTTTGTGTATTGTTTTCCTTATAAGGAGACTATCATAAAACTATATTTTTTCCTGAAATTCCCTGTAACCTGCTCTCTGGTTGTGATTTTTTTTTTTGATAATGAATTCTCAAGTTGACAAGAAGCAGAGAAGTGCTAGAGTAATTTTTTTTTTTTTGTAGAACAAGATTACATAATTTAAGGATTGATAGAAGTCATTTCGTGGGATAGGTCAGAGCTACATCTTGGGTACAATAACATTAACATAGCAAATTAGAAATTTAAAAACCCTTCTAGTTTAGTGATCCGTCCTAGTTAAACCAACCATTTGAAATGATGTTTAAAACTCATTATGGCAAAGATTCAAGAAACCTGTTCATTAGTCTATAATTTGGAGATTGCGGAGTTTTTTTTTTTTTTTTTTTTTTTTTTTTTTTTTTTTACAAGATAGAATTCTACTCTAACCTAATCTAAGTGTATATGTGTATGAAGCTCTCTCTTGGAGACTTGAGTCCTGACCCTTGCCCCCCACACCCCACAAACACTTATACTTGTGAAGTGACCATTGTACCAAGAGTGTGCAGTGATAGAGATTACTAAGTTTATATATATATATATATATTAAAGAATTTCAATCTATGATGTTTACTATTATAAAGTTTATATTGTAATTTTGTAAGACATTATTAACGAGTGTTTCGAATAAAAAGGAGGCTGGTCAGCTGTATCAATATATTAACTTAGACATTAAAATTTACACTTGAACTAAAAAATTAACATGGTTTTCATTTACTCAGTGCATTGTTAAACAACCAGTATCCTAACATATTTAAATTAAAAATATTGCCATGTTAGCAAATGTTCTTAGAAAAATTATTAATAAATTATTTTTAAAAAGTTTAAATATCACTTTTATGAAAAATATAAATAGCTGTCAAAATAATTAATTGTTTTATCATTTTCTCATAAAAATATTTATAAAAGTAATTATTAAATTAATACCAGAGCCTTTATTAACTTTTTCAATTGAAAAATTGCCACTTACAATATGAATTTATTTACTATAATGCAGAAAACTTAATGACTGGTTATCGCCTAGTTTTCAATCGTGAGAAGATGGTAATAGGTTGGAAGGCATCTGACTGTGAGTATAGATAGTTCAACCCTTTTCTTAGATAATTTCAATGTTCGATTTTTTACTTCTCTTTGTAAATTCTTTCAAGTGTTTGTAATAAGACTTGCTATTTCCCAGGTGGCTACAGCCCATCGCAATCTCCTCCTACACCCATTGATAATTCGAACTCTCCGCCACAGTTTCCTCCGGCACCCAATGGTAATTCGAACTCTCCACCAGAGTCTCCTCCGGCACCCAATCGTAATTCGAACTCTCCACCAAAGTCTCCTCCGGCACCCAATCATAATTCGAACTCTCCACCTACTACCCCATCACAGTCTCTTCCTTTTTCTCCTCCACTAGCAGCAGGGGGTCCTGGAAACGATTATTATGTACCGACAACACCTCTATCCATGATCAATCATTCACCTGATTTGACTAAGTCTTTTACTTGCGCCCTTATGATGCTTCTTGTTTCTTTCTTTGCCATTGTGTGATTTTCATTTTATTTGGTGAGGCTTTTAGCTTTCTTATTCCAATCATTCGCCCAAATTGTAAGCATTGATGGCTTTTATTTATTTATTTATTTTGTTGGTGTTGGGTCTGGAAAACTATTTGAATAAGTATTGTTTGAAAATTCATGGTTTCAATAATTGCTAATATGAAGGTTGGAGTGTTCAGTAATTTCGATTAAAAGAGAAATTGTGTTCTGTTTGGCTGAAATTTATTTCAATAGCAAATTCCTAAAAATGACCCAACTATTATATAATTGTTTTTTCCCCTTATTAATTTACACGAGCTAAATAAAAGAAGAAAAAAAAAAAAAAAATCAACAACTTATATATTTATTATTAACCCGACCCCTTCAATTTATGTTCTCAATTGTGAGCAACATCTCTTAAAAAGAAGGTTACTCCTAGCTAGTTCAAAACTGTTATAGTCATAGCATTCACATCCTCTTAGTGGCAAAGTTAGAATTTATGGGGGTGGGGGGACTTTAGTATATTCTATGTGCATGCATTGATATATAAATATATATATATATATATATATATATATATATATATATATTACTTGACATAAAAAAGCAATACATATATTTTAATGATATTTTAATGTAATAAGACTTACGTAACAATAGCATTTTCACTATATTTTGTTTATTATCAATAAAGAACTTTTTGCATGAATAAGCCTTTTATTTTTCTTCAAAGTCAAAATGCCACTTATAAATGAAAATATTTTTAATAGTTAAATAGATACTAAGTACAACTTATGTAATAAATTTATGTTTTTATGGAATTATCTCAAATTTTTTTAGGGATTCATAATGCTTTAATATTGTTATTTGTTAACTCTTAGACCTTTTTTTTTATTTAGAAAAGTGTTAACTCTTAAACTTAATCAATCAATCCTAGTATCTTTTATTAATTTTCTGAATGAACCCAACTTGACTTTTTACGTACTCTTCAGTTAGATTTGTCTTAGTTTTCGATATCATTTGAAATTTACATATAAGTATTGTTAATTTGTTTGGTTTATATATTGTTTGTTTATACTTTTTTTGAGGGGAGGTGTTTTTGAGGGGTTATTATTTAATTAAAGATGTATTTATAATTTATGTAATAATAGATTCTAGTGTTGACTATTCCAGTTTTTACAATAACCATAAAATGAGCTTTTTAGCTATAAAACTTGTAAAAACAAGACTTCGTAATACAATGGAGGACGAACTTTTGGCAAATTATATGGTAGTTTATATAAAAAAGGATATTGCAAACAATTTCAATACAGAGATGATAATGGATGAATTTTGCTTTGCAAAAGATTGTCACTAGGTATAATTTTGATGTGAATTGTTCTTATTTGAATATTTGAATATATATGTATATGGTATACTAGGCAATTTTTGTATGGTAAATTATACAATTTTTGTATGTTAATTAACATTTAAGAATAAGATGATATATCAAAATTAATTGTTTTTTATTTATAATACATTTATGAATTATGATTATCATATCAATACTATAACTCGGCCCTCTAAGTGAAATTTTTTGACTACGCCCCTAGGCGTAGCTTGTTCATAGAATATGTAATTTTAAAGTATGTACATAACATACTTGCAATTGATCCCATGTAAAATGCACGGTACATGCAAGGGCAGAGCCATGTAGTCCCTTGGGGGGGGCCGTGGCCTCTGCAAAAAAAAAAAAAAAAAAAAAAAAAAAAAAAAAAATCCGCTAGAGTATATAGAAAAATTAATTAGCCCCCCCCCCCCCAATGATGAACATTTAGCCCTCTCATATCTCCTCTATTCTCTCAAGTTGCTTTAGGGTATGTTTGGTAGGGGTGAAAACAAGAATGATAGAAAATAGGGTGAAAAATGACATTTTTCACTATTTGGTTGAGGAGAGAAAAGAAGAGAGACATAAAATAGAAGGGAAAATTTTCCCTCCGAGTCTACATTTTTTTATCCTCCCAATTTGGAAGGAAAATAAGGAGGAAAAAGTGCTGTAAGATGCACTTTACACAAATACCCTCAATTTAAGTTACATTTTTTTTCTTTCTTTCTTCTCTCTTTCCTGGGCAACAACGTTGCCCCCTCCCCCCCCCCCCCCCCGCCCCCCCCCACTTTTTTTTTTTTGGGCAATCACGTTGCTAGTTGTCACTTTTTTTTCTTTTTCTTTTTTTCTTGAGCATTAACATTGCCTCTTTTGTACTCCAAATAAAACAAAAACTTGGCCCACCTTACATTTAAATACCCAAAAGTCCAAACACTTCACAACAAAATTTTACTTTATCAACCCATTCTCAATCTCAAAAAACCCATGGAATCCCTTTCTTTCTTATTCTTTTTTTTCTCTTCTGTGGTACAGTACTGCCACTGGCTTTTTGGCTTTGGCTTCACAAACCTCGTTCAATTCTAATAAACTTTTTGAGACATGTCATTTTTCTCTATGCAGAAACCTTCTAGCTAGGCTATGGATTGGGCTTCTTCAACTTGTACTACTTGTTCATATTCATTCACCTCCGCATCACTCGTGCTACTGCTATTGTTACTACTGGGTTTGAGTTCCCAGAGCTGTTACTGGTTGAAGACATTTGGGCTTGACATTCACCACTGGTTCTCGGATACGATTAAGGAAATTCTTGGCATTGATGGGCTTCCAGAGAAAGGAAGCGTAGAGTACCATGCTGCTATGGCCCGCCATGACCGCATAATTCGAGGTCATCACCTTGCTGCCAATAACAACCAATCGCAACCCACTTTCGCCAATGGAAACGAGACTATGTTTTTGCCATCGTATGGGTATGATTAACAAATTCTGCATTTTTTTATGAATAATTTTTATAAAAAAAGAGAAAAAATAATTAATGTTTTGATATATATATATATATATATTTAATTTTTCTTAAAAGTGGTATCATAATTTTTTTTTATTAAGATGACTTTTTTTTTTATTTTTTATTAATTCATTCATGTCTAGTGGTCTTATTATTCAACCAAGACAAATACACAAAAATCATTATTTTTTAATATATTAAGATACAATCATCTACCAATAAAAAGAAAAAAACACAAAACACTATTGTTTTTTAATACACAAAACATTATTGTTTTTGTCACTCACCTAGTCTAACAACTGATAGTATGAATTTATTCTTCATTACCAATAAACACTTTTTCTAACTTTGCAATTTTTAATCTTGTTGAATTACTATTCCTCTTTCTATCACTAGCTTGTCCCTATTATTGCCCAACTACCTAATAGTCACAGACTCACAAAGCCAAAAAGCCAAAAAAAAAAAAAACACACACACACACACACACACACCACAAGCACAGATGCATATATTCAATTCACAATCACTATCATCACTCATTAGTAAAAACACAAACACCACAAGCACAGATTCTGAGATTCACAAACATTATATTAGGTTTTGAAGGATAGATTAAATACTTAATTGAGTGTGAAGTGTGAACTGTGAAGGCTGGAACAACGAAGTTGGGCTAGGCAGATCGATCAACTAGTAGCAGGATGGGTCTCGCATGGCAGCATTGGTGTGGCCATTTTGGTCTGCGTCAGGGCAGCAAGATGGGTTTTGCGTGGTGGTGGCGTGGGCAACGAGATGGGTCTTTGGTCTTGCGTGGTGGCAGAGTGGGGCAGCGGCAAGATAGGTCTTGCTGTCTCAGACTCTTGTTCTCTCTCGCCTCTCAGTTTCTCTCTGTATCGCCTACTCTCTACTCTATAGGTCTCTCTCGCCACTTTTTCTCTGTCTCGCCTCTCAAATTTTTTATTTATTTATTTTTCATTTGTTTTGCCTTTTGGACTATTGGGTTTACAATTTTTTTAAAAGATTTATATGGACTGGGTTAATGATTCATGATTTTGGAGGGGGCTCAAGTTACAAAGTAAGGAGGCTCAAGTCTTTTTTTTTTTTTTTTTTAAATTTGAAAATTAAGCTACTAATTTTTTTTTGGGCCCGTCGCGGGGGGGGGGGGGGGGGGGGGGGGGGGGGGGGGCCTTGGCCCCCCACCTAGGTCCATCCCTAGATTTGAATGTCACAAAACTGTTTGCCTCTCCATATATTCCCTCTCAGTTGTTATGAATTCATGAGGCAAAATGACCAAGGCATTAATTATATAAGTTTTAGATCCAACCCATATATGGAAAATTATTGAATATTTTAGAAGTACCATAAATGTATACTCCTTCCTCTCACATGAATTGTGAGTTCCATCATAAATTTAATTAGTGGGATCCATAGTTATATAAGAGGGGAGTAGTAAGTATTTATGGTACTCTGAGAGTACTCAATAATTACCCCTTATATATAGGTTTTCATTGAATTTTTGGTTTTATTTACTCTTTGGCCTGAGATGCAAAAAAGGAAAGTGGCGGTGGTGACCGGAAGTTTCAGTTGAACCATCTCCAATTTCATGACCAAAAGTCAACTATTCAACATAATAAACAATAAACTAAGACATTTCAAATAATCAAAGCCCGTGCAATTTTTTGACCACCTGTCTTGAATAGTCTACTAAATATTCAACTAATCTACATAGAATTACTTCTTCAACAACATATTTTTGAACTCTCTTGTGGTACTGTCGTAAAGTTATTTGTTTGTGCAACTTAGATTTTTAACACCTTGTAATAGGAAATTCAAGTTAATATATGCAAGAAACCAAAAAAAATTCTTTTACAAAATCTTTTTGCACAAGTAGTTAATATAAAATTTTAGAATTATAGCATTTTTTTTCAATGTTAGAACATTGTACAAAGAGTTAAATAAGTTAGAAACAATTGACAAATCAAAGAATTCAATTAAGTGATCGAGTAACTAAGAAATACATGGATTTTATTTTACAAACTCTTTTTGCACAAGTAGCTGATATATATAAAATTGGAGAATTAACATTTTTTTCTATGTTCGAAGATTGTACAATGAATTAATCAAGTTATTATATAAACAATTATCAGATCGAAGAATTTGATTAATTACAAAATCCAGAACTAGAAAAGCTTGCTTGCAAATTCGTCTACACGGGAAGAAGCTGACTTTCTAGCAAGTTCTCTGAGTTGTGATAAGCTTCTTCCAAGTTTCATAGCCACCTTCATTTCAAACAGTTCCCCATTTTCTCTTTTCTCCAAATCTTTTTCCTCTAGTGTGGCTTCAATTGATTCTTGCAATAGCTGGAAAAAGCCACCACAGTTTCTGTACAACTCAATCACATTCCCAACTTGTCCACCATGCTCAAAAGCATTAACTGTGCTAGCTAAAGCCCCAGCAGCCACTGCTATTATTGGTGCCCATGATCCATTACCAATAAAAGCTGAGCCAAAGGCTGCTATGCCCGTGAGTAATGGACCTGAGATAGCTAAAGTCTTGTTGATTTTCAACGCCAAGTTGCCCAGTCTTACATAGTCCTCTATGTCTTTTCTCTCCACCACCTTAATGATCTCTCGCATTTCCATTTCAAGTTCCTCACTCCATCCATTGTTACATTGTTTTCCTTCATGTGAAAAGTTTTTCTTTTGTAGTACTCGATTTTTAGGCCACCAAACAGCTGGCTCAAACTTTGCTGGGAATTTTTCAAGCATTGCACCAAGCAAGGGAAGTGGGTAGGCTTTGTCAAGAGCCAAAACCTTTTCCATCACCTCCTTCACATCTTCTTGAGTTGGAGTTCCAATGGCGAGCATGGTTTGGATTTGGCTTTGTAACTGCTTGAACAATCTTGTAGCATTGCGTTGCTCCTCGGCAAGTTGTGAAGGTTGAATTTTGTTCATTACAAGCAACATTCCTGCGGCTGCGGAATACAAAAGAGTAGACGAAAATTTCAAAGCCAAAAGAGGCATTCCAATGCCACCAGTTGCAGCAACACCAGCCATTGTTGCAGCAGTGAGAATTATCATGTTGATGGAGTTTAGAAGAAGGGTGTTCCAGTTGTCACGTTGCTCTCCAATGTTGGCGTGCATCTCTACTCTATCAGCTACGGCCTCTAAGATGGCATAGAGTTGAATGGTAACATTAGTACTAGAGCTGTGTGATCTATCATCGATAACATTGAACTTTTCTACTGGGGTTGTGTTTATGAACCCGTCTCTTACATTCAGTTCCTCACCTAGATTTCTCTTTGGTATTTTTGGAACTGAGAAAGAGAGTTTTGGAAGTTTTGGGACTTGAATAGCAGCATGGATTTTCCTTGAACAACAAGAAGAAGAAGACGCAGAAGGTAAAAGGAGAGCTGAAGCCATTTGATTGAGAGGTTTTTTATCTTTGGTTATTGTGTATTTGTGTTGCAGAAAGAATATTTTTGGATCTTGTGTATTTGTGTTGCAGAAAGAAAAGGTTTTGAATGAAGATTGAGAGGCACATTGGGTCTTATTTATAGTGTTGGAAACAGAACTATAACACTGGGTCATATACGGGAAAATGTTGAATTTGAATGGTTTGACTGGCTTGACCCAGCCTGTTAGCTGACCATTTCATTTTATGTTTTTTTGGGGGTTAATTCCATTGGCTAACCCATTCTGTATTCATAATTTTCTAAGTTCAAAATTTTTGAATCATTGTCTTGGCTCCCTCATGTACACGACGTAGCAATTGGCCTATTTGTATTATTACTACAAACTGATTGCTTTGTTTATATTTCATGTCATGCAGTTGCATATAGACAGCTCTTAAGAGGTCAACATCTCGAAAAGCATGTGCTACGGCTTTTTCATACACGCACCAAGTCGAAAGTCTTAGAATATCATAACTTTTGGGTAATAATTCTTGTCATAACTTTGAGGTTTCGGACAGTAAATAATCGAGAAAAATTAACGGGTCTATGTCAAGTGATCATTTACAATTTACAATTGATTACACCAAGTCAAAAATCTTAATATCCTAACTTTTGTGTTATAATTTTTGTCATACTTTTAAAGTGTTCGACTGTAAATAATAGAGAAAAAGTGATGGGTTTATGTTAAAGTGACTATTTACAACTTACATGCAGTATGTAATAGACATTGCCCAAATTATTATTAATAATATTATTATTATTATTATTATTATATGTGTGTGTGTCTTTTATTTGGCTTTTGATATCGGATTTTGAGGATCTTGGCATAATTAATTGAAGTTAAAAGCTCAAATTAAGCAAATTGGTTTCCTGTGACACACAGCTAGGAAAATGGAGTCTATTCCTAATTTGAAGAAAAACAAGTAATATATGGACTTAAGGTACTCGTAGAGTATTCGTAGAGGGTGGCGTTGCACGAAAAGGCTTTTGAAAATACTGATCTCACACAAGATTAACCGTGAAAACTATTATGTACTTAAAGAAAGATCTAAAAATAAAAATAATAGGAACCAAGAAAATATAAAGACAAATAGACACAACCAAAAACAAGAAAATAACACTATGAGTTTACGCTGCTTGGCTTTAAAGCCTATGTCCCCCATGTCCAAGGATAATGTGGGGGGGGGGGGGGGGGGGGGGGGGGGGGGGTGAGGAGGGTAAAAGCCCAAACGCATACTTTGAGCCTTGGGCCTCATCTAAAGATATATGTATGTCCGAGGAGAAATAAGAGATGGAGAAAGGCCTAGTATGGGGAATCACGTGAAGGAAGGGAGGAGAGGTATAGTCCGAGCAGGCTGTACTCCCCGGATTTGGAGAATATCGGTCAAGCACATATCTGGACAATTCGAATGAACTTCCAGGAAGTTCCAATGATAAGGATGAACTTCACATACGCATAAATATGATAAGAATGGAGAAATATCTAAAGAAAAAGCTGATGCTACCGCATTTATTACATTACAGCAACTTTTCTGGCCGCATTTATGTGGAGAAGACCCCTGAACAGTGCAGTTTCAGCTGCCACCACTCATGAAGAACTAAAGAAGATACCTGATGTAACATATACTCAAGTGTGTGCTTAGATGAAGAACAAATGTACGATGAAGATGATTGAAAAACAACTACAAAAAGGATAAGGTTCTTTCATGAGAGGGGGACCGAGAAAAAGAAGGAAACAGAAGAGGGAGAAAAATCTACTATAACTCCAAGAATAACCTTAGTCATTCTAATTACAATTTATCTCCTCAGACTTAAATTTCTTCAAGATTCAGTATGTTTTCACACTTGTTCATTTAATAAAGCCTTGGTTAACTTTGGTAGACTTCACAAGTAGCCTTGCTCTTTTACCTACTCTCTTCAAATTTTATTGTATTGGGCTTATTGGGCTCACAACCCACTTCTTTTGGGGTTGGGCTACAAATCTTGGCCTTACAGATAACTATAAAGAGAAAATTGCACTAACAAATATGGAGATTAAGGGTGCATTTGTTTCAGTGAAAAATATTTTTCAACTATAAAATATTTTCAGCTGAACATTTTCAGAAAACAATTTGTTTTTGGGTATTTTATTACATTCCTAAAAATGCTTTATAAAACATTTAAAGGCATTTACTTTGTATAGGTAAAAAAATCCTAAAAATAACATAATCTCGCAATGCACAAATCAACAATAAAATTTAACATGGCATAATCTCACAAAATCTAAACCAATTTGAAAATATTACAAGCAAGATACAATAGAAGTTCAAGATCTAGGAGATTAAATTTTTGAAAAAATTAAAAAAAAAAAAAAATTGAAAAAACATAGATTCAGGCATAGGTGTTCTAGATCTAATAAATCTTGGATGGTGGGGAGGAGAATAGAGTCATCTCTATGCTACATATAATATTTTTTTCGAAAAATATTCAACATAAAAATAAAACAGGTTAAAAGTAGCATATATTGTCACTTTCTTAAAACCCAAACCCCAAATATATCCAAAACATTTTGGTCTAGAGAAATTTAATTTTGTCTAGTTTGCAATACTCTCACAAGAAAACAAATAACCAAGGTCACAACATTATAATTTATATGTAACACTAAATGATGTTATTTTGTTGAAACTTAATAGCTATATCAATCATGAAGAAAGAACTATTTAAAAAATAAATAAAAAAACAAAAACAAAAAATAAAATTTGGTAAACCAAAATAAAAAAATTAAAAGAAAATCTCAAAATTTAGGGAACAAAATGAAAATAATGCTAGACTTTAAGGTCAAAATTTTAATTTGGTGTTTTGATTTAAATCGCGATCTATCTCTCCTACTAGACTTTTACAGCTCGTTTGGTAATGTTGTTCTAGTAACGTTGTTTATATTTTTAAAAAATATATGTGGGTAAAAAATTGTGTGAAAATATGTGTAATATTATTTAAACACTGAAAATTATTGTTCAAAATACACTACCAAATAGCACCTTAATTATTGGACGTGCCCCTAACTCTCAAAAACTCACTGTGTCTCTACAAGCGTGTGTAGTCTCCTTATGGTACTCGTTATTGTTTAAGCATTGTACGTAAAACTTAAATCTCATCATTTCTATACAAGAGTGTAGTAATCAAATGATCTTAAGTATTAGGTGGTGAGTTTAATAAATAAATAAAAAAGTTTCATCCTCAATAATCTAAACTTTACAAATTTTCAAAACAACTATTATTTTTTTATAATCATTTATATGCTCAAATGTAGAAATACCTTCGGTACTGGAAACAAAATATTTTTTTCCTACGAATAAAGTAAGTTCTCCACACTTTTGGTCATGTACTCGTCCTTCAATTTTTTCCTCAACTCCTTAACCTTCTTCTCCCTCATAAAAATTTTATTTTTTATAATTCTTGGCCAAACACAAAATGATGGTAATGCAAGCCTATATCTTCTTCCAATCTTTATTTGAACTCTTTTAGGTTTGTTGCTTTCCAAAGCAATATACTCTTGTTGGATCAGAATATCCATAACTTCTCATTGTTGGATCAGAATATCCATAACATCTCATTATCGCATGTTGAAGTTGTTTCCAATCTTTATTTGAAATCTTTTAGGTTTGTTGCTTTCCAAAGCAATATACTCTTGTTGGATCATGATATCTATAACATCTCATTATCACATGTTGAGGTGTTTTTTCTATCAATTTCCTCTACATTAAATTTGGCATTAAAGAGTGTGATCATTACTAGATACCGAAAGTTTTGATGAGGATTCATCTTATATCTTTCTCTCTAATACTCGAATCCATGAACGAATCAATAAATTCTTCAAATAGACAAATTCCAAATCCATAGGTATTGAATTTGGCTTTAATACTAATTTTTGTTTGGAAGCATTCCCATACAACATTGATTATTAAAACTATTATAGATTTGAGGAAGATTTCACAAATAAATAATAGAAATAAAGAAAATAGCTAGAGAGAAGAAAGTAAAATGGACACAACCACGCACAAGAGAAGATAATCAAAGATTTACAACATTAAACTTTAGGTCTATGTCCACAGCAATGAAATATGAGTGAAAATTCTCACTCACAAATAGGAAAAAAAAAAGTGAAAATTACATAATAGTATGAAGTATTTTTATAAAATCCAAATATTGAAAATACAAAAAAAAAAAAAAAAAAAAAAAAATCTCACTATTGATAAAGAATAGAGAAATTTTATTTCTAGACTAGTGGCGGCAGTCTCACATGAGGCAAATAAAAACCATGGGGAGGCAACATTATCTATGTGTTTAACTTTAATGGTCGGCAAGCAATCCTTTTTGGGATGAAGAACTCCAAAACCGGAAAGAATATGAGAGCTTCCAGTTTCAATTTTTATAGTTAGGAAAGACTAGAGAGCTTCCATTGGAAACAAAATAAATGTCGGTTAAGAAAGGACAATACCTAACCGCATTAGACAAAGACCATAATATTTCATGGTAGCATCAATATGGGGAACAACAACTTCCTGAGAACTTCCTCTTCTTTTAGGTGTTGCATAGAATATCACATTAGTCATTTCTATTAGATAAGTACAACTACAACCCAGTAATTAAATAGTAAAAAAAAAAAATAACGTACTCACTAATATATAAAGTCAATACTTACTGCATCCCAGCTATTGTGGCTTGAATGATTGCACAAATTGCATATGAAATAGCTCCATTTGGGATTCTACTACCCCACTTTTTAATGATAAAATAAAAATAATCCTTTGTTCTTTTATGAGAGAGAAATAATCATTTGGGATTCTACTACCCCACTTTTAATGATAAAACAAAAATGTTACCAGTATTTCTCTCTCTTAAAAGAACAAAGGATTATTTTTATTTTATCATTAAAAGTGGGGTAGTAGAATCCCAAATGGACCTATTTCATATGCAATTTGTGCAATCATTCAAGCCACAACAGCTGGGATGCAGTAGTAAGTATTGACTTTATATATTAGTGAGTACGTTTTTTTTTTTTTTTTACTATTTAATTACTGGGTTGTAGTTGTACTTATCTAATAGAAATGACTAATGTGATATTCTATGCAACACCTAAAAGAAGAGGAAGTTCTTAGGAAGTTGTTGTTCCCCATATTGCTACCATAATTTGATATCCTGGTGACACTTTTCAAAACTGCTCAATCATATATTTGCATTATCATATGATGTGGTACCTATATATATAAATATATATATATATATATATATATATATTTTTTTTTTTTTCTTTTTGGGTTGGTGGGGTTGTAGGGGTACTTTTAGGGTTTATTTCCTGTTCTAAAATTTGGTGCTTACTAAGTTTGACCTCTATAGTTTCTGATAGCTTATTTGTCAAACTTATCAAGACAAGTTTTTGATACCTTATTTGTTAAATGTACCAAGACAAAAAGAGGAAGGTTTAATCTTTATTTATTATAAAAAAAAAAAAAAAAAAAAAAGGAAGAAGGAGAAGAAGAAACTAGTTTTATAGCTTATTTGATAAAACATGAGACAAAAAGTAAAATGTTGGGAAAATTAAACTTTACTCCCTTAAACTATACCATAAATTACACTTTGCACCATAAACTTTTGAATTCACGTATTGCACCATAAACTATGATATTGTTACACTTTACACTCCAACATTAAGTTTAGTGTTAACTTGGATGGAAATTCAAAGTTTAGGGTGCAAAGTGTAATAAGAAATATAGTTTATGGTGATAAAATATAATTTTTCTTTTATTTTGACGTTAGAGTACAAAATGTAACAAAAGTCATAGTTTATGGTGTAAAACATGCATTTGAAAAGTTTAGGATGCAAAGTATAATAAGAGATATACAGTTTAAGATGATAAAATGTAATTTCCTCCAAAATGTATTGGTTCTTGCAGACTAGCTTGAGATTAATTAGGTGAGTATTGGATAAATGAAGCTATCAGTGGAATTGATTCACTAGATTGAGTGACTTACAACCTCAAATTACTATATACGTGGGAATTGGATTCAGTTCCAATAAGTACTATATATATGGCATGGCACACATGCATTTGGTTCTTTTAAGAGACCTGCCTGAAGATCAATCCCTCAAGCAGGGTTTCAGTATTTGGGCATGCATGTAGTCTGAAGAATAGTCTATCATCATAAAACCCAGTTATGACTTTTGAGATGGATGACTCCCAACCTATTGGCTGACTATTTTTTTTTTCCTTTCTTTCTCTTTGGCTTAGGTCCATTGGCTGACCCATTCCTTAATTCATAACATTCAAATTCAAAATCTTCCCCCCTTGTCTTGGGTCTCTCATGCGACGTAGTAAAACTTGTAAGCTATTAATTACTAAAACCCTTGGTTGCTTAACTGCTTCTATTACGTATAATACAATCTGGCTCTACTGAGTCTACCATAAGGGGTCAACATCTCCAAGTCGAAAGCATGTCTTACTGCTATATACGGCTTTTTCATACTACATTTCCACTCGGCCAAATCATAGTTTACTTGCATTCCAAATATCATAGATAATACCCTTCGCCTTCAGATTAATTTCTTGCCAAGTATTGATGATTTCATGGGAACTGCCATTGACTAGAACATTACTTTTAATTGAATTTAATCAGTTAAGAGTTATGTCCCCATCTCTATAGGATCGGAGACTGGTTTGATCCAAGTTTTATATATATGTTTTTGGCTAAGTCCTAGTTTTATAATTCTTGACATGGTCTTTCCTTGCATAAGTATATTTATTATGGTCACAAGAGAAAAATTTGTGAAAGGACTCTTAAAGTTTGTGTTTCTGCCATATTTTAGAACTTAGAAGTCCACAACACCTTATCTAGACTTGAAAAACAGGACATATCGTAGGATTTGGGTTCAATCCAATTAAATTCAGATAAAAAATGGAACGTCCTGAATGGATGGTAAAACCTATGACTCCAATATGATCTTTTGGAAGATTGGGTCAACTTAATATGACCCATATTTTTTTACATGCAATTTTTTTTTTGGATATATATATATATATATATATATATATAATATCTTTTATCTTCTTTTCAATACAAATAAGAGAACAAAAAAAAATATTCACAAATAAAAGTTAAATAATACATAAATTCTTAAATTTATACCGTCTAAAGTTCACTAAATTGAAGCCTTCAAGCTTCGACCTTGTTAAGAAATAATCTATGAATATTTGAGAGAAGAAAACAACTTAGAAAAAAAGGAAATAAATAAGAGCAAAACATGAACGTTACACAAAGTTAGAAAGCCAAAAAATGGTAAAAAGAAATGATAAAAAATTTACTGTCCCAAAAAAAAAGATTCAACTTGTGTGACTAGTAGGTTGACTGATCAAGTCAACATTTTAATGGGTCGGGTTCAAGTCAACACTTTTTTTTATGGATTCAAAAAAATCCCTACCTATTCCAATATTTTTTTCTTTTAGATTGAACATGTAATTAGGTTGGTACCTCATAGTATTTCCATCAGAACTATCTAAGTTTAAATCCTTTCTCTTGGGCCTGGCTCCTACACTATATTTTTGGTTTATATAACCTATTTAACAAGTTATATAACTTATTTAAATGATACTGTAGATATTTTTATAAGTCACGGCATAAGAGCATTCGCATCAGTGTGTTTATTTTACACATTCATTTTTACACTAAAAACTTACTTTTTCTATTTTACACATTCACTTTTACAAAACACCCACATCAATTCATTTATTTTACAAGTTATTTCAATAAAATATTCATTACACTCTATTTTTTTATTATTTTTTTTACCTACCCCCCTTAAATACCCGCGCCCTCTCTCTCTCTTTCATTTTCTGGTTTCTTTCACGCTCTCACTCTCTTTCTCTCTAAACCCACTCTCTGGTTTCTCTTCCAACCCACTCTCTGGTCTTCTCTTCCAACCCATCCGCCACAGCTTCGACCACCAAACGCCACCGATCCACCACCCTCCACCACCGAAGCTCCGCATCAACGATCTCCACAGCCCCGCATCACCGATCCACCATAAACCCATCCGCCATAGCTCCGACCACCAAACGCCACCGATCCACCACCAAATCTCCACCACCGAAGCTCCGCATCACCGATCCACCACCAAATCACAAAACCCATCCGCCACAGCTCCGATCTGCATCGCCGATCTCCGATCTCCGTTCTGCATCGCCGATCTCCGATCTCCGTGTTTGTGTATCTGTGTTTTTTTTTTATTTTTTAAAGCAAGTGTATCTCTGTTTTGTGTGTTGATTTGTCTGGATGTGTTTGTGTTTTGATTTGTCTGGATGTGTTTGTGTGTTGATTTGTCTGGTTGTGTGCATCTGGAAAAAGAGGAAGATGAGATACTGAGTTTGTTGGGCCGGAGAAGAGAGAGAAAAAAACGAGCGAAGGAAATGAATAAATTATTCTTTACACAAGCTACAGTAGCCGTGTATATTTACACGGTTACTGTAGCTCGGGTAAAGAAATACACATTTTTATACAATTTTAGAAGAGCTGATGGAGTGCATTTTTGAGCAAAAATGTGTAAAAATTGATGTTTACATGATTTTACATGACTTTAAACCCACTGATGCGAATGCTCTAATGAGTTTAAAAGAGGTTGACAAGTTAGAATTATTTTCATGACATCATTGATGACACTATTTGAAATTTAGAATGACGCCAAAATTAACACAATATGTAAATAGTTATGAAAAAAATATCATGAAAATTTGTATGCGCGTAGTACGTAGAAAGTGGAAATTGTACCAATTAGTTTCTTTTGAATTTTCCACTTCAACCAAAATGGGCTTTCAAAATAGACTTGGAAAGGTATTATGATCTTGGGGCCATCTTACAATCTACAAATAGGTTGGGTTTGACTTTCAAATGTCTCGCCAACGGTGAAACCCATTCAACAAAGTCCACTGCAACTCAGTCCTCAAACCCCAAACCCCAACCCTATTTTATTAAGCACTAGAATTAGTAAAAGAGTTCTACAAAATAATAATAATAATAGTAGTAGTAGTAACAAGTGTATTTAGTGCATTTGTTCATAAACCATTTTAAGAAAGAGACAAAGTTTAGTTACAAAATTAGTTGTAGTTTAATGCTACAAACTCACTCAATAAAATATATATTACTACATATTTTGAAAATCTAACAGTTGAATTGCATGTTTTTTACGTTCTTAATATGTATGTCAAATTTTGTGTCAATAAGATATTATTTACTATATGATCTATAAGCTAATATTTTATGCATAATTTTAAATTACAAAAACTTGTAATTTAAAAATTTTATTGATGATATAGCTAGTGATCTTTAATTTTTTTAAAATTTTGCAAGTATAGAAGATATAAGAAGAAGATATAATCCAATTAATGGTAGATTTGTCAAAATTCACCTTAGCTACAACCAATTTTGTAGTTAAACTTTGTTCTTAAGAAAGTTTTGATATCATTTTAATGAAAAACTAGCCTCATCACACGCACTTCGACCATGTGATGAGGCTTTTTTAATTATGTATTTTTTATAGTGTCATAATTTTTCATTTATTCCAATTTGAGGTTTACACGTTTTTTTATTATATTACGCATTTAGAACTAGTAATACAACCAGGAGTGTCATAAGGCTAGCTCCAAAAAATGAACAAATATTACACATTTATTTTGTAACCAAAAAAAAAAAATTTGTGTTTTTATTTTATATATAATTTTTATTTTGAGAATATAATTTATAAATGAATAAAATAATTTGAAAATCAACAAGAGAGTGACCCTATTTTTTAGGAAATGTTTTAGTGGGATTTAGAGTTGTATTTTTACTGAATTATATTATTATTTTTTTGTTTTGTCTCTACTTAAACATAGGGGGTAAATGCATTTTTGAACAAAAAAAAATTGAGGATCTCAAATAGGGGAAACCCTTTAAATAGTAGTATAGATATAAATATATTAAACTGTCAAAAAAATTCATTTTTTAATTATAAAAATTTTTAAAAATATTTCAGAAAAACCAATATCCTTAATGTTAGAATTATGGAATAAAATAATTAAATTTACCATATCTTAATATCTTAAGGACTGTTTGGTTGGAGGAGTGGAAAAGTGGGAGGATGAAAAATTAGTGGGAGGATAAAAAAATAGGAGGATAGAAAGGATTTGGTTTTTCCTTATGTGTGTTTGGTTGGAGGGGTGGAAAAGTGGGAGGGTGTAAAACTTTTTTGTTTGGTTGGAGAGAAAAATGGAATAATGGAAAATGTAGTTTATATAAATTGACTATTATGTCCTTATTATATAATATATATAAAAAATAGATATATTTACACTCTTTAAATGAAGTGAGAGGGGTAGGTAAGTGCAATAAAGTGAGAATATTTGTGTAAATTACATCATTCAGTATCTTTTCCTCTCAATTTTTCTCACAAATTGGGAGGATAAAAAAATGTGGGTCCGGAGAAATTATTTTCCTCCCCATTTTCCGTCTCTCTTGTTTTCTCTCTTGAATCAAACGGTGAAAAATGTCAATTTTCAACCTATTTTCCTCTTTTTATTTTCTATCCTCCTTATTTTCACCCCAACCAAACTGTAGGGTCAGTTTTTGTTGCCCAAGCCCAAAGGTTATGCGTTAAAGGCCCAACGAACCCAGAATAATGAATTTGTAGAGAGTGGGCGAAAGAGCTGGGCTGGTTATGAAGCACAGAACAGTTGGCTAGGTTACGTGCAGTGATGATAACATGAACTGAAGCTTAGATAACTCCATGAATGAATGTTCGAAGAGGCGTTTTATTGAATGAACAGTGATTACGACATTCGGAACTACAGTAAAGCTTTTCTCTCTCCTTCTCTTTCTCTTTTCCCATCCCCTATTATCAGGGACCCTTCTTCTTTATATAGTATCCCTTCCTATCATCTCTATCGTCCACTTGTTCTTCATCCACGCATCTACTCAAGTGCATGTTACGTCATGTGTCTACTTTAGTTCTTTGTAAGTGGCAGTAGCTGAGGTTGCACTGTTTAGGGGTCTTCTCCACATAAATGCGGCAAGAAAAGCTGTTGCAGCGCATTAAATGCGGTGGTAGCAGTTTTTCCTTTAGATATTTTTTAGCTCTGATCATTTCCGGATCCACCCAGGACCTATCATTGCCGTTGGGATCGTTGGGAAGATTAGTCGGACCTTCCACATGTTCGTTTGATCAAGGCTCATCATAGCCGAGGAGCAAGACGTCTTCAGACTGATGGTGACCTCTTCGGACGACACTCCCCTACTGCTTCTGGGCTTCCTGCTTTAGATGGGCTGCCCCAACCACCTATTAATCCTCAGAAATACAATAGTCCTTATCAGGGGTTCCGGGTCCATTAAGTAGCTTTGGGCTTTTTCCCCCCCACACAAACATACCCTTAAACTTTTGAAATAATTAGTAATTTAACACGGTATCAAACTAAATGAGAAGTTTCAGTTCACATGGGATGGCGGGTATTAAAATGATGTGATTAAATAATTAAGGGTAAATTTCAGAAAATTACTCGAGGTTTGAGCTAATACTAACTAGGACCAAAACTTCTCAAAACTAACAAACTTTGTCCTTAATAGACAATTTTGTCCCTAAATACCTAAACCCGTTACGTTCTCTTCTCTCTTCTCTTTGACTCTCATCTCGTTTCCCTTTTTCTCTCTCTCACCCAGGTGATGCCCATCTCTTCTCTCTCGTCCCTCTCTCAATCACCGAACTCTGGTCATCGGTGAAACCCATAACCCTCTCTCCCTCTAAATTTTCTTTGGTTGTTAGGTTCAGATGATTTGCGTGTGGGTTTGAAAATTTGGATTTTGGGTATGCTATTTGTAGATCTATGGGTTTGCTATTTTGATTTGGGTTTTGGCTGAATGGATGTCTTCAAATCTGGTGCATGTGGTTTGGATTTAAATTTTGGTGGGTGACCTTTCAGATTTGTGGTGGCCGTGTGGCTGGTTGCTGCACAGTTGTTTTTTTGTTTTTTTCCCTTTTGTTGCTGCTCTGGGTTAGAGGTGGAGGCAGTCATGGGTTGCTACTGCATTAAGTCAAAGGTGGTGGCAGCCATGGTTGGTTGCTGCACAGTTTTTTTTTTTTTTTTTTTTTTTTTTGCTGCACTGGGTTAAAGGTGGTGGCAGCCATGGATTGTAGCTGATGTTACTTTTTTTAGGTGGTAGAAAATAGGGAAGAGAGAGTGAGAGTTGATTCTAAACTAACCTTTAGTAGTGATGGTTGTTCAATAGAGTTGCTGATGCCGGTGAAGACTCATGGGTTTTGCAGGTGGCTAGGCTCATGGGTTTTGCAGGTGGGTGAGAGAGAGAAAAAGGGGACTGAGATGAGAGTCAAAGAGAAGAGAGAAGAGGACGTAACAGGGTTTAGGTATTTAGGGACAAAATTGTCTTTTAAGAACTAAGTTGGTTAGTTTTGAGAATTTTTGTACCCAGTTGGAATTAGCTCAAATTTCAGGATAATTTTCTGAAATTTACCTAATAATTAAATTTATCATCTTTTAATAACTTAAACTTTTATGAAAATTGTTAATTTAACACTTAAAACAACATAAGTTAACTTTTTTTTAGTAAAAAACCAACCAGAAAAACAAGAATATATTTAGCCAAAAAACAAAAGGAAACACAAGCGTATGCTTACCAATGCTGGCTGGGCCTCTCGGCCCAACACTCAAAACCTTGTCCAAATTCATGTTAAAGAAAGTACGAAGTAGTATCTTTATGCCTGATAGATTTCTCAAAAGCAAAAACGCAACTTAATTATTTCGTCTTTTGATACCTATAAGAAGATGACAAGTGGTCCTACTATAAGATGACTAATGGTCGTATTATATATATTGTTTGGTCCTTTTAGTGGTCTTCTTACCTCTGGTATAATTATAAGTAATTTTATACTGTTTAATAAATTTTAATGAGATTAATATTTTAAAAATCTTATTATTAGATTGTATGTTCCTTAATTATTTTCTAAACACACATGCTAAATTTCATATAAATTAGATATTAGTTATTATTTGATTTATAAACTTATCTCTTATGTCAAATTTTATAATACAAAATCTTGAATTATATTTTATAGGTGGGATAGTTATTGATTTTCAAAGAAACTCTAAAGGAGAATATTTGAATTTTTTAGTTTCTGGGTTACCATTGAAATGCTTCATTTAAATTCACTTCTTTCTGTACTTTTGGACTAACCACCACTCCCACCCATGTTCTAAATATTTCAGTGCCCATTATGCAAATGTTTCTGTGGGGACACCGAGTTTATCATTTTTGGTGGACTTAGACACAGGCAGTCGTTTGTTCTGGTTACCGCGCATTTGTAAAAAAGGCAGTACTGGTTGCAAGGCCAACTTATCATTGCCATCAATAGTGGTATATTATTCACTTTGAATTTTATTATTTGCTAGAGTGTGGAGCCAGATTTGACATAAGAGCATTCACATTAGATTATTTGAAATCTTCTTAAATATATCTACAGTGCAAATTTTATACATTTTGAGCAAAAAATCACCCACATGAGTGGGTGTAAAAATGTGTAAAACCATGTATAAATTTCCATGAGCTACAGTACCCGTGTATATTTACACGAGTACTGTAGATCGTGTATATATTATTTTACTAATTTCTGTTCACACCAATTTTTCTCTCTCTTCTCCGTGCACAACGACCTCAGCTCCTCATTTTCTTTTCCTCAAATGCACACAAACACACCCACACACAAACACATATCAACATAGAAACACACCCACACACAAACAAATCCACACAGACAAACCAAAAGAGAGATAGATCGGTGATCTGTTAAGAGGGAGCACGCGCGTATATGGTTGAGAGAAATAATAAAAATATTGAGAAGTGTGAATATTTTATTGAAATATCTTGTATAATAGACAAACTAATGTAGGTGTTTTGTAAAAATAAGTGTGTAAAATAGAAAAAGTAGGTTTTAGACTTGTAAAATGAAATTTTTTTTCCACGAGCTGATGTGGATGCTCTAAAGGAAATAAAATTTACATTTGACTGTCACATCTACACACGTGCATGCAAATATATATATGCATATAGTATTCAAGAACAATTAAAAAATGATTTATTATGTAATTATCTTTATATTTAACTACTTTTACACAAATGCCTCTGTCATATATGAAGGAGACTAAATGATTACATATAATTGTATTATTATTCTTTGTCATTTTTGAATAGTAATATATACTAAATTAGTCTAATTTTTTATAGAAAAAAAAAATTAACAGCAAATGTTTCTCTCTCTCTCTCTCTCTCTCTCTGTGTGATTAAAACTTTTATTTTTTTTTTCTATCTTATTATTTTCTTATAGATTTTGAATATTCAAAGACACTAAGAAAGCAGGATGTATTATTTATTTATTTAATGTTTGTTTTAATTGTTTCCCTCGTACTTGGCTTATACCCACGTCATTGATTTTTATAAAAACAAAATTTAAAAATCTACTTTAGCGTTCAAAATTTAAATTTATGACGTCTTTTGGTGTTTTTTTTAAATAACGAATTTATATTATTATGTCCTAAGGTTTAAAGTTCAAATTTTAATTGTTTTATTGTAATATTTGAATTATTTTTATCCTTTCTAATACTTGAATCGTTGTATTATTATGCTTTGAGAAAATTTTGTATCGTGGCAGTAGCTGTGCTGCTATGCCTTAGTTTTTTTGTTTTCTCTCTTTTCTTTTATTGTATTCCACTTTACCCAAAAAAAAAAAAACTTTTTTTTTAAGTATTTCATGAGTTTTAATTTAATGTATGAAAATTCAACAATTATATATATAATTAATTAAATATGGCAAGGTGGGGCTTTTACTCGTGGGTCATGTCTACTAGAATGAGGCAGGAAAAACAAACGAGAAAACATTAGGTCCGGGCGTGGCGTAAAACCAATGTTTTACGCCACGCCAATGAGAGCTCGACACGTCAAAAAAAAGAAGAAAAAAACACAAAAGCCTCCCAAATAACACAAAAGCCTCCTTCACGCTCACAAAAAGCCAAAGCTCACAAAACAGAAAATAGAGCAAAGCAAACCCACTCCAAAAGCTCTGCTTCCTTCATCACGCCGAACCTCCACCACCGCGCAGCCTGATCGCCGGAGCAGAACGAAGAAAGAAGACTAAGTTCACACTTAAAACCCCTCTCCAAACAGACTCCAAACAGAACGAAGAAAGAAACCCAGCCCTCAGAAAAAAGCTCCTCACGCCTCACCTCTGCTTCCTTCACGCCGAGCCTCCACCACCGCCCCACAGATCGCCGGAGCAGAACGATTTCGAAGAAGATAGAGTTCTCGCCGTCTCCTCTGGGTTGTGCCGTCCTTTGCTTGCCCAAACCTCCACCACACCACACACCAGAGCTCACCGCCACAGAGTTCGCCGGAGCTGTGCGTGGAGCTTGGAAACAAACCGGATCCGCCGTGAGCCACGATCCAAAGGTTTGTTTTTCATGATTTTCCCTTTTCCCCAATTTGGTTTTCGAATTGAGTGTTCAGATTTTTTGTTTGTTTCATCGGATTTTTTGTTTGCTTCATCTCAGACTAGTACATGTAAGTATTGGGTTACAAATTCCTTCTCTCACTAATTTTTTTGTATGTATTAATTGTGCAGAGTCCACTCTTCTTGTTTGCAAAAAAGATATAGCCCCTCTACCCCAGAAAGCCATTCCTACTGCCCCTGTTCCCAAAAGCCAAGGTAACCCCATCTTTCCCATCTAATTTATTTTTATTTATTACCACTTTTTTATTAAGTTTCTGAATGCCTTTTGAACCTGCATTATGTTTCATTCTCTGTATATTTGAAGAGTTAATTTCCTTGCACTGTATTGTAAGTCTGTTTCGCTTTTAGGTTTTAAAATGAGCAATTGTAAAAAAACTATAGAGGGGTTGTTGTTGTGAAATGGCATTTTGGGTTTTTAAATGCATTTTTAGGCTTCCAAATTGCCTAACCAAACTGACTCTAAATAGTTGTCCTGGCCTTGGCTACTTGTATATTTAATCGCCACCCTAGTCTGAGATACAAAATTTCCACTGGCCATATACATTACTGAGAAGTCATAGTCAGATATGGGACGACAATTCCCTGCTGAGTTTACGATTATGTAAATAAAAGCACGGGCTTAGTGTAATTGAAATGACCATGTTTTGACAATTAGACATAGTTTGAGTTATTTGACTGATGATTGTAACTGGGTAAATTTTGTTTTTGAAGTTTATGTTGGGTTGTTGGAGTTTTTTTTTTTGTATGTATATGCATATGTGTATGTGGGTTGTATGAAGGTGCTAATTCATTTATTGGAATAACTTCATGCTAATTCATTTTCTGGAATAAATTCATGCCAATTCTCCTAAAAGTATATGGAAATTTTTTTCCTCTATCTTTGCTGACATTGCAGAAAACAATCTCCCATAATTGATTTTTTTTCTTGGATGGTAATCAATGGATGCTCACTTTGTCTGTTTAGATTGTTTTCTGTTTCCATGTGGTCTAACACCTTATTTTCCCATGTTAACTTTCTATCCAACAAGCACTCTGTCCTCTATCAAGCAATATCTTTCTTTAACACTAAAGACATGAGAACCCATGTGCCAAGATATCTAATTTAGATAATTAAGCTGTTTTACTAGTATTTTTAACCCCAAAAACAAAACCTTATGTTTCTTGCTGCCTAAAATAACGGACTATACCAGTTAATTTCAGGAGTTTCGGGTTGTTTCTGATACACCAGCGACGGTAGCATTTCAGACTAAAACATTTCAGAGTAGTTAATGAACCACTTGAAAGCATCTTGGTTGCAGTGGGAATACTTTGGCAGAAGGTGACATTGAGTTGATCTTTTTCCTTAATCGCTTTAATGTGATGTCTGATTTCTGCATCTAGCTCCCTTATCTAAAAGGTTGTCATTTATTTTAATGAAGGTCTAGTTGTGAGTACATGTCTGGGTGGTGCCCTTGTTGGAGTGCTACTCAGTGGTTGGATTGCTGATGGGGTTGGTTGACGTAGAGCTTTTCAGTTGTGTGCTTTGCTTATGATTGTTGGTGCTTCTATGAGGTATGCTTGCACCATAAATATCATTGCACTTGAGTGCTTATTGGGTCTTTGTGTTGCAATTGGTTTGGTCTCTTTTATTTTATATACTCTTCAGTTAGATCTAATTTTAGTTTATAATAGACTAATAGTTGTCTCAAATTCCTGGTATTTTTTGATATTGTAAGGGTAAAGTTATTTTCTAAAATAAAGGGGCTTACTGTTAGATAGAAAAATTTTGCATTATGCTCCACAAGTTTGGTACAGGTATATGATGTATTTGATTTTTTTACTTAGTATAAATTGTTCTGTAATAGATGTTTTTGTTATTTATTCATTTTTTTATTTGTCAATCATCTTTAGGACTCTTTACCAACTGTGACATATCCTTCTACATATCATCTACTATGCATATATATTCCAACCAGTCATCATTTATGGTATGACCACTTAGCGTTTAATTAGAATATATTGAATTTTTTTTTAACTGTGTTCATTCTAATTTTATTTTTTGTATTTTTTTGTACAATCTTTTATGTAGGATCCATTACAACAATTCCAAGAAAGTTGATGTACAAACAAGTTTTGTGTCCAAGAGAATGGATTGGGAAGCAAATATTTTTTTGTTATATAATGTTTAAATTGTGGTGGATAGACATAGAACCATCTTCTTTTTTGTATTTCCAACGTATGGTCCTCTTTTTTGTATATTGAAATATGACAGGTTTTATTCTAGATAAATGTATTCTCAATTAGAAATTTCCCAAAAGAATTGTGATAAATTTTATTTCAAGATGTATGGTCAATCATATGATCTTTTATGAATTGAATTGTGACAGGTTTTATTTCAGGTGAATGTATTCTCAATTAGAAACTCTTATAGAAAAAATTGTGACAGGTTTTATTTCAAGTAAATGTATTCTCAATTAAAAACTTTTATAAAAAAAATTGTGACAGGTTTTATTTCAGGTGAATGTATTCTCAATTAGAAACTCTTATAGGAAAATTTGTGACAGGTTTATTATAGAAAAAATTGTGACAGGTTTTATTTCAAGTAAATGTATTCTCACTTAGAAAATTTTATAAAAAAAATTATGACAAGTTTTATTTTAGGTGAATGTATTCTCAAGTTTTATTTTTGCATAAAACTTCAAAATAAAAAAAAGGCCAAAAAAATAAAAAAAAACATGTGCAAGCATATGTGTATGTGCAAGCATGGAGGTTTTTTTCATTTTTGCTGAAGGAGTTTGATCAATTTTAAAGGCAATAGATGCATTTTCTATTTTGTTTCTCCCTGGAAAAATAAGCTCTATGTTATTATGATGTATACTAGACAAAATGTGGAAAATGTGTTTAGTCTACGTTCAAATAATTTGAAATAATTGAAACGAGTGAGTCCAAAAACACCATAATTCAAATAAGCATGATTAGTCTTAGGTCTACTTTGCTTCCTAGGTGAAGTTGGCTACAAGTTTTTGTGTTGGCCTGTTGCTATTTGTACTATGCGCTCAGCGACTTAGTCAATTTATAAGTTCGTCGGGTAACCAGCTTTGTTCTGAAAGTAAATGTGAAATAAAAAGAACTTTACTCCACTCTTGAAGCGATCAACCTGAAAGATCTTTGTTCAGATCAATAAATAACCAAAATTCCCATCAATAAATATTATTTCCAGAAGCATGCGTTTATACATTACAACAATAATGATCAACTCTATAATGAAAACTATGGGAAGGAGCTAACATCAAAGAGAAATAGCACGTGTGAATATAGCTATGAATTATAAATCAGTTCAGTGGATTCTGTTTCTCATGTCACTAGGTAAAATTATCATAGTTTATCAAATATTTCTCTGGGTTGATCTTGATATATACTCTTTCCAATGTGCTCTATAAATGTCGAAATATTTGATAAAAAATAGTGAAGATATTTCAGTGCCATCTTTGCTTTGTACGCTTCTGCGACTGCTGACTTTTTATCTTCCATATCTCATTTCCCCCTAGTTGATTCTTTTCTTCTATCTCTCGAACCTTGCTCTTCCTGAAAATGGTTTCCACATGAAAAGGAAAACAAAGCAAGATACATTACAAACTGAAATTAAAGTTTCATTTCATAGAGAGATTCTAGCTATCACAAAGGAATTAAATCAAATACAAACACGGATAATCATAAAAATAATTGGGCTCTTCACATAATCAAGGACGAAGGAACAACTTCCTAAAATATAATCAAAATCATTCCAATTTGGTTAAATGTAGCAATGGAAACGTGTAAGGTGCACAATAGAGGACTCCAAATTAGCTTTTGCTTATAAGGGGGCGAGTCAAGATGGAAGTTTCTGCTGGAAATAATTTCTAGAAATGCAAAGAGGAGCCACCCATGTCCAAAAAACCAACACCCACAACAAAGGAAGCACTGCCCTTCATACAGTGAAGCAGTGTGAAAAACAGAATAATACCATGTCAGGAAAAAACAAGTGCTTATAATTTTGACTATCATTGAAGGGACCCTTAGACCCAGCTTTACAATAGGTAAACATGCAAGTTTTACAGTCTATTTGCAGCTATATAATATTGAGAATGCCAGTAAGTACCTTAGTTCACCCACAGAATGCTGCAGCTCAATGATCTCAAGCTGAGATGCCTTGACAATCTTCTCCAATGCACCAGCCTGTGTAAAGCAAATAAATATCTCAGCAAGGGAAAAATATGGTTTGAAAAACATAACAAAACCTTAAACACATGGTATTCATTAGCAGGTAATAAAAACTATGGTCAAAATTTCACCTGCAAAATTTTCATTGGTGTTAAAAATACTGGTATTGTTGGATAGAAAGTTAACACGGGAAAATA
Source organism: Quercus ilex subsp. ballota (assembly GCA_032727855.1). Classification (NCBI taxonomy): domain Eukaryota; kingdom Viridiplantae; phylum Streptophyta; class Magnoliopsida; order Fagales; family Fagaceae; genus Quercus; species Quercus ilex. Next base: position 54,077,735 of record CM064913.1, on the reverse strand, counting down.
AGGTGTTAGGCTACATGAAAACAGAAAACAATCTAAACGGACAAGGTGAGCATCCATTGATTACCATCCAAGAAAAAAAAATCAATTATGGGAGATCGTTTTCTACAATGTCAGCAAAGACAAAGACATATAAATTCATTCATGTGTTGGATGGAGGACTGAAATATAAACTGAAAATAAAATATATACGACTATTCAAGTGGGGGAACATTTCGGGATAGACCAAAAAATGGAAAATAGAAAATCTAAGAAGTGAGTATTGGCTAATTGCATTGATTACAGTCCAATGATATTCAGCCCCATGAGGAAAAAGTGAAAAATAAGAGTTCCATGTAAATGAATTAGCATGAATTTATTCCAGTAAATGAATTAGCACCTACATAAAACCTGCATACACATATGCATATACATACAAAAAAAAAAACTCCAGCAACCCAACATAAACTTCAAAAACCAAAATTTACCCAGTTCAAACCCCAACAAAAGAAATCAGAAAAAACACAATATCAATCTTATAAGCATAATACAGCTATAGCAATCCAACAAAAACCCACTTGTGAAAAAGTAAAACAAATTCTGAAACTTTCAACACAATTGTCAACTTCTTCACAGCAACTTCCAATTCAGTATTCAACTATCATTTCCAAACTCAATCCTATCACATTGTACATCTAAAGCCAATTTATCTAACAGTCAATCTAACTTAATCAAATTAATCAAACATCCCTAATTCAAAAACCAAACAAACCCCAGATCATATCAAAACCCACCCTCCGTTCTCATCAAAAAGGAAATGCTCAAAATTTGAAACAAAAAATCCGATGAAGCAAACAAAAAATCTGAACACTCAATTCGAAAACCAAATTGGGGAAAAGGGAAAATCATGAAAAACAAACCTTTGGATCGTGGCTCACGGCGGATCCGGTTTGTTTCCAAGCTCCACGCACAGCTCCGGCGAACTCTGTGGCGGTGAGCTCCGGTGTGTGGTGTGGTGGAGGTTTGGGCAAGCAAAGGACGGCACAACCCAGAGGAGACGGCGAGAACTCTATCTTCTTCGAAATCGTTCTGCTCCGGCGATCTGTGGGGCGGTGGTGGAGGCTCGGCGTGAAGGAAGCAGAGGTGAGGCGTGAGGAGCTTTTTTCTGAGGGCTGGGTTTCTTTCTTCGTTCTGTTTGGAGTCTGTTTGGAGAGGGGTTTTAAGTGTGAACTTAGTCTTCTTTCTTCGTTCTGCTCCGGCGATCAGGCTGCGCGGTGGTGGAGGTTCGGCGTGATGAAGGAAGCAGAGCTTTTGGAGTGGGTTTGCTTTGCTCTGTTTTCTGTTTTGTGAGCTTTGGCTTTTTGTGAGCGTGAAGGAGGCTTTTGTGTTATTTGGGAGGCTTTTGTGTTTTTTTCTTCTTTTTTTTGACGTGTCGAGCTCTCATTGGCGTGGTGTAAAACACTGGTTGTCCGCTCATATTTGATGACGACCACCCACCCATGTCCATGTCGATCTCCATACCTCTTGAGTCTTCCAAGCCTGACAAAGATCTTTGCCGTTAAAGCAAGCCAATCTCTTTTCAGTTGGTGCATTCCACAACCATTTCTTCTTGAAATTCAATAGTGGGTTGAGTTCTATGGCAGTTTGAAGCGAATCAAACTCGACCATGTAAAATACCATTTCTTGAGAATATGACTAAGATTGGATTTGGTGGCTAGGGAGTGGCCAAGATGGACCTTGAAAAGAAACTTTAACTATATATATATATATATATATATATATATAAGAAAATTAAAATAAATAAATAAAAAACTCCCTTTTTTGTTCTTCATCCAAGTCTTCATTGTTATTGTTGATCTTTTTTTTTATTTTTTATTTTTTATTTTTTTAATTTTAAGATTGGAAACTCTAAATGGGATAAAGATTGGATTTCTTTTTATAGTTACCCATTTGAATTTAAGAAATTGATGGACGATTCATTATCCAAAAGTGTAATTTTAATTTTGCATAAAATGCAAAATTCATTTTCTAAGTTTCACTATTTTTCATTTCAGTTCCTATAAGTTTAAGTTTTGTCATTTCAATCTTTTAAGTTTTGTTCCTTTCCAATTAAGTCCTCTGTTAAGGTGTCGTTAGTTTCTGCTGTTAACTTTTATTTATTTATTTATTTATTATTTCTTAATTCTAGAGAAAACATGTATTAAAAAAAAAAAAAAACAGAATGAGAAATGTAATTTTAATTTTTAATGACCTTTGTCCTAACAGAAGAAGCTGCTTGCATTTCTGAGATTATATTTGAGAGTTTTTGTAAAGTTTTCTTGTTCTTTTGATTAATGAAATTTACTTATGGCTTCTCAATAAAAGAACTAAAAATAGGAGTCTTTTTGTGTTAGATTTTGATCATCACGTGCTGAGTAATATAATTTGTTTGTTTTTTGTTTTTTGTTTTTTTTTGGGTCTAATTTTAATGTAATATGACATGGCAGTATATGTGTTAGTCGACTTGGCAAAAAAAAAAATCATATTCTATTTGAGGTGTTAACCATATTAACATTTTTAATCCAAAACTTAATGGTAGGGACCAAATTAACACGGCACTGAAAATGTTTGGGACCAAATTGATATAATTGAAAAGTTAGGAATCAAATTGACATATGATGTAAAGGATAGAGACCAGTTTTCTAGTTTAACCTAAATTAAATTAGATTCTTTCCTAATTAATATGGGGAATAGGTTATTTACCGAAACAATAACTTCCCACTAGAATTTCATTACTCAGTTAAACTCATACATTTTTTAATTCAATCAACTGGTAAAATTTTCGATGGTTGAATAAGAAATTTAGGATTTAGTCTCCGTTTACGCCAAAAACCAATTGGTATCTTGATCTGACGAAAAGAGCTATTATCAGGAGCAGACACTATATATTGAAACTCTCTCAACAAAATTTTTACCAAAATCAAAATTTCAATTATTCATTTTAATATCAAAATGCAACAACAATTAATCTTTTTGCCAATGCAAGCAGGTAGTAAACTTCAACATCTACAGTCCTAATGCATCATCAACAAGCAAAAAGGTTTTCTGCAATAGCAGTAACTTATGCGATCCAAATCAGTGTCCTTCAACTAATAGTGACTGTGCATATACATATCCATATCTTTCAAACAACACGTCAACATCTGGGATCTTGGTACAGGATGTTTTGCACTTAATTACAGATGATGATCAATCAAAAGCTGTTAACGCTCCAATCACTTTTGGGTAGGTTATTTTTTATTGCTTACCTAGCTACCAAAACCTTTGGAAGAAATATTGTTTTAAGTGAACATCATACTAATTATATATCGTAAGCAATATCATTTTAAAAAAAATAGATATTAAATAATTGTTAGTTAAAATGACAAAATTATGGAACAGGTAATATTTCGGTTTGGCGCCTTTTCTCTTCAAATAGGTCTAATCATTGGTAAGGGGATTATCAAAGTGTTTTATTGCCTTAGGCTTATTGAAACATCTTAAGAAGGTATTTGGTTCGCCGTGATGTGCCTTTGATGTAAGACACATTACTTTAACGTCACATTAAGGTGTTTGGTTCATTTAATTTTTTTTAACATTACTGTAATCTAAAATTACAAAATATATCTTATCACCTTCTTAATTAAATAGAGGTGATCTTACATTACTTATACTTATGGCACACACCTTAATGTAACATTAAGGTAATGTACATCACATTAATAGCATATCATGGGCATGTTACGGTGAATCAAAAGCCCCTAAGGGAGGCAGGTTATGCTTGGGATTATCATGATTTCAAACAACTTTAGAGGGCTGGTGATATTACTAGAAAAAAAAATTAATGTCTTTAGTATGGTCATTAAAAAAAATCATCATTAGTGGGCCAACATTACTTTTTCTTTGATAATTTGATAATTAGGGCTGAGGGGATCTAATCATTGAAGTTGCTTCTTGTTAATACCTCCTGGTCAGATCATTTCAGCAAATTCTCATTAATTTGTGTGTGACCCTTGTGATCTAACCCTTTCAGTTTGTTTCAGTTGTGGTAAAAATGAGACTGGTATTTTATTGAATGGAATTGCACCCAACGGTCTATTTGGGCTTGGTCTTGATGATATATCTGTTCCTAGCACCATAGCAAGAAAAGAGCTAGGTCCAAATTCTTTTTCCATGTGTTTTGGATCTGATGGGATTGGGAGAATAAATTTTGGAGATAATGGCACCTCGGAACAAAAAGAAACACCATTCATTGTCATGCCCTCATCGTAAGTTGTCACTTCTTAATATTGTAAATGCCAATGCAAGAATATTTAGCAAGAAGACTATCTTTGACTAGAACCTCATGCTACTTGCACTAATTTTGCCCTTGAAAACTTGTTACCAGTTCAACATATTTAATCGACATCACTCAAATAAATGTTGGAGTGACTGTTTCTAAGATGGAGTTCAATGCAATTTTTGACTCTGGTACATCGCTTACACACCTAACGGACCCAGTTTATACATTTATTTCTAAAACTGTAAGTAATTTAAATGACAACTTTTAGTTTTATATATCATTGGAACTTCATCTTGTGGCAAATGAATGTATGAGATTTATGTTACTTTGCAGTTCAATTCCCAGGTCACAGATAACCGACATTCATCCAATTACCAGTTGCCCTTTGAATACTGTTATGACTTGAGGTATTTGGGGAAAACTTATTCTTATTTTGTATTGGTTTTCTCCTTTCAACTCTGATCCACTTATTAGTTCCACTTTATTTGTAGTGCAAATCAAACCGGACATGTGATCCCTATAATAAACCTGACAATGAAAGGTGGAGACCAATATTTTCTCACTAATTCAACAGAAATAATTTTCACTGCAGAGGTGTGTGGTCGCACAACTTATTAGCCCTTTAAGATCTTATTTCTACCTGTGTTATGCTGAAAGTTGATGTTGTGGTCTCCAGGGCGTATATGTCTATTGTCTAGCTCTTCTCAAAAGTACAGATATAAACATCATAGGACGTAAGTATATATTTATCAATGACTATCCTTATTATAAACCTGTTTGTCTCGATAAAAGTTTCATTTTTATGTTTATTTGTCATTTTGAAATTTTGACTTTGTGCATTCATTCCTTTATAAGGAGACTATAAGGTACTGAGAAAACAATTAAAGTTGATAAAGTGCAATTAAGTATTTGGATTTGATTTTTCTTTTTTGGGAGAACAACATTGCATAATTTCACAATTATTTTTTAGAAAGTTTCACGATCTGCGTTCGCTTCTTATAATAACTCTTTATCATTAGATCAAAACATCAATTAGTTTTTGGTGTATGCGAGAATTGAACCCCAAATCTCTTATTCAACCATCAAAGATTTTATTTTTTAAACTAACTAGAACCCACACATAATTTCACAATTAAAGTTGATAAAAAGCAATAAAGTATTTGAATTTTATTTTTCATTTTTGGGAGAACAATATTACATAATTTCTAGATTGATGAATGTGATTTCTAAGGGTGGGTAAATTGCAACTTTTTGGTGAATATGTCAGATCTACAAATTTCAATCATCTTATGTCCAATTAAAATTAAAATTAATTTCTAAATCATTACTATATTAACTCTTCTAGTTAAGTTATCTCAACCCTGTTAAACCAACATTTCCACAATATGGTTAAAAAACATTATGCCGAGAATCCTATTTGTCACGACTCAAATCTATGGAACATGAATTTAGATGCATGATTAACTTGCTAATCTTACATAACTCAAAAAAACATAAATATCCAAAATAAATTAGAACTCCAAAGAAACAATACTCTAAAAAAAAAACCTCTTACATAAATCTAAACTCCACAAATGGGAAAAATCTCCACTATATAAAACATGAATTACAAAATAAAGGTAACTAAAATTTTATAAGTTTTCAAGTAATACTGAAGTCGCCTACAACTTCCATGCTCTATCTTGCCCCTTACAAAGCAATCCAAAGGTTCTATATTCCCAACTACATTTTAATCTAAAAACAGTAATTGATGGGGTGAGCCACACATCCAGTAAGTAATTATATAGAATACACAACAGGATAGAGTTAAGCAAAACATGAGTATTTTGATTTTTCACAAACTCATTCAAAGGTATCAAAAATAATTATTTCAAAACATATAATGAATCACTTAATACATATGTAATCACATCTTAAAATCATTAGAAAACACATACATATAATTGATCAGAGCACATTGTCACATATACACATTACATATTCTCACATATAATCTTATGAGCGAATACCAACATCTAGCCCTTACTGGTGAGGGATTAACACATATTCTCACATACAATCATGTGAGCGGATTTACACATATATCTGATCAATTCTAAAAACACTCATTTTGAGTCACATATCACAAAACAAAATATATTCAAAATAGAAAAATTTTCTTAATATTAACAATTATTCCAGATATAGAGACATATCAAATATCACAATATTGAATTGAAACTGAATCAAAGGATGCTTGACTCTTTTAGGGAATGAATAAGAACTAAAGAGTTTATATAAATATTTTTACAATTCTTAAATAAGTTTGAAAACCCAATTTGCTAAAAGAAACGTCTTAAATACCATTTGAAAAATAAGAACATGACTTTAAAATCACTTGGTTTTAAAGAAACTTAAAGAACAAAAACCTTTATAGAAAACTTACTTTGAAACTCAATTATTTTCTAAAAATAGTTTAGTTTAGAAATCATCTTTTAAATGAGATTTAGATGTTCAAAACTTTATTTAAGATCCAAAGTTTCTCTTTAAAACATTGTTTAAAAGTTGAAGTTTCTCTTTCAATGACAAAATAAAAAAAAAGAAAAAAAAGAAAAAAGAAAAGAGCTTTTGATCAACTTTAGAAAATGTAAGCTTAAAAACATAACTTTTGAAAACTTTGGATTTCTAAGAACCTAAAGAACAAAACTTGTGCATATTATGCATAATCACTTACGACACTTGAATCACTGTGAAAGTCCAGCTGAAACAACCTCCAAAAAGACCCAAAACACTCATAAATAGGACCTATAATCAATCATGGAAATATACTTAATATCCTCTACAAAATATAAAGCTTATAAAACTATACAAATGGACTCACTAGGATTATACTTTGCTGAACTAATAACACTTTTAACACTAAATTAAAGTTTCTCTAACCAATGATATTCTAACCAAAGGAAACGTTAATCCAACCTAATATATATAATCAAAGAAAATGAGGTAGATCTAATAGGACATAATATACACATATCCGAAAGGAAATTTGATGGCAAAAATCACTGGTTCTAAGGATGCATAATGGGCAATGTGCAAGCTGAATGTTCAAATAGCGTATAAAACACTATAAACGTCTAATGTCAAACAATATATGTGCGGAAATACAAAATACACAGCAGAAATACAAAATACAATATATGTGCGGAAATACAAATCCCCAAATACAAAATTACCAATTCAAGCTTAATGTCAAACAATATATGTGCGGAAAATGAATATAAGCTAATAATAGAATTGATAAAAAATCTAAACCAATTAAAATCACATCCACAGCAGAAATTAAATGGCAAAGATTAAGGGAAGAGAGATGCAAACACAAGAACAACAGAATGATGTGTTATCAAAGAGGAAATCGAAACCCTCAGCGAAAAACCTCTCCGCTGCTCTCCAAGCGATCAATAATCCACTAGAAAATGTAGTTAGGATACATGACTAGCAATAGACCCTCTAAGCCTAATCTACCCAGTGTACCTAAGCCCTTCAAGTTTCTTGCTCCAATGAGGTTATGCCGAACTTTTTTTTTTTCTAACTTACCAGATTCCGTTATAGCCCATAGCATCAACCAATAACTATTAGTTCCTTACTAACTGCTTCCCAAAGCACCAAAAAGCCTTCTCATAGATGTGGGTATGGTGAGAAACGGATTTAGCCAAGAACCTCTCAAGGATGTAACAATAGAGAGGGTGAGAGTAGAGGAATTTGAAGAGTCTCTATGTAAAGATTGTGGATGAGTCAATCTTGTTTTTCTCTAGGGTTTCTCTCTCAAAATTCTCTCTGGAAACTCTCTACATTTCGTGGGTATAAGGGGTATTTATACTAGGGTGAGAAAGGAATGCGAAGAGTCAGTTTTTCCAAAACAGAGTTGGCTGGCGACTTGGCCTTGTGACTTAACTAAGCCGCGAGCTAATTGAATGGCCAGTCTGGACTTTTTGTCTTGTAGTGCAATAGCTAGCATGACGATTTAGCTTCTCTGCATGCTTTGCTCGTATGCATTATCTAGCGTTTTGCTAGTCGCGAGCTACCTGCGAGATCCAGTTGCGAGTCCTTACTTCACTGCACATCCTTGAGCATTTCTTCACATTCTCTCACACGCTACCCTTATAAGATTCCCACCTAAATACAGGGTTTCTAAGTGCTAAATTACAAGCAAATTGGCACAGAATAAAGCCAAAAATATGGTTGATTAAATTCAACCTTACACAAGCCATATACACAGAAGCCAATTATGTTTCCTTGCATTGGGTCAAATCTCATATTACTATTAGAGAAGCAGCAGCCGAAATACCCTAGACCTTAAATTAATATTCCCATTAAAAACATAAGGATGCAGGGCCACCTCTAGGATTTAAGGTTATAATCATGGAATCTATGTTCAAATGAAATCTGTAGGCAATTCAATGAAATCGTGTACTCACTTTTAGGAATTAATCTAATATATATAATCCTCTATTAGACCCAAGGCCCTCAATTTCAACGAGTAATCAATATAAAATACAAAAGTACCATTAACTTAAGAGTATTACAATCGGATCTTTACATGAATAACGCTCATATATATAAACATCTTTGCATTGTAATTGATTAGTCAAATAGTAGACCTACCTGAATCCTATCATGTTGCCAAAATCGTAAATATATCTCAAGATTTATGAATAGTATAGAAATATTGAGATTGGGTTCTCACCTTGATTTTGTAGCCAAATCTTATGCCCCTAAACAATCTTTCCTCTTCAATTGTATGTGTTCTAACTTCTAAACTCCAAGGGAAAAACACACTTCCTAGCCTCCTTAGTGATAAACCCTGCTTATGAAAACCTTAATTTATCTTTTCCTCCACCTTATATTTTAACGCATTAGAGATGTGGGCTTGGTGGGGTAGTGGGCTGGAGTTTAAAACCCACTTGAGCTTATCTCTTTAGTTTCCAAGAAGCCCATCAAACAGCTTCCTCTTTTATTTATTTATTTATTATTTTAATTGCCTCACTAAATTGTATGCACTAAAACTTTAATTTTCTCACCTATTTGTAGCACCACAAAATTGTCTACTCCCATCTTATTGTGCACACACATATAGTACCTCAACTTTATATTAAAATGGACAAGGTACAGTGATAATCATAAAAACAAAATTGTGGTATTACACTATTAGCTGTCTCTAACTTAAAAATTATAAAGTTCATATAGTAAGACATTATCAATAGGAGGTTTAAACAATGGTTGGCTCCACTCTATGTTTTAAATAAGACTTTAACACGTGAAGAAGAAACTGCAAACATGGCATTCATTTAATCATTGCATCTTAGAACAAGCCAATGTTGTCAACTTCTATTTTGGGAAAACCAACGACTGGAATTTCATTGTCCCTTATATCATTTAGCCATTATGCGTCCTAACATGTATAAATTGAGAAATTTCCACTTACTATATTATGGTTTTATTTATTTCATTCAGAAAACTTCATGACTGGTTATCACATAGTTTTTAATCGCGATAAGATGGTCTTGGGTTGGAAGCCATCTAATTGTGAGTTAGTTCAACTTTTTCTTTAGATTGAATTTCAATATGCGATTCAATTTTTTCTTCTATTGAATGTTTTATGACCATAAAGAAACTTGGTGCCCACAGGTTACAATGATTCAAATGCCACAACACCATCTAATCATTCACTCAAATTGAAGGCTTTTACTTGCGCAGCCATGATGCTTTTTGTTTCATTCTTTGCCATTATTTGATTATCTTTTTATTTGGCAAGACTTTCTCGACCCTTTTATCATTATTTATATTGAATTTAAAAGTACAACTCAAAATAAATTGGAATTATTGCCATTGAATTGCATCGATAGCTTGCTAATTTTCTTGGTGTTTGAGTCTGTTTGGACTAAATGTTTGAAAAATCTAAAGTTTCAACAATCATTTTTATGTATAAATTTTTAAGTGTGTCAGTATATAGTATTGTTCAGTTTTGTTAATTGAGTGTGTTTTTGACATCAGCCTATTTATCTTTCACTACAAAAAAAATGCCTATTAGCGACCAAGAATTTATGACGGACCCAAAAAGCCCTCTCAAAAAATCTTATTTGCGATAGCAAAATAAAGCCCTCGCAAATACTTGATAAAATGTGAAATATTTGTGACCAACAAAAAAAGCTGTCGCAATTATATGTTATAGCCGTCACAAATGCTAATATTTTGGAGGGAAATTTTCCCTCCATATTATTTGCAAGGGACAATTAAAACTCTCTCGCAAAAAGTGTATTATTTGTGACGGTTAAAAAAATGCCATCACTAATACTAAATTATTTGCGAGGGCTAGGATCAACCTTCACAAATAATCATTAAAATGTAAAAAAATTTGGAGGGAAATGTTCCCACCAAATTATTTCCGAAGGACAATAAAAATTCCTTGCAAAAAGTTTATTTTTTGTGTGAGTTAACAAATATACCCTCACTAATACTAAATTATTTGTGAGGGCCACAATTGGCCTTCGCAAATAATCATGAAATTATTAGTTATTCTAAAATTCAAAGAAAAATAAAAAGAAATACATAAACATATAACATAACACTTTGTATTCTTTAGATGAACCTTTTGTTTAAGGCCTAAAAAAATGCATTTTATATACATCCTATATATGAAAGGTCTGTTCTTATTTTTTAATAAATTTTATCCATAAAAAAAATGATACCAATTTCAACTTCAAAATGGTAGTCTGAAATTCGAAAATAGCAGCCTTTTGTACTCTCTCTTTCTTAAAAGTCAATAAAATTTTCTTCCCATCAAGGAAAGTGAGCTTGTCCAATTGAAATATAAGACAATCACAATATAAACATTATCAAATAAGCCAAGTCTTTTTATTTATTTATTTATTTTTGAGCTAAAAAGGATAGAAATGCTTTATTAGAAACAAAGAAGAATTACATTAAATAGTCCTTTTAACACGGAAACATGAAGAAATTTTTAGCAATTACAAACAAACAACCTGTGTTTCCTTCCCATTTTGTAGAAAATGCTTATTAGATAGATGTCCAACATCAGATTTATCCTACAAATATATTTTGATTTATGTTGTGCCCTGGACAGGAATGAACACAAAATAATAAATTAGTTCCTTCCATGTCTTATCTTTAATATTCATAATTGTCCCAATCACATTGTCAAATATATTTTTTTCAACATGCATCACATCCAAATTGTGACGTAACAGAAGTGTGCTCCAATATGGAAATTTAAAGAAAATCAATGCCTATGCTTCAGCCATCTTGTAAGAAGCAACACAAAACTGTTTACATTTTTTTTTTAAAAGGTACAAGTGTGAAGATTGGAACATAGTACAAGTTTGAAGTTAGCCTTAATGAGGAAAAAACTATGATCCCAAATTAAGATGGATTCTTAAAGGGGTACTTGACTGTAAATTCATCGTCCTATAATGAACCTTATATCCCTCGTACTAGGATGGCTTGCATGCCATGTATAAAGTAAAACTTAAATAAAAACACAAATAATTGAACTAAGATTGTCACATTCCTCAAAGAATACTTTACAGTAAGACGTTGGAGCCAAGTCATGACAAATAATACATTCTCTCAGTGATAAACGGTCATTTTGATATCTCAAATTAATAATGGTGTTAGCGACAGCAACAAGCACATATAAAGGGAGCAATAGAAGAAATTCATTTGGTAAAGTACTCAAAAAAGGGTAGGAGTTACAAATTCAGATTGTGGGGTGGGGTAAGAAAAGAAGAAAACAGGTCAGTAGAGCACCTTCTAGGCTATTATTGCTTGGCTCACTGCTATCCCTCCCAAATTGCAAACACAGAATATAACCACATAGGTTAAGAACTATATTGCAAACCAAAACTACTCCCCAACTGCAACAAAAGGTAATACCCTGATGACAAAGAAAAGCAAGGGCAAAATCAGTACTAATTACAACTCTCTCTATCAATGTTGATGAGCAACTATGGACTAAAAAATTAACATTTCTAGTACTGAGAAAACTTCCAACATAAAGTGATTAAATTCATGAGTTCACCCACCGCCCCATAGTTATGTAGAGTGGAAGTGCCATCTTATCCAAATGGATAAAAGATATAGCCGTTTAAGGAAACGAGCAAATTTTATAGTAATTGATAATGTTAATAATGTTATTTTTATTTTGTATCATGCATCACACTACATTGATGGAGCATGCAATTGCAAATAGTTTTGACTACAAACTTTGAACAGATCAAGTCATTGAAATAATCTCAGACTTTAATACAATCAGATTGTGTGTGTGTGTGTGTGTGCGTAAGTCACATGGTAATGCGATGGTATCTAACATGCAATTTTAAGGAGAGCTCATAAAAAGTACCTAATAAAGGAACCATCTTTTAGCAAAGAGACAGAAATTCAATTTAAATGAAAAGTTAGAAACACATACACCAAGACCACTTTTCTTTGGACAGCTCTTGCAGCCAACACAATTCACCCATAGAATGTCACTTCCTGTGTCAACTTGCACATAATAGTCTTTTGGAGGGGATCCAAGCCCAAGTTTGGCAAAGTACAGCCTAAAATTATCAAGTAAACCATATAAGCATCCAAAAGACAAAATGATGAATATGTCTTTTTTTTCCTGCTAGGTGATATTATATGCCTGCATTGTGCTAGTAAAATAGTGTGACAGAACACACAGAAATTATATTTTAAAATTTTAAAAAAGAGTCTAGTATTTTAATATTAGAAACCAAAGATTTTCAGTTAGTTAGGCCTTAAGCAACAACACAGATCAACCATGCCAAATTGTCTATTTCTCTCTGCACCACCAATACAGCAGCAAACAAAAGATTTCTTTTATAATCATTCTTTCAAATTATTTAGGTAGGAGATAAAGGAAAAAATAAACTGAGTTATAGATGGTACTAAAAAGAAAAGGAATGTATTGACTATTACATTCAAACAATAAAAGAACCAGTGCATAGACAAAGGACCACATGCTACCAACTTTCGTTAGTAAAAAAAAAAAAAAAAAACTAGCTTTACTCTTAACTAACAATAAAAATTTACAATTGATGCTTTAAGAAAATACCAATTCCAGTTGAAAACCAATAATTCTAGAGAACAAAAATTAACCAGAAAACAAATAACTAAGAAGAGAGAGAGATAGAGATTGGATCTCAAAACCAATAGCCTAATCTATCATTATATCATCTTAACTAAAAAGGGAAAAGTACATAATTACCCCACCAAGACACCAATTACAACAGGAATTGGCATTAAAGAAAAGAAGAAACAAAGCCCAAATTTGTATATATGCAATTGAATTGTTCACACATTAACCGACCTGTGGGGTTCCAATTCCTGATTCTGCTATTGCTCTGCTGCCGCTGCCCAGCCTCTCTCCGCTCACAACCACAGTTGCTCCATAAAAGAAAGAGGCATCTCATAAGGCAGTCAAATAATTAAAATATGTCATTTAGAAAAAGGTTATCCAACAACATTAGGAGATAAAACTGCCCAAACAAGAAAATTTTAAGTTTTTAAACTTCTTATAGAAACAGGAAATACTCTCTTACATCACTCACGGCATACAATTGATTTTATGAACAAAAGCCTTGTTTTGAATGGTCCGATGTGAACCACAACAAACATCTACAACACTGCCCCCATGCTGTTTCTCATAAGCTTATAATGTTGATCCATCTCCATATGCCATAACCATTTGTTTAGAAAACTCCAACATTGAACCTATCAAACTCACTATTTGTGTCTTGGGAATATGGAGAACTGAATAGAAATCACACAAATGCAACAAAAGAAAAGGCTTTCAAAATTAGTCAGCTTCCACAAAAGACCACATAGAACCCATTTCACTAACTAATAATTCAGATAAAACCAAACAAACCCCTTACCTGATTTACAGAACTTAAGCAAAAATAAACTATCTTCCATATAAAACATGAAAACAAAACAAACCCAGATACCAAAATAACCTAAAAGTTACTCACAACATCACTTAAATTCGAATCAAATTACAACACCACAAAAAAGGAGGAACTTTATTTTTTCAAAACCAACAAAATCCCATATGCCAAACTAGCTCAAATTGCTTAAAAACAATAAGAATCAATATCAATCATCATATAAAAACAAAAAAAAAGGATACACAAATTAAACAAAACCAGATAACAAAAACACAAAACGAACTGAAGCAACAAGTGAGAGAGGTCTTAGTCATGTTTGTTTACCGGGAAAGTACTTTCCCACAACACGGAAAATGCGGTTGCCGTGCTTGTCTGAGCCTTGGAAGCGAAAGAACTGGAGGAGATCGAGATCGGAGAAGTCTTCGACGAGAGAGAGGTACTGGTCAGAGCAATCATGCCAGATCTCGTGCTCTTCTTCTTCTTCTTTGTCTCACTTAGAAAGTTAGGTATTCTTTTTTTCAATTGTCTTGATCTTTAGGCGCTTTTCTCATTTGTTTTTTTTTGGGTGTCTTGCCGCGCAGTTGCGTGTTGTCAGTTGGCGTGAGTTGGGAGTGTTAGAGGGAAAAGTGAAAAATTAGAGGGAAAGGGGAATTGTGTTCCGAGGGAGTTGGAAGTAAGAGTGTTAGAGGGAAAAGTGAACAAAATTTTGAGGGAAAGGGGAATTGATGGACATGTGGCGCTAAGGTTTAAATGTTTATAAGAAATTGCGTGTTATAACTTATAAGAAACTTTTTTTTGTTAATTTAAATTTTAGAATATATGTAGTGGCATGTGGTTTGAAGTTTATAAGGTTTAAAGTTTAAACAATTAGTATAATTTTTTATAATAAACAAGAATAAATAGGAGTATGTATATGAAATACATAGGTTAATTAATGAAATAAATTAGATATTATTCATAAATTGAATAGCTTCCCAAAATTAGATAATAAAAAAGATTATATGTCATATATTAAAAGAACAATTAGAAATCTCCACAGTGAGCTATATCAAATACTATAAAATAATAATATAGTTCAACTATTAAATATTAAAACAAATGATGGGTTTGCTTATATGTGAAAATGGTTTAATTTGAGCTCGATCTGGTTGTTCAATTGAGCTTAAATTTCATCAACACCAATATTTTACCATGCTATGCAAATCCAACGGTAAGAATTGGAATCTAAATTGGCGCATGAAGGTTACATGTTGTGTACCCATACTTTGATCGGTCCGCTCTCACAATCAAACCATCCAATCACACCCTAATTTCACCAATACCCATTATTTACTGTGCTCTTCCTATCCAATGGTTGGACTTTGAATTTGGTGCCATTTTCAAAACTATCAAATAGTAGACCCATGCCCCTGCAGGGCTGGCCTAAGGTCCCCATCACAAAAGGCTCAAAATTTTACTCATAAAAAAAAAGGCATTGTCCCCTATTATAAAAGGCTTAAAATTTTATAAAATTATATATGTGTGTATGTGTATATGTATGTATTTATATATGTGTAGGTGTGTGTGTGTGTGTATATATAATGGTTGTTTACCTTTTTTATTATTATTAGTGATACTAAGGATAACACAAATTTACTATAGGATTACAAATTGACATGTTACCTATCACCAAAAAAAATTAAATAAAATTAAAAATTAAATAAAATTAAACATTCATAATTAGGTTGTTGAAGTTTATCGATCATAATCATTTTCATATTATAATGTGAACATTTTTTAATACCATTTGTAGGGCCAAATAATCCTACGGCCCAGCCCAGTTCATTCCTGGGCCGAAGGCCCGAGCCGAGGAAGTACCCAGGTCCGAGGACGACCTCATCATCGGACGTCCGAGAACTTGAGGCACAAAGGTGTAGGGCCTTGATTTTATAGGCTTCATTCTAAATTTCAGTTATTTTCTTGCTTCCGAGGTATTTCAGTCATTTTTTGGGTGGTAGGGGTGTCTCGGCCATTTTTTGAGTTTGTGGAGTAAGTTGGCCTTCTTTTAGTCTTAGGGGTATTTTAGTCGTTTTTACTGAATAATACATTATATTTCCTCCAATTTTGGTGTTTTCTTAGGATTCAAGGGTATTGTGGTATTTTTTTTAGGCTTCAAAGGTGTAGGGCCTCGATTTTTGCGCTTAAGCCCAAAAAGTAGATGGACTCAAGCCCAAAAAGCCCAAAATAATGAATTTGTAGGGAGTGGGTTGGGAAACTGGGCTTTAACGAGTTGGACAACCTGTATAATTGATTCAGAAACTGGAAAAAGGAAAATAAATTGATCTAAACTAAAGAAAATCGTCCTCGGCAGGGTCCGAGGAGATCAATCCTCATATATATTTCTTTCAAGTGTGATTACAAAGTCAGTTCTAAGTGGCTATAGTGTTCTCCCTTTTTTTCTCCCTCCTCTTTTTTATTGAGAGTCTCTTACATTATATATCTCCTTTTGAATGATATTGACTTTCCACTTGTTGAACATCCAAGCCACTACTTAAGAGCTTGTCCCATCGGTCACACTTACAGGCCCTCTGTGACTTGGGCAACCAAGGTAGCATTGTTCAGGGGTTTTCTCCACATAAATGCGGTCAAAAAATTAGCTGCAGAGTATTTAATGTGATGGCAGCAGCTTTTCCTTAGATATTTCCTAGCTCCCATTCTTCCCTTACGCTCATAGTGCATGTCTTTACCAATAGAACCTCCTAGTACGTCACCCTGGATGACAGGAGGCATATTTTGATCTCTGTTGCATTTAGCCAAGGGGATATTCCTCCTCGAACAACCTCCCCCAGCCATTACGGTCATATTACGTTTCTCTTGCTATTGATTCATTCTCAAACCACTGTGACTCCTCAGACAAGGCCCAAGGCCCAATATATATTCGGGCCTGCGTCCCCACAAAAGGTATTTCAGCTATTTTTCTTACTTTGGGGGTGTTTTAGCCATTTTTTGGGTGGTAGGGGTGTTTCGGTCATTTTCTACGGTTATGCAAGTAAGTTGGCATTCTTTTAGTTTTAGGGGTATTTTAGTCATTCCAAAGTAATATTAAATTATATTTTAACTTTTTGGTCCTCTAGTCTCATCTTACATTTTTTTCTAGTTATTACATCATATTTTAGTAATTTGTAGCGAGGAATTATATTTTATTAATTTGAAGTATTAAATTAAAATATATTAAATTAGTTTGAAGTATTAAATTCAATTAAATTTTGTTAAATTGAATTATGAAAATATATTTCTATTAATTAATATATTTCATTTTATTAATTTGTAGTGTTAAATTATATTTTATTAATTTGAAGTATTATATTAAATCTTACTAATTATTAAATTATAGTAAAATAATTTGTACTATTAAAATATATTTACATAATTGGAAATATTAATTATATTGTTATTAATTAGTAAATTATATTTTATTGACAATTGTAGTATTAAATTGCATTTTAGTAATTTGAAGTATTAAATTATATATTTGTTAATTTGTAGGATTAAATTATATTTTTTTAATTTCAAGTATTAAATATTATTTTATTAAAAAAATCCTTAAGGAGCTATTAAGGCGGGATTAATTTTCGCCACAACAAGTTATATTTCCGTCATAATAAACCTTAGCCCGCTCTTTCTTTATTGCAGCAGCTTTAAAATTCTGAATATTGTCACAATAGGTCAAAATGTTGTCACAATAAAAATTTTGAATTCCCTCTAAAACTCTTCGATTCCCACCAAAACACTTGGTAAAAATTTGGGATTTCTTTACTCTTTCACAGATCAAACCATCGGATTGCCGAGCCTCACCCAAACACTCTCTACCCCATTCTCCCTCACTCTCGTCTCCGTACCCTCGCCGCTCGAACTGCCGAGCCACCACCGTCCTCCCAGCCGCGGGTCCAACAGTCCTTCGACAACCTCATTCTCCCTCACTCCCTTCCTCACTCTCCCTCACAGTCCGTCGGCCTTGCCTTCTACCGTCGACACCACCACTTCCAACAACACAGCCACTGCGGCCATCCTCGGACTCCTTTCCTCCCTCAGCCGCCTGACACACCCCTGACGGTATAGCTTCCACTCTTTATTTATTTAGCACTTTTTATTTTTGTTTTTTCATACAATATTTGTTTTGGGTTTTTGGTTTTTCAATGATGAGGTTATTCGACAATGAATTGGGCCATAATAGATTTTATTGGTAAGCTCATATAAATATTCAAATTCTGCAATATGTGTTTAGTTGTTTGCTGTTGTATCTATGACGTTACTAAATTGGACCCAATTTGAATTTTTGGGTTTCTTTGACTGTAGATTAAAATTTGCACGGTTCTACATATTTGTTTTTATTGCATTCCACATGTTCGATGAAATCCCTCTTAGACTTGATATGTGATGTTTGGGTTTGATTTTTCCCACCCCATACCTGATTATCCACATTGCATCTGTTTGTGCTTGGAGCTAAACTGACTCTTCAAGGCTATCTTCTTATGTTTTTGTTGAGTCTAGAGTTTAGCTATGCGTGTCACTCTGTTTGGAGTTTGGAATAAACCTGAGTCTTTTGGAATTCTGTTAAACTTGTGTTGCATTGCTGCTTGTCTGAGCTGGTTGTTTTGTTTTGTTCATGAGGTTCTCTTTTGTGTCAATTAAAAGAGATTAAAAGAGAATTCGTAGTGGAACAATATAAGCATTAGTTTTGCAATAAAAGACAATTTCCAAAATTTGGTTGTTTGTTTCACTTATTTTTCTGTGCCTCACAATATTGTTAAAGAGTCATGTTGGGCTTACTTGTGGATTTGCATGGCATGAGCGGCTGGTAATTAAAGCTAAAAACTTGAGTGACATTGTTGAGATTTGAATGCTGAACAACAAGGGTCCACTGTGTGTAGTTTAGTCCGTACTTGAGGTTGGTGATGCTCATCTTCACACGCCAAAACGAAACATAGTTTAGCTTCACATGCCAATGCACCCTTATTGGGCACATGTGCTGTGTGCACTGTAGTAATGGCCCATTGGTTGTTGTGTTTGCTCCCGCAATGTTTTGTTTTTATCGTTAATGCTCTTTCTGAACAATATTAAATAAAACCTGGCATTTTTGCTTTTAAAATTTAATTATCCATTTGGTTGAGTTTTTGAAGCTTTTGTCTGTACATTTTAAGGTCTTTGTGGTTGTTTCTTTATATTTATGGGAGCAGAAATTGTATTCTGTGTATTTGATTGTTAGACTCTTGATTGGAATTATTTAGTTGGCCATATTAAAAATGGACTCTTTCATGCTGCATTTTGCACTTTGGTAATTTTGTTACTAAACTTTGAAGGTTTTTCCTACTAGAGCATTCCTAAATATCATAGACAGGACGTAAGAACTAATAAGTTTAGAAGAGGCCAAAACTTTTTGAGAAGCATATGTTTATTTCTATGCAAGAGTGTCTCCCCATGTGCATTGCTGAAAGCTTTCCTTGTTTTCATATACATTCAATCTATTATGAACACTCAACAAGTGTGTGCGGTCGTGTTTCAGTGCATTTGTCTCTGCACATACTTTAGAGCTTAGTATAATGCTACCTCTTGAAGATTCACATTTATTCTTCTCCTTCTTCTTCGTCGTCGGCAGTGGTGGAAGGAGACTTCTCCTCCTCCATGAGTTTATTGGAGCGTTGCTTGGTAGTGCCACCGGCTGTTTCTTCTTCTTCTATGCTGAGTCCGGTTATGAAAGGGCAGTACAGTGGGTTTGGTGCGGTTACCTTGGAGAAAGGCAAGCTCGATATGTCCCAGAAGCAATCCCAGTCTAGCCCTGAGGTACTTATTTCTCTCTTTCTTTCTAACATCTATTAGTGTTTGGTTGCTCAGAGATTTTCAGAATTATTTGAGACATTACACATTTAGTCTATGTTTCACAATTATTTGGAGATGAAAAAGAAAAATTTTATGTTAGAGTTAACTGTAGGACCTTTTTTGCACAAACTTAAAATTATTAAGAACTAAAATGAATCATCATGTCCAAGCTAGGATAGGCTAAGATTTGAGGACTAAATCTTTACTTCAAGAATAAAATTCTTGAGATTCATTGCTCTAACTTTCTCACCAAAATAAATAATTTAAGATTCTGCTTAAGTTTCCTGTTTGAATTTCTATTAGGCTTTACTTACCTATAAAAATAAATAAAGAAACCCATATTGGACAGCCATCAACTTTTGCTTTTGTGGGTTTATTAATTGTGCCAAATCAAATTTGTTTACCATTTCTTTAATGGAAGTATGGAATTTGGTGCTGACATTCTTGATGTGGATAGTGTGGAAGTAACAGAATAGTTGTATGTTCGAGGATGTTGGGGGGTCTCTCAATCAGATGAAATCCCTGTTGATTCGTACCTTGTTTGTTTGCTCTCGAACATGGGGTTTTACACATTTTACCTCTATTTTTTAGTTCCAAAACGCTTTTAGATCTTCTGTATGACCTTCTTGTAATTTTTTTAAGATACTTTGTGTTCAACATCGCGAACATAAAGAATTTTTTGTCTTCAATAAAACTTTTATTACTTATCCAAAAAAAATATTTCTTGACCAATTTTCCTACCAGAAAGTTTTGTTTTCAGGGTGCAAAACAGTTAACATTTATAAGAACCAAACAAAACTTTGTGATTTTTTCCATATATGTTTACATTGATTGCTTCTTGTTTTGTTTCTACTAGTAAAACCACAGCTCTGAACCCTTGTCTTCATGCACTGTTAAGGGTCTCTCCCTAATGTTCATGAAGTGCCTTGGTGTTTTTTTTTTTTTTCCTCTTGCAAGACCATCATAGAAGCATCCTTTTTTGATGGTTTGGCCTATCCTATCTTTTAGTTTTAGGACAAAATTACTGCTGACAATAATTAATAGTGTTGGCCAAGGTTTGCATTGGGTGAACCTGTTGTAACTAGTGGCTAGGTTTGGACTTGAAGTTTCACTTTTGTTAACTTCAAGGGCCAAGATATACTTTTCCTGACTTTAAGCTTTGGATTGTATAGAGGGCCTTGTTGGCTGTTGAACATAAATCCAAAATTGTTATATTATTTTAATTTATATTTAATTTTGATAGTGGTTTAAGTAATCAAATTAAGTTATTATTGTTGTTAAATTAAAAAAAAAAGTTATTACTGTTGTTTATGATATATTATTATATGATTAGATTTGATATAGTAATATGTGTACTTATTTATTGAAGCATTGATACAAATACAAATTCACTTTAATTGTTTCATTTTAACTCATGTTTAATGTTTATTTATTTATTTTTTAGGATGGTATTAGCAGAGATGAAGAGGACAACTATGACACTATCTACTGTTTTGAGTTTTGACAGCTGTGTATAGGTTTTGTATTTAATTTTGTATATCATATGTGTTTTGTGGTTTATGTTTTTCATAATTGTTATATTATATTAATCTATATTTAATTTTGATAGTGGTTTAAGTAATCAAATTAAGTTATTGTTATTGTTAAATTTAAAAAAAAAAAGGTTACCTTGAGCGGTCTAGGGATACTAGAATTCACTTCAATTGTTTCATTTTAACTCATTTTAACTCATGTTTAATGTTTTTTTATTTATTTTTTAGGATGGTATTAGCAGAGATGAAAATGACAACTCAGACAATAACATAGAGGTTGAAAACAACTTGGAGAGTGACTCAGAGGAAGACTAATATAGATCTTGTCATAGAATAGTTGTTTAAGTTTAAAACAAAGTTGAATTTCAGGATTTCTTTGTATATTTATATTTTAAAGTTTGAACTTATATGAATTTTTATCTTTCGATGGATCAATTTTTAGTAATTATTGTACTATTGTAACATGATGGTTAAACAAAAATGATATAAAATAAATTAAAAATAAACAATAAAATATTTCAAAAATTATATAAAATATTACCACTGATGACATAAAAATTTGGTCATAAATAACTTTATAGTGATGACAAAGTCCCTCACAATTAATAGAATAGCGACACCCCTAACCTCTCGCTAAAAATAAGTTGCGAGGGGTTAAAAGTCCTCACAAATAAATTTTAGCGATGTTATTATTGTGAGGGTATAAATGTCCTCACAAATAGTTATTAACGATGACGGTTTCTCCTCGTTAAAAATAAGTTGCGAGGAGTTAAAAGCCCTCACAAATAAATTTGAGGGATGCCATTATTGTGAGGGTATAAATGTCCTTACCAATATTTATTAACGATGACTGTTTTCCATTGTTAAAAATAAGTTGCGAGGGGTTAAAAGCCCTCACAAATAAATTTTAGAGGTACTATTATTGCGAGGGTATAAATGTCCTCACAAATAGTTATTAACAACGACTGCTTCTCCTTGCTAAAAATAAGTTGCGAGGGGTTAGAAGCCCTCACAAATAAATTTTAGCGGTGCCATTATTGCGAGGGTATAAATGTCCTCACAAATAGTTATTAACGACAGCTGCTTTCCCTCGCTAAAAATAAGTTGCGAGGGTTAAAAGCCATCATAAATAAATTTTAGCGATGCCATTATTTGTCACTAAAAAGTATGTCGTCAATTTGGAATTCGCAAATAACTAATTGCGAGGGTATAAAGGTCCTCACAAATAGTTGTTAACGACTATTATTTCCCCTTGCTAAAAATAAGTCGTCGACTTTTCTCGTCGTTTGGTAATATATTTGTGAGGGCGAATTTGTTCAGTAGCGACGGTAAATTGCCCTCGTAAATTATTTATTTGCGAAGGTATGGTCGCAAAATCCTTTTTAGTGACAAGTGCAAATACGACGGCCTTCGAGGGCCAAATGCCCTCGCTAATAACCTTTTGCGACGATATTTGAATTTTTGCGAGGGAATATGGCCCTCGCTTGTAGACTCTTTTCTTGTAGTGTTTTTACTAATTACTTCTTGTTGAAAGTATGCTAAAACATACTTGTACTTGGAAAAAATTAGGTAGCATGGAATTTAGAAAAGGTTAGCAATTCGTGTTCACATGTTGAGTTCATAACTATTTGACTACTAAGAAATAGGTTCCAATGGAGCACTGAGATATATTGATATATGCTGGTAGATGTTTGGCATGATAGATGACAGATTCACCATCAATTCGATTGGTTTGTGAGTTGATTAATGTGGAACATTTAGGGTGCACAAAATGAATCGTTGGTAGAGCATTTATTTTAGGATTAAGCACTTGAAGCAATAATTATGAATGATTGAGATTTAAAGTTGAAAAAAACAACCTTGAATTTCAAACATTGAATAAAAAAAGTATTAAAAAAAATTTCAAATTAAAAAGTCAGAATGATGAATAAAAAAAAAAAATTGTGAGAGGGATGGGAAAAATTGCACCGGGTGCAACCCATAGTTTATTTGTCACAACCCAAACATGTACTTCAGAATTTAGAGCATGACCAACATGTTAATATTAAGTTTACCTTAATACTAGCACGAACCAACCTAAACTGAAGGTGCTTATCAAGAATTGTTTCTTGTATTCCAGCTTATTTCTTGCATAAAAACCACAATATATAAAAATGATGAAAACCTTGAAACTTCATTTCATTTGAACTTTGAAAGATTACCACTTGGCTGAAACGTTAGCTATTCCTGTAAATAATATATAGCTAAATTTTTAGCAAAACTCTTATTACAAATCTAACCCTAAAGACATACAATTAGGGTTCAAAACAAACTAAGGGTCTGAATTACATTTGTGCTCAAGAATTAAGTACATCTTGATTCCTCCTATACAACAAAAGAGCTAAACTACTATACAACAAAAAAACTATACATTCTAACAAACAAAAATCATAGAATCCTTGCCACCTTTAATACTCTCGCTACTTTCAAGAAGAACCTGTGCATTGAAATATAATAGGGTGAGTTGTGAAACCCAGTAAGGTTTTAAGCTTCATGGGCTTTTAATAAGAATGCATGTAAATGAAATATTTTATGGATATGCCAGCTTTGATAAAATAGCCTTCATACTATTCACGTCGTTATTAAAATAACTTATGAACTTTCAAATAAAAATACTTCATTTTCTTTTCATATAATAATAAAAGGTCATAATAAGGAACTTAAATATAATTTAATAATTTTATCTTTGAATAGACTATAAAATACTTAATCATAAACTTATCATCAGACTTATAACACATTTAACATACCTTTCTTATCATCGTACTTTTCTTATAATTTCCAAATAACTTAATAGTTCATTTATAATACATATTAGTTAATCTAATTCTAAGTCTATCACAACTTTGGGAGGCTTTCAGCACAATGTGTTAGGCATCCAGCATTCCCCACAATGTTAGATAATCCTGGAATCATATCATAATACATATCTTCAACCATGGGGGCAGGTTGGCATCCTTCACAAGTTGGTCGTTACCAACAAGGGCGGGTACAGCAGAGCCAGTCTCACTTTTAATGGCCAATCAGAATCTCCATGGAAATATTAGTATTATAACCCTTACTAGCTGAGTTTAGAACATAATAATGGAATAACTGAAAACTATATTTTCCTGATAACTTTGTTTTTACATAAATGTTTCACAACAATAGCATATCCACTTCATTCTTAAATATTATGTTCGTGATATAAATAATAGTATCAATATACTAAAATTATCATGTATATAAGATTTACTTAAATTATGCTTATATGTAATATCTCTAATTAAAAGGTTTTAATGCATAATAGTTTTCTAAACAATTTTAATACTTACGAAACGAACATGTCACATATCTCTTACCTGAAAATAGAAGACATGAGAGTTGTACAAGAGGAGCTCAAGTGCCCATGTTCTCGTTCTCGTCACCTAAATGAAAGACCAAAACTTATTACTGACAAACTCTTCCTAAGTATTTAAATTTATACATTAATCATAACCTAACTCTCAAACTCAAGAAAATCTTAATTCTCATCACACAAGGTTCCTCAAAGTAGATGATACATTCATCAAACACATTATATACCCAAACCATAGAGAAAACAAGGCAGAAAAATTCATCTATGATCTAGATATACCAAAAGATAAGAATATTAAATTATAGCTCAAAACATTTACTCTAATTTCAAAATTAAATCCACAAAGTTAGGTTTATCATATGCTGTTCACTGCTCCTTCAGCAGCATATGTCTCATTTGTAAAATACAAATCGGCTATCCATACACATCCAAACATCATGAAATTTTACAGTACCACTCCCCTAGATGTCTAGTATATACCATATAAATTTCAGAGTCAAAGAATAAAACCATGATTTATTAAAAATCATACAAGGCAGAATGCTCAAATCTGTCCTAACATAATTTCTTGCAACTTAAAAATTAAACCATTATTTTTATATTCATCCAAATGCTGTGAGACCACTTCCATAACAACCATGTGTGTCTTAGAATTCGTAAAAACTACTCCTAGCATTCTAATTCATAGAAAATGATTTAATACATATTTTTCTTGTTGTAGACATCAAATCTGTCACAGTGACAGTTTCAGCATATGTTCTTACAAATTCATCAACTAATAGCAATTGACCTTCATTTCAATTGAGTATTTTTATACCTATACTATATATGTCAAAATACGTTAATAAGCATCCAATAGACCATAATATCATCAATCTTTCAAATTACTAAAACATAATCACAAGTTCAGCTTCTAAAATCAGATTAGAGAATAAAGAAAGGAAAATAAACAAAACAGTTATACTATCAAAATACACAAAATCAGATGAGGTTTAATTTACTTACCCACAAACTTTGAAGCTGAAACCTTAGTGTTAGGCTCTTAATTTCTTCTTAGAGAGAGATGTCTATGACTTTCGATGAGAGAGTGAGAGAGAGGAGCTGCCGTGTAAGAGAAAAGGAAGAAGAAAGAAAAAAGAACAAAGAAAAAGGAATAGAGAAAGAAGAAAAAGAGATGAACTTTCTGGTGCAGCCAAGAGAACATAAGGGAAATGGACTTTGTGGTGGGGCACGGGTAATTAGAGTGTCCACAGGAACTCGAAAACTGACCCACTTGTCCAAACTGCACAGGCCGACCCGAAAATCGGCTAACCCGAAAACCGGCCGACCCGACACCAGTGACGGTTAGAGACGGGTCTCCGCCACCAAAAACCGATTTAGGTAGGTCAGATGGTGGGTTTTCTTCTTCAAAACCCAATATACCCGATCCAATCGACGAAACCCATGAAAGAAAGCCGGAGATACGTAGATCCATTCAGATTCATCAATATTCCGATGAAGGTTTGGTGTTTTTGGTTAGATTTGGCGAAGATCTAGGTTTTCTTCCTTAGATCCGGCAGTGAGATGAAGATTTTGCTTAGATCTACGCTTGATTCAGCGGTGAGATGAAGATTGTGCTTCGATTTTCACTTAGACCCAGTGATAGAGATGAATTTTTCGCTCAAATTTGAGCTTGATGTGATGGTTTTTGCTTCGATTTTTGCTTAAATCCAGTGATTTTCACTCAAATCTGGGCTTGATGCGGTGATTTTGAGCTTCGATCTGGCGAAGATCTGGTGCTTATGCTTCGATTTTTACTTAGATTCGATGACAGAGATGAATTTTTCTCTCAAATCTGAGCTTGATGTGATGTTTTTGCTTAGATCCGGTGATTTTCGCTTAAATCTGGGCTTGATGTGGTGATTTTGAGTTTTGATCCAACAAAATTCTAGTGATTGTAACTTAGTACTAGGCCAACCGACCCGACCGTTGTTCGCTGGAGTTCAATCCGACTCGACCCGAAGTCATCTGTGGTCGGTGGTGGATCGTTCAGCCGTCCACCCAATGTAAGCAAGTCGGTTCTGGGTTGGGCATAAACCCGACCCGTGGACACCCCTATGTGTAATGCTAAGGAAAAAGGGTTGGTGAGTCAACCTTTAACTTTCAAAAATTTACTTCCCCCCCCCTTATAAGCTTATATTCTAGAAAGGCCCAAACAACAATATGACTTTACATATAAACCCTTACCTTTCTAAATTCTTTTCCATAACATTAAAAAGAGTATATATGTTTTATAATATCACAATATCAAAGTTTTATGCTCTTAAAGTAATTAAGATACTAACAAGCATATAAATCCATAAAATTAATTATACAATTAGGTTGGGGTGTTACAGTATTGCATCTGATCCAAATTCTTTATTTTATGGACCGAGACCAAATCAGCATGATTCACAGTGAAGTCTACTTACAAATTATGTGCTAGAGGAGATAACTTTGCAGCTGGAGAAGGAAATTCCAATAATATATAGATAGAATCGGGCAATGTCGAAAAGAATCTGGAACCTTAAAATTCCTAATATATCTAACACAAATGAAAGAAGATTTTTTTTCCAGTCTCTAACAATAGGAGAAATGGAGTCTTTGACTTGCAGCGAAATAATGGAATGGGCAATAATGGTCTCATGGTTCATTTAGACGGCAAGAAATTAATAAGTTGTATTATTAAGGATTCCAGTTGCATCAGTCTCAGATCCAATTTGCGCGGCTCTAACTAATATTCTTAATAGTTACCAGGAAGTCTACAAGGTTAGACTTTTGGCACAACTTGCAGTACAAGGAACCCAGTAAACAACTACGGTTGAAGATTATGCTTTGTTTATCTTTGGATTAAGTTTAATTATATATGTTGTTCAACTGGCACACATGCAATTTAAGATTTGCTGGCAAGTTTGTCATGATACAATTGTATACCCCTATTTAATTAAAGGTTTGGCTTATAACTAAAATCTTCTTTTGTTTTAATGAAAAATGGTTACATC
Organism: Quercus ilex subsp. ballota; assembly: GCA_032727855.1. NCBI lineage: Eukaryota > Viridiplantae > Streptophyta > Magnoliopsida > Fagales > Fagaceae > Quercus > Quercus ilex. The sequence goes on along the minus strand of CM064913.1, from coordinate 54,049,728 downwards.
ATCCACTAACTAAATAAAATGTGAAAATTAAAACTCACTACCATTTGTTATCGTATATTTAAAACAAAATGAGACATTCAGTTAAAAAAATACTGGAGGTAAGTCAAACTCTTTAATTAACAAAGTTTTCTAACATTCAAAGTCAAAAATTAAGGAGAAAAAAAATTCATTGGTGGACCATTGATAGATATCAATTTCATAGTTTTAAAAGTCCATATATGATGAACAAAATACTTTGACTTTGTATGTGAAATCTATGTACACAAAATTTTGGCATTGTAAATGACTGGCTACATTCATTCGAATTTGATTTGTGTGGTCAATTAAATAAGACGACCTCCTACCTAATCTATACATGCATGCATACGAACAACCAGTAAGCAAATAGAGAAATCAACTACTTTAGCATTATCTCTCTAATTTTTCAAGTACAGGTTCCGGCTTCGATTCTTTGGTTTAATAATATGTGTGTATATATATGTATATATTTTAACTATACTCCACATAATTCTCTGTGATGTTATACTTATTTTTTCATCAAAAATAATATTGTGACTAATCAATTATTAGAATATATTATTTTCTTATACCTTTTATATTTGCAAAAGATCAAGGTGACTGGAGATTAGTAACTACTTAATCGTAAAATATTTAAATTTTAAGTTTTTTCGACTTTAAAAATTATATATAAAACTTAAGTTTGTTTATAAAATAGTAAACATATAATACCTGATTAACATAAAATTTGAAGTAGTCCAATTTTTAAAATGTTAATTTTATAAATTAAAAGTTATGAATTAGTATGATATTGGAATGGGTTGCATCAATTGTAATTTAATTCAAGTCAAAGCTAGTATAACTTTTTACCTACATAAATTTTTATATTATTTTAATATTTTGAGAATTCAACCTGAAATGGGTTCTATCGATGTAATTCAACAGTTGATTAAAATACTTATTCTATAAAAAAAAAAAATCATGAAATAACATTGCAATAATTATGATTATATATCCCGATTTTATTTTTCATATCCATAGTATCATTTATTTCGTGCCAAATTATTTTTTTGGCAAGGAATCTACTCTTTTGAAGAAACTTCCCACGTACAAGTGATTTAGATTTGCAAGGGTAAAATACTTGATCTTCATTAACAGCACTAGAAAATCCAATAAAAAGGGTATACATCATTTCAAGAGAATGATCTTTGTACGTCCAAATTCTACCAACTCTTATTGATAAAGTCATTTTGTGAAAATTGTATTCAACATTCTCTGTTTTTATTCCACACGTCATTTTGTGAAGTACTCTAGCGTTCCAATAAACCTACATTTCAACGCAATGAGTAATCTGAGCTGGTCTTTGACATAAATATTACATAAATAATCTTACTCAATGGCAATGCCACACCTCCTTCAACATTTTACATAGACCTGCCCATATTATCATTAAAAAATTATTATTGCTAGTCAAATATGTGGGAGGACAAGAATCCGAGAACAGGGACAAATGGAAGAATGCCAATATCAGAAAAACAGACCTCGAAAAGCATTGATAGTAAGTTCTCAAGAAAATATAAACAACTCACCACGTATACAAGGAGACTATAATGCCTAAGGATCCCTAGGTGACTATATAAGACAGAGAGGCCTCTGTGAAGAATGGATGAAACATCTGAAGAAAGAGAGAAATTGAGAACTGCCATTGTAACCTTAGAACAAGTGTAATTTGTATCTCGAACCAATTCCGAGGAATATAATACAAAGCAATCTGAGATTAAAATTGATCAATTTTCCTATTTTATACTTATTCCTAAGTACTTACCCTTTCATTTCAAGCTAACTCATTTAAACAAGGGTAACAAAAGTTGATTGGCATCCCATCTCTATAATTTAATTGTGTGAGGTAAAAAGCAAGTTTGACTTATTTTTCCCCGCCACAAAATCAACTAAGTAATTTGTATAGACTTTTTCACCCCTATTTCTAACTTAATTTATCATAATAATTAGGCAAGTTGAGAATTTCCCATTTCACAGTGAATTCGTGCCTCAATTGGATATTTAAAAGTAGGTGAAAGTTGATATTCAATTAGTCTTCGAGTAAACTAGGAGTGTTGGTTCCCATAATCTAGCTTACGAGTTAAGTTTCTGATGGACTTTAATAATTGCTTGAGCAAGTTTAATTCTAGATCTTCAACATCTTCAAGCAGCTCATTACGTGTACTTTTACCTAAATTACATGCACATAATTCTAATATCATGGAATTTGTCAATACAAGTTACTATATGACCGCAAGAATCTAACATTGACATTTTTTATGTGACAGTGGATAATAAGAATGACAATTTGAATATATCAAACAGATGAGAACAATATTGGCAAGACATTGAAAAACTATATTTTAATTTGTTGAATATTCTTAAGGTGTGTAGGGCTTTGATAATACTTATTAAAATTTTGATGTTGTGTTTTGATTGAGGCCATGATAAATGAAGACTCAATGCCAACTTTTCCAGAAAAATTATAGGACATTATCCCGTAAAATAAAATAAAAAAGCTGCTAGTTGTAATAATAAACAATCCCCAGATAATATTTCTTGCTCATTACAATTTTTTTTTTTTTGGGTCATTGATTTCTCTTTAACAACTTGAATGTTTTTCTTGGGGGCAGAAAAAATTGTGAGAACGTGAATGACTGAGTATTTTATTTGGCGAAGAAAACGACTGAATATTTAATAAAACACCCGCGGTTTCGTCCTCACTTTCGCACGACTTGCCTTTCACCAACGTAAGCGTCGACCAAACCAAACACCGGCCCCCAGCTCTCGATAGCTCTCTTTTCTCTCTCATTCAAAGACTATTTCTATGCCATCTTCTTGGTTTTGTTCTGATGAGAACGTGTCAACTTTCTTTCCCTACATAAACTAAAACTCTTCATAGTGCTCGATCATTCATGCTTTAGCTTTATTAATAGACCAAGTCTGGTTTTTTCTCTGAAAAGACTTCAAGCTAAGCAATGGCTTTGGTTTGGACCAGTACAGCTTCTTCATATTCATTGACTTCCGGATCATACATACTATTGGTATTGTTACTTCTGGGATTGAATTCCGGGAGCTGTAACGGGTTGGGGTCATTTGGATTCGACATTCACCACAGGTTTTCGGATCCGGTTAAGCAAATTCTGGGCTTTGAGGGGCTTCCAGAGAAAGGGAGCGTAGAGTACTATGTTGCTATGACTCACCGAGACAGCATAATCCACGGCCGTCACCTTGCTGCCAGTAACAACCAGTCACCGGCGCTGCTCACTTTCGCTAATGGAAACGGCACCCTCCTCATCAACAATTTGGACTTGTACGATCCTTAAGAGTCACTCCTTTTTTTTTCTTTTTTTTTTCCTTGGAGTTCCTGTTCCTTTTCTTCTAACTTTGTTTCTTCTAAATGGTGTTGATATTTTCAGTTTGTATTATGCTAATGTTTCTGTGGGGACACCAAGTGTATCATATTTGGTAGCATTAGACACTGGCAGTGATTTGTTCTGGCTACCATGCGATTGTAACAATAGTACTTGCGTAACCAGCTTACCAACATCATCTGGACAGGTTTGTTATTTATTATCTATAACTTATAGGCAATGATTTGCTACAAATTAAGTTGCAACAATTCTTGCTAAAATTTACATTTGTTAATGCCTCAAATAGACATCTGTCTAGACTTATATTTAAATGAAACTTCTACATCAAGATTAATTTTTTCACCAAATGACCACTTGATATGTCACGTCTCAAACCTGATACCCGAATTTGTGACCATGACCGGCATGTTAATATCAAGCCTAAATCTGGTATTAACAAGATCCAGCTAAACTTTTTACAAAAGTTTTTAAAAAAGCTTCTCTCTTTCTTTTTATCATTGTTTCTTTACTTAAATGATATAACTTTTCACTTGACATTCAAAGCATCTATACTATATTTAAAGAATAACATAATCCACAAGTTACTCAAATTCTAAATTTCACATAATACATCTCTTAATACTTTAAGGTACATAACTTTCATTAGATCCTAAAATACACAATACGACAAAGCTAACCATCAAATGTTAATTTGGAATCTATACTTTTAAAACTAAAACCAGTTCCTTCCAAAACTCGACTAAGGCTTCTTCTACTCCAAAATAAAACCTGTTGGCCGAAAGAGTGGAAGGAGTGAGCTACACAGCTCAGTAAGGGTAAGATACATAAGAATTTAATAAGAATGTATGTAAATCAAATCATTTCATTTTATAAATATTCAGATAGGAGAACATCATTTCATGCATAGTATTTTATACTATTCATAATAATAACTTCTACGCTCTTCATAGGAAAATAATTGTTCTTATTGGAATAATATTACCAAAACCTTTCAGATTGAATTTCTTTCATTTCATACAAAGTCACCAAATATAATATTGATTGTTTAAAAACAATATATATGTATTCTCATTACAAAATAATCATTTTAACTTAAATCAGATAATTGGGTTTGTCTTAAACTAGGAACATCTTACCGAATAAGAAAACTTTTCTTTATAAACTTCTTCTCGCAAAATATTATAACTTTCATGGTCATAAAACTTAGGGTGTGTTTAGTTGGGGTGAAAACAGGGAGGATGAAAAATAAAAAGAGGAAATAGGGTGAAAAATGTTATTTTTCACTGTTTTGTTGAGGAAAGAAACTAGGAGAGACAGAAAATAGGGGAGAAAGTTTTCCCTCCGGGCCCACTTTTTTTATCCTCCTAAATTGAGAGGAAAATGAGGAGGGAAAAGTGATAAGAAATGCATTTTACACAAATGCCCCCACTCTATTACGCTCACGTACCCCTTTCACTTTTCCACTATTACATAACAAAGACATAATAGTCAATTTATATAAACTATATTTATCATCCTCCCATTTTTCTCTCCAACCAAGTAAAAAGTTTTCCATCCTCCCACTTTTCCACCCCTCCAACCAAACATACATGAGAGAAAACAAAATATTTTCTATCCTCCCACTTTTCCATCCTCTCACTAATTTTCCAACCTCCCACTTTTCCACTCCTCTAACCAAACAAACCCTAACGTTTCATCAAGAACAGGTATCTAATAATTTTTTAACATAAACTTGAACTTTCATTAGAAGTTTTATCTTTATAGAACACTAAAACATTTTCATCAGATTCTTTATCTTTAAAGTACAACAGAATTTGAGAAACTTTTATCTTTAAAGAACAACTTTTCTTTTCATCAAAAACTTCTTCTTTCCATGAGAGCTTTTATCTCTTCACAATGCATTTAAACAAAATCATTCTCTCATAATTAATAACATAATATAGCTGTTCATAAATAATGTGCGTACCCAAAACGAGATTAACAGACTGACTCGCTCTTAGGCTCACAATCTATTTGTGATGTGGGCTTTGGGTTTCCTACCTTGGGTGATTCTAGCTCAGAGACTTGACCCAATCTTGCCAACCTTGGTATTCCTTTTCTCTCTTTTTAATGACTCTGCTGCCCTCAACTCTAAGCTTCCTTCAGAACCTTTCACCAACCTTTTCTCTTCTTTAGCTTCTCATATTTATAGCCCAAGAATTAGTGGGGAGTTATGATTACTCTCATTGTTAGTGGAAAAGGGGGTCCAATGTCGTTAACCTTAAGTGGGCATTTAGTTAGGAGTGGGGTGTGGTAGGAGTGGATTGGAAGTGGTTCCCACTTCAGTATAAATGCTCGGCAGATACACTTCCCAAGGTGCAACTGGGCATCCAAAAGGCAATAGCCCTAAACCATTGTCTTCTTGCCCGGGAAGTGGCTTACCGAGCAAGGCCCAAGTGGGGAAGCTAGGTGCGTGCCAGCTAAGGTTATTTGCTCATTGACCTCGAGGCAACATGAGACCTGAGCTTGTAGCTATGTTGGGCTTGGGTTTGGGCCTTAGGTAGAGAGGATTTGGTGTTATGGGCTACAATGTTGAGTTAGGACCCAAGGCCCAAATGGGTCTGGGTATCTCAATGCCGTACAAATAGCATATTGGTTAGTCCATATTTGATAAATCTGTACTTATTTGGGAGGTTTCTAACACTACTGTGCTAAGCATCCAGCATTCTCTACAATGCCAGGTATTCCCGGGATCATATCATAATACATATCTTTAACCATGGGGGTAGGTTGGCATCCTCCACAAGTTGGCTGTTACCAACAAGGACAGGTACAGTAGAGCCAGTCCCACTTTTAATAGCCAATCAGATAACATTTACCACAGAAAGCCAGTAATTTAACCCCTACTAACTGAGTTTAGATCACCAAAGGACATAACTCGAAAACATTTAATACTTATACATCATATTGAAATTCATAGTTTGCATAACATTTCATAATAAGAGCATTTTCATTGTTCTCTTTAAATGTTCACGGAATTAGTAATAGCATCAATATGCTTAAATTATATACATAAGGTTTCGAGAACTCATAAACATATCTTTGTCTGAAACATAATTATATGTCATATCTCAAATTAAAAACCTTTTAATGCATAATAAACTTTAAAATAACCTCATGACTTACCAAATGCCCATATAACTTACCTCTTACCTGAAAGCAGAGGAACCCAGAGCCTAAAGTTGAAGGAGTTCAGACTTGGGTACTGTAAGGTTGAATTTAATCAACCACCGTGTTGGCTTTATTCCGTGCCAAATTTTCTTATATTTTAGCAATTAGTAACCCTGTATTTAGGTGGGAATCATGTAAGGCCAGTGAGTGAGAGAGTGTGAAGAGATTCTCAAGATTGTGCAAGGATGCAGAGACTCACGACTGGGACTCGCGGGTGACTCACGACTGGCAAGCCGTCAACTGCAGCACACGAGTGAAGTATGCAGAGAAGATGAACAGTCACACCAGTTGGAGCATTATAGGACAAAAAGTTTAGCCTGGCCATTCTGTTAGCTCGCGACTTGAACTCGCAACTCAATCAAGTTGCAAGGCCAAGCCGCTAGCCAGCCCTATTTTGAAAAAAATATGACTTTTCACATTCTATTCTCACCCCAATATAAATACTCTTTATACCCACGAAATATAGAGAGCTTCCAGAGAGAATTTTGAGAGAGAAATCCTAGAGAAAAACAAGATTGATTCATCCACAATCTTTACATAGAGACTCCTTAAATTTCTCTACTCTCATCCTCTCCATTGTTACATCCTTGAGAGGTTCTTACCCAAATCCTTTTTTCACCATACCCACATCTGTGAGAAGGCTATTTGGTGCTTTGGGAAGCAGTTAGGAAGGAACCAATGATTATTGGTTGATGCTATGGGCTATAGCGGAATCTGGTAAGTTAAAGAAGACAAAAGTTCAGCGCAGCCTTGTTGGAGCAAGAAGTTTGGAGGGCTTAGGTATACTGGGTAGATTAGGCTTGGAGGGTCTTCTGTTGTTCATGTATCTCAACTTCATTCTTTAGTGGATTATTGACCGCTTAGAAGACGGCGGAGAGGTTTTACGCCGAGAGTTTCGGTTTCCTCTTCGATAACACATCATTGTGTTGTCCTTGTGTTTGCATCTCTCTTCCCTTAATCTTTGCAATTTAATTTCTATTGTGAATGTGATTTTATTTGGTTTAGATTATTTATCAATTTTGGTATAAGCTTATATTCATTTTCCGCACATACATTGTTTGATATTAAGTTTGAATTGGTATTTTGTAAATTAGGGGTCTAAACGTTCATAGTGTTTTATACACTATTCGAACATTCAGGTACTGGTAACACCTAAACTAAAATCAAAACTTATTACTATCCATAATTCTTTATCATCAACTTACACATTTATCTCAAAGCCTATCTCTTAGAATCAAGAATCAATGAAATCCTAATCCCACCTCAACGAGGTTCTCCAAACACAAAATACATTCATCAAACAACATGATGTACCAAATCATAGAAAAACCATTGTTTTAATGTTCATATTCAAATCATGTCAATTGGCTTTAAAATCAATTCAAAACATATTTGAGATTGTAAGCAATGGTGCATGCATAAACTTACACAAAGCAACATACAACATGAAAAAACAACTTCATAAAAACAATAGTTGAATGATTTAGAACTCCTCTTTTAGAGTACTAAACCTTAAACCAAGTTATACAAAATCTATCTATGATCAAAACATACCAAAAGATAAGCATATTAAATTATAGCTCAAAACATTCACCCTAACTTTAAAATTAAATCCTCAAAGTCAGAGTTATTATTGACTGTTTACTGCTCATTTTAGTAGCATATGCCTCATTTGTAAAATACAAATGGGCTATCTATACACATCAAATCTTCATGAAATTTTACAGAACCACTCCTTTTTATGTCTAGTAAATACTACATCAATTTCAGAGTCAAAGCAGAAATCCACAATTTATTACAAATCATACAAGACAAAATGCTCAAATCTGTCTTGCCAAAATTTCATGCAATTTAGAAATTAAACAAATATTTTTATATTGATCCAATGGCTGTGAGACCACTTCCATTTAAACAATATGTATCTTAGCATTCATAAGAACTACTCCTAGCATCCTAATTCACTGTATACAATTTAATGAATGATTTATCATACATAAACATAAAATCTGTTACAGTGACAACTTTGCAACATTTTTTTGTAAATTCACAAACAATTATCAAACGATGGTATTTTCATATAGGGATTTTTATATACTCATTAGACATGTCAAAAAACACTTATATACAGTCATTTAACCATTTATAATAAAATTAAATACAAAGTAGCATCAGAAGTACTCATCCTAACTTTTTCTTACTTCCTTAATCATATACAATCATTAATTAGTAAAAACCCTAATCTACCTTCAACAAATCACCAACACAATTTCAAAACTTCTTAAAACAACATATATATATATATATATATATAGACTTACAAATTCACGATTTCTTAATTTTACAATCCACAACTTTTAGCTTCTAACAATCATATTAGAGAACATAGAAGTGAAACTAAAGCAAACCATACCACCATTAAAATACTCATAACAGAAAATAAACATATATACTTACCCACAACTGAAGTTAAAACTTTAGTAAGAGTTTGATTCCTTCTTAGAGAAAGATATATGGTTTTGGTGAGAGAGGAATGGCTATTGGTGAGAAAGTGAGAGAGAGGTGCTGCCGAATAGAAAAAAGAAAGAAGATGAATAGAAAAGAGCAAAGAAAGAAGAACAAAGGGTCTTCTGGTACAGCCAAGAAAAGATAAGGGAAATATCTTGGGTGGGGCATGTGTTGGTCAAGAGAAAGAGGGTTGATGGGTCACCCTTTGGACTTTTTTTTAAATTTTCTCTCTCCCCCCCCCCCCCCCCCTTCCCCCTTATAAGCTTATATTCTAGAAAGGCCCAAACAACAATATAACTTTGCGTATAAACCCTTACCTTAATTACTAAATTAAACACCAACGACTATATATCTAATGACTTAACCACTTAATATAATTTTGTACATACTTAGTATATATTTATAATACAAATAACCCTTCATTTTTTTTTTTAATAATCTTTACAATTCTTATTCAAAGGCATTATAAAATAGTATGGTTATTAAATACTCTACTATTAATTATAAAAAGGAAGTGGCTTAAAATAATAATTAGCTACTCAAACACATTGTTTAACTATAAAGTTGGGTCGGGGTGTTACATGACATGGCTGCATTTTACAGGAGTTGTTACAATTTAGTTTGCAACCAATCCCCTTTCCCATAACATATTTGCTTAGACTCATGGATTTCTAATCTTTGAATTATATTTTTACTTCCACTCAGTTTGTTTTGGCGATAATATTTTCTAGAAAATGAGTCGTTACTCAAAAAGTATTTTTTATAAAACTATCTTATTTTCTTATGTTTGGTGGCAACCTTAAATGAGTTGAAAAACAATCTACTAACTTCCCTTATTTAGTTTGTTGTGAGATGAAATTATTTTCCAAAAGTAGAAAACAATCTCTAAAAATAAATCATATATTTTTAGTTGACTAAAAATAATTTTTCTTTTACTCATTTTTTTCAAATACTACCAAACACTAAAAAGCGGAAAACTATTTTTACACAAAATTTTTCATTGAAATAAATGGAGTGTTCAAGTATTCCTATTTGGAATCATTTATTGTGTCATTGTGATATCTTTTTCTTCTAAAAACTTTGTGTATATATATATATATATATATATATATGTATGGTCTATTTTTGTTGCCCAAGCCCAAAGGATATGGGTTAAAGGCCCAACGAACCCAGAACAATGAATTTGTAGAGAGTGGATCAAAAGAGCTGGGCTGGTTATGAAGCACAGAACAGTTGGCTAGGTTACGTGCGGTGATGATAACGTGAACTGAAGCTTAGATAGCTCTATGAATGAATGTCCGAAGGGGCGTTTTATTGAATGAACCGTGATTACAATATTCAGAGCTACAGTAAAGCTTTTCTCTCTCTTTCTCTTTCTCCTCCCCTATCCCCTATCATCAGGGACCCTTCTTCTTTATATAGCATTCCTTCCTATTATCTCCATCGTCCACTTGTTCTTCATCCACGCATCCACTCAAGTGCATGTCACGTCGTGTGTCTACTTTATTTCTTTGTGAGTGGCGGTAGCTGAGGTTGCACTGTTCAGGGGTCTTCTCCACATAAATGCGGCCAGAAAAGCTGTTGCAGCGCATTAAATGTGATGGTACCAGCTTTTCCTTCAGATATTTTTTAGTTCTGATCATTTCCGGATCCACCCAGGATCTATCATTGCCGTTGGGACCGTTGGGAAGATTAGTCGGACCTTCCACACGTTCGTTTGATCAAGGCTCATCATAGCCGAGGAGCAAGACATCCTCGGACCAATGGTGACCTCTTCGGACGACACTCCCCTTCTGCTTCTGGGCTTCCTGCTTTAGATGGGCCGCCCCAACCACCTATTAATCCTCGGAAATACAATAGTCCTTAACAGGCAATTCCGGGCCCGTTAGGTAGCTTTGGGCTTTTTTCCCCCCATAATATATATATATTGCTTTAAAAGAATGACAACCAAAGAAGTTAAAAAATAAATAAATTACATATAGGACAAATAGAAAAAACCAATATTTTATAATATAAAAAGTCTAAAAGCAACCCATCAGAGGTTGCAAAATTGTGTAAAATACAAAAAGTGGTTAATTTTACACATTTGAACCAAAAAAACACCAACATCAGTGCTTACAGAATTGTGCATATATACAAAAGTACTACAGTAACTGTGTATATATGCATGGTTACTGTAACTTTTTACATATTATTTAATTTTTTTTTTTTTTTTTTTGGTGGTGAAAAACTGATTCATTAAAAACTAAGAAATAGAGACAAGCTCAGTACAGACCCTATTAAAACCCATCCCATAGAGGTCATCCTCAACAACATCAATTAAGTCCACAGGCGGACTATCAAAAGTAGAAAAATCAGCATCTATACAATAGCTCATCCTATCAAGACTATCTGCACACCTGTTCGCCTAACGGAAGCAATGCTTAATACAAACGTGTGGTATGTGAGAGATTAAGAGTCTGCAATCATCCAATAAAGGAGATATGATGTTATTAACATATGAGGGGTTTCCTAAGGCATCCACAATAGACTTGGCATCAAGCTCAGTTTCAAGAGAAGTAATGTTGAGGTTGCTGCATAGAAGCAGGCCCTCCCTTAATCCCCACAGTTCAACGGCAAAGCTATTTGTTATGCCAATACTCCTACTAAACCCAATAACCCACCTGCCTACATCATCCCTGACCACCCCTCCACAACCTGCCAAACCGGTGTTGCTACAATAGGAGCCATCTGTGTTGAGTTTCCACCTGCCTTGTACCGACTTCTCCCATCTAATCCTCATCATGACATTACGAGTCAGCAACCTTGGAGAGGAAAGGCAATGATAGAATTCTAAGGCTTGATTAACAATCATCAAAGCAAGCTTTGGGTTCGTGCTTTTACCATTGAAAACCAAGTTGTTTCTACTCTTCCAAACATTCCACACAGCAAAGGGAAAAACAACTTTCCAAGGCGGGTGAGTAGCACCTAAATTGTGCTTAAGTTTACTATTTAACATAAGCCAATCTTAAAGGTTGCTCCTCCAAAAAGCTTGATTAGTTGGTAAGACCCCTAGCTGGTTCCACAAGCCTCTTAACAGTGGGTAGTCCCTAAGTGCATGCAAAATGCTTTCAGCTCCTTCTTGGCATAAAGGGCATGTAGTATCATGACTAAAACCCCTCCTTTCAAGGCAAACCTTAACTCCAATGCTATTATGTACGCATTTCCATAGAAAAGTTTTAATCCTTGGAAGAGTATTCACTTTCCAAATCCAATGCACTGAGAAAGTTTCTGTACATTCAGCCCCCATGGCAATCCTATATGCACTTTTCAAATCAAAGGTGCCTTTGGGAGACCCCGACCAAGCCAACTTATCAACATTTCTACTCAAAATCATCATTGGGGTAGCTTGAATAAACCTTTTAACATCCAGGGGCAGCTCAAAGGGGATCTTTCCCCAATCCCAACCTGTATCCGTCATAAAATCTTTAACTTCTAGATGACTAGCCTCCCTTGTGATAGGACCCTAAATCAACTCTCTAAGAGAACCTATATTTGTCCACTTATTTTGCCACACATTTAGCCCACTATTTCTACCAGCCAGCCACCTGCTACCCTTATTGAAAGTATCCATACCTTTTTTCATAGCAACCCATATGTGGGAACAAGGAAGCCTATTGGCATTTGCAACCACTCTTCTTCTCTGATTGCAATATTTCAGCTTCAGCACTCTAGCCCAAGGGGCCTCCTTTTCAGTATGGAGTCTCCAATTAAGCTTGGATAAAAGAGCTATGTTCTTGCCCTTCACTGATTGAAGCCCAAGCCCCCCTTCCTCCTTAGACTTTATCACCTTATCCCAACCAACCCAATGCATCTTCTTGGCTACCTTCGTCAATCCCCAAAGAAAATTTTGGTTAACTATATCTAACCCATCCAAAATTCTGCCAGACAAATAAGTACACTGCATAACATACGCAAGTATAGCAACCAAAGAAGCTTGAATGAGAACAGTCCGCCTTGCCAAAGAGAGCATGTTAGCCTTCCAACCCGAGTGTTTTTTCTTTACTCTATCAAGGATGAAATTATACTCCTGAGATGAAGAGCCAGGATGCTTTAGAGGAAAACCAAGATATTTCCCCAAGAAAGGAGTGGACGCAAAACCAAGTATGTCACATGGTGATTCCCTTGTGTCCCTATCTACATTTGGAGAGAAATAAACTCTCGACTTAGCTTCACTCACAGATTGTCCAGATAATTCACAAAACTCATAAAGAACATCTCTAATGGCGGAACAATTAACCCAATCCGCTTTAGCGAAGAAGATGAGATCATTCGCAAAAAGAAAGTGAGAGAACTCAAAACCACTTTGAGAGGCTTTGACTGGCTACCATGTCTTCATATTACACTTCTCTTCTATTAGTTGCCCAAGATAATTCATGCAAATGATGAAAAGGTATGGAGAGAGTGGATCCCGTTGCCTTATCCCTCTCGAAGGTAAGATCGGATCTAAGGCTCCCCTATTAAAAAGGATGGAAGTGGGTACCGTCGACACACAACTCATTATGACATCTATGAGCTTCATGGAAAAATTAATCCTATCAAGCATGTTTCGAATAAAACCCCACTCAAGCTTATCATAAGCTTTCTCCAAATCTATCTTCAAAGCCATGTATCCCGTCCTCCCTTTCTTCTTCCCAAGGGAATGAATTATCTCTAGAGCAATGATGACATTCTCAATACCTTTTCTCCCCGGGACAAAGGCCATCTATAAGGGAGATATAAGCTTATCCAAGAAAGGTCTCAACCTAGCCACAATAATCTTGGTCACCACTTTATACACCTTATTACAAAGGCTAATAGGTCTAAAATTTTCTAATGTCTCAGGGCCTTGGATCTTAGGAATCAAGGCAATAAGAGTTTTATTTTAAGTGCTCAGACATTTTCCCACTCCTAAAAATCTGCTTAACTTCCTCAACCATTAAGCCTCCCACTACCGGCCAAAATTTTTGGAAAAACCCCACATGTAGCCCATCTGGACACGAGGCTTTAAAAGGTTTTAAAGACCACAAGGCAGCCTTAATTTCTTCTTCAGTAACCTCTCCACCAATGCTCTCTCTATCCCCATCCGAAAGTCGAACTAGACAATGCAAAGTGATAGGGTCTTCCCTTAAAGTACTTTCGTGAGATGTTGAGTATATCTCATTGAAACCCCTTCTAATAAACTCTTTAATATCGCTTTCCTCATGAATCCACTCCCTCACTGCATTTTTTATCGCCATGATCTGATTCATTTTCCTCCTAACCAATGTCGAAACATGGTAAAAGGCTGTATTGCGATCGCCCTAGACCATCCAATTAACTCGAGACTTTAAAGCCCATAACTCCTCCTCTTAATTGAAAACAATGTCAAGATCCCTAAGGAGCTCCTCTTTCAACTTAAGAAGAAAACTAGAAGGTTTGATAGCAATAGCCCTCTGAATACCATTGATCCTTGCCAGCAGAATTTTCTTCCTTGTAAAAATGTTCCCGAACTGATTCTTATTCCAAGCCATAGCATTCTTAGTGAAGCTATCAACGGCCTCAACAAGATTATTTGCACCTTCCCACGCTTTAGAGACAACGTCAGGGAAGGTAGGGTCTAACAGCCAGCATGTTTGGAACCTAAAAGGCCTCTTCTTCCCACCGCTTACCCTTGGTTGCATCTCTAACAAAACAGGGTAGTGATCAGAATGATACCTAGGAAGATGGGTAATTTTTGCATCTGGGTATAACAAGCACCATTGAGGATTCTCAAAGAACCTATCTATCATCTCCTGAATCAAAGCTTGAATTTCCCTTCTATTGGTCCAAGTATACCGAGGCCACACAAAGCCGAGATCTATCATATTGCATTTATCTAAACACTCCTTGAACAAAAGAGAGCTGTTCACACTCACAACTCTACCCCCAAATTTATCATCATTTAACAAAGGTTCATTAACGTCCCCTGCTATAACCCATGACATATTGTGAAGGTCTACTACTTTCATGAGATTATTCCACAAAATGTGCCTTTCAACACTCCTAGGACTAGCGTACACAACAGATAAAAGCCAAATTACATTAGAAATTCGTACCTTAACCGTGCAGTGAATTTCTTGCTCAGTGCTGGCCAGATGGCCAACATCAACTCTATCTGAATTCCATATCACCCATACTCCACCAACAAACCCAATTGCGTCAGTGCGGATAGCTCCATCAAAAGGAAACCTTTCAGTAATTTCCCTTCCTCTGTTACCCCCAACTCGGGTCTCCATTACCACCAGAATAGCCGGATTATGATTTTGAACTAGCTCCCTAACACGCTTTTGAAAGGAGGGCTTTGAAGCACCTTTACAATTCCAAATGATACAATTCATAAGGAAATAATGATCTTGTAGTGACTCAAAAAGGGGGGTCTTGCATTCCATGGAATCCCACATCACCTAGGGAAGCACATGAGAATGTGTTTATAAGGCATGGGCTCTTTTCAATGTGTAGAGGCCTTTTCCCCACTATTGTATACTTAGGGGAAGAACAAAATCGTGATGGATATGAGTCCCAAAATGAACAATATCTACATAGTTGGGGCGGGGTCGTTACAGATGCTGTAATGGGAAATAAAGGGGGTGAGATAACTCAATAAGTGGAATTCACTAACATTGGGGTGTGGGAACAAACCTTCAAATAAATAATTCTTACAGTAATTTCATAACTTGTAACTCATCAATATTTATCATTAAATATTTCATGTAAAAGAAAAAAAAATTTATATTGTGAGCCATCATAATATATACATATATACCAATACCATCACATACATAGTTTCCATGGCTTTACTCGTGGTCAACGTTTACGCCCTATTGACAGGGTTGTGTTGTCCCCTTTTTTGGGACTGGAACCTCCTTTTCATCCCTTTTCTTAAGGATGGCTCCTTTGGAACCTAAAGGTGCACTCCCTTGCTAAGGAGCTTCCTTTTTGGATCCTTAATAGTATACTCCCTTGCGAAGGAGCTATCAAATGTGCACTATCCCCTTTTCTGGGACCGTCCCTTGCTAAGAACTAGCTGCAGTATGATTGGATTAATCAAAATCGTTTAATTTTCAGAGCCATGCCCTAACCAGAAGTGTGGATCCCATACATGAGGACGCATGTGCTCGTAAGGGGGGTGGATTATAGTGACCCAAAAATGGAGGTCTTGCATTACATGGAATCCCACATCACCTAGGAAAGCACATGGGAATGTGTTTATAAGGAATGAGCTCCCTTCAATGTGTAGAGGCGTTTTCCCAACTGCTGTGTGGTATGAGGGAGAACAAAACTGTGAGGGATATGGGTCCCGAAGCGGACAATATCTACATAGTTGGGGCGGGGTCTTAACAAATCTGTGTTTGAACAATCATCAGAGGGAAACCCCAACATCTCCTTCCCCTTCAAAGTCCATTTGATCCGCACCTGCTGCAAGGCCCTTACTCCCATCACTTGAAGAGTAGTGAACAGATTGAATACCTGTATCAGCTTCATGTGTTCCTTCTTTGGTGCCGGAACATCCGCCAGGAAACCCCCACCAAATTCTCACTATTTTCCATACTGGTTCGGATAGAATCAGCCCCCCCCCCCCTCTTTCACACTCTTCTTCCACGCCTTCCTAAGCTAAAATCAAGTTAGGCTTGCACGACTCACGGCCAACTTGTTCACCATAATTTTCACCACTACTCCCTCTTCGATTCTGACCCATCTCTAACCCGGCAACAGCAACAAATTTAAAATCTCCAGTGTTGCTTGCTGGGTTGTGGAGACAACTTTCTCTTAATCTCCCTATTTGGCCCACTGGAACCAGCAACCCTCTCCATGCCAGCCTATATCCTTCTATTTGCATCCTGGTAACCGTTATTCCTCAGTTCCTAAGCCAGCACTTGGTCAAGTAAGGACCCATCACTTCTATGAGTTTTTGTTTCTTTCTTCCTGTGTGCCACGACCACCCATGGCCCATACGATCCTTCATGCACGTCCTTACGTACGGCATCGTAATCCTTGTCATGTGGTCCCATCTTTACCTCAGCGTTGTCAGCACCATGCACAATGTGTGAGCTTACTCCTCCAGCGCTTGCACCTCCCAACTCCGCTTCCTCACACGGCGGCACCAACCTAACAACAAAAGGATAGCCCTCTCTTTTATGACCCATTCTCCCACACTCAAAACATAAATTATGAATACTGTCATAGGTAACGGATTGCTGAAACTTTCCTATCATCACTGTAGTGATAAGCGACTTATCCACATCAACTTGGATACACAACCTTGCAAACTTGCCTCTAGTTTCAGTCGCAGTAAATGTATCAATCCTTAACACATTGCCAATAGCCTTTCCAATATGTTGGAGTGCCTTGGCATTATAATATTCAATTGGTAACCCACTAAGTCTTATCCAAACTGCAATGGAAGACACATTGGTTGATTCAGGATTGAAATCTAGTACCCATGGTCTGAGCGAAAGGAAATGGTCACCTATAGACCAAAGGCCTTTCTTCAAAACATTCTCAAAATCCTCTTTCAGTGACAACCTTGTGAGGAAGAAGCCATGCTCTAAATCTACCACGTCCAAACACCCTACTGGCTTCCACATAGACAATAGTTTCGCTTGAAGGAAATTTAATCCAACAGCTCTGCCGTATACTTTCACAATCAGAGCCCTCGCCCTTGGTCATCAAATCTCCTGCTTTAATTCCTTCAAAAACTTCATAGCTACCATACCTTGCCTGAGCGCTTCCACTTCATCATCCGACTCGGCATCGTCATCCATGAACTCCTCAAAACAAAAAGCTTGTGTGTATGCCCCTGGTATTTCACCCATAAGTTTGTCTTTGAAAGAAGCATTTTGGTCACCAGCCCCCCCCCCCCCCCCCCAGCAAAGCTAGGAGATGAAGAACCCGAGCTTTGGCCTTCACAAAAGCCAGCATGATTGACATTTTTAACTTTCTTATTGCTACGGGCAAGTTCCTCTTTTTCTTTGATGGAAAGAGAGCGTCTAGAGAGCATTTTTTTCTTTACTTCAAGCTATTATTATTGTTAATAATAATAATATTTTTTTTCTCTCCCCTCACATTCTCTCTCTTCCCCTGACTCTTTCCTTAACCCATAATCTCTGCAATTGATAACTCAGCATTGCCAATATCATTTTTCCCAGCACCACCACCCGCATCACTATAACCCAACATTGACAACCACACAGACCGACCACCACAAACAGGCTAACCACCGCAACTAAGTACTGCCAACCACACACAAACCCACCACCACAACACGAACACACCACAAAATCAAACATACCCGCACATGGACAAACCACAAAATCAACCAAAAATTGAACACACCCCCACATGGACACATCAACAAAGACAGAGAGAGCATTTTTGTGAACTTGTGGCTGTGGGTTGGTGCTTGGGTCGACTAGAACGATGCTTGTGGATCGTGGATCGGTGCTTGTGGATCGTTGATTGTGGATCATGGATTGGTGATTGTGATGCTTGTGGATTGTTGCTTGTGACCATGAGGGAGAGAGGGAGAGGCGATTTCAACCAAGAGGGGGGCGGGGGTAGGGAGAGGCGAGTTTCATCATAGAGGCAACGGTGTGAATGAAGAAAGAGAGTTTTAGATGGGTTAAAAAGTGACTAATGTGGGTGTTTTGTAAAAGTGAGTGTGTAAAATCGAAAAAAGTTTTTTTTTTTTTTTGGCAAAATGGACAAAAATTTTACATCCATTAATGCGGATGCTCTAAGATATCTAGAAATAGTGATTTAGTGGAATAACTTGCTCTCTTTAAATAGAAGAATCAAATTAAGTTTAAAAATCTCCACTTCCCATTGTACTACTAATTTTTTTTTAAAAAAAGGGTCTAAGGTATTGGCTTTAAGTGGAACGGTTTGTTGAGATTTTCAATATAGTGATTAGGCTTCTAAGTTCTAAGGTATTGCCTTTATTAAATCTAGTTAAAATTGTTGGTAAAAATATAAGACATTAGTCGTTTTATAATTAGAAAAGTCAATGATTTGTTAGAAGAGGTTCTAATTGAGGCATGGAGATCATGTACTACTCTTTGAGAAGATTTAAGCCATATGCAGTGGTCAAAATCAAAAACCAATAACACAAACCTTTCTCTTAAACTTCTCTCCTCCAAGATATAACAACCTAATTGTTTGACAAAGCCTAATCATCATACCTCTACCTCTCCCATGTTCGTGGAATTGACCCATTTCTTGCATCCAACACTAAGAGTCCTATAACACCATCAATTATAAATTAACTTAGATTCTTTCCTAATTAATATGGGAATAGGTTATTTACTGAAACAATAACTTCAACATCTACAGTCCTAATGCATCATCAACAAGCAATAAAGTTTCTTGCAACAGCAGTATCTATTGCGATCCAAATCAATGTCCTTCAACTAATAGCGACTGTGCATATGAAATTCTGTATTATTCAAACATGTCATCATCTGGAATCTTGGTAGAGGATGTTTTGCACTTAATTACAGATGATGATCAATCGAAAGTTGTAGATGCTCCAATCACTTTAGGGTAGGTTATTTTTCATTGCTTTCCTAGCTACCAAAATCTTTGGAAGAAATATTGTTTCAAGTGAACATCATACTAATTATATATCGTAAGCAATATCATTTCACAACAAAAAAAACTAATTCTATAGCAGTGGTTTTTTCCTAGCGGTAGTTTTGAAGACCGCCACTATAGGAAACCTAATATGGCACTTTTAGGAATTACCACAATAGGTAGTTTAACGTCAGCATTTTCCAAACCACTACTATAGGTACTCTATTGTAGCACTTTCAGAAACTGCCACAATATATTAAACAATTGTTAGTTAAAATGAAAAAATTATGGAATAGCTGATATTTCAGTAAATATCAATCATTTGGATGATAAATTTAGAGTTTGATATGGTGCTTTCCCTCTCCAAATAAGTGTAATCATTGCTGAGGGTTATCAAAGTGTTTTATTGCCTTAGACTTACTGAAACACCTTAGGGGAGGTAGGTTATCTCGGGATTATCATGATATCAAACACTTTTAGAGGGTTGGTGATATTACTAGAAAAAAAATTAATGTCTTTAGTATGGTCATTAAAAAAAAAAAATCATCATTGGTGGGCCAGCATTACTTTTTCTTTGATAATTTGATAATTAGGGGTGAGGGGATCTAATCATTGAAGTTGCTTCTTGTTAATACCTCCTAGTAAGATCATTTCGGCAAATTTTCATTAATTTCTGTGTAACCCTTGTGATCTAACCCTTTCATTTTGTTTCAGTTGTGGTAAAAATGAGACTGGTATTTTTTTGAGTGGATTTGCACCAAACGGTCTACTTGGGCTTGGAACTGATGACTTATCTGTTCCTAGCGTCTTAGCAAGTAAAGGGCTAGGTCCAAATTCTTTTTCCATGTGTTTTGGATCTGATGGGATTGGGAGAATAAATTTTGGAGACAATGGCACCTCGGAACAAAAAGAAACACCATTCATTGTCTCGCACACATAGTAAGTTGTCACTTCTTAATTTTGTAAATGCTGAAGAAAGATTATTTAGTTTATCAAGAAAACTGTCTTTGACTAGAACCTCATGCTGCTTGCACTAATTTTCCCTTGTAAACTTGTTACCAGTCCAACTTATAACATTAGCATCACTCAAATAAATGTTGGAGTGAATGTTTCTAAGATGGAGTTTAGTGCAATCTTTGACTCTGGTACATCGTTTACACACCTAACGAACCCAGCTTATACATTTATTTCTAAAACTGTAAGTAATTTAAATGACAACTTTTAGTTTTATATATCATTGGAACTTCATCTTATGGCAAATGAATGTATGTGATTTGTGTTACTTTGCAGTTCAATTCCCAAGTCACAGAAAAGCGAAATTTATCAAATTCCCAAATTCCTTTTGAATACTGTTATGACTTGAGGTATTTGGGGAAAACCTATTCTTATTTTGTATTGGTTTTCTCTTTTCAACTCTTAACTACTAATTAGCTCCACTTTAATTGTAGTGCAAATCAAACCTCACCTATGATCCCTATAATGAATCTGACAATGAAAGGTGGAGAACAATATTATCTCACTAATCCAACGACAGAAGCGTTCTCTTCAAAGGTGTGTCGTCGCACTTATTAGTGCTTAATTTAAGATCTTATTCTTGCCTATGTTATGCTGAAAATTGATGTTGTGGTCTCCAGGGTGGATATTGTCTAGCTATTCTCAAAAGTACAGATATAAACATCATAGGACGTAAGTATATATTTATCAACGACTACCCTGATTATAAACCAGTTTGTCTTGATAAAATTTCATTTTCATGCTTTATTTTGAAATTTTACATTTGTGCATTCATTCCTTTATAAAGAGACTATCAGACAGAGAAAACAATTAAAGTTTGGATGCTTTACTTAACCTTACTTTATTTGCAACTTTATTGATTATGAATTATGAAGTTGATAAAAAGCAATAAAGTATTTGAGTTTTCTTTTTCTTTTTTGGGAGAACAATATTACATAATTTCTAGATTGATGAATGTGATTTCTTGGGGTGGGTAAATTGCAACTTTTTGGTAAATAGGTCAGATCTACATATTTCAATCATCTTGTGTCCAATTAATATTAAATTTTCTAAATCATTACTATATTAACCCTTTTAATTAAGTGATCTCATCCGTGTTAAACCAACATTTCCACAATATGGCTAAAAAACATTATGCCAAGAATCCTATTAGCTGTCTCTAACTTAAAATTTTTTAAGTTTATATAGTAACACATTATCAATGGGAGGTTTAAACAACAGGAAGCTATTCATGGTTGGCTCCACTCTATGTTTTAAATAAGACTTTGGCAGGTGCAGAAGAAACCGCAAACATGGTTTTCATATAATCATTGCACATAGAACAAGCTACTATTTTCAACTTCTATTTTGGGAAAACCAACACCTGGATTTTCATGGTCTCTTGTGTCATTTAGCTATTATGTGTCCTAACATGTTTAAATTGAGAATTTCAACTTACAATATGGTTTTATTTATTTTATCCAGAAAACTTTATGACTGGTTATCGCATAGTTTTCAATCGCGATAAGATGATCATAGGTTGGAAGCCATCTAACTGTGAGTTAATTCAACTTTTTCTTTATATTGAATTTCAATATGCGTGTCAATTTTTTCTTTTCCTATTGAATTCATTATGACCATAAAGAGACATGGTGCCCACAGGTTACAATGATTCAAATTCGAACACTTTCTCTATCAGCCCATCGCACTCTCCTGCTGCCTCACCTAGCAGTCCGTCAGTCTCTCCTGCTACCTCTCCTGCTCTTGCCGTCAGTCCACAAGCCAAAGCTCCATCTAGTCATTCACCCAAGTTGAAGGCTTGTACTTGCACAATCATGATGATTTTTGTTTCATTCTTAGCTATTGTTTGATATCTTTTTATTTGGCGAGACTTTCTCGACCCTAGTATCATTATTTGTATTGAATTTAAAAGTTAACTCAAAAGAAATTGGAACCATCAATAGCTCACTAATTTTCTTGCTATATAAGTCCGTTTGGACTATATGTTTGTAATATCTACAATCATTTTTTTGGCAAGCTTCTTATTTAGTATGTTTGTAATATGTTTGAACGTGTTCTCTGGCAAGCTTCTTATTTAGTATTAATAGAGCGGGAAATATGCTCTCATTGAATAGATACCAAATAGTACTATTTTATTTTCTTGGTGACCAAACAGCTTCGTTTTAGGAGTTCTTCCTGTTCCTTTTCTACTAATTTTTTTTAAATGGTTTTGATATTTCAGTTTGTACTATGCTAATTGTTAGGTTCTAAGGAATTAGGAACTAATGTATTAGAACTTCATTTTGTAATGTTGACAAACCATGATCAAAACAGTTTAGTTCTATTTAGATTTGCTCAAAGTATACATTTTTTATGTAAAGTTGGAATCAAGTTACTATAGGATTTACTATGTAAACTTACTGGCTCGATCAATTGAGAATTAGACTCGATCAATCGAATGTCATGCAGATTGTTTTTTCTACAAAATTTCCAACTCAGCCCAAGCCCGTTTGACATGTAGGGTTTTATGTTTTGTCTTAAGTGTAAAAGGGAAAACCCTAGCCACGTTTTGAGATTGTTCTTTATGTTGTGTGTGTGAATCTTTTGTGAGATTTAAAGGTGTTTGCCTTCACACATACTTAGGGTTATCAAGAATCAAGACTATGTCATGATCTTGGTGATCGATTCAGTTGCAGATTCAAAAGTTTAAAGATACACAAGCGGGAGTGCTTGTACTTGCTGGGAATTCAAGAAAGAAGTAGTCCGTGGACTCGAAACTGTCACATGGTCGTGGTAGTAAGTTTACTACTCGAGGTAGTAATAGGATGTCAATGGTTTAAGTTGCTATTGTGTAAACTTCAATTCTTTCATAGTGGATTCAGTTTACCTTAAGGATAGCTAGGTTAAATTCTCCCCAGGTTTTTTACCGGTTTGGTTTTCTTGGGTCGTCATATTTTTGTGTTCTTTATTTTTCGCACTTTACATTGATATGATATATTTGTGTTAACGCAGATCTGATAATTTGACTAAGTAATCACTTGACCAATTAACTAGGTTAATCCGATTGTGTTTTAAGGGGTCTAAAAACGTACACTAATGTTTCTGTGGGGACGCTAAGTTTATATTTTTGGTAGCACTAGACATAGTTAGTAAAATTTAAAAAAATTTAAAAAATAAAAATTGTGAGGGGGATAAGGGAAATTGCACCGGGTGCAATCCATAGGATATTACTCCCGATCCAAATCCTTGATTTTATGAGCACGACCTCACTGAGATTAATTAAAAAATAAATAAACAAAATTCCACTGGACAAGCTCAGCTCCAAGGATCGGGTTTTATGGACAGAGACTAGATCAGCATGTTTCAAGTCTGCTTACAAATTATGTGCTAGAGGAGATAACTGTGTAGCTGGAGAAGGAAATTCCAATTATATATAGATATAATTGGGCAGTGTGGAGAAGAATCTAGAGCCTTGAAATTCCTAATAGTTTGGGCCATTTTAGCCATAATATATCTAACACAAATGAAAGAAGATTTTTTTTTCCCAGTCTCTAACAATAGGAGAAATGGAGTCTTTGACTTGCAGCGAAATAATGGAATGGGCAATAATGGTGTCATGGTTCATTTAGACGGCAAGAAATTAATAAGTTGTATTATGAAGGATTCCAGTTGCATCAGCCTCAGATCCAAGCTGCGCGGCTCTAACTATTCGTAATAGCTATCAGGAAGTCTTCAAGGTTGGACTTTTGGCACAACTTGCAGTACAAGGAACCCAGTAAACAACTAGGGTTGAAGATTATTATGCTTTGTTTATCTTTGGATTAAGTTTAATTATATATTTTGTTTATCTGGCACACATGCAATTTAACATGTGCTCGCAAGTTTGTCATAATACAATTGTATTCTCCTATTTAATTAAGAGTTTGGCTTACTTCTAGTACTTTTTTAACTAGAATCTTCTTTTGTTTTAATAAAAAAACTGTCATCTACTATTCCAAAAAAAAAAAAAAAAAAAAAAGGTTTCTCTGCCGGTAGGAAAGATTGGCTCTCTCTCTTCTCCTAGGCAGTAGAATTTTCTGTTCCTCCCAGTGAGGCTTCTTATTCCCTCAGTAACAAAGTTACGTGTAGGGATAGTGGGGTTTTTTCTTTAGGGGGTCTGGGAAACAGTCACTCTATTTACTCTTTTCATCTATCCATTATAAGCCATCTCTCTTTCTACGTCTATTTTCTCTTATCTCTTATTTGTTCGATTTTTTCATCACATCATGGATGATCTCACAAAACATTGGAACTGTCTCTCTCTGTCGAAACGGGAGGGAGATGACCTTTGCATCAAAAAAGATCGTCGATCTCAGGATTATATCATAGCTGCCTTTTTTCTCACAAGGAGGGCGCTGAACATGGAAGCAATGGCTAGGACTTTCAAACCACTGTGGCGGGCTGAGAATGGCTTCAAGATTCAAAGGGAAGGAGACCACAAAATTCTCTTTATCTTTGACAGTAAAGAAGATGTTGATAGAATATTATCTTCTGGACCATGGAGTTTTGACAAATCTCTCGTGGTCTTACAGAGATACGATAGGAATTCACCAGTTGAAGAACTTGGTTTTGATAAGGTGGATTTCTGGGTTCAAGTGCATAACATCCCCATCAGGTATAGGACAAAATCGGTGGCAGAGGACATTTGTGGATCTATGGGGTTGGTACATCACTCAGATGAGAATTCAGAGGGAGGGGGTGGAAGTTTCATTAGGGTAAGAGTTACCCTTGACGTTTATCAACCACTATGCAGAGGCCGAGTCATAAAACTCGAGGAGGGTGGGAAAGTTTGGGTGAATTTTAAATATGAAAGGTTGCCTAACATTCGCTATTGGTGCGGCTGCTTTGACCATAGCGACAAGGATTGCGATTTGTGGATTCAAAGTAAGGGTACTCTGCAACTCTCAACCCAACAGTTTGGTTCATGGCTTCGAGCAATACCAAGTATTTCTCCAAGAAACAAGGTGATAAGGGTGTCGGGTTTCTATGAAGGCAGGGAGGAAAACCTCTCCACGCGGTGGAGGGGGGCAGAGAAGCAGACAACAGTGCCAGTTGTCACGCCGAAATTTGGGAACCAATCTGAAAAGGAAAATCCAAATATGGAAGCAGTTTTTGCGGAGAATAATGAAATAAATTCCATGGAGTCTACGGTTTTAAAACAGAAAGGAGAGCAAGAAATAGGGGTGAGCGATATTTCTGGAGATTTTTTTTCCCAAAAATTAAGGGATATTGATAAGGAGATTGGTTATGATGAAAATCCCTTAACTTCAGCCCAAAAATCAACTACACGTAACAATCCTCTCCATGATGCAGCAAGCGACAGCCCATGCACCCTCTCTAATGAGTCACGTGCCACACCACAGGTTCACAAATTACCTTTGGAAAATATCTCTAATATTTCTAATGCCTCTGTTGCTGCAGATAAGCCCCCATTCCCAACAAGGAGACGTCTAACACGCCTATCAATCAACTCCCAAAATACTCATGATGACTGCATTGGCTGCAAGCGTTTAGGTGACATGGATATTGATCAGTACGAGTTACCATGCAAGAAATTGGTGGTTTCAAGTAGTGATAAGGAGAACTACCCTATTTTGGCAGAGACTAGTTCCCAGTCCCGCCAGCTCCAATGAGTTGCATTGTTTGGAACTGTCGGGGCTTAGGAACCAACGTGCAGTTCAAGAGCTTGTAGAGTTGGTACAGGTAAAAGCTCCCTTACTCATGTTCTTGGCCGAAACATGGGCAGACGAAGCTAGGCTGCAGTATGTTAAGGATCGGTTACGTTTTGATCAGATTTTTATTGTGGAGAAAATTAATAAAGGTGGAGGGCTGGCTTTACTTTGGAAGAATGGAATTGAGGTGGATGTTGAGACTTCTTCACTGAATCACATAGATGCTAAAATAAACAAAAGCACAGACAAGCCTTGGAGATTCACAGGTTTCTACGGCGAACCCGAAACACAAAGGAGAGTTGAATCATGGGACCTTCTCCGTCAATTACACCATCAAAGCTCACTGCTTTGGCTTTGCGCCGGGTATTTCAATGAAATTACTAAACAAACAGAGAAGTCGGGCGGTAGACTACGTCCCTCCAATCAAATGCAACAATTTCGAGATGTCCTTGATGAGTGCGGGTTCATGGACTTGGGTTTTAAGGGATTTCCATTTACATGGAGTAAGCATTGGCAGAATGGCTTCTCTTTATGGGAGAGACTTGACAGAGCAGTAGCTACTCAAGACTGGTTTTCGGTCTTTCCGGGCACAAAGGTTCACCATATTGATAGCACTACCTCGGACCATAAATTCTTATGGATCGAATTATCTGACTTGGATTTTCAACGGAGGAAAAAATTATTCAGAGTTGAGGAGATGTGGTTAGCTGATAAAGGGTGTGGGGAAGTTGTTGAAGGTGTGTGGCTGTCAAGTGCAGAGGGGGCCGAAAACACTAAGGTGATGAGGAAAATTGATTTATGTGGCAAAAAATTAATGAGTTGGAGTAGGGACCACTTTGGTTCAATACGAAAAGAATTGGAAAAGAAAAGGAAGGACTTGGCTCGACAAGAAAGGCTAGCTCTTCAAGGGGGCAGTGCAAATCTTTTGCAAACCTTACAAAAAGAAATAAACTCTCTCATGGATAAGGAAGAACGTATGTGGAGGCAGCGGTCTAGAACAGTGTATTTGAAGGAAGGAGATAGAAACACTCGTTTTTTCCATTGCCGAGCTACTATGAGGAAGCGGAAAAACACCATTACAGGGATAATGGACGGGTCAAATTAGTGGTGTACTGAGGCAGAACAGATAGCAAGTATTTTTGAAGATTATTTCCAGGAGCTTTTCACATCTGTTAACCCCGAGAGTGTACCTACTGCCTTAAGCTCAATTCCACAGCTGGTGACAGATGACATGAACACTACACTCACTGAAAATTTTCAAGCATGGGAGGTGGAACGTGCTTTAAAACAAATGGCGCCCCTTAAGGCTCCGGGTCCAGACAGTATGCCCCCTTTGTTCTTTCAAAATTTTTGGGATTTGGTTAAAGGTGATATCACTAACACTATCTTGAATTATTTAAATTCGAGGTCTTTACCTTCACCTCTAAACCATACATTTGTGACATTAATCTCAAAAGTTAAAAATCCTGAAAGAGTGACTGAATTTTGACCTATAAGCCTCTGTAATGTGCTTTATAAGATTTTTTCGAAAGTCCTAGCAAATAGGTTGAAGAGAGTTTTACCTCTTATAATATCTGAGCATCAAAGTGCCTTTTTGAAGGGTAGACTGATAACTGATAATATTTTGGTTGCTTTTGAGACGCTACATTATATGAAAAATCATAACTCTGGGAATACAGGGTATATGGCTCTCAAGCTCGATATGAGCAAAGCTTACGATCGAGTAGAGTGGTCTTTCCTGAAAGATGTTATGGTTCAAATGGGTTTCAATGAAAAATGGATTGCTCTTATAATGGAATGTATCACTACTATCTCTTATTCTTTGCTTGTTAATGGTGAACCACATGGAAACATCATCCCCACTAAAGGTATCCGTCAAAGAGACCCTCTATCCCCATATCTCTTCCTATTGTGTTCAGAAGGTCTACATAGGTTAATTCAGACAGCTGCTAATGTGGGAGATATCAAGGGAGTTTCAATATGTCGAAATGGCCCAAAATTGAATCATTTACTATTTACAGATGATAGCCTCCTTTTTTGCAGGGCTACAAGGACTGAATGTCAAAAGGTTCTTGAAATTCTTTCAACCTATGAAAGGGTTTCGGGTCAAAAGCTAAATAAGGAGAAAACAGCCTTATTTTTTAGCAAATCCACCCCTTTAGACATGCAATCTGAAATTATGGAGGAGCTTGGAGTTTCCGAGTTAAAACAATATGAGGCATATTTGGGTCTACTGGCTTTGGTTGGAAGAAATAAGAGAGCAAGTTTTGACCAACTAAAACAAAAAGTGTGGAAGAGGTTACAAGGATGGGAAGGAAAGTTATTGTCACAAGCGGGAAGGGAGGTCCTCATCAAATCAGTCATTCAAGCCATTCCGACTTATGCAATGAATTGTTTTAAGCTACCAACAACTCTATGTCATGAGATCGAAATCCTTGTTCGCAAGTTTTGGTGGGGACAAAGGGGTGATCGGAGGAAAGTGCATTGGGTTAAATGGGAAGATTTATGTAAACACAAGCATCAGGGAGGCATGGGGTTTAAGGACCTCACTATGTTTAACGAAGCAATGTTGGCAAAGCTCTCATGGCGGCTCCTTCACGATGACAATTCACTGTTTTTTAGAGTTTTTAAGACTAGATTCTTTCCAAATTGTACTATTTTGGAGGCCAAGGAATCTGCCTCTGCTTCTTATGCTTGGAGAAGCATTCTCCATGGGAGGGATGCAATCTTGAAAGGGGCTTTATGGAGGGTGGGAGATGGAAAACAAATCAAAATTTGGGGTGACAATTGGTTGCCAACAAAATCGCAGCCAAGGGTGTTATCTCCGATGATTTTTGGCCAACAAAACTCTTCAGTGGAGGCTTTGATAAACCAGCAAACTCATAGCTGGAAAAATGATGTAATAGACCACTGTTTCAATGTGGCAAAGGCAGCCGTGATAAAAAGTATTCCACTCAGCTCTTCACCTCAGCCAGATAAGCTCATATGGCCTTTTACCCCAATTGGAATATACTCTGTGAAGTCGGGGTATAGATTTCTCTATGAGGAAAGCAACGTGCAACCACCATCAAGCAACTCCCCTTCACAGGACGCAGGTTGGTGGCGACAAGTATGGAGTTTGGAGGTTCCCAACAAAATAAAAAATTTTGTTTGGCGATGCTTAAGAGAAGCTCTTCCCACGAAAGCTCTTCACATGCTTTATTTTTTTGTTCTGATGTGCAGGTGGTTTGGACGCTGGATCCTCAATGGCAATGGCTGTTAGTAATGCGGGGAAAGACAGCCATGGACATTTTCAAGTATGCGTTGGAGGAAAAGAAAGATGTGACTCTATTGGCCTTCACGAGCTGGGCTTTATGGAATTGAAGAAATCAGATTCGGACAAATCAGACTGCTTGTCCACTGGATCAGATCATGAACTTCTCCAAGGAGCGAAAAAACGAGTTCCAACTTCTGAACCCAGGAGCACCGAGGCAACATCACAGGAAGCACACGAGATGGAGACCACCAGCAACTGATGTTCTCAAAGTAAGCTATGACGAAGCAATATTTCAAGAGCAAGGCGAGACAGGAATTGGAGTGGTAATTCGCAACTCTGAGGGGGCTGTCATGGCTTCCCTTTCGCAGCAAACACCATTGCCAACCACAGTTGCCCAAGTTGAAGCCTTGGCAGCGTGACAAGCAATAGAACTTGCAGTGGAATTAGGTGTTACTCGAGTAATCATGGAGGGTGATTCAGAAATTATATGCAAGTAGCTCTCAAACCCAAGCCCGTCCCTAGCTCTTCATGGCCTTCTGATCAAGGATGCACAACAACTAGCTACTGTTTTCACAGATATTAGTTATTCCCATGTGTGTCGTGAAGGAAACATTGTAGCTCATAGCTTAGCTAGGAGGGCAATTTCAAACCAAAATCAATCTATCTGGATGGAAGAAGTGCCACCAGATATTTCTCAGTTTGTAGAGGCTGATTTAAGGGCCTTAGTTGATTAATAAAAAGCTGATGTCTTGATTCTCAAAAAAAAAAAAAATAATAATAATAATAATAAAAAACTGTCACATCACCCACTAACTAAATAAAATATAAAGATTAAAACTTATTACCATTTATCATTGTATATATATTTAAAACACAAAATGAGACATCCAGTTAAAAAAGTATTAGAAATACGCCAAACCCTTTAATTAACGAAGTTTTTAAACATTCAAAGTCAAAAATTAAGGGGGAAAAAAATTCATTGGTGGGCCATTGATAGATATCAATTTCATAGTTTTGAAACCATATATGGTGAACAACATACTTTGACTTTGTATGTAAAAACTATGTACACAAAATTTTGGCATTGTAAATGGCTGGCTACATTCATTCGAATTTGATTTATGTGGACAATTACTTAAATAAGACGACCTCTTCTACCTAATCTATACATGCATGCATACGAGTAACCAATAAGCAAATATAGTAGAATTGTGGTGTGCCTTTGTATTAGAACCCTTTTCCCTGTCTCTTTTGTGTGTGTGTGTGTTTGTTCCTCAAAAAAGAATCGGTAATTGTCCCACATTGCATAAGAGAGTGTGTTGTGTGTAGTATAACTTGTCTCACCCTTCCTTAAAAGTTACCATAGCTTTTGAGTAGAGTTGTGGTGTGCCTTTGTGTTAGAACCCACTTCTCTCTCCCTTGTGTGTATGTTTGTTTCTCAAAAAAATAATAATAATAATAATGCAAATAGAGAAGTCAACTACTTTAGCATTACCTCTCTAAATTTTCAACTACTCTAATATAGGTTCTAGCGTAGGTTCCGGCTTCAATTCTTTGGTTTAACAATGTGTGTGTGCATATATATATATATATATATATATATATATATTTCAACTATACTCCACATAATTCTATATGATGTTATACTTATTTTTTCATCAAAAATAATATTTTAACTAATCAATTATAAGAATATATTATTTTCTTATACCTTCTATATTTGCAAAATATTAAGGCGGCCGAAGATTAGTAACTACCTAATCGTAAAATATTTAAATTTCAAGGTTTTTCAACTTTAAAAATTATATATATAACTTAAGTTTGTGTATAAGGTGGTAAATATGTAATACTTTATTAACACAAAATTTGTAGTGGTCGAATTTTTAAAATGTTAATCCTATAAATTAAAAGTTTTGGATTAGTATGTGTGGTGGGCTGACTAGCACTCCTGCCACACCACTGCATTGTTCCTGCCATGATATCGTTTAACTTTTGTTTGCTGGACATCCTCTGATCCTACCATACCAGTTACATACATTATTCCTTCCCTTAGTGTACGTTGCCCAGTATTCCTGCTGAGTCAATTCTCATATCATCTTGAGCTTTCTCAGCTCATTTCATTCCTTGGGGCATCCTTGGCCCATCTCATTCTTTCATACTTCTTACATGCTCATGAGCTTTTGCTAAATCTTTTGGGCTTCCCCGGCCAAATTATCATATCCTTACTTTTGGCTTTATCAGCCTTCAAACCAATCCCATTTACTAATCCCTTTCTTTGGGCTCCTCCGACCGGTCTTTGCTTGCTTTCTACTTTTTATGATTCCCATGAGCTTACTACTTCGTTCTTTGGGGCTCCCTTGGGCCCATTTGCTCTCTTTGAGGCCCTCCTGATTTTATTTTTCATACCCATACTATCATTTATTTCGTGCCACAATATTTTTCGGAAAAGAATCTACTCTTTTGAAGAACTTCCTACAAGTGATTTAGATTTGTAAGGGTAAAACACTTCATCTTCATTTTTGCAGCACTAGAAAATCCAAAAAAAAGGGAATACATCATTCCGCTAACTTTTTTTTTTCTTTTTAGAATATTAAGTATTTTTAACACAATGGGAGTGAGGAAAGAAGGTTTTAAAGAAATTTACAATATTGTATATTCAAAATAGTTTAACTCTTGAATACACAGTACAAGTTTTAAACATCTTTAACTCACACTTAATAATGTCATTTTGAGAAAATTGTATTCAACATTCTCTGTTTTTATTCCACACGTCATTTTGTGACGTACTCTAGCGTTCCAAAAAACTTACATTTCAACGCAAGGAGTGATCTGTGCTGGTCTTTGACATAAATAATCTTACTCAATGCCACAGCTCGTTCAACATTTTACATACACCTGCCCATATTATCATTAAAAAATTATTATTGCTAGCCAAATCAACTAAGTAATTTGTAGAGACTTTTTCACACCTATTTCTAACTTAATTTATCATAATAATTATGCAAGTTGAGAAATTTCCCATTTCACAGTGAATTCGTGCCTCAGTTGGGTATTTAAAAGTAGGTGAAAGTTGATATTCAATTAGTCTTCGTGTAAACTAGGATTGCCGGTTCCCATAATCTAGCTTGCGAATTAAGTTTTGACTGACTTTAATAATTGCTTGAGCAAGTTTCTAGATCTTCAACATCTTCAAGCAGCTCATTACATGTATTTCTACCTAAATTACATGCAAAAACAACCCTCGTTGTCACATATATAGGCACATGGAATTTATCACTATAAGTTATATAACACTAACAACTTGTAACCTCATCCAAAAAACAAAAAACAACAACTTGTAACAAATTAAACACAACCCTCGTTGACACTTATATCATGGAATTTGTCAATATAAATTACTATATAACACTAACAACTTGTAACAAATTAAACGTTTAGACTAATGACCAAGAATCTAACAATGACATTTTTTATATGATAGTGGGTAATAAGAATGACAATTTGAATATATCAAACAGGTGAGAACAATATTGGCAAGACATTGAAAAACTATATTTTAATTTGTTGAATATTCTTAAGGTGTGTAGGGCTTTGATAGTGCTTAATCATTAGATTTTTTATCTTGTATTTTGATTGAGGCCATGATAAATGAAAATTCGATGCCAACTTTTCCAGAAAAATTATAGGACATTATCCCATAAAATAAAATAAAAGATCAGTTAGTTGTAATAATAAACAATCCCCAGATTATATTTCTTGCTCATTACATTCTTTTTTTTTAAGTTATTGATTGCTTTTTAACAACTTGAATGTTTTTCTTGAGGGCAGAAAAAATTGTGAGAACATGATTACAGGGGCAGCTCTATATAGAATCCAAGGTGGTCACAAAACCACCTGACCTGGAATAAAATAATTATTATTATGTATAAATTTTAAAAATTTATAATTTTTTCATCCTTAAAAAAACTTTGTGACCGCTCTATATTTTTTTTAGGCCCAACATAATTAAATTTTGGACAAAATTTGGCAACAAATTTAGTTGTAGATTTAGGCTACAACTCTATTCAATATTTTTTGGCGAAAACCACATTTTCGTCCCTATATTTTCACATGATTCCCACTTTGGTTTCTAACTTTTTTTTTCACCGTTTTTAGTCTCTATCCTGGAAAATACATTTCGTTTTAGTCCCTGCCATTACCTCAGAGACGGAAAATACTGACGTGGAAAACGGATGGCACTGTTGGCTGACGTGGCCATTAAAATAATAATAAAAAATATTATTTGGTATTAAAAAATTTTAAAAATTAATTTATTAATTTTAACTAAGTAAAACAAAAATCAAAATCAAAATTTATATGAATTAAGATCAAAGAGTATCTAAGAGCACTAAGAACACCAACACCAAACCACCATTTCCGACCTTCCAAACACAGATCCGGCCAACCCAACCACCTAAACACCAACCCACAGCCACCCAAACACCAAACCACCATTTCCGGCCACCCAAACACAGATCCGGCCAACCCAAACACCAACCCAACCCATTAACAACAACGGCCCACCTGAAAATTAAAATTAAAATTTTTTTTTCAAAAAATTAATTAATTTTATTTTCTGAAGAACCAAACGGAAAATAACAATGTTACCAAAAAGAGAGAGCTCGTGGGAAAACAAGAGCACGAGCTTCGACTTCATGAAATCTAGAGGATTCGACGCGGCTTTTGAGTGAATCTAAGCGTTTGTAAATTTGTCTTTCTCTTCTTCTCCAAAACGATTGTTGTTGATAACAATGCTATTACTTGTAGCAGAGATGGGACTATTGGTGGCGCAGGAATCGAATGAGGTTCTAGTGAAGAAAAGCATTGCGGTGAAGAGAGAAAGCAGAGCGAGAATCAGCAGCGGCCATCACTTCTTCTGAATCGCCACCCACGCGCTCTGCTTCCCCATCTCTGACTTTGACTCTGATTCTGATTTCGCTACAATACACAATCTCGTCACATTCTAGAAGTTTTGGTTCCGATCTATTATCTTGAGAGAGTGTGATGGTTTAAGAAGAAAGTGTAGAATGATAACTGGGCACTGGGGCTCTGAGTTGGTGTTCTTAGTGTTCTTCTTCAGGATACTTTTTGATATTAATTCATATAAATTTTTATTTTGATTTTTGTTTTGATTTTTTTTTTTACTTAGTTAGAATTAATAAATTAATTTTTAAATTTTTTTAATACCAAATAATATTTTTATTATTATTTTAATGGTCACGTCAGCCAACAGTGCCATCCGTTTGCCACGTCAACATTTTCCGTCTCTGAGGTAACGGCAAGGACTAAAACGAGAGGCGTTTTCCAGAATAGGGACTAAAAACAATGAAAAAAAAAGGTTAAGGACCAAAGTGGGAATCATGTGAAAATATAGGGACGAAAATGTGGTTTTCGCCTTTTTATTATTGAATGTGAATTTTAATAAATCCACCATTTAATTACATTTTCTTCTTAAAACCTCCATACTTGCAAATTTTCAAGAAGATAAAAAATCAATAGCTATGTCGTCAATTAAATATTTAAATTTTGAGTTTTTGTAGTCTAAAATTATACATAAAAATAATTTTATGGATCGAATGGTAAATAACATCCGATTAGCATGAAATTTAGACATGTTTTAAGAACATAGAGAATATACAATTCATCGATTAGATTTTCAAAATATGTAACAACGTTAATTTATTTAGTGAGAGTAACTACAACTAAGTTTGTAGCCAAATTTTGTTTTTAAACTTTGGTTTCCTTAACAATATATTAAGTCCTTATAAAAAGAAAAAGTCCCAGAAAAATTTTATTTAACTAAACTTTTGAAGAAATGTAGCTTGAAATATTGATAATGAGACTATCATATAACGATTTCAAAATAAATAAAAAATTGTAGAAAGAAATTGTAAGATTTTATGTATTTACATGTGTGCGTGTGTGTTTTTTTATCAATGTATAAAGTTTTCTTTTTATTAGATTTTGTATAATTTAAATTTTTTAATAACCATCCTCAAACAAAATTTCTGCAGCCTAAACTGAACGGTTCAGTGGATAACTGAGTATTTTATTTGGCAAAGAAAAGAATAACTGAATATTTAATAAAACACCCGCGGTTTCGACCTCACTTTCGCACGACTTGCCTTTCACCAACGTAAGCGTCGACCAAACCAAACACCCCCAGCTCTCGATAGCTCTCTTTTCTCTCTCACTCAAAGACTATTTCTATGCCATCTTCTTGGTTTTGTTCTGATGAGAACGTGTCAACTTTCTTTCCCTACATAAACTAAAACTCTTAATAGTGCACGATCATGCACGCTTTAGCTTTATTCATAGACCAAGTCTGGTTTTCTCTCTGAAAAGATTTCAAGCTAAGCAATGGCTTTGGCTTGGACTAGTACAACTTCTTCATATTCATTGACTTCCGGATCATACATACTACTGGTATTGTTACTACTGGGATTGAATTCCGTGATCTGTCAAGGGTTGGGATCATTTGGATTCGACATTCACCACCGGTTCTCCGATCCGGTTAAGCAAACTCTGGGCTTTGAGGGGCTTCCAGAGAAAGGGAGCGTAGAGTACTATGTTGCTATGACTCAGCGAGACAGCATAATCCGCGGCCGTCACCTCGCCGCCAGTAACAACCAGTCACCAGCGCCGCTCACTTTTGCTAATGGAAACGGCACCCTCCTCATCAACAGTTTGGGATTGTATGATCCTTAAGAGTCACTCCTTTTACTTTACCTTTTTTTTCCCTTGGAGTTCCTTTTCCTTTTCTTCTAACTTTGTTTCTTCAAAATGGTTTTGATATTTCAGTTCGTATTATGCTAATGTTTCTGTGGGGACACCAAGTGTATCGTATTTGGTAGCATTAGACACAGGCAGTGATTTGTTCTGGCTACCATGCGATTGTAACAACAGTACTTGCGAAACCAGCTTACAAACATCATCTGGACAGGTATGCTATTTATTATCTATAACTTATTTGCTTGGACCCATGGATTTCTAATCTTTGAATTATATTTTTACTTCCGTTTTGTTTGTTTCGGCGATAATATTTTTTTAAAAATAAGTTGTTTTTCAAAAAGTATTTTTTATAAAATAATATTATTTTTCTATGTTTGATAGCAACCTTAAATGAGTTGAAAAACAATCTACTAACTTTTCTTATTTAGCTTGCTATGAGATAAAAAAAAAAATTTTCCTAAAAAAATTTAGTGAAAAATAATTTCTAAAAATAAGTCATACTTTTTCTGTTAACCAAATATGATTTTCCTTTGACTTATTTTTTTAGATGCTATCAAACACAGAAAATTATGTTTATACAAGATTTTCCATTAAAACCAATAAAGGGTTCAAGTACTCCTATTTGGAATCATTTATTGTGTCATTGTGGGCAAAAATGGCAAAATACCCATTTCGTTCAAAAGTTCCAGCAAAATGCTTATGTTTTGAAACTATTTTAAAAAATGTCCATGTTTTGAAACTCGATTTTTAGAAAATCGAGTTTCAATGAAAAACTCGATTTAGCGAAAATTGAGTTACTTGAAAAAAAACTACATGGAACTCAAGTTCCCTGTATTTATTTTTTTTTTTTTTTTTTTTAAGTTTTATTGTCTATAACGCAATTTTCTAAAAATTGAGTTTTTCATTGAAACTCGATTTTTAGAAAATCAAGTTTAAAACATTGACATTTTCCTAAATAGTTTCAGAATATGGGCATTTTGCTACATATTTTGCGCAAAGGAGTATATCTCCATTTCATTGTGATATATTTTTCTTCTAAAAACTTTATATATATTGCATTACAAAGAATGAAAACCCAAGAAGTTAAAAAATAAATAAATTACATACAGGGCAAATAGAAAAATCCAATATTTCTTAATATAAAAAGTCTAAGATGTCAAGAATGAGTGGTTTAGTGGCATAACTTGCTCTCTTTAAATAGGAGAATCAAAATTAAGTTTAAAAATATCCACTTCCCATTGTACTAAAAAAAAAGGTCTAAGGTATTGGCTTTAAATGGAACGGTTTGTTGAGATTTTCAATATTGTGATTAGGCTTCTAAGTTCTAAGGTATTGGCTTTATTAAATCTAGTTAAAATTGTTGGTAAAAATATAAGACAGTAGTCGTTTTATAATTAGAAAAGTCAATGATCTTGTCAGAAGAGGTTCTAATTGAGGCATGGAGATCATGTATTCATTGAGAAGATTTAAGCCAAATGCATGCAGTACTGGTCAAAATCAAAAACCAATAACACAAACCTTTCTCTTCAACTTCTCTCCTCCAAGATATAACAACCTAATTGTTTTACAAAGCCTAATCATCATACCTCTACCTCTCCCATGTTCGTGGAATTGACCCATTTCTTGCATCCAACACTAAAAGTCCTATAACACCATCAATTATAAATTAAATTAGATTCTTTCCTTATTAATATGGGAATAGGTTATTTACTGAAACAATAACTTACCACTAGAACTTAATTAACCCGTGAAACTCATACCTTTTTTAATTCGGTCAACCAATTTTTTACCAAAATCAAAAATTTCATTTATTCATTTTAATATCAAAATGCAACAACAATTAATCTTTTTGCCAAGCAGGTAGTAAACTTCAACATCTACAGTCCTAATGCATCATCAACAAGCAATAAAGTTTCTTGCAACAGCAGTATCTATTGCGATCCAAATCAATGTCCTTCGGCTAAAAGCGATTGTGCATATAGTGCTGTGTATCTTTCAAACATGTCAACATCCGGGATCTTGGTAGAGGATGTTTTGCACTTAATTACAGATGATGTTCAATCAAAAGTTGTAGATGCTCCAATCACTTTAGGGTACGTTATTTTTCAGTGCTTTCCTAGCTACCAAAATCTTTGGAAGAAATATTGTTTCAAGTGAATATCATACTAATTATATATCGTACACAATATCATTTCAGTACAAAAAAACTAGTTCCATAGCAGTGTTTTTTTCTAGCGGTTTTGAAAACTACCACTATAGGAGACCTAATACGGCACTCTTTGGAATTGCCACAATAGGTAGTTTAACGCCGGCATTTTCCAAACCATTGCTATAGGTACTCTACTGTAGCACTTTAAGAAACTGCCACAATTTATTAAACAATTGTTAGTTAAAATGACAAAATTATGGAATTGATATTTCGGTAAATATCAATCATTTGGATGATAAATTTAGAGTTTGGTATGGCATTTTTGCTCTTCAAATAAGTGTAATCATTGGTGGGATTATCAAAGTGTTTTATTGCCTCCGGCTTACTGAAACACCTTAAGGGAGGTAGGTTATTCTCGGGATTATCATGATATCAAACACTTTTAGAGGGCAAGTGATATTACTAGGAAAAAAAAATTAATGTCCTTAGTATGGTCATTAAAAAAAATCATTATTGGTGGGCCAACATTACTTTTTCTTTGATAATTTGATAATTAGGGGTGAGGGGATCTAATCATTGAAGTTGCTTCTTGTTAATACCTCCTAGTCAGATCATTTCGGCAAATTTTCATAATTAATTTGTGTGTAACCCTTGTGATCTAACCCTTTCATTTTGTTTCAGTTGTGGTAAAAATGAGACTGGTATTTTTCTGAATGGATTTGCACCAAATGGTCTACTTGGGCTTGATCTTGGTAATATATCTGTTCCTAGCACCATAGCAAGAAAAGGACTAGGTCCTAATTCTTTTTCCATGTGTTTTGGATCTGATGGGACTGGGAGAATAAATTTTGGAGATAATGGCACCTCAGAACAAAAAGAAACATCATTCACTGTTGAGCCCTCATTGTAAGTTGTCACTTCTTAACATTGTAAATGTCAATGCCAAATTATTTAGTTTAACAAGAAGACTATCTTCGACTAGAACCTCATGCTGCTAGCACTAATTTTTCCCTGGTAAACTTGTTACCAGTCCAGCTTATAACATTAGCATCACTCAAATAAATGTTGGAGTGAATGTTTCTAAGATGGAGTTCAGTGCAATCTTTGACTCTGGTACATCGTTTACACAACTAAATGACCCAGTTTATACATTTGTTTCTAAAACTGTAAGTAATTTCAATGATAACTTTTAGTTTTATATATCATTGGAACTTCATCTTATGGCAAATGAATGTATGTGATTTGTGTTACTTTGCAGTTCAATTCCCAGGTCACAGAAAAGCGACATTCATCCAATTCCCAAATTCCTTTTGAATATTGTTATGACTTGAGGTACTTGGGAAAAACATATTCTTATTTTGTATTGGTTTTCTCTTTTCAACTCTAAACCACTAATTAGCTCCACTTTAATTGTAGTGCAAATCAGACCTCATATATGATCCCTATAATGAATCTGACAATGAAAGGTGGAGAACAATATTATCTCACTCATCCAACAGAAGTGTTCTCTACAACGGTGTGTTGTCGCACTTATTAGTGCTTAATTTAAGATCTTATTCTTGCCTATGTTATGCTGAAAATTGATGTTGTGGTCTCCAGGGTGGATATGTCTATTGTCTAGCTCTTCTCAAAAGTACAAATATAAACATCATAGGACGTAAGTATATATTTATCAATGACTATCCTTATTATAAACCAGTTTGTCTTGATAAAATTTCATTTTCATGTTTTATTTTGAAATTTTGAAATTTTACATTTGTGCATTCATTCCTTTATAAGGAGACTATCAGACACAGAGAAAACAATTAAAGTTTGGATGCTTTACTTACCCTTACTTTATTTGCAAATTTACTGATTATGAATTATGAAGTTGATAAAAAGCAATAAAGTATTTGAATTTTCTTTTTCTTTTTCTTTTTTGGGAGAACAATATTACATAATTTCTAGATTGATAAATGTGATTTCTTGGGGTGGGTAAATTGCAACTTTTTGGTATATAGGTCAGATCTACATATTTCAATCATCTTGTGTCCAATTAATATTAAAATTTCAAAATCATTACTATATTAACCCTTTTAATTAAGTGATCTCATCCTTGTTAAACCAACATTTCCACAATATGGCTAAAAAACATTATGCCAAGAATCCTATTAGCTGTCTCTAACTTAAAAAATTTTAAGTTTATATAGTTATTCATGGTTGGCTCCACTCTATGTTTTAAATAAGACTTTAGCATGTGCAGAAGAAACCGCAAACATGGTTTTCATATATAATCATTGCACATAGAACGAGCCAATATTGTCAACTTCTATTTTGGGAAAACCAACACCTGGACTTTCATGGTCCCTTATGTCATTTAGCTATTATGTGTCCTAAGTCCTAACATGTTTAAATTGAAAATTTTCCACTTACAACATGATTTTATTTATTTTATTCAGAAAATTTCATGACTGGTTATCGCATAATTTTCAATCGCGATAAGATGATCTTAGGTTGGAGGCCATCTAACTGTGAGTTAATTCAATTTTTCTTTATATTGAATTTCAATATTCGAGTTAATTTTTTCTTCTCCTATTGAATTCTTTATGACCATAGAGAGACATGCTGCCTACAGGTTACAATGATTCAAATTCGACCACTTCACCTATTAGCCCATCACACTCTCCTACTGCTTCACCTAGCAGTCCACCACTCTCTACTGCTACTGCTCCTACTCTTGCCGTCAATCCACAAGCCAAAGCTCCATCTAGTCAGTCACCCAAGTTGAAGGCTTTTACTTGCACAATCATGATGATTTTTATTTCATTCTTACCTATTGTTTGATATCTTTTTATTTGGTGAGACTTTCTCGACCCTAGATATTGGAACCATCAATAGCTTGCTAATTTTCTTGCCATATGAGTCCGTTTGGACTAAATGTTTGAAATATCTACAATCATTTTTATGGATAAATTTGGAGTGTGTCAATATATTGTATTGTTCAGTTTTGTTAATGGAGTGTGTTTTTAACATAAGCCTATTTAGTTTTTTACTAATTACTTTTTGTTAAAATTATGCTAAAGCATACTTACACTTCAAAAAAAACTTAAAAAAAAAAAATCTAAAAAACTATACATAAAGACCAAAAAATAAACAAATAAACTAGAGGCAAATATTTCCGGATCCAACCCAAACAGGTTTGGCCCAAGAAACACACACACAGAGCATTGAAGATTTAAAACACCTGCGGTTTCGACCTCACTCTCCCCTACAAACATCAACCTATCTCTCTCGACGGCTATTCTATCCCCTATTTTCTTGATCTTCCTCTGGTGAGAACATGTCACCTTCCTCTCCCTATATATGAACTAAATATCTCCAAATTATTTGGTCATTTCATGCCTAAACTTTCAAAGACCAAGTCTGCTTTTCTCTCTGCAAAAAGAATATCAAGCTAAGCAGTGTCTTGGGCTTTGAACAGTAAAACTTGTTCATATTCATTGATTTGCGGTTCATACATACTACTGGTTTTTTTACTGTTGGGATTGAGTTCTGGGAGCTGTTACGGGTTGGGTTCATTTGGCTTCGACATTCACCACCGGTTCTCAAATCGGGTAAAGCAATTTCTGAGTTTTGATGGGCTTCCAGAGAAAGGAAGCATAGAATACTATGTTGCTATGGCTCACCGAGACCACATAATCTGGGGCCGTCACCTTGCCGCTAGGATACCTGGGGACTGCTAGGATCTTAGGATTCTCGGGATGTGCAGCAAAGCCAAAGTTGGATTAAGACAGTTCAAAGGAGATGCTAAGAAACACAAGGAATGAGAATAGATATGTCCCTATCAGTCACCCAATGATGTAGAAAGGAATCAAAAAGCTTGGGAACCAACAATTCATGAACAAGGGGCCGATGCCTTGAGGAACCCAAAAAGAAGAACTATGAAGAGAAGTGGCTGGGAAACTTTCAACTTGGCTGGAAGGAATTAGCACGCTTGGGAAAAATGACAAAAGGAAAGGTAGCCAAAAGCTGAGTTTGAAAATGTGAAAACTAAAAGCCTTGAAAGAAGAAAAACCCAAGGTCAGCTCTTT
Source organism: Quercus ilex subsp. ballota (assembly GCA_032727855.1). Classification (NCBI taxonomy): domain Eukaryota; kingdom Viridiplantae; phylum Streptophyta; class Magnoliopsida; order Fagales; family Fagaceae; genus Quercus; species Quercus ilex. The sequence goes on along the minus strand of CM064913.1, from coordinate 54,007,045 downwards.
AAGACATACCAGAATGGAAATGCAGCAGGAGACTTTTGAGGAAGAAACACCAAAAGAAGAAAATTATGAGAAATAGGGAAGAGACTAGCCACCAATGTTGCTGGCACAACATTATTTTTGGTACCCAGGAGAACAAATAGGGGGAACTAGTGGTACCCCAGAAACCCTAGGATGACACTATAAAAGGGAGAAGCAGCCAACAATGGGGGGCATTCAGTAACAATGAATTAGAATAGAATCATTGAGAAAAACTCTATTAGAATTCAAAGAAAATAAGAAAAAAGAGGGAAATACTGCCCGGTATCCTCAAACAGCCACTAGAGAACACACTTGGATTCAAAATTATTCAAACTTTGCAAGTCATAGAAGCTTGAAGAGCCATCTAAGTCTATAATTTTTGAACTTATTTGGACCTTGTGATACGTCCTAGTAAGCATGATGTATTACATAATTGAGAAATTAAAGAAATATTTCACAGTATCTTAAGGACCCCTAACATTTACTTTGTGTCTTTCTCTATCGCATTGCCCCTTTATTGTTTCTTGCTATTCAATGCATATATTTCTTGTTTGCTAGTATGTATGTGTTGTAGGATTCCTGCTCTGTGCACCATCTGGTTCGTAATCAGTCCATTTAGCTACGGTGAACCAAGCCCAATCCCTTAAAACAACAAGTAAGAGGGCCCAGGGTCCTTATTTCTACTTGGGCCTGGGTGCTGTCCAAAAGGGACCCTAACATTTTGGTGACTCTGCCGAGGACTAGGTAAAGGAGAAGGAAGAAGTAGTCCCTTCGCAGAGCATGGCTCCAAGACCAAGGAACAGTAAAGGTACCAATGTGCCACCTATGACCTTTAAGCCCGTAGGAGAAAATGAAGTGACCTCCAGATAGAGGAACGAGGTACCTCTAGTAAAGCAGGAGGTCGTCTCAGGGCAGAGGCGCGTAGGGCAGGAGCTAGACCCTGTGGCTCGAATGGCAGAAGTGCTGAAAGATTTGCAGCAAGAGATCCGCCTCCTCAAGAAGGCAGGACCCAAGAAATCAGGGATAACGTCCCCCCTATAGTCAACCAGGACAGAGCCCAACTAGAGTGAGGGTCAGCAGTAGGAGGGGGAGCTAACCCCCAGTATCTCATGCTAGCAGATGTCAATGCCCTTTTGGAACAAGAAATGGAAAAGTTCTTAGGGGTCCCCTAGCAATTTTCTCAGGATCCCTCATTTCCACCAAAATTCCTTAGCAAGCCTTATCCTAAGGGATATAAACCCCCAAAGTTTCATCCTTTTGATGGAAGAAATGGAATTGCTGTGGAACACGTGAGTAGGTTCATTCACACCATGGGCCTTTACGCAGGAGACAAAGAGCTATGTCTAAGAGAGTTTGCTAAGTCCCTAGTGGACAAAGCATATATATGGTACACCACTCTGAGGCTTGGTTCCATCAAGACTTGGGATGAGATGATGGAGAGATTTTATGCAAAGTACTATTCAGGTGAGGACAAAGTCACCTTCCAAAGCCTTCAAATGATAAGATAGATGCCTGGAGAAGATCCTGTCCAATTCATCAAAAAGTTTGAAGATGTTTCCCTAGACTATTATAGAGACCACAAAGAAAAGGAGCTCGTGGAGACTTGCATATCCAACATGCTCTTTGATTACAGGCTTAATCTCAGAAATATGTGCATAACCCAGTTTGCTGACTTGTTGCAAAGAACTAGGAAGATCGCACTAACTATGAGAACAAAGAGGGTGCCAGTACCCCAAGCCATAACAGCATCAGTTGGAGAAAAAAGAAAGAGGCCTAAAGGAAAAGAGGCCGAGGAAACATCCATGATCCCATGCACTGTAGAAGAATTGAATCAAGTTTTGGATAAATGGATTGGAGATGGAATTGTCAGGCCATTCAGTATAGCCAGGACACCCACTAAAGAAGAAAGGAATAACCTTTTGTTTTGCAAGATTCATAACTATGTCAAGCACTCTACCAAGGACTGCTGGATCCTCCGTAGGCTTTTTTCACAAGAAGCTTAAGAAGGGGACCCTGGAGATCACTCAGAAGGAGCCCGAAGTGCAAAGGAACCTTTTATCCAACCACAAGGGAAAAGGAGTAGTGGCTGTAGTGATCCATGGGAACCCTGTAGAAGCAGAGGAATCTGAAGGATCCTTCCATCTAAACACAGTTAGGACCCTTCAGAAGAACCCTAAATTCAGATCACTGTTCAACCGATTAGGATTTGGGCCAAAAGCAAGAAGGATGGCCACAAAATCCCTCATCAGTATAGTAGCAAATTCAGGAATGGAATGTTTCACAGTGAAATCCCATGCCAGCCGAGCTTACTTGGAAACAACCAATGCAATAACCTTCACAGATGAAGACATGGAAGTGGAACATCTAAACCATCGCAGACCACTTTATCTAATGATCACCATAAACAGTGTCCAAGTCAAGAGAGCACTGGTAGACACAGGGGCATCACTTAACCTTATAGCTCTAAATACCTTGGAAGCCATAGGCCTGACTGGTAGGAGGATCCTAGCAGCTCCCATGGAGATAATAGGATTTGGAGGATCAGCAGAATCAACTGAAGAGTAAGTGCAGCTGGCCTTGAGGGTAGGCCCAATAGTAGCCCTGACCAGGTTCCATATGATTAGCTCAGAGATTTCTTACCATGTTCTATTGGGACGTCCCTGGCTCCATAAGCATCGCCTTATTCCTTCCACGCACCATCAATGTGTTAAAGGGAGATTGAATGGGAGGCCAGTAAGGATCCCTGCCAACTTAAACCTTTTTAGCCAAGGAGAAGTGAACTTTGTGGAGACAATGTTTTAAAACAAGCTGGAACCAGATGATGAGATCCCCGCACTAAGGACACCAGGGGCACCTATTTTAGAAGAAGATGAATGAGGAGGCACCCGTGACCTAAGGAACCTCTTGGACAGAAAAAGGCAAAAGAAGGAGACCAGCTCCTCAGGATTTCGAGAATGTGTAGTGATACGGGAGCCTAGAAGGAGGCTAATATATCATTTATGAAGGTGGGTGGGGCCTAAGTGCATTGTGCAAGAGGCCCTAGACTGCTAGATTGTATAATGGCTCAAAAAGAAATTCTAGAGGACCCAATCAAGGAAGCACAAATCCAGCCTAAGGAGGTGTTGGAAGAGATAAACTTAGGGGCTGGTCTGGGGTCCCAGAGGCCTGTTTTCATTAGCAATCAGCTGGCAGCACAAGAAAAGGAGCAGTTAGTGGCATTACTCAAGAAACATGTGGATGTGTTCGCATGGACGTATGATGAGATGCTTGGTCTGAACCCAAGACTGGTAGTCCATTCTCTCAATGTGGACCTGGGATTCAAGCCAGTAGTTCAACCAGCCAGGGTCTTTCACACTGATATAGAAGCTCAAATTACTCAAGAAGTCAAGAAATTGCTAACAACTGAGTTCATCAAGCCAATTCAGCAACCTAAATGACTTTCCAACATAGTATCCGTGAAGAAAAAGAATGGCCAAATTCGGTGTTGTGTGGACTTTCACAATCTAAACAAGACATGTCCTAAAGATGAGTTTCCCCTGCCTAATATTGACCTCCTTGTAGATTATAAGAGTGCTTTTTTTTTTCTTAGTACACAGGCCCAAGTAGAGATAAGGATCCCAAGTCAAATACTTGTTGTTTTGGTAGACTAGGCTTAGTTCACCGCAGCTAAATGGGGGCTGATTACAAACCAAGTTGTGCGCAAGTCACATAAAGCTCCTTAAGGCAAAATGCAATTCCTCCAAAGCAATAAAATACCATTATAAGTGTTTTAGTGTCATAAAATGACCATTTACTCTTACGAAACAAGTAAAATAAGTATTCATAATATTCACAATGAGAAAGAGATTGAAATAGAATATTTAAGGCTTATCTTTTATTGTACAAATAATTAAAAGAGTTCCTTCACTTGGTACCCCAGGGTGTACTAGGCTTATAAGAACCCAGAATGCTGATTCTCTAAACTGTATGATCTTTCTCCATACTTATTATGCAATAGAGTTTTGTCTTTTCCCTTTACCTCTATAGGTCCTGCATAAAAACACACCATACAATACACATATCTTCAAATAATTTTTAGTTTCTTAGATTAAGATATACATTTTAATACATATACATATATGTAAATGAATTTTGTGAGCGCACCTTTTTTTTAGCATGTCGATCCAAGGATCCTGGGCAAAATAAATGTAGTTTGATGGACTGGGCTTGGTTCACCACAGCTAAAGGGCTGTTTAAGAACCAAGTGATGCACAGGGTAAGTTTCTTACAACAAAAATAAACTAACATGCGAGGATATCTATATTGAATGACAACGAGAACAGCAAAGAAAATGCAAAATAATCAAAAAATACTCAAAAAAAAAAAATGGTTAAGGATCCCTGGATTAATGAAAGGTACTTTATTGGTTTTCTTTGATCATAATTACAATATGCTCACTAAGACGTGATACAAGATTCAAATAAGCTCAAAAATTACAGACTTAGATGACTATTTAAGCCTCCAAGACTTGCAAAGTTTGAATCCCTTTGAATCCGAGTATGTGCTATAGTGGCTGTTCTCGGGATACTGGGAGATATTCCTCTGTTTTGCTTAAACTTTACAGAGTTATGATTCTCTTATGATTCTTTTTCTCTTGCTGGATGCTTTCAATGTTGGTTGCTTCTTTCTTTTATAGCGTGACCCTAGGTCTTCGGGGTACTAATGATTTCTCCCTTTTGCCCCTCCTTGGGTACCAGAGTTCGTTTTGTGCCTATCACTCAAAAGGCTAAGCTTTTCCCTGTTTCTCATATTTTCCTCCCTTGGGCGTTGTTTCTTTGAAAGCCCATGGCTAACTTTCCCTTCCAGGGTGTGCTTAGGGAGTTGCTCTCAATTTCACGTTCCTCAAAACTTCTTACCCAGATTTTAGCCGTCCTCCCTTTTGTCATTTTTCCTAAGTGAGCGAAATCCATTTCTGTTGAGTCGAAAGTTTCCTTCTAGCCACTCTTATTTATAGCTTCTCGTTTTGGGTTCCTCGTGGTATCGCTTCTTTGTTCATGAATGGTTGTTTTATACCTTCTAATCCTTTATTGCATCACTGGGCGCTTGAGAGGGACTCATCTATCCTTCATTCTTTGTGTTCTTTGGTGCTTTCCTTTGAATCGTTTTAATCTTATTTAGGCTATGTTGCGCATCCCAAGGATCCTGGGACCCTGGTAGTCTCTGGGATCTCGGCCCAGCTCTTTCTATTGGGCTTCTTTTTAGCTTGCTGATCTTGGCCAGCTAGGCCTTTCCTTTGTTTCATGGGTTTTGAAAGCTTATTCTTCCATGGGTCTTTGAATCCCACCTCTTTAGGCCTTGGGTTTTGATTTTTGTTTTGAACCTCAACAAATTTCATAAGAATGATTCAGCCACGAAGATCCTAGCCCCAATGCTCACAGACTTAGTGTTTTTGCACAAGACTTGTGGGATTTAAAACTCAAGTCCAAGTGGCTTTGCTTGGGCATTACCTTCCAAGATAGTTAGGTGAGAAGGATTTTTGTGGGAGAGAGTAATATCTGATGTGTGCATATTTTGGCATATGTTTCTTTGGAAGCTATGTGTATCTAAGGCCCAAGTTGAAGTGAGGACCCCAGTAAAAAGACTCAGCTTTTGGCTAAGTAAAAGGAAAACTAGCAAGCAAGAATATATGTATTGAACAGTAAGAAAGCAGCAAAGGAAAACAATGTAATAAAGAAACACATGAAATAACTGTTAAGGATCCTCAAATCAGTATGAAATATTTCATTATTTTTCTTAATTTTGGATTATAATGTGCTCACTAAGACGTGTTACAAGGTCCAAATAAGGTCAAAAATTACAGACTTAGATGACTATCTAAGCCTCTAAGACTTGCAAAGTTTGAATCCCTTCGAATCCAAGTATGTTCTATAGTGGCTATTTTTGGGATACCGGGCGATATTTCCCTACTTTCTTTGAGTTTTTGACAAAGTTTTCTCAATGATTCTGTTGTGATTTTCTATTGCTGAATGCCCCTTCAATGTTGGCTGCTTCCCCCTTTTATAGTGTCATTCTAGGGTTCCGAGGGTACCACTAATTCCCCTCCTTGGCTCCCTAGGTACCAGCGCTCCTGTTGTGCCGACCACTCTAATGACTGGTTCTTTCCTTGTTCCTCATAATTTTCTCCTTTTGGTGCTATCTCCCTCAAAGTCCCTTGCTGACTTTCCATTCTGAGGTGTCTTTAGGGAGCTTACCTCAGCTTCTTAGCTTTTTTACCTTTTCAGACTCACCTTCTGGCTATCCTTCTTGCTGTCATTTTTCCCAATTGAGCGGAATCCATTTCTACTAGGTTGAAAGTTTTCCCAGCCACTTCCCCTTATAGTTCTTCATTCTGGATTTCCCGAGGTACCAGCCTTTTGTTCATGAATTGTCACTGTCCAAGCTTTCTGGTTCTTTGCTGCACCACTGGGTGCTTGAGAAGGACATATCTATTCTTCGTTTCTTGTATTTCATGGTACCCCTTTTGAGCTGTCTCAATCCCACTTTAACTGTGCTGCACGTCCCAAGGATCTCGAGCCTCTGGGTATCCCGGCCCAATTCTTTCACTAGATTTTGCTAGATTTTTAATGGCCTTTTTGCTGGAAATCTGAACATACATAGGGCATTGATGTTGATTCTTCTTGGTTTCATGAATTGGGCCTTCTTTTGTTAAGACCCATGGTCTTTCTTTAGCTTTCATGGAATGGGCTTTTCTTGTGAAATTTTGGTCCTCAACATAGATTCATCTGCAGGAAACTCTATGTTTTCATTTATGGATGGATACAGTGGGTATAACCAAATCCGCATGGCTACCAAAGATGCAGAAAAGACAGCATTCAGGACACCAATTGAAAATTTTTATTACAATGTGATGCCCTTTAGCCTTAAAAATGCAAGGACCACATACCAAAGAACCATGACAACCATCTTCCATGATATGATGCATAGGGAAATGGAAGATTATGTGGATGATATTGTGGTAAAGTCAAAGACCAGGGCAGGACACTTCCAAATACTTGAACAAGTTTTTGAAAGGTGCAAGATGTACAAACTACGCATGAACCCCATGAAGTATTCCTTCAGAGTATCTGCTGTAAAATTCTTAGGGTTCCTAGTACATCACAGAGGCATAAGTGTAGATCCAACCAAAGCTACAGCCATCACAACAATGAAAAGGCATACAACAGTTAGAGAGCTCAAAAGTTTCCTAGGGAGGGTCTCCTACATCAGGAGGTTTATGCCAGGATTAGCTATAGTCACAAGTGGTTTATCCGGACTGTTGAAAAAGGGGACTGAGTTCACTTGAGGGATTGAACAGCTAGCAGAAAGCCTTTCAGAGGATCCAACAAATCACGAATCATCTTCCTACCTTACAAGCACCAGTACGTGGGCAACCCCTGTTACTATACTTAACATCAAACTCCTAAGCTATAAGAGCCCTGCCGGTGCAGGAAGATGATGATGGAAATAAGCAACCCATTTATTATGTGAGCAAGACACTTAAAGATATAGAGACCAGATACCCTAGGATAGAAAGGGCATACCTAGTAGTTATCTACACATCCCAAAGGCTAAAATGATACTTCTCGGCCTACCAGATCCTTTTGGTAACCAAGTCACATCCCATAAAGGCACTCCTACATCAACCTCTCCTAATGGGGAAGATAGCACAATGGCTAGTTTTGCTCTCTCAATATGACATCGGCCTCAAGACCTCCAAGGTTGTCAAAAGCCAAGCCATAGCAGATCTGCTAGCCTAGTTCCCAGGGAAAGAAGAATGTTCACTAAGCGAGGGGATCCCTAGGGAGGTGGCAATGGTAGAGCTCCCTGGAAAGAAGTGGACAATGAGGTTTGATAGGTCAGCAACAACAACTTCAAATGGACTGGGAATTGTGCTAAGTTACAAAGACGGGGATACCATGCCATTATCTTTCAAGCTTGGGTTTTCCTGTTCAAATAATACTGTTGAGTACGAGGCATACTTGACTGGGCTAGCTATAGCACTCAACATGGGAGTAAAACTTATGAGGGTTTTAGGAGACTCCAATCTTGTGGTCTCCCAAGTAAAAGGTGACTTCGCACTGAGAGAGCAAAGCCTGGCAGCTTACAGAACTTAGGCACAAAAGTTGGAGTGAAAATTCCAAACCTTCAGTGTGGAATATGCCCAAATGAGTGAAAACAGATTCGCTAATGCACTAGCCACCCTAGGATCCCAGGTACCATTCAAGGGCAGAGGTACACTAATAAGAATAAGTAAGCAAGAACATTCCATTATAGGGATCCTCAAAAGGATGTTCCCTGAAGAACCAGAATAGCAAGACTAGAGAAATGAGGTAAAAGGGAAGATGGAAAAGTTGGGACTTGAAGGAAGCATCAAAGAGCTAAAGGATTACACCCTAATAGAAGGAGAGTTGTTCAAAAGGCTGCCCGGGGGGATCTTGTCTAGATGTATCAATGAGAAAGAAGGGAAGCTAAAATTAAAAGAATTACACAGCCAAATCTGTGGGATTGCAGAAGAAATTAGCCTATACAGAAGAATGCAGCGCATGGGATATTACTGGCCAAATATGAATAAGGAGGCTGCAACTGTACAGGAGGAATGTCTGAGATGTCAGCTTTCAGTGGACAAAGAAGAAAGTTATGCTGTATTTGTAACAAAGAATTGGAGGACCCCATTCATGGAATACTTGACCCAAGGGATCCTACCAACTGACAAGGCATTAGCCCACCAGCTCAGGAAACTTGCCATCAGGTACTTCTTGCAAAACGGGATTTTGTTCAAAATGAGGTACGCCAGAGATCCCCTAAGATGCCTGGGGCCTAAAGAAGCTAGAGAAGCAGTTAGGGAAGTACATTCCGGTGACTATGGAAGTCACCCAGGAAAAAGAAGACTCTACAAGCAACTGTTGCAGTTAGGGTACTATTGGCCAATAATGAAAAAGGACTCCGAGGAGCTGGTTAAGACATGTCATGCATGCCAAGTACTTGGAGATGCAATCCATACTCATCTAAATACGCTGTAAGATATGACAACACTGTGGCCTTTCCACACTTGGGGGCTCAATCTTATAGGACCCATAAACCCTCCTTCCAATGGCCATATCTAGATCCTAGTAGCCACCGAGTATTTTACAAAATAGGTAGAAGCTATCCTTTTGAAAAAAGCCACTAGAGCAGTTATGGTAAACTTTATTCGAGGGCACATCATCACAAGATTCGGGATCCCCAGGAGATTGATCAATGACAATGGAACCCCATTCATAAACAAAGACATGAAGAACCTGACTGAGGCATATTACATCAGGCATGGAAGGTCCACACCATACTATCCACAGGGAAATGGTCAAGCTAAGGCTACTAACAGGGTGATACTGAAGATCCTTAAAAAAATGAAACATGAGTATGAGGGAAAATGGAGCGACCACTTGATAGATGTACTCTGGGCATGTAGGAGCTCTTTGAAGATAGTCACGGGATTTTCACCATTTTCCCTAGTTTATGGGACAAAAGCCATCTGCCTCGTGGAGCTAATCATCCCTACGCCAAGAGTAGTCCTTGAAGAAAACCAGGAAGGCACATATGACACAAATAATGAAAGAAGGTTGACGAATCTGGAGGGGTTAAAAGAGGAACAGAAGTGGCCAAAAGGAGAAGCCAAAGGTACCAGCAGAGGATGGCTAAGGCATATGCACAGATGGTACACCCAAGAGCCTTCACAGAGGAGAAACTGGTGTTGAGAGCAGTAGAGCATGTAAAAAAAAAAAAGTCCCAGAACCCTCCAAATTTTCCCCAAAATGGGAAGGGCCCTACATCACCAAGAAAGCCCATGAAAGTGAGTATTACTATCTCACAAAGGAAGATGGGATGGTCCTGACAGATCCTATAAATGGGAAGTGGTTGAAACAGTACTACACATGAAAGAAGGAAATTTCAGTACACCAGGACCCTTTTTGCCAGCTCTCCAAACTACTAAGTGTTTCACCGTTCTTTACTCTTTTTTTTTTTTATGTCATGAGCTTTGTTTAAGTTCCTTTTTGTTTAGGAACCCATGGTAAAAGGACATTCCACGATTCTTACTATCTTTGACAATCCTTTTGTGTTCCTTAGTATGGTAACTAGTTCAGTGAAATCTCCTTTTCTTGTTTTTTCTTTGAGCTATAGTTAAAATATACAATTGCGAAGTATTATATAACCCGAATGTGGGCAAATTTGGGAAGGGTACCTGGGCTAGCAAAAAAAAAAAAAACTTTAGCGCATGACCCAAGACTCACACCACAGTTAATCCAAGTACATGATCTAGGACCATGGGCAGAAATAAGCACCTAGGATACCTAGCCCAGCAAATGTCCAAAAAAGGGTCTACCTGGTTCATGACCTAGGACTTGGAAAAAAAAAAAAAAAAAACATCCAATGTACCCAGTTCAGTACCCACGCAATCACATAACTACTAGAGTACCTGGTCCCCTACTGCAAAACTTGTAGGGACCATGGCTCAGGACTCAATTAAAAAAAATAAATAAATAAAGAGAAGAGGGAGAAGAAACAAAATAAAGAGCAAAGTGCACATTGTGAATAGATCCACATACTGTTAAAGCTAGAAGTAGTCTTAAAAAGAAAACAGATCCACATTGCAAAAAAAAAGAGAAGTAGTGTTCAGAAGCAAGAAATAAAGATAAATTTATATAGTCTCAGTTGTCTAAAAAACAAGGGGAGGGGGGGGGGGGAGACTAATACATCTGAACTATTAAAAAAAAAAAAAAAAAAAGCAAGGAACTAAGGTATAAGGCCGGCCAGCAAAGAGCTCTCTAGGGAAATGGCAGGAACAGTTAAGGAAAAAAGAACCTACTGCCTTCTAACTTTCAAGTTCTACAATACCTTGTGAGCACAAGCTAGAGCCTCCTCAACAGCAGCAATTTCAGCATCAAGATTCTTGGAGGCTTATCCCTGGAATGGCATGTAGGCTAAGGAACGCAAGTACTTCAGCAAAAAGGAGAGATTGAACTTGGCTTCTATGAGATCCTGCACTACTCCCTTCCATTCTAAAAGCCTCTCCTCGAATAAAGAGTTAAGAGAGGAATCCCTCAAAGAGATCAATACAGCACATAACAGCTCCATCAGGATGTTGCCCACAAATACACCTCCCCTGAACCCACAGGTGAAGTCCCCATGGGTTTTGAACAGCCCCTTCAACAATGGTAGACCCTCAATAGACATAGAGAATCTTAGGAAATTGCCAAAGGGAGGCCCAAAACTATAAAAATGGCTCGTAGGGAGGCTGTTGAACTCCAAGGAATCAAAGCGGGATAAGAAGGCAAGGAGCCCTGAGCTAGGATTTGAGACAGTTGCCCTTGGAGCCTCCTCTATTGTTGCATCTCTGCTCTCAGGAACTAGAGAGCCTTCGACCCTCTTGATGGTTTGGTGGGTCCCTGCCTGAGTTTCAACAACCTGGACATCGGGAGCAAATTCCATAACTACCTCAAGAACTACAGTCTTAAGATCCTTAGCACATGTGTCAGCACCTGCAAAAGCAGACAAAATTCAAAAAGGGGAAAGAACAAAGGAAAATATGTAAAGTGGGAAAAGTAAGAGAAAGCTAAAGAAACAGTATTAGCTTCCTGTGGCAGGGCCTCCTCCTCTTGCCCCTCCGATTACCTAGAGGACTCTGTGAAAGAACACACAGCACGTTGGAGAAAAAGTGAGGAAACTTTAGCAAAATTCCTAAATGAAGGAAAGGATACTGGGGGCTTAACCATAAAAGGAAAAAGGAGGGAGAAGTGCAACAAGGGTGAACAACATGCACCTTCAAAACCCTCTAAATCTAAGGAAAAGGCAGCTTCAGGGGCAAATTGAATACTGGTTTGACCTAAAAGGGGAAGAGAAAACAAGAACTCTCAGGAAGAAAGGATAAGAGAGATAAGATTATGCATTAATAAAGAGTGGATGAGGCTTAGCTGCTTGTATGGATGAAGACATGCCCCTCCTCCCAACGACTTTTTGCCTAACGCAGGCTCAGTCATGGGCTCGAGTGACACAATTTTGGTAAGACTGAGAGTCTGCACGGGCTTGGAATCTTGGGGAACTGGAGGCTGAGAAGCTTCAGGGTCCTGAATAGCTAGGGAAGCAGAAGGCAGAGTGGGCTGGGCATCCTTCACTACCTGCCCAACTTCCTTGGTCACATCACTACTAAGGGTCTCCTTTTCCACGCCTAGGGGAACAACAAATGGAGCTGTCATCACTTCTTTCACTAGAGTCACACCAATCATGGGAGGAGGTACCTCAACCTGCAAAAGAAAAAGAAAATTATGTGGCAGAACACCACAAAATGCATATGTACACAGCGCTGAAAAAGAATGAAAGCAAGCAGTAGAAGGTACAAGTGGAGAGAGGCCGTACCATAACATACTAGATGACTGACTCTTGCCTCTCTTGGGATCTGACTTCCGTTTGGACTACAAGAAAGGAATGACCATTCATCAATTAAAAAAGAGAGAGAGAAGAAGGAAAGAAGCCTTGCCCTTCTCTCTCTTTCTACAGATTCTCCAATAATCTTTTGTCTACTACGGGTACGCTCAGAGGGTCCTAAGGGAGACTGAGGTATAAAATTAAAGGACCTCGAAGAACCATGGGCTGAGGAACTCATAGGAATCTGAGAGAGAGAAGACTCTACCCTAGTCTTTACTCGGATCTTTGGGATTAAGGGGTGGCCAACTTCCTTTCCAACTGTAAAGGGGTCCACTCTCTCGAGTTCCTCAGAAATGGCCAACTGTTTCAGGGATTTTGTAGTCTTCCTTTTCTTAGTCTTAGGGCCAACTTCAGTACCTTCAGCACTCTTCAAGCTTGGCTCTTTTGATAGCTTCCTGTTTAATTTTCTTCTCTTTACCTTTACCTACGGGGGTTGCAGCACCAATTGCCTCCATCACCTCCCTCTTGATAAGCACACCAGAAGAGGTGCCCACGATAAGGTCACATCCTAACCAAGTCTCAGGAAGTCATTTGCTAGCATACCCAACCAGCTCTAGCAGCATGCCACTCCACAAATCTTGTCTTGCTACTTATTGCAACAGAAACGATGCCAATAGTAGGAAGGGCTAGACGTTTGTTGAAAACGGGGGTAGAAAAAAGACCAGAATCAGGAACCCTTACAATCTTACCAGAACCAACAAAATCTGCAAAGGATTTCTGAACTCTTCTCCAGAAGCCAGCAAAGCCACTAGAAGCAAAGACTCCCCTTTGGGAGTTTGGCACCTGTTCGCGTAAAATAATATGCAAGTGCACAGAATCGTAACAAGTAGTAAAGTGTTTAAAGAAAACGAATGTCGAACCCACAAGGATTAACTATGTTATTGAATATCGAAATTCACTAAATTAATTACTATTTGGAAAATCGAAAATAAATGGAACGTTCTATTCTCTGAATTAAATTAAACTATTTAATAAAAATAAATCTACGAATAAAAATAATTAACAAGGCGTAAAAAACCTAACAGTGTAAAAATATGATAAGAATGGATCTAGAGCAGTTGATTTCACCTAACAAATCCCACACAATTTATTCTTCCTAATTATTAAATTCTAATAATCTCCCGTTGATGATTAAAAATTCCTTAAATATTCAATATCTTCTCTCGAATAATATCAAAAATATCTTCAACTAACAATTCCATATCTCTATGTGAATTTAATTAATTGGAGACTCATTACGTACTTTGAATTTTCTGAAAAATCACACTAGTCGTGGTAAAGCGTCTCTACTTTCGCTCAACTAATGGTGTTTAATTCTATAACTAAAATAACAAATCATCTCTCGGTCTCATTATAATTCAATTGATAAAACTATAATTTGTAAAAAATAGTAAGCATTAAGAATAAGAATTAAACACTCAATCATGGAAATATTAAAAACAAAATAACTCAGAAAATAAATTGTGTGTTCATTGCTAGACTACATCATTGCTCTAGAAAATAAAATTTAGTCCATAATAAAATTGAAAAGAAAACAAATAAAACTTATATCTTTCATCCGAATTGGTTGATCAACATGAAACTCTCGCCTTTGTCCTCAGATACTCCTCTTTTGAAAGACTCCCAAAAGCAAATTCTTCCATGCGGTGCCTCCTTTTCTTCTCAGGTTTCTCTCCTCTTCTTTTTACCCTAAAGAGCCTTTAAATAGGTTAAGGAATCCTATTACAAGTTGAATTCCCATTTTGGAGAAAATCCCAGATTTTTAGGCTTTATTTAACTGACGATTTTGGCCCATTTAAATTCAGAATTCGGACTTTTGGTAAACTACAAAGTTGTATTCCTTTAAGTTAGCTTTCCAGCCCAACTTGAATCATCTCAATTGGATATCTGAGCCGAAAGTTATGTCAAAAATACTAACTGATGTGCAGGCTGGAATCCTAATCTGAATTGGACTTGGATTTGGTTGGCCTAGCCCCACTTTGCATGTAAAGCCCTTGTAGATTAATCTGAATCTTCTCATTCCTTCAAAGAACAAATGAATAGATAAATATAAATAAAAATCAAATCAAATCAAAAAAATAAAGGAAAACTAACAATTTTAATAAATAAGAGGATAATAAAAATTATGTAAAAATTACACTTATCAAATTCCCCCAAACTTAAACTTTGCTAGTCCTCGAGCAAAACAGATAAAGAGTAAAACAAAACAAAGAAAATATCCTATCTAGTCCACTTTCGCTGGAAATTTCGATTGCATTTAGCATATGCAACAAACCTTTAAACCCCTAGCTTACACTAGTGGACGAGTTGTAGTCTCGTGAGGGTTTGCAGGGAATATACCCACAAAAATTCTGAGAATGAATACTAAAATAAACAAAACAAAGAAAATCTTTATTTTTTTCAATTGCCTTTTGCAAAGAGGATTAGTTCAAGTTCAAAAACACTACAAATGCTAAAGAAATTTCGCATGCCATCAAAACTCATTGTGAGTGAAAAGTGGTAGCCAACCCAAACATACTCTTAGTTTTAGAATAAACTTGACTTGAATTTCTATTTGAAAGTATGCCAACTCAAACCTTTCCGGTGTTATCACTCAACAAATGAAATCACTCTGAAATGGGATGTAACACTCTTAACAATATATGTGAGTGGAATAATGTAAGAAAAATAAAAATCTCACATATAAATCACATGAAAAACACTTAATCAAGAAAGAACAAGTAGTCTCATGAAAAGATGCCAAAAAAGAATTTATACCACACTTTTTATTCAGTCATATCAATATCTGAACTACACAATCTTCAAGATCAAATAAGGACTTTATTAGGACGTAATGTAGGGTAAAAGTAAAGGGTATGAAATAAAAATGGGTAAAGGTAAATATAAGAAGTGTTTTCAAGATTTGTCGGAATGTCAACTCTTTTTGGAATTTCCATTCAACATTTTTTTTTCAACTCTTCTTCTTCAATGCAATACTCCTTTACATTTCACTTCTCAAAATTTGATGAGAACCCTTTTTATTTACTTCTTTTTGACACTTTTCCCTTTTTTTTTTTTTTTTTTTTTTACTTACTTCAAGTCGTCACTTATCTTTTAACGTGAATGCAGGCATTTGTGATGGATGCACCCAATTACTCAACAAGTCACAAGCTTGAAGTGCTTTTGCATACTCATATTTCAAGTTACGGTTTGACGTAAGAGTAAACATTGGTAATGACTACCCCTAGTTACTAAGCAACTCAAAACATTGGAGTAAATGGAACTCTGTACAATTTTTTTCTTCTTTGAATTCTCGCACAAACCACCACATTGAAACAAACTGATCAAATTCCATCTTGAAACACTATGGACAAGGGCTTTAAGAAAGAAAGGCTAATTAAAAGGCTCAATGGGGTGACTAGCGATAATGTATCCAAAAAAAAAAAAACACATATATGGCTCAAAGTAGACAAAAATAGCCTAATCTCATCTCTCAAAGACTAGTATAGTTCATTCAACATCAATGACTTCAAAAAGTTCAAGTGTGGCATAAAATCATTTTTTCTTGGCCAAAAGCAAGAACAATGAGACTACAACAAGGGAAATATGTTACGCACTTCCAAATGAACTTTAAGATTAGAAAAAAATAAATAACCCTCCAAAAATAATGATTGGCTCAAAACTCACAAGAGTTATAGTCTCCACATTGTTATCATCAAGATTTTCTAATCATTTTTATCCTTCAACAACAAGTTGTGTCTGAGTGGCTACGTACATGTGCAATGAATTGAGCATGAAAGTAATGAAATTCTTTCATTGCTAGGCAAAAGTAGTATAATGAACTTAAAACACAAACCTCAAGCTAGGCAAAAGAAAGTTTTTTTTTTTTTTTTGAAATAAATAAAATAAATTCTCTTCCCCCAAACTTAAATTTCACATTGTCCTCAATGGGAAAAAGGAAGAAAAACTAAATGAGAAAGGAGAAGAGATTCTCCCCTGATTTTAATTGAATATTTTTCCTTGAGGTGCAGCTGTGTACCCATTGAAGATTTCTTTGGTCTTTTTATTCCTACAAAATGAAAGAAAAAACAATAAGATAAAGAAAAAAAAAATAAAAACATAAACATAAAGATATAAATAAATAAAAAAAAAAAAAAAAAAAAAACTTGGGTTGCCTCTCAAAAGCGCTTTATTTAACGTCTGTAACTAGACGTTATCCTCCATTAAAATCATGTGTGTGCAAATTGAAGGACTAATTCCTTTTGTTAGGATATATGTGTTTTCACTTATTAAGAACATATGTCACTTATTTATGTAAATTGGCTAATCCTTTGACAAAACGCACTCTACTTGTAATTGGGTAGTTCTAGGTTTTTTTAATACTTCAAGAAACAAGATTTCAAGGTCAAGTGTTGAAGTCATCAAGTCTGTCCAAGAAAAAGCAAGCTGAAGTGCAATTTCATTAAAGCTTGACACCTGCTCGATAGCTACCTCGACACCTGCTATCTGTCGAGATTTAAAAATTCAAATTTTCTGATCTGATTTTCTTGGGATCCGTGAATATGTTTTTGGGCCTTCTTTTCTCCAAACTCTAAACATATAAAAGGATTGTTTTAAGAGCTGTCAAGTGTGAAAAAAGTTGCAAATTCATTGAGCAATCTCTGTTTAAGCAAATTGTGATCAAAAGACGAAGTTCTTGACCTAGTTCATCTTCCTTCAAGAAGTTGCTGTGTATTTGCACCATAGGGTTTTGTGACCAAGCATCTTCCTGATCTTCATCATGTAGGATGAACTGAAGAACTTTGCAGCCAACCTTTCTTCCTTAAGTTGGTGTTCTAAAGTCGCGTACTGGGATCCGCGCATTGGTTAGTCACGTACTTGGGAGCCATGCATCAAAGGTAGGAACTGTCACTACAGATCAAGTCCAATTGGGTATTGGGATAAGGGTTCAACTGTAGGTTGGTAAGGTACTTGGGATTCCTTTACTTGTAACCGCTTGATTTGATAATAGTGGAGTTTCGGGAGTGGTGACCTAAAAATCACCCAGTGGGGTTTTTGCCGCGAGGTTTTTCCCCATTCGTAAACAAATTACCGTGTCATTTAATTTCCGCTGCATATTTAGTTTTTGGTGATTTGTTTGTGCTTCCATGCAATTGCATGATAAATTGATTAATTAATAACTTGGCTAATTAATTAATTGGTTTTATCACAAGAGCTCATTCAGTTTGTGGCCTATCACCTTTGATGTCAGAGATGGTCCAACCTAAAGCCATTTTGTGTTCCCGCAAGATTCTCAGCAACTTTTCCTCCTCTACATCACTCAAAGAACTGTTAATAATAACTGGCAAAGTAGAGTCTTGGCCTAAGAAAGCGTACCTTAAATTTGATGGAAGCGGTTTAATCTCAAGTTTAAGAGGTTCCTCTGGTGGAGATGTTGGTTGACATGATTTTAGGTCTTCCACTTTTGGTTGCATTGAAGGAGGAAAGAGTGGTGTAGCCTCCAAATATCTTTCACACTCTTTAACCTCTTCATCATTGAATTTAACAGGTGTAGAGTGAGTAAGACATACCTCAAGTGGTAACTTTTGAAAATCAATTGCACAAGTCTCATCAGCCATGATCATGTCTCGGTCACTTATTTGAAAACAAGAATGTGTCTCGGAAGGAAATTCCATAGACTTAAATACATTAAAAGTGACCTCATCCTCTCCAACCCTCAAAACAAGTTTTCCTTGCTGGACATTAATTAAGGTTCTCCCCGTCGCAAGGAAAGGTCGACCCAATATCAAAGGAATCTCCTCGTCCTCATCCATATCAAGGACAATGAAGTCAGCCAGGAAGATGAACTTGTCAACTTTTACTAATACGTTCTCAATGACTCCTCTTGGATATTTAATAGATCTATCCGCCAATTGTAAAGAGATAGTGGTCGGCTTTACTTCTCCAAGACCCAATTTCCTAAAAATAAAGAGAGGCATTAGATTAATACTTGCCTCTAAATCACATAAAGCTCTATCAAAATAAGATTTTCCTATAATGCAAGGGATAGTGAAACTCCCCGGATCTTTCAGCTTAGGCGGTAGCTTCTTTTGTAAGATTGCACTACTCTCCTCTGTCAGCATTACTATTTCATGCTCCTCCAATTTTCGCTTCTTTGATATAATATCCTTCAAAAATTTAGCATATTTAGGCATTTGTTCCAAAGCTTCAATGAGAGGAATATTAATATGCAATTGCTTAAATATACTTAGAAATTTAGAAAACTGATCATCCACATTGTTTTTTCGTAATCTTTGTAGAAAAGGAATTGGTGGATCATAAATTGGATAATAAGTCTCAAAAGTAACTTTCCTGGATTTTTTGGATTTTAAAGCTCTTTCATTCTCCTTAGTCTTCTCAGCTTGCTCCACTTCTTTCATCTCTGACTCAGTTTCCTTCATCTTTGACTCCTCATTATCCACAGCTTCATCTTGTTTGGCATTTATTACTTTTGGCTCCTCATATGCTCGTCCACTTCTCAATGATATTGCCTTTACATGTTCTTTCGGATTGGTGACAATGTTGCTTGGCAAAGTTCCTGTAGTCCTTTCTGTGAGCATGCTTAAGAGCTGACCGATTTGCACCTCAAGATTGCGGATTGAAGCTAAGTTGTTTTGGATCGCGACATCTGTCTTCTGCATGTACTGCATGAACATGTCCTCAAGTGTTAGCTTCTTCTCTTGCTGTGGAAATTGTTGAGGTGGTTTAGCCTGCCCTTGGTTATTGCTCCATGAGAAGTTGGGGTGATTCCTCCATCCAGGATTGTACGTGTTCGAGTATGGATTATTTTGACGTTGAAAATTTGACACGTAATTTGTCTGTCCATAACTAGATTAGGCAAAAGGATTTCCCACTTGGTAGTCAACACTTGAATGATTTCCTGCACAATGATCACAAACAATATTAGTTTGAATAGCATTAACATTCATTTTACCTAGTTGTTGAGACAAAGTTGCCATTTGTGCCGCCAAATGAGGTAATAGAATTAAGTTCTAAAACTTCAGCTGTCTTTCATGGCATTGCTCTTTTTGTAGGCCATTGATAGTTGTTGGATACCAATTCTTCTAGAAGTTCATAGGTTACCTCATGAGTTTTACTCATTAAAGCTCCACCAGCTGCTGCATCAACCATAGACCTGTTTGTAGCTCCTAGACCATTGTAGAATGTTTGCACTTGAAGCCATGCTGGAAGGTCATGATGAGGACACCTTCGCAATAAATCTTTGTACCTCTCCCACGCTTCATATAATGATTCACCCTCAAATTGGATGAACGTGGTGATATCATTCCTTAGCTTTGCTGTCTTTGCGGGAGGGAAATATTTTGCTAAAAATTTTTGTGCCAACTCCTCCCATGTTGTAATGATGCTAGGTGGCAAAGAATTCAATCAAACTTTTGCTTTATCCTAAGTGAGAAGCTAAAAAGCCTTAGTCGAATTGCATCATCTGTCACTCCGTTATGTTTAAAAGTATCACAAATTTCCAAGAAATTTGCAATATGGACATTAGGATCCTCTTGTGACAACCCCCCAAACTGGACAGTCTGTTGTATCATCTAAATGATGGCCGGCTTGATCTCAAAATTATTGGCTTGTATGGCTGGCCTCCTTATGCTCGATGTAGCTCCATTTACCGGGGGCGTAGCATAATCTCTTAACGCCTTTTGCTCTTGATCGGCCATCTTAGATAGAGATGTGTTGGCCTCTTTCTTCTTTTCATTCTTAAGCTAACGTAAGGTTCTTTCAATTTCAAGATCAAAGAGTGTATGCTCTGATAGTTTATATCGGGGTATGCACTTTTAATTCCTGAAAAGAAAGAAAACAAACTCAGATGCACCTAATTAATTTTTTTTGAATAAATAAAATAAAATCCAAAGTAGTAAATATCTAGCTAGTATCAATATCAATAACAAATAGTTAATCCCCGGCAACGGCGCCAAAAACTTGTTCACATAAAATAATCTGCAAGTGCACAGAATCGTAACAAGTAGTAAAGTGTTTTTAGAAAACGAATGTCGAACCCACAAGGATTAACTATGTTATTGAATACCGAAATTCACTAAATTAATTACTATTTGGAAAATCGAAAATAAATGGAACGTTCTATTCTTTGAATTAAATTAAACTATTTAATAAAAATAAATCTATGAATAAAAAGAATTAACAAGGCAAAAAAAACCTAACAGTGTAAAAATATGATAAGAATGAATCTAGAGCAGTTAATTTCACCTAACAAATCCCACACAATTTATTCTTCCTAATTATTAAATTCTAATAATCTCCCGTTGATGATTAAAAATTCCTTAAGTATTCAATATCTTCTCTCGAATAATACCAAAAATATCTTCAACTAACAATTCCATATCTCTATGTGAATTTAATTAATTGGAGACTCATTACGTACTTTGAATTTTCTGAAAAATCACACTAGTCTTGGTAAAGCATCTCTACTTTCGCTCAACTAATGGTGTTTAATTCTAGAACTAAAATAACAAATCACCTCTCGGTCTCATTGTAATTCAATTGATCAAACTATAATTTGTAAAAAATAGAAAGCATTAAGAATAAGAATTAAACACTCAATCATGGAAATATTAAAAACAAAATAACTCAGAAAATAAATTGTGTGTTCATTGCTAGACTACATCACTGCTCTAGAAAATAAAATTTAGTTCATAATAAAATTGAAAAGAAACCAAATAAAACTTATATCTTTCATCCGAATTGGTTGATCAACATGAAACTCTCGCCTTTGTCCTCAGCTACTCCTCTTTTGAAAGACTCCCAAAAGCATATTCTTCTATGCGGTGCCTCCTTTTCCTCTCAGGTTTCTCTCCTCTTCTTTTCACCCTAAAGAGCCTTTAAATAGGTCAAGGAATCCTATTACAAGTTGAATTCCCATTTGGAGAAAATCCCAGATTTTTAGGCTTCATTTAACCGACGATTTTGGCCCATTTAAATTCAGAATTCGGACTTTTGGTAACTACAAAGTTGTATCCCTTTAAGTTAGCTTTCCAGCCCAACTTGAATCATCTCGATTGGATATCTGAGCCGAAAGTTATGCCAAAAATACTAACTAATGTGTAGGCTGGAATCCTAATCCGAATTGGACTTGGATTTAGTTGGCCTAGCCCCACTTTGCATGTAAAGCCCTTGTAGATTAATCTGAATCTTCTCATTCCTTCAAAGAACAAATGAATAGATAAATATAAATAAAAATAAAATGAAATCAAAAGAAATAAAGGAAAACTAACAATTTTAATAAATAAGAGGATAATAAAAATCATGTAAAAATTACACTTATCAGCACCACAAATTGAAGGCTCCTCCATGACCAATATGAAAAGGCATGAGACCTCAGAAACGGATCCAGGGAAGGAAGAGAAGGCACCACCTCCTTGAACACCGGCAGGATGTCTTGGTCAAAACCAAACTGCCTAAGAACTTAGTCTGCTGAGTAGTAAGTATATGTGGGAACACTAAAGGAAGGTAATGGAAGCCACGAGGGACTGATGCAAGTGAAATATGCCAAGCTACCTTCATCCCCCTTGCGTAGATCAAAAGTATTCCCCAGGGAGCTGAGGAAATAGGCTAGCACAGAATCACAGGCGAACCCAGGACTGAACTCTTGGGGAGAGTGCCAACTCACGTGCCCTGCTTGATTAAACAACACCAAATTGAGGTTGCCACCTTTTAAGTTGGCCCAGCGAAAAATGATGGGATGGCTATCAGTATAGCTGCCACACATACCCTTAATCACATCTGGAGATCCTTTGAACTTGTCTTTCACAAATTTCAAATTCCTACACTTCGCCAGAGTAATGAAAGAACAGTCCCACATGAACACCTAGAGGATGGCACAGCGATGGGACGAGGTAATAGCATAGCAAGAATTGCCTTCAACTTTGTCTCTATGAAGCAAATCTAATTGGGAGTAAACATGGCCTAAGAACATGGGGGCTAAAGGATAATGGGCACCCTGGGCCAATTTGATTGCCAAAGGAAAAAAAACAGACTTAATCCCGTACCCGAGGAACTCACTGAACAAGAACTTACTAAGCCAAAGCACCAGGAACCCGGCTCGCTTAACTGCTTTTTCTTTTTCTCGAGAAAGGTTCATGACCCACTTCCCCATTCTGGCCAGCTTCCCACCAGGAGAAGTAGTGCGCCCACCGAAGTGACTGAAAAGTTTGTCTTCCACCTCGAGATCCTTGCTAGAAAGGCTGATATCAAAAGGATTCTCATCACCAAACACTAGGAGAAAAAGATTGTTGACCACATCCCCCAAAGTGATGGTGAGCTCACCAACAAAGAAGAAGAATGTGTGGAAAGAGGGACACCAGCGACGCACCAAGTGTCTAAGACCCTTAGTGTCCCTAAAACCTTCAAGGTTCCTGAAAATTGCTACTAATCTCAAAATCCCGGCACGCTCCAAATGACTAACGAATTCACCATTAGAAAGCTCCCTATCCACCAAAATGGGCCAATCGGTAATCCTGCCAGGAACGAAATCAAAGAAAATGGGAACCACTTCGCGAGATCCTCGCTTAATCTACAGATCTAAGATCTCCCTTGGATCTGGAACCTGAGCGGAACTAGCAAACCCGAACTAGCCAAAGAACACCCAAGTATATGGGGAAAGAGGGGCTTCACCGTGAGACACCTGAGGAAAAAATAGGCTAGGGGTGTACTAGGGATCCCATAAACGGAAAGCTGGGCGTTCCGCAACCCTCGGCGTCTCACCCTGTGCAGACCCAGAGGAGCTTTCACCCTTAGAAGGACTAGGAGTGTGCTCCCTCCTTTTTTCACGAAGAGGAAGAAGCCATAGAACAGCAAATGCACTAGGAAATAGGGAAGTTAAGGGAGTGAAGAACACAGAAGAAGAAACAGAGAAACAAAATGATTGGAAGAAAGATGATGAGTTTGGAAATAAAGTTTTCTGGAAAGTGAAAAGAAAGTATGAAGTGACTACAATAATGGCGCAAAGAGCAGCTGGAGAAGATGATGAATGGAAAGGCGTGCCAGTTGCCAAAATTTAATTTTTAAAGAGGAAAGTTATTGGCAGTTATTAATGGGAGTTACGGGGAACGTGAAAAGTGGATAGGGGAAGTTTTCACTCCAACATTCAACTACCACGTTCCGTTCAAAGGGGGGGAGTTGCCAAAAAAAAAAAAAAAGTGCAACACGCAAAGGAAACTAGAATACCTGAAAATAGCGAGAAAGACAGGACCCTAAAGAAAGAAAAGGAGGGACCCTAAGGTTAAGTAAAATAGTAAAGAAGGAACTCCTATAGAAATTAAGGATCTAGTTTACTCATGTGTGGGCTACAGGCAACCCACGAGCTAGGGGGGCTAAATGTTGAGGTCAAAAAAGTCATGAAGTTGCACCAAGGCCCAAAATGGCACAGAGAATTAAACTCCATAAAAAAAGTATACTTGAGCTCGTGATAAAGAAAAAGGATGGTAGGCCCAATATCCATTAAGGTTTTAGGGAGGAACCCAAACTCATGTATGAGTAAGCTTTAGAACTCATGAAATGAACGGAAGAAAAAAAGCCTAACCCACCAAGCTCAGGAAATTGCTAGGGAAGCCCAGTGGTATAACCTAGGCCGGGATACCTGGGGACTACTAGGAGCTTAGGATCCTCGGGATGTGCAGTAAAACCAAGGTTAGATTAAGACAATTCAAAGGGGATGCCAAGAAACACAAGGAACGAGAATAGATTTGTCCCTATCAACCACCCAATGATGCAAAAAGGAATCAGAAAGCTTGGGAACCAACAATTCATGAACAAGGGGCTGGTACCTCGGGGATCCCAGAAAGAAGAACCATGAAGGGAAGTGGCTAGGAAACTTTCAACCTGGCAGGAAGGAATCAGCTCGCTTGGGAAAAATGACAAAGGTAAAGGTAGCCAAAAGTTGAGTCTGAAAAGGTGGGAACTAAAAGCCTTGAAAGGAGAAAAACCCGAGATCAGCTCTTCAAGACATACCAGAACGAAAAGGCAGCAAGAGACTTTTGAGGAAGAAACACCAAAAGAAGAAAATTATGAGAAATAGGGAAGGGACCGGCCACCAATGTTGCTAGCACAACATTGGTTCTTGTACCCATGGGAACAAATGAGAGGAATCAATGGTACCCTGGAAACTCTAGGATGACACTATAAAAGGGGGAAACAGCCAACAATGGGGGGCATTCAGCAACAGTGAATTAGAATAAAATCATTAAGAAAAACTCTGTTAGAATTCAAAGAAAGTAAGAAAATGGGGGGGGGGGGGGTGAATACCGCCCAGTATCCTCAAACAGCCACTAGAGAATACACTTGGATTTAAAGGGATTCAAACTTTGCAAGTCATAGAGGCCTGAAAAGCCATCTAAGCCTGTAATTTTTGAACTTATTTGGACCTTGTGATACGTCCTAGTGAGCATGATGTATTACATAATTGAGAAATTAATGAAATATTTCACAATATCTTAAGGACCCCTAACATTTACTTTGTGTCTTTCTCTATCGCATTGCCCCTTTATTATTTCTTGCTGTTCAATGCATATATTTCCTGTTTCCTAGTATGTATGTGTTGTAGGATTCCTGCTCTGTGCACCATCTGGTTCGTAATCAGTCCATTTAGCTGCGGTGAACTAAGTCCAGCCCCTTAAAACAACAAGTAAGAGGGCACAAGGTCCTTGTTTCTACTTGGTCTTGGGTGTTGTCCAAAAGGGACCCTCACAGTATGTAAAAATTTGTACACTAAATTTTGGCATTATAAATGACTGGCTACATTCATTCGAATTTGATTTGGTTTGTGTGGACAATTAAAAAAAGACGACCTCTCTCCTACCTAACCTATACATGCATGCATACGGGAGACCAATAAGCAAATAGAGAAGTCAACTACTTACTTCAGCATTATCTCTCTAAATTTTCAACTACTCTAGCGTAGGTTCCGGCTTCGATTAATTCTTTGGGTTAATAATGTGTACATATATTTCAATTATACTCCACATAATTCTATGTGATGTTATACTTAAGCCACTCTATTTTTTTCATCAAAAATACTATTTTGACTAATTAACCGTAACAATATTACCTTCTTATACCTTCTATATTTGCAAAGGATCAAGGTGATCGAAGATTAGTAACTACCTAATCATAAAATATTTAAATTTCAAGTTTTTTCAACTTTAAAAATGATATATAAAACTTAAGTTTGAGAATAAGATAGTAAATATATAATACCTGATTAACACGAAATTTGGAGTGGTCGAATTTTTAAAATGTTAATCCTATAAATTGAAAGTTATGGATTAGTATAATCTTGGAATGGGTTGCATCAATTGTAATTTAACTTCTTGACCACCGCACTCCCTTGATACGATAATCACTCTACAAGTATAAGTATTTATGGGGTGTGGGGGGTAAGGGTCAAAATTCAAGTCTCCAAGAGAGAGCTTCACATACATATATCTTTAGATTATACTAGAGTAGAACTTCTATCTTATATAAAAAAAATAAAAAATAAAAACAAATTAATTCAAGTCACAGCTAATATAACTCTCTACCTACATAAAATTTTATATTATTTTAATATTTTGAGAATTCAACCTAGAATGGGTTGCATAGATGTAATTCAACCGTTGATTAAAATACTTATCCTATAAAAAATCATGACATAACATTGCAATGAATTATGATTATATATCCCCATTTTATTTTTCATATCTGCGGTATCATTTATTTCGTGCCAAAGTATTTTTTGGCAAGGAATCTACTCCTTTGAAGAAATTCCTATAAGTGATTTAGATTTGTAAGGGTAAAACACTTGATCTTCGTTTTTACAGCACTATTAAATCCAAAAAAAGGGTATTCATCCACGGCTGGTTGAACTATAAAAACAACTGATGCAATCGTTTAAGGTTTTCAAATAAAAGTAGGCTCCACCTGTATTAAAAAAAAAAAATATATATATATATATATATATATAATATTTATCTATATATTTTAATTAAAAAAAACCAAGCCCTTTTATTAGTTAATAAAATATATTAAAATAACCTCATTATATCCTAAAATATAGCATACTGCTGACAGCACTACACACTGTCCATAACATATTATCATTGTAGCACATCACAGGCACATGGCCCACACACCATTGCCAAAGACACTAACCTACGGTACCCCAAATGAGTCTGAGCATTTAAACTTTAAAGTATCAAAATTTTTTGAGTTTTAAGTTTTATTAACAATTAACACATTCTTAAACCCACCCACTGCATGAACACACACCACTAATATCAACCCAAAAATTCTTGAAATTTTAAAACCCAAAAGACTTAAAACCCAAAAAATCTTTAGTGATACTAATTTATTGAACCATGTAATAAATTAATTTTTATTTGTGTAGGTTTAGACTTTAAAGTATAAAGTGGTCACACCATTAGAAAAGTTGTGTGGGAGGGCCTTTTTTCTCCCAGCACTATGGCCCAAGGATCCTGGGCCGAATAAAATGTTCTTGGTGGACTGGGCTCGATTCACCGCAACTAAAGGGCTGTTTAAGAACCGATTGGTACACAAAACAAGCCTCCTACAATACAAATAGCTAACAAACAAGTATATCCGTATTGAATGACATTTTAACAGTAAAGGTATGCACAACAAGTGAAATATGATGCAAGAACATGTTGGGGATCCCCTAATTAATGAGGTGTATTTTATTAATTTCCCTTAGTTGTAATTACAGCGCTCACTAAGACGTGGTGCAAGGTTCAACTGAGTTCAAAAGTTACAGACTTTGATAACTATTCAAGCTTCAAAGGCTAGCAAAGTTTGAATTTGTTGAATCCGAGCATGTACTATAGCGGCTGCCTCTGGGATACCGGGAACGGTTCCTCTGTTTTCTCTTAAGTTTACAGAGCCTCTTTCTATAATTTCACGAGACTTTAGATGGCGAACGCTTCAAATGATCTAATCGTAAATGAATTCTCTATCCCTTCGTCTTCAATCCCCCTTGTAGCATGGACCCCTTCCTCCTTTTATAGCACAACTTCAGGCTCTGGGGGGTACTAACGATTTCTCTCTTTTTCCCCTTAGAGCTCGTGCCGTGCCAGGTTGCTCAGGGTTATGTCTTTTCCCTTTTTCTTCATAATTTCTTGCTTTTTGATCCGACCAAGTGAAAGTCCCTTAGCTAGTTTTCTATTTCCAGATTTCTCTGTTGGCTGGTCTGAAACTTTTTGGCTTTTTCTTCTCAGCACTTCAGCCCCTTTTTCAATTGTACTCTTCCTTGTCACTTTCTCCAAATGGTTGGGACCAAGCTCCTGCGCGTACCTCCTGGCTCTACTGCATGTCTGGAGCATGAGACCTACATGCCCTTTGTCTTTTATCTCTCTTTGAATTTGCTTCAATCTCACTTCGCGCGTCTAGGGATCTCCTAACTCTGAGGGCTCCCAAGATCTTGATCCAGTTCTTCTTTCTGGGCTTTCTTCGGTTCGCTGGTTCCATTCCTCTGGGCTTCTTCCCCTTTCTTTCTTTCTTCTCTATTTTCTTTATTTGTGAGAGCCCAGCCTTTCCAGTTTTATTATTCATTTTTTTTTTTTTTTGTGAAATGGACCCAACGTTTTTTTTTTTTTACTTCTTTGGGCGTTAGTTTGTGGCCATTTAATTTTGAAACTCAACATTTAGCCCCCCGAGCTCATGGGTTGCCTGCAGCCCATGCGTAAGTTTTCTGCAGGATCTCTTCCATTTTTTAGTCGGGGATCTCTTCCTGGTCCCTTCACTTCTTTTTTTTTTTTTTTTGTAACTCCTCCTTTTTAAATGGGACGCGGCAGTTGGAGTCTCGAAAAATAACTTCCACCTACTTTTATGTTTCCCATAACACTCATAAATAACTGCTGATAACTTCTCCCTCTTTAAATTTAATTCCTAGCAACTGGCGCATCTTTCCACATATTGTTTCTTCTGTCTGCTTTCACTTCTTCATTCTACCCCTTTCACATTATCTTTTTCTTTGTCTGCCTGAATCTTCTGTTCTTAGCCTCTTTTCTTTTGATTAGTCTTGTTGCTACCTGCTTTCTTCTTTCAAAATACCCATTTGCTTCAATGGCCTCTTCCTCTTCTCGAAAAAGAAAGGAGCGTGCCCCTAGTCCCTTCGAAGGTGAGAGTTCATCTAGTTCTACGCAAAATGAGTCTGTCGTTGGGCGCCCTGCTTTTCCTTTGCGAGACCCTTGGTATACTCCTAGCTTATTCTTCCCTCAGGTGTCCCATGGTGAGACCCCTCCATCCCCTCATACCTGGGTATTCTCTGGCCAAGCGGGTTTTGTTGGTTCTGCACAAGTTCCAAACCCTAGGGAGATTTTTGATCTCCAGATCAAGCGAGGACTTCGAGAGGCGGTCCCTATCTTTTTTGATTTTGTTGCTGAGAAGATCCAAGGCTGGCCTATTTGGGTGGATAAAGAACTTTCTGACGAGGAGTTCGTGGGCCGCTTGGAGTGTGCTGGTGTCCTAAAGGCAGTGGCTATTTCCAAGAATCTTGAGGGTTTCAGAGATGCCAAAGGCCTTAGGCATTTGGTGTGCCGTTGGTCTCCTTCTTTGCATACCTTCTCTTTTTCTGTTGGTGAACTGACTGTTACCTTGGAGGACGTGGTCAACAATTTTCTTCTTCCGGTACTTGGGCATGAAAACCCCTTTGTTATTAGTCTTTCTGACGAGGATCTCAAGGTGGAAGAGAAATTATTTGCTCACTTTGGTGGACGTACTGCTTCTTCTGGTGGGAAATCGGCCAGGATGGGCAGGTGGGTTATAAGTCTTTCGCGCGAGAAGGATAAGGAGGTCAGGCATGCCGGGTTCCTTGCTTTCTGACTTAGCAAGTTTCTGTTCAGTGAGTTCCCCGGGTATGGAATCAAATCCACTCTTTTTCCTTTGGCGATTAAGTTGGCTCAGGCTGCTCAATATCCCCTAGCCCCCATGTTTTTGGGCCATGTCTATTCTCAATTGGATCAACTTCATGGAGACGAAGCTGAAGGTGACTCCTGTTATGTTATTACTTCTTCTCTTCATTGCGCCATTCTCCAGGTATTTATGTGGGATGGTTCATCAGTTACTTTAGCAAGATGTAAGAATTTAAAATTTGTAAAAGATAAGTTTCAGGGATCCCCTGACGTGGTTAAAGGGCTTTGTGGCAGTTTGACTGACAGCCACCCTATTATTTTCCGTTGGCTGAGTCTGAAAGGTGGCAGCCTTAACTTGGTTGAATTATTTGATCAAGCAGGCCATTTGCATTGGCGATCTCCCCGGAAGTTTGGCCTGATTTTGTTGGTGATTCTGTGTTATCTCCTTTTCTGACTTCTACAGGGAATACTTTCGATTTACGTCGTGGTGATGAAGGTAGTTTAGCCTACTTGGCTTGTATTAATCCCTCTTGGCTTCCTGTGCTTTCCTCGAATGGACCGCGGTACACCCATTACTCGGCACATCGAGTACTTCGGCAGTTTGGCTTTGATAAAGATATTCCCCCCGTGTTTAATGACGTAGTTCCTTATCTTCCTTCCTTGGATCCTTTTATGAGACTTCAGGCCTTTTCTTATTGGTCACGCAGGAGTCCTCAGTTTGTAGTGCCTAACTTCCAAAGAGGAGTTTTTGCCTCCAGTGGTTATGCCGGTTATTGGAGGAGGGTGCAAAAGTCCTTTGTTGATTATGCTAGTTCTAGCACAATTGGGTGAGTCCCCAACCCTGGCATTTCTTCTGCTCCAACATCTAACAAACGTCTGTCTCTGCCTACTGCTGGTGTTGTTTCTACTATTGTAAGTAGCAAAACTAGTTTCGTAGAATGGCATGCTTCCAGGGAAGGTTGGGCGACTTATGCGCAAGATTTCCAGAGACTTGGGTGAGGTGTGACCTTGTTGTTGGTGCTTCTGCTGGGGTACCAATTAAGAAGGGTGCAGTAGAGACCATAAGTGCTAGTACTCCCATTGGCATGAGTAAAGGAAAAACAATTAAGCAGGAAAAATTAAAGGAAGCAGCGACTAAAGAGAGTGTAGAGGACGTTGGCCCTAAGACAAAGAAGAAGAAGACTGGGAAATCCCAGAAATAGTTGATACTTGCTGAGGAGAAGGAAGTCGAGCAACCTTTGGCTATAAGGGGCCGGGTGAAGACTAAGGTAGAGTCTTCTTTTCCCCAGGCTCCTATGAGTCCTTCAGTTCATGGTTCCTTGGGACCCTCTGGACGCACCCGTAGTAAACAACAGAGATCTGGAGACCCTGTTGAGAGAGAGAGAATGGCAAGGCCTCTTTCCTTCTTTTCTCTTTTAGGTTGTAGTTTTGTTGTTTCTTCCTTCCTCTTTTCTTTTTTTGAACTAATGAGTGATTTGTCCTTTCTGCAGTCCAAGCACAAGTTAGATCTCAAGAAGGGTAGAAGCCAATCCTCTGGTGAAGATGTGGTATGGCTTCCCTTTATCTATGTCTTCTGTTGCTTGCTTTTATTCATTTTACAAGTGCTATGTATCCGTGCTGCCCTGTTGTTCATGCCCTCCCCCTTTTTTGTTCCTCCTTCTTTGCCTTCTTTAGGTGGAGGTTTCTCCCCCCGTGGTTGACGAGACTTTGGAGGAGGAGGTGGCTCCAGTTGCCCTTTAAAGTTTGGGAGAGGAGGCTCCCAGTTGTGGCATAGCTAGGGAGACTGGGCAACCAATGCAGGATGTCAAAGCTGCCTAGGATCCTGAGGCTCCCAAGCTTCCCGCGTCCCTAGGTCCTCAATTTGAATAGATTTCTAGTCCTGTTAAGACTGTGTTACCTTAGATCGAGATAGGTACAGGAACTTTGGGAGGCGCATCATCATCCGGGCAAACAGGTGAGCCCTTATATATAATAGTGTTCTAATTTTATTTCTTTTGCACCCCCCTTTTTTTTCTGAGTCATTTCTTTCTCTCTCTTTTTTTTTTCTTTTCTCCTTCTAGGCCAAGCCACTGTGAGATCTGTCTCTGGTGCTGCTTCTTCTTTGGAATCGGAGGATTCTGAAGGTGGGTGTTGATTGTCCTTACTGCATTCCCCCTCCCTTTCTTCCTTTCTCTTGTAACTTCATTATGGCGAAGCCCCCTGTATCCCTGCCTTCTTTTAGCCATTTTGCTGAGGCTTCCTCACCTTTTCTTCAACTTGCCATGTATTCTTTCTCAGAGTCCTTTCAAAAGTTAAAGGAGCAAGACGAGGAAATTTCGCCCCAAGAAGTTGATACTAGTGTCAAAAATCCTGAACTTGTGGTTCCTGAGGGGGTTGTAGGATCTGCTCAGGTTGCTGGCCCTTATTTTGTTCAAAGGGTTGAAGGTTCCTCTGTGTCTCTAGGCGGTAATGTAACAATGGGGGAGGCTCCAGAGATGGTCATTTTAGATCCTGCTTCAAGACTTTCTACCTTTCTGGCTCGCTTTGATCTTTTGGAGTTCAACAGCCTCCCTGCCAGTCACTTTTGCCACTTCGGGCCTTCCTATGGCAGCTTCTTGCGGTTCTCTGTGCCTGTGGAAGGCCTGCCACTGTTAGAAGAGCTGTTTAAAAGTCATGGGGATTTTACCATTGGTTTCAGAGGAGGAGTTTTCTTGGGGAATATTTTTATGGAGCTGCTATGCGCCGTGTTGATTTCCTTGAGGGATTCTTCGTTGGACTCTCTTTCTGAGAAAAAACTTTTGGAATGGAAGGGAGTGGTTCAGGATCTCTTAGAAGCCAAGTTCAACTTGTCCTTTCTGCTGGAGTACCTATGATCCTTGGCTCAAGTGCTATTCCAGAGGCAAGCTTCCAAGAACATTGATGCTAAGATTGCTGCTGCTGAGGAAGTTTTAGCCCAGGCCCACAAGACTTTGCAAGATTTGAAGACCAAAAGGTAAAGGATTCTTTCTTCCCTGGCTGTCCCTGCCCTCTCCTCAGACGGCTCCTTGTTGGCTGGCCTTATCTCTTAGTTTTTCTACTTCTTCTTTTTTTAGTTGGTTTGGATGAACAATTTGGGGTTGTATAAGTTTTCTTTGTTTGCGCATTGCTTCTGGCTTTTGAGACCTATACTTGTGCCTTGAGACTGCTTCCGTGTAGTTGTGCTTCAGGATTTCTTCTAATTATTTATGTTTCAAGATTGCTTCTAATTTTGTTTTAATGGCATGTGGATCTTCTTTTTTTTTTTCTTTTTTTTTTTTTTTTGGTACTAAGTCCTGGTCCATAATTCCCACAAGCTTTTGCTACAGGTTATAGCCAGGTACCCATCCTTTCTTTTTTTTTTTTTTTTGATTGCGCGAGTACTGAGCTGGGTACATTGGGCGATATATTTTTTTGTCCCAGCTCATGAACTTGGCAGGTTTTTTTTTTATTTATCAAGTACTGGGCTAGGTATCCTCAATACACGCCTGAGATCCTAGGCCATGTATTTGAGACTTAGCTGTTTTGCAATTTACCCGTGGGGTGATCTTGGGCCCTGTATCAAAAAGATTTCCCCAAGTATCCTCCCTTTTCTTCTTGTTTGCGCAAGTACTGAGTTAGGTACATTCTGGCGATATTTTTTTTTCTGTCCCAACTCATGAACTTGGCAAGTTTTTTTTTTTTTATTTATCAAGTACTGGGCTAGGTATCCTCAGTATACACCTAAGATCCTAGGCCATGTATTTGAGACTTAGCTATTTTGCAGTTTACCGTGGGGTGATCTTGGGCCCTGTATCAAAAAAATTTCCCCAAGTATCCTCCCTTTTCTTCCTCTACCCCTTCTAGATCTGCTATTCTCCTTTCATTGTTTGTGTCCTCGGTGCCCTCCTAACTTTCTTCAAGTACTACTCTTAGTGTGGGGACAAGTAATTCTACTGGGCTGATGGCTTCTATCCCATAAACCAGGGAGAATGGTGAGAATCCCGTGGCTGTCTTCACGAAGCTCCTGCATGCCCAAAGTACATCTGCCAGGTGCTCACTCCATTTCCCTCCATACTCTTGCTTCATTTTTTTAAGGATCTTCAATATTACCCTGTTAGTGGCCTCTGCCTGGCCATTTCCTTGTGGGTAGTACGGTGTAGACCTTCCATGCTTGATGTAGTAAGCCTCAGTTAACCCTTTCATGTCTTTATTTATGAATGGGGTTCCATTGTCACTGATCAACCTCCTGGGGATCCCAAACCTTGTAATGATATGTCCCTGAATGAAGTTTGCTACAGCTACTCCAGTGGCCTTTTTCAAAGGGATGGCCTCTACCCATTTTGTAAAGTACTCAGTGGCTGCCAAGATCCATATATAACCACTGGATGGAGGGTTTATAGGCCCTATGAGATCAAGCCCCCAAGTGTAGAAAGGCCATGGGGTTGTCATATCCTGTAACGTATTTGGATGAGTATAGATTGCATCTCCGAGGACTTGACATGCGTGGCAAGTTTTGACTATCTCCTCGGAGTCCCTTTTCATTGTTGGCCAGTAGTACCCCAACAGTAGTAACTGTTTATAGAGCCTCCTTTTTCCTGGGTGGCTTCCACAATCACCAGAATGGACTTCCTTGACTACTTCCTTGGCTTCCCTTGGCCCCAGGCATCTTAGGGGATCCCTACTGTATTCTTTTTTGAATAGGATCCCGTTTTGTAAGAAATATCTGACTGCGAGCTTCTTGAGCTGGTGGGCCAGTGCCCTGTCAGTTGGTAGGATCCCTTGAGCGGGAGTCCTCTAATCTTCTGTAATAAATACAACATAGCTTTCTTCCTTTTCCACCGAGGATTGGCATTCTTGACATTTTTCCTGTATAGTTACTGCCTCTTTGTTCATATTTGGCCAGTAGTATCCCATACGCTGCATTCTCCTATATAGGCTAATCTATTCTGAGGTCCCACAGACTTGGGTGTGCAGCTCTTCCATCCTTATTTTCCCCTCCTTCTCATTGATACATCTGGATAGGATCCCTCCGAGCAGTCTCCTGTATAGTTCTCCTTCTATTAGAGCGTAGTCCCTCAGCTCCTTGATACTCCCTCCAGATCCTGTTTCTTTCATTTTTTTTCTTTTACTTCGCTCCTCCAATCCCATTGCTTGGACTCCTCGGGAGATATCTTTTGGAGGATTTTTAAGACGGAATGCTCCTGCCTTTCTATTCTGACCAGAGTGTCTTTTCCCTTGAATGGTACTTGGGATCCCAGTGTGGCAAGCGCATCTGCAAACCTGTTTTCACTTCTCTATGTGTACTCTATGCTAAAAGTCAGGAATTCCTGCTCCAGCCTCTATGCCCACGTCCTGTAGGCTGCCAAGCTTTGTTCCCTTAGTGCAAAGTCACCCTTCACCTGAGAGACTACAAGATTGGAATCTTCCAGTACTCTCATATGTTTTACCCCAATACTGAGTGCTATAGTCAACCCGGTCAAGTACGCCTCATACTCAGCTGCATTATTGGAATAGGAGAAACCAAGCTTGAAAGATAGAGGTATGGTGTCCCCGTTCTCACAGCTCAGTACAACTCCCACCCCATTTGAGGTTGCTGTAGCTGACCCATCGAATCTCATTGTCCATTTCTTTCCCGGGATTTCTGCTACTACTACCTCACCTGGGATCTCTTCAATAAGTGAGCTTTCCTCTTTCCCTAGGAACTGTACCAAGAGGTCAGCTATGGCTTGACTTTTGACAGCCTTGGGGGTTCTGAGGCCTATGTCATACTGAGAAAGCAAGACCAGTCAATGTGCTATTCTTCCTGTTAGAAGGGGCTGATGCAGGAGTGCTTTTATGGGGTGTGACTTAGTCACTAAGAGGATTTGGTGAGCTGAGAAATACCTCTTCAGCCTCTGGGATGCGTAAATAACCACTAGACAAGCTTTTTCTATCCTGGGATACCTGGTCTCAGCATCCTTGAGTGCTCTGCTTACATAGTAAATAGGTTGCTTATTCCCATCATCATCCTTTTGTGCCAGCAGGGCTCCTATTGCTTGGGTATTTGATGCCAAGTACAATAACATGGGTCGCCCACGTACTGGTGCCTGGAGAGTGGGCAGATGATTTATAATTCGTTGGACCCTTTGGAAGGCTTCCTGTTGTTCTGCTGCCCAGGTGAACTCAGTTCCTTTCTTTAATAGCTTGGATAAGCCTCCTGTGGTCAAAGCCAGCCCTGGCACAAATCTCCTGATATAGGAGACCCTTCCTAGGAAGCTTTTGAGCTCCCTCACTATTGTTGGTCTTTTCACAGTGGCAATGGTTGCAATTTTGGCTGGATCCACACTTATGCCTTTGTGATGTACCAGGAACCCGACAAACTTTCCTGCAGATACTCCAAAGGCACATTTCATAGGGTTCATGTGTAGCTCGTATTCTCTGCATCTTTTGAAAACTTGTTCAAGCATTTGAAGATGTCCTGTCCTAGTTTTTGACTTGACCACAATATCATCCACATAGTCTTCCATTTTCTTATGCATCATGTCGTGGAAGATGGCTGTCATGGTTCGCTGGTATGTGGCTCCTGCATTTTTGAGGCCAAAGGGCATCACAGTGTAATAAAAATTTCCGATTGGTATCCTGAATGCTGTCTTCTCAGCATCCTTGGCAGCCATGCGAATCTGGTTGTACCCACTATACCCATCCATGAATGAAAACATAGAACTTCTCGCGGCTGAATCCACAAGGAGGTCAATATTAGGCAGAAGGAACTCATCTTTAGGACATGCTTGATTCAAGTTGCGGAAGTCTACACAGCAACGAATCTGGTCGTTCTTTTTCTTCACAGGTACTATGTTAGAAAGCCATCTGGGGTGCTGAATGGGTTTAATAAAACCAGCTGCTAGCAACTTCTTGACCTCCTGAGTTATCTGGGCTTCTACATCAGTGTGAAAGACCCTTGCTGGTTGGATTATTGGTTTAACTCCTAGGTCTACATTAAGGGCATGGACCACTAACCCAGGATCTAGACCTAGCATCTCATCATAGGTCCATGCGAACACATCTGTGTATTCTTTGAGCAAAGCCACCAGTGGCCCTCTTTCCTGTATTGCCAACTGACCGTTGATGAAGACAGGCTTCTAGGATCCCAGTTCAGCCCCCAAGTTTACTTCCTGCAATTCTTCCTCAGGCTAGATTTGTGTCTCTTTGACTGGTTCCTCTAGGACTTCCTCCTAGGCTATCATACATTCTGGTGGTCCGGGACCTTCCTGCATGATGCACTTAGGTCCCGCGCACCTTCACAAGCGGTATATTAATCTTCCCCCGGGTTCCCGTACTACTACACACTCTCGGGATCCTGAGGTGCTGGGCTCCTTCTTTTGCCTTTTTCTCTTCAAGAGGTCTCCCAAGTCATGGGTACCTCCTCCTTCTTCTTTTTCCAAGATAGGTGTTCCTGGGGTCCCTGGCATGGGACTCTCATCGAACATTTTTCCATCAGGCCTTTTCCATTTTTCTCCCACCAATGCTGTCATGGCTTGGGATGCTGGTCCCCTCTTCGCCCTCATAGTTTGTGCTGTCCTTCTTGTTCTCTGTAACAGGTCAGCGAACTGTGTGATATATAAATTTTCGAGGTTAAGTCTGTAATCGAAAAGCATGTTAGAGATGCAAGTCTCTACGAGCTCTTTTTCTTCATGGTCCCCATAACAGTCCAGGGACACATCTTCAAATCTTTTGATGAACTGGACAGGATCCTCTCCAAGCCTCTGCCTTATCATCTGAAGGCTTTAGAAAGTGACCTTGTCCTCACCAGGGTAATATTTTGCACAAAACCTCTCCATCATTTTGTCTCAAGTCTTAATGGACCCAGGTCTTAGTGTGGTGTACCAAATGTATGCTCTGTCCACTAAGGACTTAACAAACTCTCTTAGACATAACTCTTGGTCTCCTACGTAGGGGCCCATAGTGTGGACGAACCTACTCACATGTTCTACTGCACTTCCATTCCTTCCATCAAAAGGATGGAACTTTGGCGGCTCATATCCCCTGGGGTATGGCTTGCCAAGGAATTATGGTGGGAATGGGGGATCCCAAGAAAACTACTTAGGGATCCTGGAAAGTTTTTCCCTTTCTTAGTCCAGGAGGGCACTGACATCTGCCAGTGTTAGGTATTGGGGGTTAGCTCCTCCTTCCACGGCTGACCCTCCCTCTGACTGGGTTCTATCTTGGTTGCCCACATGGGGGGCATTGTCTCTGACTTCCTGTGTCTTACCTTCTTTGAGAAGGCGGACTTCTTATTGCAAGTCTTTCAACATTATAGTCATCTGAGCCATAGGATCTAGCTCCTGCCTTATGTTTCTTTGTTCTGACACGGCCTCCTGTTCTGCTAGGGGCACCTCGCCTCTTTGCCTGGAGGCCACTTTATTTTCTCCCATGGGCTTAGAGGCCGTGGGTGGCACATTAGCACCTTTACTGTTTCTTTGTCTTGAAGGCATGTTCTGCGAAGGAATTGCTTCTTCCTTTTCTTTACCCAGTCCCTAGTGGAGTCGCCAAAATGTGGGAGGGCCTTTTTTCTCCCAACACTATGGCCCAAGGATCCTGGGCCGAATAAAATGTTCTTGGTGGACTGAGCTCGATTCACCGCAGCTAAAGAGCTGTTTAAGAACCAATTGGTGCACAAAACAAGCCTCCTACAATACAAATAGCTAACAAACAAGTATATCCGTATTGAGTGACATTTTAACAATAAAGGTATGCATAACAAGTGAAATATGATGCAAGAACAAGTTGGGGATCCCCTAATTAATGAGGTGTATTTTATTAATTTCCCTTAGTTGTGATTACAGCGCTCACTAAGACGTGGTGCAAGGTTCAACTGAGTTCAAAAGTTACAGACTTTGATAGCTATTCAAGTTTCAAAGGCTTGCAAAGTTTGAATTTGTTGAATCCGAGCATGTACTATAGCGGCGGCCTCTGGGATACCGGGAACAGTTCCTCTGTTTTCTCTTAAGTTTACAAAGCCTCTTTCTATAATTTCATAAGACTTTAGATGGTGAACGCTTCAAATGATCTAATCGTAAATGAATTCTCTATCCCTTCGTCTTCAATCCCCTTGTAGCATGGACCCCTTCCTCCTTTTATAGCACAATTTTGGGCTCTGGGGGGTACTAACGATTTCTCTCTTTTACCCTTAGAGCTCGTGTCGTGCCAGGTTGCTCAGGGTCATGTCTTTTCCCTTTTACTTCATAGTTTCTTGCTTTTTGATCCGACCAAGTGAAAGTCCCTTAGCTAGTTTTCTATTTCTAGATTTCTCTGTTGGCTGGTCTGAAGCTTTTTGGCTTTTTCTTCTCAGCGCTCCAGCCCCTTTTTCAGTTGTGCTCTTCCTTGTCACTTTCTTCAAATGGTTGGGACTAGGCTCCTGCGCATACCTCCTGGCTCTACTGCATGTCTGGAGCATGAGACCCGCATGCCTTTTGTCTTTTATCTCTCTTTGAATTTGCTTCAATCTCACTTCGCGCGTCCGGGGATCTCCTGACTCTGGGGGCTCCCGGGACCCTGACCCAGTTCTTCTTTCTGGGCTTTCTTCGGTTTGCTGGTTCCATTCCTCTGGGCTTCTTCCCCTTTCTTTCTTTCTTCTCTCTTTTCTTTATTTGTGAGAGCCCAGCCTTTCCAGTTTTATTATTCTTTTTTTTTCTTTTTTCTTTTTTGTGAAATAGGCCCAACTTTTTTTTTTACTTCTTTGGGCCTTAGTTTGTGGCCATTTAATTTTGAACCTCAACAAGTTGCAATAACCAGATTCTATTATTCTATACTTCAAATTTTATTTTTACTTAAATTATAATTTTTAATTATAAATTTTGTTTTATTTATTTATAAATATTTACTCATTATAAATGTTTACTAGAAAATATTATTTATTGGGATATGAAACACTTCAAAAAAGTAAATGCTAAAGGAACTTAAATACAAAAACTTAATTAGTAATGTTGCATCTCAAAAATAAAGAAAAAAATTTTAAGTAAAAAAAAAAAGATTTTCAATAAATATTATTTAATTAATATTTAAATATAAAAAATGCTTCATTTAAAATTTTCACCTAAGCCTCGAAAGTTGTTCAGCCAGCCATGTATACATCATTTCAAGAGAATGATCTTTGTACATCCAAATTCCACTAACTCTTATGAAAATCATTTTGTCAAAATTGTATTCAACATTCTTTGTTTTTTTCCTCTCAAAAAAATATATTCTCTGTTTTCATAATTTTATTCCACACGTCATTTTGTGATGTACTCTAGCGTTCCGAGAAACCTACATTTCAACGCAAGAAGGGATATGAGCTGGTCTTTGACTAAAAATGGCAACGGGTCAGGTTCGGGCCGGGTTTTTTCATACCCAACCCGTTTATTAAACGGATTTTTTTCTTAACCCCAAACTCGGCCCGTCGAGTACCCGCGAGCCCCGCCAGCCATGCCACGATTTGGGCCTAAACGGTGGCCCAATCCCCAAATTTTTTTTTTTTTTTCTAAAGCCTAAAGTTTGGCCAAAATCATTATTTTTGAAAATGTGTTTGCCCAGATTCAAGCCTTGAATCTGGGCAAACATAATTTTTTTTTTTTTTTTTTTAATACTAGCAGGAGTATACTTAGGTAGCATCAGGAAATCATGGATGAACAATGACCAAAGATTTATGATTTTCCCTTTCAAAATCACAAAAACAAACACAAATCCTAACACAAACACAAAAATTTCAAATTTATAATTTTCCCATTCAAAATCACAAACACAAATTCAGATTTATGACTTTCCCATTTAAAATCACAAACACAAACGCAAAATTTCAGATTTATGATTTTCCCTTTCAAAATCACAAACACAAACACAAAATTTCAGATTTATGATTTTCCCTTTCAAAATCACAAACATAAACACAAATCCTAACACAAACACAAACAACTCACATAATAGAGACGAAATGAACCCAGAAAAAAAGACGAAATGAACCCAAAAAAAAAAAAAAAAACATAGAGAACGAGGTGGTCCGGTAGAGAAACATGGAGGAAGCGAGGCGGCTAGACATGCAAGTGAGGGCCAGTAGTGAAGGGCTTCAAGCTAATCAGGCCGGCAATGACAGATCAGCGGTTGGGGGTGAGTGAGAGGGAGTGACCAAGTGAAGAGTGGGAGAGGAGAAAGAGAGTAAGGAGGCAGCTGAGTGAACTGATTGTGTGAAATGGGTATGGGATTAGGGTTTTTTTTTTTTTCAACTTATATATATATATATATATATATATGGGGGTATTTTAGTATTTTCACTTATATACATAAACGGGTTGGGTCTGGGTCCGGGTTTGGGCCGAGTTTTTGCAAAACCCCAGTCCCGACCTAGACCCGCTTCGGGTTTTTTTTTTTTTTTTTTTTTAAAACCCATACCCGACCCTATAATTTATCCGACCGGGTAAAATCCGACCCATTAGGGTCGGACCGGGCCAGGTATTCGCGAGTCGGATATATATTGTCATCCCTATCTTTGACTTACATGGAAGTGCAATTAATACATAAATAATATTATTCTAGTAGAATAGTGTGATTATCTCTTAAAAAAATTAAATTAAATAATATTATTAACCTCTTTTTCTAACTTAATATATATGTATATATTAATAGCCAAATCTGAGAAAAAGTATAATTAAATTTTAAATTAGAGTCTAATTTTACACCATGTGTCTCGTCTAATTTTTAAATTTTTGTGTCAAGTAAATTATTAGGTGCAAAAATCAAAGAGTTTAAATTCAATTAGATTCTAAATTGAATTTTAATTAAAGTTCAATTTTATGTCATATGTCACATCTAATTTTTTTTAATTTTTGTAGCAAGTGAATTATTGGGTGTAAAAACCGAAAAGTCTAGATCCAATTAGATTCTAAATAATGTCTAATTTTACGCTACATGTCTCATCTAATTTTTAAATTTGTGTGTTAAGTAAATTATTAGGTGCAAAAATCAAAGAGTCTAAATTCAATTGAATTCTAAATTGAATTTTAATTGAAGTTCAATTTTGTGCCATGTGTTCCATCTAAATTTTTAATTTTTGTGACAAGTGAATTATTAGGTGCAAAATCCAAAGAGTTTAAATCCAATTAGATTCTAAACCATATATATATATATATAGTCAAAACTAAAAGAAAATCCAATTAAATTTTAAATTGGAGTCTAATTTTATGCCACGTGTCTCATCTAATTTTTAAATTTATGTGTCAAATGAATTATTAGGTGCAAAAATCAAAGAGTCTAAATTCAATCAAATTCTAAATTCAATTTTGTACCATGTGTCTCATTTAATTTTTTAATTTTTATGGTAAGTAAATTATTTGGTGTAAAAACCGAAGAGTCTAGATCTAATTAGATTCTAAATCATGTCTAATTTTTGTAGCAAGTAAATTATTAGTTTTTGTGATTGGTTTTAAATGTACCCGTACATATGCACGGAGTTACACATTAATTTATTATAATAATTATGCAAGTTGAGATTTTTCCCATTTCACCCATTGAATTCGTGCCTCAGTTGGGTATTTAAAATTAGGTAAAAGTCGAGATTCAACTAGTCTTCGAGTAAACTAGGATTGTTAGTTCCCACAATCTAGCTTGCGAATTAATTTTCTGACTAATTTTAATAATTTCTTGACTAAGTTTCTAGATCTTCAACATCTTCAAGCAGCCCATTGTACTTTCACCTAAATTACATGCACAACAACCCTTGTTGACACTTATATAAGCACATGGAGAATTTGTCAATATAAGTTATATAACACTAACAACTTGTACCAAAACGTTTAGATTAATGACCAAGAATCTAACATTGACATTTTATATGTGATAGTGGAAAATAAGAATGACAATTTGAATATATCACACAGGTGAGAACACATATATTGGCAAGACATTAAAAACTATATTTTTATTTGTTGAATATTCTTAAGGTGTGTACTGTGTAGGGCTTTGATAGTGCTTAATTATTAGATTTTTGATGTTGTGTTTTGATTGAGGCCATGATAAATGAAAACTCGATGCCAACTTTTCCAGGAAAATTATAGGACATTATCCCATAAAATAAAATAAAAAAGCTGTTAGTTTTTTTTTTTTTAGCTAAACGAGCTGTTAGTTGTAATAATACACAATCCCCAGATAATATTCCTTGCTCATTACAAATATTAATTTTTTTTTAGAGTCATTGATTACTCTTTAACAACTTCAACTTGAAACTTGAATGTTTTTCTTGGGGGCAGAAAAAATTGTGCGAACGTGAATAACTGAGTATTTTATTTGGCGAAGAAAAGAATAACCGAATATTTAATAAAACACCCGCGGTTTCGACCTCACTTTCGCACGACTTGATTTTCACCGACGCAAGCGTCGACCAAACCAAACACCGGGCCCCAGCTCTCGATAGCTCTCTTTTCTCCCTCACTCAAAGACTATTCCTATGCCATCTTCTTGGTTTTGTTCTGATGAGAACGCGTCAACTTTCTTTCCCTACATAAACTAAAACTCTTCATAGTGCTCGATCATTCATGCTTTAGCTTTATTAATAGACCAAGTCTGGTTTTCTCTCTGAAAAGACTTCAAGCTAAGCAATGGCTTTGGCTTGGACCAGTTCAGCTTCTTCATATTCATTGACTTCCGGATTATACATACTACTGGTATGGTTACTCCTGGGATTGAATTCCGGGATCTGTCACGGGTTGGGATCATTTGGATTCGACATTCACCACCGGTTCTCTGATCCGGTTAAGCAAATTCTGGGCTTAGAGGGGCTTCCAGAGAAAGGAAGCGTAGAGTACTATGTTGCTATGACTCACCGAGACAGCATAATCCGAGGCCGTCACCTCGCCGCCAGTAACAACCAGTCACCGGCACCACTCACTTTCGCCAATGGAAACGACACCTTCTACCTCTACAGTTTGGGAAGGTATGATCCTTAAGAGTCACTCCTTTTTCTTTTCTTTTCTTTTTTCTTTCTTTTTTCCTTGGAGTTCTTCCTGTTCCTTCTATATATACTAACTTTTTTTTTTGTTTCTTCTAAATGGTGTCGATATTTCAGTTTGTATTATGCTAATGTTTCTGTGGGGACACCAAGTGTATCATATTTGGTAGCATTAGACACAGGCAGTGATTTGTTCTGGCTACCATGCGATTGCAACAACAAAACTTGCGTGCCCAGCTTAAAGACAACATCCGGACAGGTATGTTAATTATTATATATAACTTTAGATTTCTAATCTTAAAATTATATATTTACTTCAAGTGCTCCTATCTGGAATTATTTATTGTGTTATTATGATATCTTTTTCTTCTACAAATTATATACGTATATATATTTGCATTACAAAGGAGGATGACAAGCAAAGAAGTTAAAACATATGTAAAGTTAAAAATAACTTAAATACATACAGGACAAATAGAAAAGTCCAATATTTCTTCATATAAAAAGTCTAAGATGTCAAGAAATAGTAGTACAGTGGCATAACTTGCTCTCTTTAATTAGGAGAATCAAATTAAGTTAAAAAATCTTCACTTCCCTATTATACAATGAAATTTAAAAACTAAAATTAAAATTAATAAATAAATAAAAAGTCTAAGTTATTGGCTTTAAATGGAACGGTTTGTTGAGATTTTCAATATTGTGATTAGGCTTCTAGCTAAGTTCTAAGGTTTTTTTTTTTTTTTTTTTTGAGAAAGAAGTTCTAAGGTATTGGCTTCATTAAATCTGGTTAAATTGTTGGTAAAAATATAAGAAATTAGTCGTTTTATAATTAGAAAAGTCAATGATTGAGTCAGAAGAGGTTCTACTTGATCAGGCATGGAGATCATGAACTCTTTGAGAAGATTTAAGCCATATGCAGTCGTAAAAATCAAAAACCAATTACACAAACCTTTCTCTTCAACTTCTCTACTCCAAGATATAACAACCTAATTGTTTGACAAAGCCTAATTAATCATCATACCTCTACCTCTCCCATATATGTTCGGGGAATTGACCCATTTCTTGCATCCAACACAATCAGTTATAAATTAAAT
Organism: Quercus ilex subsp. ballota; assembly: GCA_032727855.1. Taxonomy (NCBI): domain Eukaryota; kingdom Viridiplantae; phylum Streptophyta; class Magnoliopsida; order Fagales; family Fagaceae; genus Quercus; species Quercus ilex. The sequence goes on along the minus strand of CM064913.1, from coordinate 53,962,631 downwards.
TAGATTACTTCCTTATTATTATGAGCATAAGTTTTTTACTGAAATAATCACTTCCGAGTCCCGACAAGAACTTTTCTAACCCATCAAACTCACACCTTTTCGAATTCAGTCAACCAAATTTTTACCAAAATCAAATTTTCATTTATTCATTTCAATATCAAAATGCAACAACAATTAATCTTTCTTTCAAGCAGGAAGTAAACTTGAACATCTACAGTCCTAATGCATCATCAACAAGCAAAAAGGTTTCCTGTGACAGCAGTAACTTATGCGATCCAAAACAGTGTCCTTCAACTAATAGTGATTGTGCATATACATATCCATATCTTGCAAACAACACGTCAACTTCTGGGATCTTGGTAGAGGATGTGTTGCACTTAATTACAGATGATGATCAATTAAAAGCTATTGACATTCCAGTCACCCTTGGGTAGGTTATTTTTCATTGCTTTCCTAGCTACCAAAATCTTTGGAAGAAATATTGTTTCAAGTGAATATCATACTAACTGTATATCATAAACAATATCATTATAAAAATTTTAAAATATTAAATATTAAATCATTGTAGTTAAAATGACAAAATTATATATGTAATAGGCATATAGTTGATATTTCGGTAAATATAGATCATTTGGATGATAAACTTGGAGTTCAGTATGGCTCTTTTCCTCTTCAAATAGGTGTTATCATTTGTGATGGTGTGTTTTATTGCCTCAAGCATACTGAAACACCCCTAAGGGATGTAGGTGTTATAATTCTAGTATCCCACATGAATTAAATGTAAGTTTAGCTATGTGTTTATAAGTTCTTGGGCACCCTCCTCTTGTATGCTAATTTTCAAGAGTGAGTTCTATCCATGAATTCCTAACAGTAGATTATGCTTGGGATTATCATGATATCAAACACTTATAGGGGACTAATTATATTACTAGAAAAAATTAATGTCTTTAGCACGATCATAATTTTTTATTTTTTTTTAAACCATAATTTGTGGGCTAGCATTACTTTTTCATTGATAATTTGATAATTCCGGGTGAAGGGGATTTGATTCATCGAAGTTGCTTCTTATTAATACCCCATGGTCAAATTATTTCAGCAAATTTTCATTCATTTGTATTCAGCAAAAAAAAAAAAAAAAAAAAATCATTCATTTGTGTCTAACCCTTGTGATCTAAACCTTTCATTTTGTTTCAGATGTGGTAAAAATGAGACTGGTATTTTGCTAAAGGGGTCTGCACCAAATGGTCTACTTGGGCTTGGTCTTGATAATATATCTGTTCCTAGCACCATAGCAAGAAAAGGGCAAGGTCCAAATTCTTTTTCCATGTGTTTTGGATATGATGGGATTGGGAGAATAAATTTTGCAGATAATGGCACCTCAGAACAAAAAGAAACATCATTCACTGCTGAGCCCTCATCGTAAGTCGTCACTTCTTAACATTGTAAATGTCAATGGCAAAATTATTTAGTTTAACGGGAAGACTATCTTTGACTTGAACCTCATGCTGCTCGCACTAATATTTCCCTTGTAAACTTGTTACCAGTCCATCTTATAACATTAGCATCACTCAAATAAATGTCGGAGTGAATGTTTCTAAAATGGAGTTCAATGCAATCTTTGACTCCGGTACATCATTTACACACCTAACGGACCCAGCTTATACATTTATTTCTAAAATTGTAAGTAATTTGAATGGCAGCTTTTAGTTTTATATATCATTGGAACTTCATCCTATGGCAAATGAATGTATGTGATTTATGTTACTTTGCAGTTCAATTCCAAGATCACAGAAAAACGACATTCATCCAATTCCCAATTGCCCTTTGAATATTGTTATGACTTGAGGTATTTGGGCAAAACTTATTCTTATTTAGTATTGGTTTTTCTCCTTTCAACTCTGAACCACTAATTAGTTGCACTTTATTTGTAGTGCAAATCAAACCGGATATATGATACCTATAATAAACCTGACAATGAAAGGTGGAGAACAGTTTTATCTCACTAATCCAACAGAACTGTTCCCTACAAAGGTGTGTTGTCGCACTTATTAGTGCCTAATTTAAGATCTTATTCTTGCCTATGTTATGCTGAAAATTGATGTTGTGGTCTCCAGGGTGGATATTTCTATTGTCTAGCTCTTCTCAAAAGCACAAATATAAACGTCATAGGACGTAAGTATTTATAAATGACTATCCTTATTATTTGTCATTTTGAAATTTTACCTTTATGCATTCATTCATTTATAAGGAGACTATCAGGCACTTAGAAAACATTTAAAGTTTGGATGCTCTATATAACCTTACTTTATTTGCAACTTTATTGATTATGAATTATGAAGTTGATAAAAAGCAATAAAGTATTTGAAATTTATTTTTCTTTTTTAGGAGAACAATATTACATAATTTCTAGATTGATGAATGTGATTTCTTGGGGTGGGTAAATTGCAAATTTTTGGTGAATAGGTCAGACCTACAAATTTCAATCATCTTGTGTCCAATTAAAATTAAAATTTCTAAATCATTACTATATTAACCCTTCTCGTTAAGTGATCTCATCCTTGTTGAACCAACATTTCCACAATATGGTTAAAATACATTATGCCAAGAATATATCCTATTAGCTGTCTCTAACTTAAAATTTTAAAGTTTATATAGTAAGACTATGAATGGGAGGTTTAAACAATGGTTGGCTCCACTCTTTTAAATCAGACTTTAACATATGCTTTAGAAACTGCAAACATATATGGTTTTCATTTAATCATTGCATCATAGAACAAGCCAATATTGTCATTTGTCAACTTCTATTTTGGGAACACCAACACCTGGACTTTCATGGTTCCTTATATCAAGTAGCCATTATGTCTCCTCACATGTTTAAATTGAGAAATTTCCACTTACGATATGGTTTTATTTATTTCATCCAGAAAACTTCATGACTGGTTATCGCATAGTTTTCAACCGCGATAAGATGGTCATAGGTTGGAAGCCATCTAACTGTGAGTCAGTTCAACTTTTTCTTTAGATTGAATTTCAATATGCAAGTCAATTTTTTCTTCTACTATTGAATTCTTTATGACCATAAAGAGACTTGGTGCCCACAGGTTACAATGATTCAAATTCAAACACTTCACCTATCAACCCATCACACTCTCCTGCCGCTTCACCTAGCAGTCTATCACTCTCTCCTGCTGCCTCTCCTGCTCTTTCTATTAATCCAAAAGCCACAGCACCATCTAGTCATTCGCCCAAGTTGAAGGCTTTTACTTGCGCAATCATGATGCTTTTTGTTTCATTCTATGCCATTGTTTGATTATTTTTATTATTTGGCGAGACTTTCACGACCATTGTATCATTATTTGAATTGAATTTAAAAGTTAACTCAAAATAAATTGGAACCATCGATAGCTTGCTAATTTTCTTGGCGTTTGAGTCCGCTTGGACTAAATGTTTAAAAAATTTATAGTTTCAAGAATAATTTTTGCGTATAAATTTTTGAGTCTGCCAAATATATAGTATTGTTTAGTTTTGTTAATTGAATGTGTTTTTTACATCAACTTATTTACTTTTTATTAATTACTTTTTGTTAAAAGTATGCTAAAACATACTTGTACCATAAAAAAATTGGAGAAAAAAAATAGATTTTAAATTGCACATAAGAATTAAAAAAATAAAAATAAACTAGAGGCAAACATTTCCAGATCCAGCCCAAACAATAAGTTTGGCCCAAAACCACATTGACATTGTGAACCCACTTCATCTCTCTAAATTTTCAACCAATCTAGCGTAGGTTCTGGCTTCGATTCTTTGGTGTAATAATAATAATAATAATAATAATAATAATATATTCCAATTATACTCCACATAATTCTATGCAAAGTTATACGTATACCACTTTATTTTTTTATCAAAAATAATATTTTGATGAACCAAGCATCAGAATACATTATCTTCTTATACTTTTCATATTTACAAAAGCTTAAAGTGACTGAAGATTAGTAACTACCTAATAATAAGATATTTAAATTTCAAGTTTTTCAACTTTAAAAATTATATATAAAACATAAGTTTGTGTATGAGATAGTAAATATATAATATCTGATTTACACGAAATTTGGCATGGGTCAAAATTTCAAAATGTTAATCATTTAAATTAAAAGTAATATATGGATTAGTATAAGATCCGAATGGGTTGCATCAAGTGTACCTTGTGTTAGGGGTTTTTTTTTTTTTTTTTTTTTTTTACACCTAATTTTATTTGAGTGCCACCTATTTATTTTTAAATACCACTAATTAGCTATTGGGTTTTCCCAAATATTTTTTGCTCTATTATTATGTTAATAACAAATGTTTCATATCTCATTGCTTAAATTGGGTTATGATATAAATTATTACAAAAAAAACCCAAAAACTCATATTTTATCCAATTTTACTAGCATCATCTCGCTAAGCCCAAAACTAGTCCTATGAACTCAATACACACATCTTATTCTATTTAAAGCCCAAGAATACTTATGCTTGGCAATATTTGAAAAGTCATGACTCAAATCCATGGCAAAATAATTTTATCAATGAAATTCAAATCCATAATCAAAGCCCACGATTTGAAACCATGGCGATTTATTTATCTAAAACCTAATTCACATTGGCAATATCAAAGCCCAATTCTCATTGGCAATATCAAAAGCCCAACTTACGTTGGCACTATTAAAAACCCAAGCTAACTACTTGGCACTATTTATCGAAAGCCCAATCAATATCAAAGCCCAATTCTCATTGGCAACATCAAAAGCCCAACTTACATTGGCACTATTAAAAGCTCAAGCTAACTACTTGGTACTATTTATCGAAAGCCCAAGGATATCAATACTTGGCAAAATACTATCACCTAAGAGTCCAATAATGAACAATACTTTAGATTCTCAAACTTATTACTATAATATTACAAACTCATGGAATTTATGAATTATCTACTCTCAAAACTTATGGCAATCATCTTATAAAAGCCCGTGGAAAGATATGATTATTAGACCTATGACATTTATTTATTTCATATTATAAACTCATATTCACTATCTATCTTACATCACAACATTCATAATATTTATTACCAAAACTCATGGTAATTATTCATCCTGTATGTCCATTATGATTATCTATAGAGAAACGCATGAGAACATCACATTATTCCATTATGGTGGTTATTACCATATTTATTTAAAACCTATGGTAAATATTAATCTCAAAAAAAATGTTGGAGGTCATTACTTAAAAAGCCCCAAAGAAAATATCATTTACAAGGAAATCCATAGCAAAAATTATGAGAAACTATACAAGTTGTTATTTAAATCCCATGGAAATTAATACCCAAAATCTATCATAAATATTTATTAAAACTCATGGATTCATTTTATTTCTACTAACAACTAAAGCTCATGAGAAGTAAAAAAACACATGGCAAAGCATGTCTTTAATGCCCATTTTGTAGGCCCAAGAATCTCACAGAGTAGGGAACAAGCCCAAGCAAAGAAAGGGCCATGTGGGCCAACTAAAAGTGCTGAAATTGAGCAAAGTTCTAGCCCAAAAAGGTCCCAGCAAGAGGCTTGAAAGTGGGCAACCAGCCCTTGTTCATCCCTAACCAAAGAAACAACTAGAGAACCCTACAAGAGAACCAAGCCTTTAAGAATGAACTAGGGGCTATCCCATCAGTTTTCTGCCACCCTCTGCCTGACGTGAATAGTGCTTAAGGGCTTTCATATCAGCTAAAGTCAAAAGGATGATGGGATTCCATCATCTTCCTCAAGACTGTACCTCTAGCGGAAGGAGAGCTGAAACTAAAATATCCAAACTTCAACAAATTGATGCTATAAATGTTAAAAATGTTCAAAACGTGATTCATGTGCCAAAGCTCATGAATCCTAAAGAGGAAAAATTGGGAACATGTGGTTTAGAGGGAAAAAATTGGATCTCTAGCGAAACCCTCTGAAATGGGCTTAAAGTTTGACACCTGGCTTGGGGTGTTGAATCCTACTTCCTAAGGTCCAAATCTAAATTGCAACACTAAGATTCTTCCTTAATACTTGCCTTAATTCCATTGGCTGAACACAATCTCAGCAATCTTAGCATTTAATGCAAGATTACCCCAAATACTACCCATGTGTGACATCACCAAAAGAAGCAAAACAGCCTCAAAAGCAAGTCTCCCATTTTTAGGCCAAATCCAGGTTATTAATTCAACTATCAAGGCTCCCCTAAATCAGATCTACGTTTTTTGGATTCTTGTTAATTAATACTTCTCTAAACTCCATTATAAAAGCATAAGCATCTTAGCCCACAAACTCACAGCAACTCCCTCTGAAACTTTCTAATTGATTGGTCATTTTGCTTACAATTCAACTCTCTTTAAGCTCACTACTCATCTCCTTCAGCCCACACTCATCTAACCTCATATATTCTTTTCTCTCCTTTACACAATCATAATTTATAAATGTCTCCCAATTAGTCACAAGCAACTACCCCTCTGAAACTCTTGATTTATTTGCCATTTTACTTGTGGTTTAGCTCCCTTTAAGCTCACCACTCATTCCCCTTTAGCCTGCTACTCACTAAAGCCTTAACCTCAATGTTAATCCCATCCCACTCACTCAAAACTGCCCACATTACCTCATTCATGCCTTATGCACACATACTCATCAAAATCATAGTTTAATACTTGGTACACTGAGCTGGGATCCCTCTCTCCCTTCATTCCATCTTATTTTTCCTCTTTTATTTGTAATTATGAAGCCTTTAATCCTTATTTAGTATTATTATGATGAAGGTCATAATGTTTTGGAAACTATGGAAATTTTCCCTTATGTTGACTTAATAAGGAAAAAAATATGATTTTCACCATGTAAACACACTTCTTAACCTAAAATTACCCTATCGCTGGAGATAATACCATACCACTAAAGGACTAATTTGAACTATCGGACCAGGACCATTAATGTACTAATTAAATATTTTAACATGCTTTTCATTGGGCTTTTGTTGCTGTTTTGTCATGTGCAACCTTTGTTGCTTGCTTGGATAGGATTTGTCATCGCACCGAAAGCCTTTGGGTACCATCTCAAGAGCCCATAATCGAGTTTCGGCTTAACTTCCCAACATCTTAGATAGAGGCAAAATTTTCCCCTCGACACCTTGACTTAAGTCAAAGCCAATATAACTCTCTATCATTGCATAAATTTTTATATTATATCAATATTTTGAGAATTCAACCTTTAGATTATATATTCTCTTTGTTCTTCACATGTATGCCAAATGCCGTGTTAAGCAAATGATATTTACTATTTGATTCATTAACTTATGTTTTGCATAAAAATTTAAAGTTAAAAATTCTTCAAATATAATTTAAATATTTTATGATGAGATAGTTATTAATCTCTAATCATTTTGATATTTTGTAAGTTTGAAGAATATAATAAAGTAATGTAATCCAATAGTTGATTAAAATACTTATTCAATAAAAAATCATGAAATCCGCCGCTATAGAAGACCTAATACAGCACTTTTAGGAATTGCCACAATAGGTAGTTTAACCCCAGTGTTTTCCAAACTGCCGCTATAGGTACTCTACTGTAGCACTTTAAGAAACTGCCACAATATATTAAACAATTGTTAGTTAAAATGATAAAATTATGGAATAGCTAATATTTCTGTAAATATCAATCATGTGGATAATAAATTTAGAGTTTGGTATGCCGCTTTTCCGCTTCAAATAAGTGAAATGTAATCTTTGGTGAGGGTTATCAAAGTGTTTTATTGCCTCAGGATTACTGAAACACCTTAAGGGAGGTAAGTTATGTGTAGGACTATCATGATATCAAACACTTTTAGAGGGCTGGGGATATTACTAAAAAAAATTAATGTCTTTAGTATGGTCACTAAAAAAATCATCCAGCATTACTTTTTCTTTGATAATTTGATAATTAGGGGTGAGGGGATCTAATCATTGAAGTTGCTTCTTGTTAATACCTCCTGGTCAGATTATTTCGGCAAATTTTCATTAATTTGTGTGTAACCCTTGTTATCTAAACCTTTCATTTTGTTTCAATTGTGGTAAAAATGAGACTGGTATTTTTCTGAATGGATTTGCACCAAACGGTCTACTTGGGCTTGATCTTGGTAATATATCTGTTCCTAGCACCATAGCAAGAAAAGGGCTAGGTCCAAATTCTTTTTCCATGTGTTTTGGATCTGATGGGATTGGAAGAATAAATTTTGGAGATAATGGCACCTCGGAACAAAAAGAAACATCATTCACTGTTGAGCCCTCACTGTAAGTTGTCACTTCTTAACATTGTAAATGTCAATGGCAAAATTATTTAGTTTAACAAGAAGACTATCTTTGACTAGAACCTCATGCTGCTCGCACTAATTTTTTCCATGTAAACTTGTTACCAATCCAACTTATAACATTAGCATCACTCAAATAAATGTTGGAGTGAATGTTTCTAAGATGGAGTTCAGTGCAATCTTTGACTCTAGTACATCGTTTACACAACTAAGGGACCCAGTTTATACATTTATTTCTAAAATTGTAAGTAATTTCATTGATAGCTTTTAGTTTTATATATCATTGGAACTTCATCTCATGGCAAATGAATTTATGTGATTTATGTTACTTTGCAGTTCAATTTCCAAGTCACAGAAAAGCGACATTCATCCAATTCCCAAATTCCTTTTGAATATTGTTATGACTTGAGGTATTTGGGGAAAACCTATTCTTATTTTGTACTGCTTTTCTCTTTTCAACTCTGAACCACTAATTAGCTCCACTTTAATTGTAGTGCAAATCAAACCTCATATATGATCCCTACAATGAATCTGGCAATGAAAGGTGGAGAACAATATTATCTCACTAGTCCAACAGAAGTGTTCTCTACAAAGGTCTGTTGTCGCACTTATTAGTGCTTTAAGATCTTATTCTTGTCTATGTTATGCTGAAAATTGATGTTGTGGTCTCCAGGGTTGATATGTCTATTGTCTCGTTCTTCTCAAAAGTACAAATATAAACATCATAGGACGTAAGTATATATTTATCAATGACTATCCTTATTATAAACCAGTTCGTATCTTCATTTTGAAATTTTACATTTGTGCATTCATTCCTTTATAAGGAGACTATCAGACTCTGAGAAAACAATTAAAGTTTGGATGCTTTACTTAACCTTACTTTATTTGCAACTTTATTGATTATGAATTATGAAGTTGATAAAAAGCAATAAAATATTTGAATTTTATTTTTCATTTTTGAGAGAACAATATTACATAATTTCTAGATTGATGAATGTGATTTCTTGGGGTGGGTAAATCGCAACTTTTTGGTGAATAGGTCAGATCTACATATTTCAATCATCTTGTGTCCCAATTAATTAATATTAAAATTTCTAAATCATTACTATATTAACCCTTTTAATTAAGTGATCTCATCCTTGTTAAACCAAAATTTCCACATTATGGCTAAAAACCATTATGCCAAGAATCCTATTAGCTGTCTCTAACTTAAAAATTATAAAGTTTATGTAGTAAGACATTATCAATGGGAGATTTAAACAACAGGAAGCTAATCATGGTTGGCTCCACTCTATGTTTTAAATCAGAGTTTAATTAGCATGTGCAAAAGAAACCGCAAACATGGTTTTCATATAATCATTGCGTCATAGAACAAGCCAATATTATCAACTTCTATTTTGAGAAAACCAACACCTGGACCTTCATGGCCCCTTATGTCATTTAGCTATGTGTCCTAACTCCTAACATGTATAAGTATCCGTTTGGAACAAACTGAAAATTTCACTTATTTGCAATTTCAGCTTATTTTTGTTACTATTAATGGGTTCTATAGCACTTTTTGATACTATTTATGAGTCTTGCTGTACTATTCAGTTAACTTTTACATTTATTTACAATACTTTTAGTAAAAAAATTTCAGTTTCAGCTAAATAAATTGTTCCTAAACCGACACTAAATTGAGAAATTTCTACTTACAATATAGTTTTATTTATTTCATCCAGAAAACTTCATGACTGGTTATCACATAGTTTTCAAACACAATAAGATGATCTTAGTTTGGAAGCCATCTAACTGTGAGTTAATTCAACTTTTTCTTTATAATTAATTTCAATATGCGAGTCAAGTTTTTCTTCTCCTATATTGAATTCTTTATGACCATAAAGAGACATGGTGCCCACAGGTTACAATGATTCAAATTCAAACACTTCACCTATCATCCCATCACACTCTCCTACTGCTTCACCTAGCAGTCCATCACTCTCTCCTGCAGCCTCTCCTGCTCTTGCCGTCAATCCAAAAGCCAAAGCTCCATCTAGTCATTCACCCAATTTGAAGGCGTTTACTTGCACAATTATCATGATGATTTTTGTTTCATTCTTAGCTATTGTTTGATTATCTTTTTATTTGGCGAGACTTTCTCGACCCTTGTATCAATATTTGTATTGAATTTGAAAGTATTGGAACCATCGATAGCTTGCTAATTTTCTTGGCGTTTGAGTCTGTTTGGACTAAATGTTTGAAAATTTTACAGTTTCAACAATCTTTTTTACGTATAAATTTTTTAGTGTGTCAAATACGTTGGCCGAAATGCAATTTACTCAATGCCACAGCTCCTTCCAAAATTTTGCATACGCATAAACCTGCCCATATTATCATTAAAATTTTCTTATTGCTAGCCAAATCAACTAAGTAACTTGTATAGACTTTTTCACCCCTCTTTCTAACTTAATTTATCACAACCTCCTAAAAGGTCTAGACTTTGGAGGGTGAGTGAGAAAAAAAATTCTTATGCAAGTTGAGATTGGGCCATTTCACCTGGTAAATTCTTGCCTTATTGGATATTTAAAAGTAGGTAAAAGTTGAGATTCAATTAGTCTTCGAGTAAACTAGGATTTTTGGTTCCCATAATCTATCTCGGGCCAAAATGGGGATATATCCCTTTCGCCGAAACTTTCCAATAAAATGCCTCTATCTAAAACTATTTAGGGATATGCCATGTTTTAAACTCGATTTGGCAAAAATCGAGTTATAGGCAATTAAAAAAAACCTGCATGGAACTCGAGTTCCATTTAAGTTTTTTCAAGCAACTCAATTTTAGCCAAATTGAGTTCTTCATAGAAATTCGATTTTTAAAAAATCAAGTTTCAAAACAGGGGCATATCCTTAAATAATTTCAAACAAAGGGCATTTTGTTAGAAAATTTCAACAAAAATGGTATTTTGCCATTTTGGCCTCTATCTCGCGAATTAAGTTTCTGACTGACTTTAATAATTGCTTGAGCATGTTTCTAGATCTTCAACATCTTCAAGCAGCTCATTACATGATTCAAATTCAAACACTCCACCAATCAGCCCATTACACTCTCCTGCCACTTCACCTAGCAGTCCATCACACACTCTTGCTGCTTCTCCTGCTCTTGTCATTCACCCAGAAGCCATAGCATCATCCAGTCATTCATCCAAGCTGAAGGCTTTTACTTACGCACTCATGATACCTTTTGTTTCATTCTTTACCATTGTTTAATACTATTCTTATTTAATTAGCGAGACTTTGTCAACCCTTGTATTATTATTTGTATTGAATTTAAAGTAAAATCAAAAGAAATTATAACCCTCAATAGTTTGCAAATTTTCTTGGCATTTGGGTTTGTTTGGACTAAATGTTTGAAAAATCTATAGTTTCAACAAACATTTTTATGTACAATTTTTTTGAGTGTGTGAATATAAGTATTGTTCGGTTTTGTTAATTGAGTATTTATTGGGCGAGGTAAGCATTTCCAAATCCAACGCCCAAAACCAAATCCGCGTGGTGACTCACACTTCATCCTACCAATAAAACACACACTTTGACCGCTGAATATATAAATAAAACACCCGCGGTTTAGACCTCACTCTCGCAGCGATCATTTGACTTTCACCTACTGGCGTGGCGTCGATAGATATCTCTCTATCTCTCTCTCTTTCTCAACGACTATCTACATCCCCCATCTTCTGACGAGAACGTTTCAACTTCCTCTCCCTACATAAAACCAAAGATCTTCATTTTCATGCTTCAAGTTTACGAGACCCCAAGTCTTAAAAAAAAAGCTAACTAAGCAATGGCTTGTGCTTGCACCTCTAGTACTACTTGTTCATATTCATTGACTTCCGGATCACACATACTACTATTGTTATTGTTGCTACTGGGATTGAGTTCCTGGAGCTGTTACGGGTTGGGATCATTTGGGTTCGACATCCACCACCGGTTCTCGGATCCGGTTAAGCAAATTCTGGGTTTTGATGGGCTTTCAGAGAAAGGGAGCGTAGAGTACTATGTTGCTATGGCACACCGAGACCACATAATCCGGGGCCGCCACCTCGCTGCCAGTAACAACCAGTCGCCACTGGCGCCGCTCACTTTCGCCAGTGGAAACGAGACCATCTTCCTCAACAATTTCGGAAGGTATATATATATATAATAATTATATATATATGATCCTTATAATTTTTATTTCTATTTTAATAATTTTTTTGCGTTCTACCTGTTCCTTAATTTTCTGAAAACTGACATTTTAAAAAAAATGGTTTTTGATATCTCAGTTTGTATTACGCTAATGTTTCTGTGGGGACACCGAGTTTGTCATATTTGGTAGCATTGGACACAGGCAGTGATTTGTTCTGGCTACCATGCGATTGTTTGAATAGCAATACTTGCGTAACCGGCTTACAGACATCATCTGGACAGGTACGTAATAATTTTTTTTTTTTTTTTTACTTTATTTGCTTGGTATCGTTATGGAACTTTCATCTTTTAATTTAATATTTACTTCAACTCCTATCTAGAATTATTTATTGTGTGATAGTGACCTCTTTTTCTTCTATAAATTTTTTTTTTTTTTTTTTAATTTGCATGAAAGGGGATGACAAGGAAAGAAGATAAAAAGTAGGTAAAGAATTCAAATAGACTTAAATACAAACACTAGAATTAGAAAAATCCAACATGTCCCTATATAAACAAGAAATTATGTAATATTTGTGATGGATCACGTCACTTGTTTACTATTTCACTAAAAAAATTTCATATATTTAAAATTACTGAATCAGTTTATAATTAAAAATAAATAAATAGATTTGTTAAACTAACTTAACAATTTTAAATATATATATATATATATATATATATATATGAGTCTTTTAGTCATTCCACGAAGAGAGAGAGAGAGAGAGAATTGTCATAAACAATTATATATTTGAGCTGACCTATGTACGTGCCAAACCATCCACACATCAATAGCTTCTTAAAAAATATGTCTAAACGTTACCTTTCATGATTGCACCAAAATGGATCTACAATCCAAAATCAAATTAGTTAATATAAGTGAAAATTAATGGCATCATATATAGCAGAATTTAACCAATCATATGCTTGATTGGAGGAGATTCTTATTTGATTAGCAGGAAAATTTTGTAATTTTAATTGTTTTGGTTTCAATTAAGCATGTGTAGGAAAACTACCTTTAGGCAAGTTATAATTTTCAACTTAGTGGTTAGATACGTAGATGTCCATATTGCTATTATATCATTAGAGAGTCTATATTGACCTCGAACTTTGTCCTCTACGCAAATGCGTATGATCAATAACTTTAAGAATATCTTCTTTGTTTATGATGAGATCAGAATTCTCTTTATAATAATGGTAGTTTGTAAATATTATCAGCCATAGTGATGTTGTTCCCAATCTTAATACCTGCCACAATCATTTAGAACACGAGTTTGGTACATAAATGGATATGCCATCCACCATTTGAAAGCGATACAAACGATTAGCTACGTATAAACTTCTTGTACTTGCCTCTTCAATGTCATATTTCCTCAATAAAAATTTCCCAATTTTCTTTACAATGGAATAATAATAATAATAACAACAACATCATGATCCACAATTCAAGAGATAATTCCGACAATTGTTCTTTCATATTGCAAGTACATCTTATTTGGTTTGTTTTAATATAAGAACCTACTTTTTTTATTTCACATAACCACTTTCCAAAAATACTCATATTAGATTATCTATTATCTATTCTAAACACTGTTTCATTAAAATATCAATTTTTCTTTTTTCTTTTTTAATTGTTTCTCTTTCTTCACATATAATAATTATCATCTACTATCTTCCTTTATCTTTGGAATACATAAAAACAAAGTAAAAAATTAAATGCAAAATGAATCGTACCAATATAAGTTTACATAGTTATTATAGCCAAGGATGGATTTTACACAATTATATATAGATTGATGTGAAAGATTTTAAGAGTTGTTTAAGCAAAATGTAGAGTTTTTTTTTTTTTTTCTTTTCTTTTCTTTTTTACAAAACTGATGTGAATTCTCTTAAATAGTTAGCACATGTCCCTTCGCATTTATTGAAACGAACTACCTTTAACCTTTAAATAGAAGAGTTTGTTGGGATCTCCAATATTGTCATTAGGCTTCTAAGTAATTAGCTTTATTGAATCTCCTCAAAATTGTTGGTAAAAGTATAAAACATTAGTTTTAAAATTAGAAGAGTAAATGGAATTGAGACAAAATAGTCTCTAATGAAGAGATTTAAACCCTATGCAATTAGTCGAGAATCTTGTAATTTAATTGGCTGACACTTTCTAATATTTTTAATAAAGACATTTTAGACTCTAGAGTCAAATCTCCTAATCTCAAACTATCAATGTTAAAAAAATAATAAATAAAAAAATGCAATTTGCAAACAAAAAATTATGTATGTTAACTTCTCCCTTCCAAGATATAACAACCTAATACCTTGACCTCCCCCTGTTTGAATTCCTTATGATAAGCAATTGAAACAAGCTTTTGCTAATGGTAAAAAAGGGGCTTTGAAACAAGTTTTTGCTAGGATATAAATAGATTGCCCTTTCTTGTACTAAAATAGGTGCCCAACCCCAAGGGTTATTTCCCGAACTGGCGTATTAAGCTATTGCTCCCCCTTCGTAGTCCATTAGGGCGGTAAATTTAGAAGGCGCCCGCCTCCTCTTTAGACGCACATATGTGGAATTGACCCATTTCTTGCATCAAACACTTACTTAAAGTCCTATAACATCGTCAATTATAAATTAATTCAAATTCTTTCTTTATTATTGTGGGGAATAAATTTTTTACCGAAAAAATAACTTCCCAATCAAACGTTATTAACACATGAAAGTCGCACTTTTTTTTGTAATTCAATCAATCAAAATCAAAATTCCATTTACTCATTTTAATATCAAAATGCAACAACACTTACTTATCCTCTTATCAAGCAGGTAGTAAACCTTAACATCTACAGTCCTAATTCATCATCAACAAGCAAAAGGGTTCCTTGTGGTAGCAATTACTTGTGCAGTTCAAATCAGTGTCTCTCAGCCAATAGTGATTGTGCTTATAGTTATGCCTATGTTTCAAATGACACTTCAACTTCTGGGATTTTGGTAGAGGATGTTTTGCACTTAATTACAGATGATGATCAATCAAAAGCCGTTGATGCTCTAGCTACTTTTGGGTAGGTTATTTTTCGTTGCTTTCCTAGCTACCAAAATCTTTGGAAGAAATATTCTTTCAAGTGAAAATCATATTGATTTTATATCATATCCAATATCAATTTTTAAAAAAACTGGATATTAAATAATTGTCAGTTAAAAATGACAAAAATTTATGGTATAGTTGATATTTCGGTAAATATATTAGATCATTTAGGTGATAAATTTGGAGTTTGGTATAGGCTTTTTTCCCCCTCAAGTAAGTATAATGATTTGTAAGGGTTATCAAGGTGTTTTATGGCCTTGAGCTGACTAATTCAATAAAAGTCTCTTTTGTGCGAAAATAGAATTAATTAATGTAAAAAGTTTTAAAAATTCCCATAATGAAGGCTGCAGGTTATGCTTGGAATTTTCATGATATCAAAAACTTTTGAGGGTTCAGAGAGATCACTAGAAAAAATTAATGTCTTTAATATGGTCATCAATTTTTTTAACTCATCATTGGTGGGCAAGCATTACTTTCTAATTCGTTAAAATTGCTTCTTGTTAATGCCTTTTGGTAAGATCTTTTCTAATTCATTGAAGTTGCTTCTTGCTAACCCCATGTAATCCAACCCTTTTATTTTGCTTCAGTTGTGGTAAAAATGAGACTGGTACTTTCCTAGAGGGAGCAGCACCAAACGGTCTAATTGGGCTTGGTCTTAATAACATATCTGTTCCGAGCACCTTAGCAAGAAATGGGCTAGGTCCAAATTCTTTTTCCATGTGTTTTGGATCTGATGTAATTGGGAGAATAAATTATGGAGATAATGGCACCTCAGACCAAAAAGAAACACCATTCCCTGTTGAACCATCATTGTAAGTTGTAACTTCTCAATATTTTAAATGTTGATGACAAGGTTATTTAATATTTAGTTTGTCAATAAGACTATCTTTGACCAGAACCTCATGCTAATTGCACTTGGAAACTTGTTACCAGTCCTACATATAACATCACTATCACTCAAATCAATATCGGAGGAGTGAATGTTTCTCAAATGGAGTTTAATGCAATATTTGACTCTGGTACATCGTTTACACTTCTAAGCGACCCAGCTTATACATTTATTTCTGAGAGTGTAAGTGATTTAAATGATAGGTTTTATACATCACTGAAACTTCATCTTATGAAAAATGAATGTATATATTTTTCTTTGCAGTTCAATTCCCAGGTCACAGAAAAACGATATCCATCAAATTCCCAAATCCCCTTTGAATACTGTTATTATTTAAGGTATTTGAAGAAAATTTATTCTTATTGTGTATTTGTTCTCTCCTTCCAACTCTAAAGCACTAATTAGATCCACTTTATTTTTAGTGCAAATCAAATACCATCGACACCTACAGTGAATCTTACAATGAAAGGTGGAGACCAATATTTTGTCACTGATCCAACAGTATTGTTCTCTACTCAGGTGTGGTATCACTTATTAGTGCTTTTACATATTGTTTCTAGTTGAGTTATGCTGAAATTGATGTTATGGTCTGCAGGCTGGATATTTTTATTGCTTGGGTCTTCTCAAAAGTGAAGGCATAAACATCATAGGACGTAAGTGTGTGTATATATATAATCAATGACTATCCTTATTTTAAAACCAGTTTATAATATTGACGAAAGTTTCAACTTTATGTTTTTCAATCATTTCAAAATTTTGAGTGATTATCTATCTTTTCAGCCAAAAAAATTTTGAGTGATTGCAGCTTTTGGGTGAACATATATAGGTTAGATCTACAAATTTGGATCATCTTGTGTAAAAGTATGTTAAAAGTGGGAAATTAAAATTTTAAATTCATTACTATATTCACCCTTAGAATTTAGTGATCACTTCCTAGCTAAACCAATTTTTTCACAGTATGGTTAAAACACAATATGCCAAAAAACCTATTTAGCAGGAGGCTAGTCATGGCTGGTTGTGTTATATTCACCCTTAGAATTTAGTGATCACTTTCCTAGCTAAACCAATATATGTGCAGTGCAAAAGAAATAACAAACATGGTTTCCATTTAATCATGGCCTTATTGAAGAAGCTAGAATTGCCAAATTACATTTTGAGATAATCGTTACTTGGACTTTCTTGGTGCCATATATTTTTTTAGTCATTATGCATCTTAACATGTTTTAAGTTGAAAATTTTACATTTCTAATTTGAATCAATTTATTTTCATCCAGAAAACTTTATGACCGGTTATCGCATAGTTTTCAACCATGATAAGATGGTTTTGGGTTGGAAGGCATCTAACTGTGAGTTAGTTCATCTTTTTCTTTATATTGAATTTCAATATACAATTCAATTTATCCTTCTCCTAGTGAATTCTTAATGTGACAATAAAGAAACTTGGTTTCCGCAGGTTACAATGATTCGAATTCGCAAACTTCACCTACCAACTCATCACAATCTCCTGCTCTTGCTGTTAATCCAAAATCCACAGCACCATCTAGTCATTCACCCAAGTTGAAGGCTTTTACTTACGCACTCGTGATGCTTCTAGTTTCATTCTTTGCCATTGTTTAATTTTCTTCTTATTTGGCAAGACTTTCTTGACCCTTGTATCATTATTTGTACTTAATTTAAAGTTAATTTAAAAGAAATTGGAAGCATTGATAGCTTGCTAATTTTCTTGCCACTTGAATCCATTTAGACAAAATGTTTGAAAAAACTATAATTTTCAATAATAATTTTTATGTACATGTGCAAAATTTTGAGTGTGTCCGTATAAGTATTTTTTTTGGTTTTGTTAATTGAGAGTTGTTAGATAGGCCTTTCCAGATCCAGCCCTAGTAGGTTTGGCCCAAAACCAGGTCCATGTGGTGACCCCACTTCACCCTACCAAGAAACACACTTAGAGCACTGATTAGTATCCGAACAAGTATGATCAAACCAGGATTAGGTTTCAATGTAATTACTCTCATTCCTCTCGTAAAAGTTTTCACTTTTAACTTTTTAAACATTTTTTATTAAATTGTTGAGAATGAAATTTTTTTTTTTTTTTTTTAACACTTAAAGCTTCTCACTTTTAAGGGCATTGATCACAATCTATAACTCAAAGAATCCTATAAAGATCCATCTAAATCATAAATGAAGGAATGCACTCTAAATTCCATTATTCTAATATTTTTCTTTCCATTAACTTAACCTTTGAAATGCCTTTGATCAACTCCACCGGTTTGTTTGAAGTCTAAAAGTATGTTGTTCAATCCATGCAAGTTTTACCTTGCTGAATTTCAACTTGTTTGCTGCCCTGCATGGTTTGGAATTCTTCGATAATATGATTTCTCAATTTAAATTAGGAAAAATTACATATTTTCACCCTAAACTATATCCAAAATTATAATTTGTATCATAAACTTTCAAAATACATGATTAGTACCTAAATTATAACTTAGGTTACACTTTGTACCATGCCGTTAATTTTGTCATTATATTGGATGGCATAACATAAAAAGACATAATTATCCCTCTTCTATATCTATTGAAAAATTATATTTTACCATCATAAATTATACTCTTAATTACACTTTGTACCTTAAATTTTAGTGTGGGTTTGGATAGGAATTATTATTGCGTCTGGCGCTTGCGTTTTGCTTCTTCTTCTTTTCTTTTTTCTTTTTTTTCACGCTTTTCAACTTTTGGAGACAAGTTTTACTGTTCATGTACTGTTCACTCACTGTTTATGGGACCCACAACCACTTTATTCAGAAAAAAATTAAAAATAGGACCCACGATACTATTCACACATTTAAAAATTATTTTACTATAATGTTTTGTTTTCAATTTTCAGTTTCAGCAAAAATAAGTTATATCCAAACAGACCCTTAGTTTTCCACTCATGTTGTATCTCCCGCTCCAATTTTCTTTCCTTTTAGAGAAAATCTAGTACCACAACTTCTTTGGTGGGGTTTGGATTGGGCGTTTGCGTTTATAAGTTTGCATTTTCCTCTTCTTCTTTTTTTTCCTGCGCATGAATAGTAACATCACATGGGTTTACTGTGCAGGGAACAAAAATCACTGTTCACGCACTAAAAAATATTAAAAATAGGTCCCACGGTACTATTCACACATTTAAAAATTATTTTAGTACAGTGTTTTCAATTTTCAGTTTTAGCAATAATAAGTTCAATCCAAACAAACCATTAGCCACAATTGTGATTTGGAAAAGTATGAGTAAAAAAAAAACAAAGGATAGGTCAATGTATAACTAATAGACAACCACTTATAACCTATCACATCAAAGTTATAGTAAAAAGTTGTAAAATTGTGTGTAGTCCTAAAACTATTATTTCCTTTAGGATATCTTTCTCCGATGAATGGTTTGTAACAAATAGAATGAAACTATGACCATCTTGCCTTTTGTCAAATCAAAAACCAACCATTTTGAAATAAGAAATAAAGAGGGATCTTGAAGTGTTGTTACAACCGAAAGAAATCAAGAAGGAAAGAAAAGAAACAATGATTTCCCAATTTCCCGCTCTCTATAGTCAAAAAAAAAATTTGTCACTTCACCCTTTCTGCTAACAACCTCCTCAACTGTCAAAACAAAAAGCAAAAAGGTGGGATCCACAACACATGCCTAAAATTTAACACTTTCCACTCGCAGACACAAACAGTGCAAGATCACATAACAACTCTCTCTGAGAAATCGCCAAACCCAAAAACCCAAAAGCTTTTGATAGAAGAAGAAAGAAGAAGAAGATCTCTCGTCTAAATGCAAATAACAACAAACTAACATGCCTTCTTTCCATTCCTCTAAACTCTTCTTCTTCTTCTTCTTTCTCATCTTCCTCTCGCTGCGCACCTGCAATGCACGCAGCATCTTCACCTTCAAGATGCACCACCGCTTCTCCGACCCCGTCAAGAAATGGTCCAACTCCACCGGAATGCTCTCTCCGGCACCGGAAAAGGGCACCGTCGAGTACTACTCCGACCTCGCCGACCGCGATCGCCTCTTCCTCCTCCACCACCTCCTCCGCGGCCGCAAGCTCTCCGATTCCGACGCATCCCTCTCTTTCGTCGACGGCAACTCCACCTTCCGCATTAGCTCCCTCGGATTGTACGTTTCTTTATATATTTATATGTATATGATTAAAGTTTCCAAATTTGGGTCACAACTGAAATGTTTTCTTGTTTTGGAGATTTGGTACAGTTTGCATTACACGACGGTGCAATTAGGGACGCCAGGAGTGAAGTTTATGGTAGCATTGGACACTGGGAGTGACCTGTTTTGGGTGCCATGTGATTGCAGTAAATGTGCTTCTACTGAGGGCACTGTTTATACTTCTGTATGCTCTCTTCTCATTTCTAATTCTATGTCCTCTCAATATCAATTTTTTTTTTTTTATAAATAATTTTAGCTTATTGTGTGTGTGTGTTTTGTGAGAAAGTAGATGCTAAACTGAATTGGGATGGGCTTTTTTTTTTTTTTAACTAGTCTAATTTAAGTATACACGTGTGTGAAGCTCCGTCATGGAGGCTTGAACCCCGACTCTTGCCTCTCATCCCACGAGAACTTTGTACTTCTGGAGTGACAATCACGCTAAGAGTGTGCGGTGGTTGAATTGGGGGGCTTTATTTGGCTGAAATCAAATCAGAGAGATTTATGGTATTTGGTGTGTTTATTTATGCTTTTAAAAAGAAGAGGTAATCTCAAATCTGTTATATGGGCCACTCAACTCATTTTTGTTTTCTAAACTTCAAGTGTTTTTGTTCTTTTTTTTTTTTAAATAATAATTCTAGGGATATGCCCAATTTCACAACATGTTGATGTGTGTGATTGTGAGTAGTAGACACTTTTTGCTCACTCTTGTTTATATGGATCCACCACTTTTGGTTGATCACTCAAAGTCGCACAAGTAAGTTAGGTGTGAAAATGGGTGTGTTGATAGTATTTAGGTGTGAAAATGGGTGTGTCGATAGTATTTTTTTTTTTTTTTAATACCATGTAATGGATAGAGTTGAGATCTGTTCCTTTGATTGTGGACACTTAAAAATCATTTCCTTTTGTTGATTGCCATTCTGTTAATGGGGATTTTTGATGTAATAAATATTTAGCCTCAGTTTGTGTTTGTGTTGGGGAAAAGAGATAAGAGGGGTTTCACTAGATTAGGCATCTTCTACCTTTTTGGCATCAAAAGACTGCTGAGACACATTGAATTAAATTTAGCAAACTTAGTATGATACCACGTTGAGCTTGAGTTAAACATGAAAAGTTTGCATGAATGGTGACCTTGATCAAGAGTACATTGTCCTCTATCCCTACCTATTTATGTCACACTTTACAATGCCTACTCATGTGGCCAATAATTGGAGAAACTTCAAAGAGAATTCCTATGGAGAGGCATTGGTGACACTAACAAATTCCATTTGGTGGATTGGAGAGTGGTTTGCTCCCCTATTAAAGAGGACAGTTTGGGTATCAGAAAAACTCAATTCTTTTAACCAAGCCCTCATAGGGAAGTGGCTCCGGAGATTCATAATGGAAAGGGACCATTTGTGGAGGAGAGTAATTTATGCCAAATATGGGGAAAGGTGGGGAGGTTGGACAGCAGAGTAAATTTGGGATACACATGGGATTAGCTTGTGGAAGGGCATACACACTGGATGGGATTCTTTTTCTAATTTCTTACAGTTTGATCTTCAAGAAGAGTCCAAGGTGAGGTTTTGGACCAATATTTGGCGTGGTGACAGCCCCCTTAAGGATTTGTTTCACTTAGCAGTGAACAAGGAAGCCTTAGTGTCTTCATATCTGGCTGGCCCATCAGAGGGTGAGGCCAGCAATGGAGTCATCAGTTCATCAAGCACTGTTGATACTTTTCTTTGGGTCCTTTTTCTATGATAATCTGCCTCACTTAGAAGAGCATTTGGATGTCTAAGTTTCCAATGAAGGTGACTTTTTTTCTGATGGACTTGTCCCTTGGGAGATCTCTAGCAATTGATAACCTTCGCAAGTGTCAAATTTTAATATTTTATTGGTGCTGTATGTGTTAATGTAGTGGGGAATCTATTGATATATGGTCCTTTATCTTTACTTGGTTGGGTTAGCCGTTAGCTTGGGTGACACCCAAATCTGTGATTGAACTGTTAGAATGTTGGCAAGGTTGGTTTCAGCAACATGGAGGAGCCAAGGTGTGGCAAGCCTTGCCCTTTCGTGTCATTTGGAATCTTTCCTTTGAAAGAAATATAGATGGGTCTTTGATGTCATTGAACATCCTGCTTATGTCATCAAAGAGCATATTTTGCAGACCTTGTTTGATTGGATGCATGCTCTTGGCAGCATCCCCCATATGACTTTTTGTTCATTTTATTGATATTGTTTCCTTTCGAGTTGTATTCTTTGAAAAGGGCTAGTACACATCCTTTGTGTCTTTCCTGTTTCCTTTTATAATAAAATTCTTACTTATAAAATTATAAATAAATAAATAAGTGATTCTAATTTTTGGTTGTTTGTTTATAAAATTTCATCTTTGGTTTTTTTTTTTTTTTTTTCTTTTCCTTCAACTGCTTTTTTCTGCCCTTCCATTGCATTCAATGAAATTAATCATTCTGCAGGATTTTGAGCTTAATATATACAACCCTAAAGGGTCATCAACAAGCAAAAAGGTAACTTGCAACAGCAGTCTTTGTGCACACCGTAATCAATGCTTTGGAGCATTCAGTGATTGCCCTTACATGGTCTCTTATGTCTCTGCTGAAACATCTACTTCTGGGATATTGGTAGAGGATGTTCTCCACTTAACAACAGAAGATAGTTATCAGGAACTTGTTGAGGCATATATCACATTTGGGTAGGTTCTATGATTAGCTTTAACTTATTTGAACATTGTGCCTTACTCCAGGGCCATTCTTTTGATGAGAATGTTTTTGGTTTATTGGTTTTTATTTTTTAACTCTGTTCCCCCCTTTCATTTAATCATGTCTAGAGATTAAGATGCAATATGAATCGTACAGCTGTGGACAGGTTCAAAGTGGTTCATTTCTGGACGTTGCAGCTCCCAATGGTTTGCTTGGGCTAGGTATGGAGAAGTTATCAGTTCCTACCATTTTATCCAGCAAAGGTTTTACAGCAGATTCATTCTCCATGTGCTTTGGACGTGATGGGATTGGAAGGATCAGTTTTGGAGACAAGGGTAGTTCTGATCAAGAAGAGACACCTTTTAATTTGAACCCATCACAGTAAGTGGTAATTTCTGTTAATTGATGCCAATTGTGAATCTATACAATAACAAAGCCTTAGCCCTAAATATGGTTGCTTTTGTGAATCTATGTTGATAAATTTTTCTCTAATGGAAGGATTAATCTAGTTACTTTTGTCTCTTATGTCTTATCATTTCCTACAGCCCAACTTATAACATCACTGTTACTCAAATTCGAGTTGGCACAACTCTAATTGATGTGGATTTGAGTGCACTTTTTGATTCTGGGACCTCTTTTACATACTTGGTTGAGCCAACCTACACCAGACTTGTACAGAGTGTGAGCACATAAAATGATGAAATAATTTTACTTGGTTCTTTTTATTATATACATATGGAGTGTTGGACCTTAGCAATTTCATGTTCTCTTCAGTTCCATGAACAGACTCAAGATAGTCGGCGACAATCTGATCCAAAGATCCCTTTTGAATATTGTTATGATATGAGGTTGCATACTTAGTCTTATCCATATTTAAGTTTTAGTTTCTATGCTCCATATCTAAAACGTGATCTTTATGGTGTGCAGTCCTAATGCTAATGCTAGTCTGGTACCTAGCATGAGTTTAACTATGAAAGGTGAAAGCCAGTTCACTATCTATGATCCCATAATTGTCATCTCTACGCCGGTAATGTTTAATTCATGGTTCCTGTTCAGTACTATTTTTGTTGTTTAGTAGCAAGCTATACTAAATACCTTTTTGCCTAATGATATGCAGAGTGAACTTGTTTATTGCCTGGCTATTGTCAAGGGCACAGAACTGAATATAATTGGACGTAAGTCTTTTACATTGCATTTAATAAATAGTCACAATTTCATGGATGTATATGCTGTATTTAGTATCTGTGATGTAATCAAGTTCAAACCCAGGCAAAATTATCGTCTAGCAGTTCTTACACTACTCAAAATTCAACTGACCAAATAACACTCACATACCAGGCTTCTTTAATTCCTGTTACTCCATGGTCAAGATAAAATGATGATAGGCCAATTTGGCATGCTTAATGAAACTAGCTACGATTGTTTCCTTGACCTCAATCTTAGATCTGTAGTGTGCTTCCTTTTGTTCAAGACGATGCATCAATGTCCATGGTTTTGTTTAGCTATTTCTCCATGAACTCTGCTTGCCTATAATTCAGCGATTGCTCTTCATACAGAAAACTTTATGACTGGCTACCGTGTCGTATTTGACCGAGAAAAGCTTGTCTTGGGCTGGAAGAAGTTTGATTGTAAGTTTTTCTCTCATTTATGCACAGACTGTTC
Organism: Quercus ilex subsp. ballota; assembly: GCA_032727855.1. Classification (NCBI taxonomy): domain Eukaryota; kingdom Viridiplantae; phylum Streptophyta; class Magnoliopsida; order Fagales; family Fagaceae; genus Quercus; species Quercus ilex. Next base: position 53,937,584 of record CM064913.1, on the reverse strand, counting down.
TGCCATGTTTTCATCTATAACCTTTTTAACCAGCCTTTCGCCCATGCAGGTTATGACATTGAGGATCAAAATACTTACGCAATAAAACCACATGCTACCACTGTGCCTCCTGCTGTCGCTGTCGGAATAGGTAACTACTCTACTCCAAAATCAACAAAAGAGACCGGGAATAGTTCCCAAAGTTCAGTTGCATGGCCATCTTTCTATAATCATCCTTTTCCTTTGGCTTGCTTCAGATTCCTCATCATATTGTTTCTATTATTGTAGCATTTCTCGAGTTAATTGTTTTTCAGGCCAATTTTGATTTCCACACATTAGTATTAGGTCAAATCCTTGTATCATGTGTAGATATAAATATGCCTTTACCAGTCCTGCAGTCCCATTTAAACTCCACTTTTGGTTTCGAGTTCACGTTACAATTTTTGTCTCATGGAATGCTACAATATCTCCATCCTGACTGTGGAGTGTAAATATTATGCACTAACACAATGTGATACACCATTTGTAGTATTCTCCTTATTATATTATTAGTTTTTGGTTTTAATCATCTAATACAGGACATGTCTACCTCATTGTTGTATATGAAATTCTCATAAAATAGACGCAGCTGCATATTTTTCAGTGGCCTTCTATTTTCTGTCTAAAGGATCATTTTCCAGTTGCTGACTTTTATCTCATTGTCTGGTTCCTATTAGGTTCATTTGGATGTTCCGAGAAGTTTAACCATTCTTCTCTTCTTCTTGTTTTTTCCTTTTTTTTCTTTTTGGTTTTTCCAGTTTTGTCTCTCATTTCATCATTACTTTAGGACCCGGTGGGAGAGAGAGAGAGAGAGAGAGAGAGAACACGATTTGCTCCCTAATTCATGGCTATCTGCCTAAGATTGTCATCAAACGTATTAGACAAAAATTGAAATCTCCAAAATATAGGCGCCAGTTTCTTTTAATCTTAACGTTTTTTCAAGTAAGTACAATCATTACACGGTGGAAGTAAGTACCGCAATTGGGACCTTCGCGTGCAGCTCCAATACAGTTCTACAAGCTTGGACTACGATTTGCTGGTCTTAGCACCAAGCGGCATAAAATATTAAAATATAGTTCGTATAGCATTCACATGATAGTATTAAATTGTAGAAACCTAAATTTTAAGTCAAATTGGTCATGCTCTTCATGTATATAATAAGTCACCTTATGGACACGTAAAGCGAATATAAAACATAAAGAGTTATTAGAAAAAAGAATTTGTGTACACAATAATTGAACTCTACCTAACAAAGAGATGAGTCACAGAGACTGAGACTAGTGCTCGATCGAGTGCTTGTAAATATTAGTCAATCCAGTAGTTTCCAGCGACTTGCGTTGTAAGCGTTCAAACTTTCAAAGTCCAAGTTAAAACTTCAGGCAAATAATAAAATCCATATAAGCAGAAGCAAATGTCCCATTTCACACGCAAAAAAAAAAAAAAAAAAAACACCGAGATTGACGTTGAAGATCAAAATTTGAGTGAACTCATTCAATGAAAGTTGTGTTAGTTAAGTAAGACCGCTTTTCTCAGAAGTTTCTAACGTCTTTGAAGCATCACACGCGGCTCGATTTCTGACCCTATCTGATTTTTTACAGCGATTGGAAGTTGGAACCTAAAATTATTCTTATCTCAACGGCTTTTTTTTTGGTGCATCCAAGATCCAACGACTTTTTGGTCATCAACTTGCAATTTTTTGCATTCATATGTCCGCTGTTTTTGTTTTAAACGTTTTTCATGCCCTTTACTTTTTTTTTTCTTCTTCGTTCTTTCCTCTATGTTCTTTTTTTTTTTTTTTTTTTTAATATAATTTTCGAATTTGGCTTAGATTACTAAGGGTTTGGCTTACATCCAATATTTTTTTAACTGAAATCTTCTTTTATTTTAATTAAAAACAGTCAAATTACCCACTAACTAAATAAAAGGTAAAGATTAAACTCACTACCACTTATCATTGTATATTTAAAATAAAAAGAGATGTTCAATTAAAAAAGTACTGAAAATATACCAAACCTAATTGTCAAATATGAATTCTAACCATAACCCAATTTCATATGCGATATAAATCAAGTTTGGGCTCTTAAGCATGATTTATTTTGCTTTTTATAATTTGAATATTTTTTTTTATTCATCATTTTTAGATTATACAATGTAGGGAATTTTCCTCTTTCATCGTTACTACCACTTGTGACAAAAAGGATATGTTAATGTCAATCAAATATCTAACATTGACAACCTTTTTTTTTTTTTTTTTGAGAAAGATAACATTGACAACCTAGCCACGTATATATATGACTTTGACACTGTTTATAAAGCTGTGTATAAAAGCGACAGAATTTAAATATATACCACACAAGAAAGGTATGTGTTTGAAACAGTCCAAATACGGCATTGGTAGTATTAAGATCTATTTGGATATAACTTATTTTTATTGAAAACTGAAAACACTATAACAAAATAATTTTTAAATGTGTAAATAGTATCGTAAGATCTATTTTTAATGAAAAAATTTCTGAAAAATGAAGTTTGTAAATCTCGTGAACAGTACACAGACCTACGAGTGTAATGAAAACCAGCTGAAAAGTCAAATATATATGATTACTGTTTATAAACAGTAACATTTGTCCCCCTAAAACGCGTGTTGCAGCAAAAAAAAAAGGCAATTGCAAAATGCAACAAACATCCAAAACAGATACTTTTGTGTTTGGGAAGCGCGTTGACGTACGTTTTGCGTTTTAGATTTTTTTTTTTTTTTTTTTTACATTTTAGCTTTTTCAGACGAAATTTTTGTCTTTTTTCATGAATTATATACTGTATATGAACCCATAAATTTCACTTTTTAACAATTTTTTTATTAAAAATGAGTCTCACGGTACTATTCATACATTTAAAAATTATTTTGCTACAGTTTTTTTCAGTTTCAGTTTTCAGTTTTCAATTGTATCCAAACTGAACTGCACAAATTTTTTATTTTTTATTTTTAATTAAAGATGGTAGTAATTGGTGCTTTAAACAACATTCGAGATATTTTTTTATTATTTTTATAATTCATTAAATGAAATCATAATGCATATATTCTCAAAAAGAAATTGTGGGACATTTTATCTAAGACCCATAAAATCTTCAGATATATAAGTAAAAAAGTAAAGGGTTTCACACTAAAATGTCTTACTCCAACAAGAAGAAGAAGTTAAAAATGGGACCCAACTACACCCGCTGTTTCAACCTGGCACTCATCATCATGGGCAGCGTAAACTTGACTTTCGCCTAACAGGTTCAACCGACCTCCAAAGTCCATTCTCTCTCTCTCTCTGTGTTTTGCTTTATCAACTGACGCTGTTTCACAATAATCCTCTCATTCCCTTCATTTTGATGCGTAAGCTTTTGCACACAATTCAAGTTTATTTCTCTTATCTGCAAAAGCTTCTAAGTCCCCACTAACCATGGCTCGTTCTTGGACTCCCACGACAACAATGACCTGTTGCACATATTATTATTATAGCATAGTACTACTAATGGTTTTTTTGAGCTCGTGGAGGAGCTGTGACGGGTTGGGAACATTCGGGTTCGAAATCCACCACAGGTTTTCGGATCCAGTGAAGGGAATTCTGGGTGTTGATGAGCTTCCAGAGAAAGGTAGCGTAGATTACTATGTCGCTATGGCCCACAGAGATCGCATCATCCGTGGCCGCCACCTCGCCTCCTTCAGCGACCAGTCGCCTCTCGTTTTCGCCGGTGGAAACGACACTTACCGCCTTGGTTCTTTGGGATAGTATGATCCTTATTCCACTCCTCAAATAATCATTCAAAAATATGTTTTTAGTTAATATATATATATATATATATATATATATATATATATATATGTGTGTGTGTGTGTGTGTGTGTGTGTGTTTTAGTGAGCGTTTGATATGATTTTTTTTGGTTTCTTTTTATTTTTTTATGGGAGATATTTTTTGGTTTCTGATAAAGAGAGAGTTGTTTTTTAGTGGCCAATTGCATTATTGTACGTAAAAGTTATAACTTTTTTGTGGTCTTCTTTCTTTTTCTTTTCTTTTTTTCTTTATTCTTTTTTTTTTTTTAGCTTTGATATCAATGATATGATAAAAAAATATCATCAAACATTTTATATATATTATCCCATGTTTTACGGCTAAACGTGTAATCTCTGGCAATTCTTTCTTATTCATCATTAGACTGGAAAAACATAGGTCTCCCAGCCTATCCATAAAAGACCCTAAATGAGAAATATTTTTTTATTATTATTTTAAATTTTCCTGGGTGACCGAAGTGTTCGTTTTAGTGAGGTTAGGTGTACTGACTTTATTATTTTATTTGGTTAATTTTTTTAATTTTTTTTTTCTATGTTTGTTGATGTTTCAGTTTGCATTATGCTGATGTTTCTTTGGGGAATCCGAGTTTATCATTCTTGGTGGCGTTAGACACAGGCAGTGATTTGTTCTGGGTACCATGTGATTGTCAGGAAAAGGGTTGCATAAAGGCCTTACAGACATCAAATGGAACGGTAGGTTACTTTTTTTTACTTTGAATTTTTGGTTTCTTTGTTATTCTTTTTAATTTTATTACTTCCATTTGATAGGACTATATGGGTTCCTTTTTCTTCCTTTGCTATTGCAGTCATATATGCTTAAAAACTAGTTAGAAAATTGGCTTGAATCGAGTGCATCAATTGCACATAGATTTGGCATCATATAGGAATATAACCCAAACTTATTAAAAGATGAATCTGTCTTATATGGCTAGGAAATTCTCAGCCAACTTGGATTGTAGACTTTTTTTTTTTCTTTTCTTTTTTTTAACTATGGAATTTTACTATAGAATTCTACTTGAAAAGGTACTAATGTACTCTAGGCAAATAGAATAGTAATCATTTGAATGAGTAAAGCATGGCAGGTATTTGATGTTTGACAAGTTGAATTGTTATTCACGCTAGCATTAAATATGCATGTCCTTTTTGCGAACATTGTCAAGAAAGCGTGGCTTTAGCTCATCCTCAAATTTTTGTGTAATTTAACCTAAGAACCTACTTATATATATATATATATATATATGTATAATCATTTTTTTTTAAATACCGCATCAAATTTTTTATTCTTAAAATATTAATTTTTTGTATTTTTAATTATGTTTCTCTCTTCATATATCACAGCCATCATCCATTCTCTTTCTTCCTTCTCAAGAAATGCAAAGAATGAATAAAAAATACAAATACGACGCAACCATGTAAATTTACACAGTTACTTTAATTAAAATGGAAAATTGAGCATAGATGCCTAACTTTACGCAAACAGATCTATGTGATTTTTAAGGTTGACAAGCCAAAATTTTGCATGAACTAAGAAAATTTACACCACAAATACCAATCTCCAAGCCAATAGAGAGAGAGAGAGAGAGAGAGAGAGACCAATAAAAAAAAAGAAGTAGAAGTTGCTACAATAAACTCTACAAGTAAGAGTTTAGCAAGATTGTAAATTGTTTTAGTTATAGCAACCCAAATATAGCATTTTTTTGTTGTTTGGGTAAAATAGAATTTCCGGAGTTTTACAAACCTGAATGCTAATGCTCTAATAACACACCTATTTTCTCTCCGTGGCGTGAACAGTTTCTCAATATTGCCAACTTTGGTTTCCTCTTAATCTAGTATATATATTAGAAGCAGCTTTATTATGTGAGGTGTAGAGTGGCAAAATGTGAGGGTGAGAAAATTACTTGACAGGGGCAATGTGGAGGAGGCTGTGCAGCAATTCAAGAGAAGAGAAAACTTCTCTTTGTTTTAGGTGCAGCCCCAAACTTTGTATTTAAGAGAGAGAACTTTGTATTTGTGTGAGAGAGTAATTTGGGTGTGTTATGGTTTGAGTTTGGTGATAATGCCTCTACACCATTTTGAATTCTCTAAATTTGTTAATAAAATTTTTTCTTGTTGCCATCTATGGATGTCAGACAAAAGTCAAACCATGTAAATCCCAAGTGTTTTTTCTTGTTTTGTGTTTTTGTCTAGTTTTCTTTCTAGTCCTCTTTGTTTCCTATTAGTTGTCTTGGATATATTCCTAAAGCCTACATTCCACTATCAATCTTGTGTGGGAATGTTATCTAAAAACCCTTTCTTACAACGAATTGGTAATAGAGATTCCACTGCTACAACAAATTGGTATCAACGCTTCTACTTTTACAACAAATTGATAACAGACCCAAGCTTCATTACCTAGGCAGTTGAATTTTTTCTTCAAATCCAAGGTTCACTACCTATGCATATATATTTGTTCTTCAAAGCCAAAGTTCATTGTCTAGGTAATTGGATTTGTTCTTCAGAGTCAAGGTTCACTACCTAGGCGTTTGAATTTTTTCTCTTGGAGATTTTGTTGATTGGTTTGTGGATCTGAGTACTAGGGAGAAGATGTCAAAAAAAGATTGGGTAAAGATAAATAGACAAGCTTGTAGCACCATCGGTTTGTGTTTGATCAAGTTTTAATATTGAATGGACTTGATCAATATACATTGTGTTTGAGCATTTTTGGGTGCATTTGGCTCTTCTTGGCGTATTTGGAATTTGATTGGAGTTATATGCATTTTGTACATTTGGTTGGGCTCTAATTCAATTTATCACCATCTTTGGGTGGATTTGGAGCCCATTGGCGTACTTGGAAGTAGTTTGAGGTGATTTACACTTTGGCATTTTGGTTGGGCTTAGTGTTTGAGTTGGCCCTTGAAGCATTTGTGGCTTAAGATAAGTCTCTCCAAGATGAAGAGGAATTTGATTAAATTTGGTGGTTTGCAAATCTCTCCAACGTGGAGAATTTTTGTAGAGCTTGACGCAGTTTGTGATTATTCTTATTTGGATTTAGGAGAAATTCCTAATTTTGACTTGGTTTGGAAGATTGTTAGGTGGAATGTAAGTTAAGGTGGGGATTTGTTAGATGTTGACTCATATTCCTATTTTGACTTGATTTGGGGTTGCAATTTGAGATAGCCCCTTAGGACTTTGATGGAGGTGATGGAGGAGTTTCGTTTGTGAAGCTTGATACAATTGAAGTTAGCATGGAGATTTGCTAGAATATGGCTTGCAAGTGTGCATAGATTGGCATAACACAGGGATATAATCCAAATTAGCGATGACTTTGTCTTATACGGCAAAGAAACCTTTTTCGGCCAACTTGAATTGTAGCCTTCTTATTTTGACTATGGATTTCTACTTGAAAAAGTACTATAAGCCAAATAGTACTTATATATGAATTCTATAGGCGGGAAGGGAAGTGTAAGCAAGGCAGGTATTTGACGGTTGACATGTTGACTTGGTTATTCACGCTTGCATCAAATGCATGTCTTTTTGCATGCGTTGTCAAGTAAGCGTGACTTTAGTTCTTTGAATATCATGCCTGTCTTCTCTACGTGGTGTATACAGTTTCTCAATATTGCCAACTTTGGTTTCCTCTTGATATAGTATATATATTAAATGCAGTTTGTTATGTGAAGTTTGATATAGCAAAATGTGATAGTAAGAGACCTCTTTGAAGGGGGCTGTGTGAGGAAGGTCGTGCAGCAATTCCGGAGAAGAGAAAATTTCTCTTTGTTTTAGGTGCAGCCCCTAGCTTCGTATTTGAGAGAGAGAACTTTGTATTTGTATGAGAAAGTAATTTGGGTGTATTGGGGTTTTGGTTTTGTGATAGTTCCTTTACACTATTTTGTATTCTCTAAATTTATTAGTGAAATTTCTTCTTGTCACTGTCCATGGACATTGGCCAAAAGCCAAACCACGTCCCCTTAGTGTTCTCTCGTGTGTTTGGGTCTATTTTTCTTTCTAGTTCTCTTTGTTTCCTATAATTTGTTTTGAAGATCTTTCTAAATCCATACTCCACAATCAATCTTGTGTGTGAATACTATCTAAAGGCCCTTTCCTACAACAAAATTGGTAATCGAACTTCCTCAATTAGAACAATTTGGTATCAGCACTTTCACTCCTTACAACTTTCATCTAGGTTTTTCAAGTGATTTACAACTAAAATGAGAGTTTTTAGATAAAGGGGAAATGAATTTAAATGTCCAATTGATTAGTAACTAAAAATGTGGCATGGGCTCCTGGTGGTAGCACCCATCATTTAATTTACCACACCCAGAAAATATTTTACCGTTGTCAGGGCTATATGAGATAAGGAAATGTATATTTATTGATTGAAATTATAACCTGATTTACAGGATCGTAATTTTAGATTGGACTTACGTTGTCCGTGTATTTGATTGTTTGTTGAGCAGTGGTGAAAGAAGCTTTGTTCAAGTCCTGAATTTCTTGACAATTACTTAATCCTTTTTATCAAGCAGGTGGTAAACCTTAACATCTACAGTCCTAAAAATTCATCGACAAGTGGAGTAATTCCTTGCAACAGCACCTTCTGCAAACGAAGTCACTGCTCTTCAGCAAGTGCTAAATGTGGTTATAAAGTCGCGTATCTTTCTAATAACACTTCATCTACTGGGATCTTCGTGGAGGATGTTTTGCACTTAATTCGAGATGATGATCAATCAAAAGCTGTTGATGCTAATATTACTTTTGGGTAGGTTATTTTTTATTGCTTTGCTACCAAAAACTTTGGGAGAAATAATATTTTCTAGTGACCATTAAACTTATGTTAAGTTTCAAGGGATATCAATTTCTATAGACCTGGATGAAAATTAAAAATTGTTTGTTAAAGTGAAAATTTTGGAATTGCTGATATTTTGGCAAATGTACATCACTTGGTAATGAATCTGCAGTTTGGTATGGCTTTTTCCTCCTCAAGTAGGATTAATTATTTAAAAGGTATCATGATATCAGAAACTATTAGAGGAGTAAGTAATTTTGTGTCACTGATGGGCTAACATACTTTCTTATTCATTGAAGTTGCTTCTTGTTTTTTTTGCTTGCTGGTCAGACCCATTCAGCAAATTTTTGTTTATTGATGTGACTTCTGAACTAAGCTTGTAATTTTGTTGCAGTTGTGGTCAACTTCAGACTGGTACTTTTTTGGAGGGTGCAGCACCAAATGGTCTTTTTGGGCTCGGTATGGATAATATATCTGTTCCTAGCACCTTAGCAAGATTAGGGCTAGCTTCAAATTCTTTTTCCATGTGTTTTGGACCTGATGGGATTGGGAGAATAAAGTTCGGAGATAATGGCAGCTCAGACCAAAGAAAAACGCCATTCAATATTAGGTCAACACAGTAAGTTGTCACTTATCAATATTGCAAAAGCTGATGGCAAAGTAATTTAGTTTGGCAAGAAACTATCTTTGACCTGAATTTCATGCTACTTACACTGATTTTGCCCTTGGAACTTGTTACCAGTCCAACTTACAACATCAGCATCACTCAAACAACTGTGGAAAAAAATGTTTCTGCACTGGAGTTCAGTGCAATCTTTGACTCAGGAACATCATTTACAAGCCTAAAAGACCCAGCTTATACATTTATTTCTGAGAGTGTAAGTAATTTAAATGTTGTGTTTCCTGATACTATTGGGATTCCATTTTATAATGTACAAGTTTATATGATTTATGTTATTTTGCAGTTCAACTCCCAGGTCCTAGAAAGGCGGCATCCATCTGATTCCCAGCTTCCTTTTGAATACTGTTATGACTTAAGGTTGTCTACATCTGGAGAAAACCCATTCCTGTTTTGTATTAGTTTTCTCCTTGCAACTTGAAGTACTGATTTCCACTTTATATGCAGTGTAAATCTAAGTCAACCCAATTATACAATCAATTATACAATCCCTGATATAAATCTGACAATGAAGGGTGGAGACCAATATTCTCTCACTGATCCAACAGCAGTGATACAAACTACTCAGGTATGGTCTAACTCTATACTTCTTGACTATCCTATTCCTGCTTGAGTTAAACTAAATAATTTGATGATGTGCTCTTCAGGGTAGATACCTGTATTGTCTGGCTCTTCTCAAAAGTGAAGATATAAACATCATAGGACGTGAGTATTTATTTATAATTAACTATCCTTATTTTAAAACCTGTTCATATTGATGAAGTAGCATTTTCATGTTTGTCGCTTTCAAATTTTCACTTTGTGCGTTCATTCCTTTCTAAGGAGACTATCAAAAAAAACTATGCAGTTTTGCTTAATAATTTATTTGCCTCTTTTGGAGAAAAAGATAACATAATGTCTAGATTGATGGAAGTGGTCTCTTGGGATGGGGGAAGAGGAAGGGTTAATTGCAGCTTTTGGGGTGAATAGATCAGATATTCAATTTTCAGCCAATGTGTGTACAATTATAACTTAACAAACTAGAATTTTATTCAAAACTTAGGTACACTTGCGTAGTTGTTGTACATTAGATTCCCCAAATAAATTCAAACACATGGTTGTATTGACCAATGAAGTATAAACGATGTTTTCTTTTCCAAGGACAAATTTAATGCAACTATGTATTTGATTTTTAATCAGGAACCTATTGCATTGTACCTTTGTTTTTACCCAAAACTCATTATGCCAGAAGCCTGTTCAGTAATCTCTAATTTGGAGATTATAAAGTTTGTACTGTATGAAATTATCAAGGAGTACAAATAATAGGAAGTTGGTCATGGTTGGCTGCACTCTACCTTTTAAATCAGATATTAAAATTTGCATGAGAAACAACATACACAGCCTCCATTTAATCACTGCGTCATCGAACAAGCCAGTCTTGCCTCGTGAGCTTTTGGGAAAATCATCACCCCGAGTTTTTTGTCTCCTCATATCAATCAAAGCAATCATGCATCCAAACATGTTTGAACTGAGAAATTGCAACTTACAATATGAATTTCTTTATTTTCATCCAGAGAACTTCATGACTGGTTATAACATAGTTTTTGATCGCGAGAAGGTTGTATTGGGTTGGAAGGCATCTAATTGTGAGTATAGTTTAAACTTTTTCTTTAGATTGAATTTTAATGTACAATCTTTCCTTCTCTTGGTGAATTCATTAAGTGACTATAATAAAAACTTGGTGTCACCAGGTTATGATGATGAGAATTTGAGCTCTCTACCTATCAGCCCATCACACTCTCCTGCTCACTCTCCTGCTCACTCCCCTGCTGTCTCCCCTGCTGCTGTCGATCCAGAAGCCACAGCAAATAGTGGAACCAATTCTGATCCACCTGGGTCACCACCATCCAGTTATTCACCCAAGTTGAAGCCCTTTCCTTACACACTTGCGATGCTTCTTCTTTCATTTCTTGCCATTGTTTGATTATTCTTTTTTAAGTGCTGAGCCTTTCTTGGTCTTTGAATCATTTATACGGATGTGCATTGTATTTCTGGTCATTACAGAACAGATTGGAAGCTTATTGGCTTCCTATCTTTGTAGGTGTTAGTAGCATTAGTTTGAACATGAGGTTTGTAAATAATATATATATTTTTTTAATTTATAAGCCGAAACCATTGGTACAGAGTTTCTATATTTTATGTTTAAATTTTGAGAATTTTCAGCAATGCAATTCATTCCATTTTTTTGGGCCAAAGCAATCAGAAATTTTCAGCAATGCAAGGTCATTCTTTGATAAAACGATGGTCGTTAGGCAGAGCAATAACTGGTAATAAAATACTAAAAAATATGTACTCCAACACACACACACATAAAGTTATACAAAAATATTTTTTTTGTTTCATATTTTATTATTTATATTAAACATTAAAATTTTCATTTTTTTATATCTTAAATTTTTTTATCAATTAAGATTTTTATCTAATTTAAATGATTAGATTTTAAATTCTTATAAAATATAAATGTGTGTGTGGGGGGAGGGGTGGGGGGGAATGATTCAAGTTACAGGTTAATAGCATATTGTAACTATTTCAAATAAAATATGTGTAGAATTTACACACTTTACAGTAGATTAGATTTTAAATAAAACAAAAATAAAATTCCCATAAAAAAAAAGGTAAAAAATAAAATAAAATCACTTTAAATAGTAGTTATATGAGACAATAAATACAGTTATTATTTTGCTGCTTTCTTTTGGGTTGAGTAAATGAAAGAATATAGGGTAAATTATTCATTTGGTGTCGAATGTTTCAAATATATTATTTTAGTCTCTAACATTTTGATATTGCGTTAAAATAGTTTATGCCATTAATTAATTGATAAAAAATGTTGAAAGGGGGGGAAAAAAATTATACCACTTCAGATGTCACTTGGGAATTTTTTTTTCCAACCTATCAGTTTTTTCCATTTAAGCAAAGCTAGAGGGGTACTATGGATATGGAAGTGAGCAACAAGTTTGGGCTTTATTAGAGTTTTGTAAATTACATTGATGCCGATGCACCCAAACTCAAAGAGTCCCAGTTTAAGCTTAAGACCGCAGCTCACTCTATGTATCAATTGATCCAATACCAGATAAACTGCATGAAGGTTAACACTTAACAGTGATCCCGACCCTCAGAAAGCCACAAGTCTTGTACTTGGTTTTTTTTTTTTTTTTGGTGAATTATCGAGCCTGCAATGTTTGGCTTTCAGTTGTTTTATGCAAGCAAAAATATCATTGGGTCTTTACATTTCTGGGTTATTGTCAATTTGGTTCATGTTATTTTTAACTTACCGTCAATTTTCTTTAGTAAGTTGACAATAGAAACCAAATTACTACAAGTTGAACATAACATGGACTGAATTGACCGCCATCAAATTGATAGGAACTCCAAAATGTAGAAACCATAATGGTATTTTTGCCTTTTAATAGAGTAAATCCATAAAAGCTGAGTTTATAGTACTCTCTACATCTCCCAACAGGAAAACAAGAAAACTAAAAATTATAAATTTAATAATTAAAAAAAAAGCCTCACTATTCTCCACCAGAAATCTAAAGCAGGACAATTTGTGATTTTAGGGATTTTGAGATACCAGAAGTGTTGGTTAACGTGGATTGGTTTTTTTTTTTAAGTTTAATCATGTGGCATAAAAATTATTTTTTATTTTGATCATTTATCACTTTAATGACATAGACTATTTTGACACAATACTAAAAAGTTAAAAGACTAAACATACACATTTGAAACGTTATAATCAAATTAACAATGTAAACATAAAAAGGTAATTTATCTAAAGCATTTTTGTTTATTATTATTATTATTATTATTATTATTATTATTATTATTATTATTATTATTTTAAATGCTTAATTAGTTGATTATTTATAATATTTTAAAAAATTATATTAAGATAACATAAATATGCTAATAAATTGAAATATAATAATAAATAAATAACTTAACGTATATAACCGTATTTCTTTCTTTCTTTTCATTCCCATTTTTATGTCACATTTAAAAAATATATATAAAAAAAATATAAAAAATTGAACCGAGTAAAACGCATAAATATTCTATATTTCATCTCATATATTACCATGGTTCTTCGGACAACATATTGGTAGGTACTAGGTAGTAGACCATGTTATTGAGAAAAACAAGATGATTTTAGGGATTTTGAGATCCCAAATGTGTTGGTTAATGCGGATCGGTTTTTTTTTTTTTTAATCCATGTAGCACTACATGTGACATCCTAAGTGGCATTAAAATCATTTTTTATTTTAACTGTTTGTCACATTAACATTTTTCATTCATCATTTATCGACATAAACTATTTTGACACAATAACAAAATGTTTAAGACTTTCACATCAAAAAAAAAAAAGTTTAAGACTAAACTAACACATTTAAAATGTTTAAATCAAATTGACACATAAAATAAACGTCATGGACCAAAAAGTAATTTACCCAATAAACGTGGCTAAAATTGGGGTAAATATATACTAAATATTTTAAATGCTTAATTAGTTTATTATAATATTTTATAAATTGTATTAAGAAGATAACATAAATATGCTACCAAATTGGAATATAATAAAAGAAGTAACTTAATATATATAACCATTCTTTTAGTACTGAATATACGCTACTAGCACAGGAGTAAAAAGTACTTACTGCCATACAATAAAACAGCTAAAAACAAGGCAATACCAAATTACCAATATGGCATATCAACTGTACGAACCTTTTACAATTACTGTAATGTTCTCTCTTTATTCTCTGATATTCCACTTGCAAAATGTTCACTAATATCAAAATTTGCATTGGCCCTGTGGCAGTGGATATAAATATCATCCAAAGATCCCAAATGCGAACTAAACCCCATGACCACAATGAAATCCCAAACTGTCATACACTAGAGGATCACAAAAATCCCAATCACACCACCACCATCCAAATAAATAAATAAATAAATAAATAAATTGTATGTCAAAGTATAATCTTCCAAAAACCTTCAGTCTTTGCGACTTGTCCCAATCTGACTTGCTTAATTGCAGCTTCCAACCCCCACAATCTATTCTTCTGCATGATTTTATGGAAACAGAAAACGGTTTTTTTCATTTCATCTTGGGATTCATTTTTTGACTTATTTTTAACTGATCGAACTAAGGTTGAGAGATCATGTTGTAACACCTTTTCTACCATACCTGCAGACTGCAATTTTCCACTTTTTTTTGGCATCTTCTTTGGTGGCTCATAAGATGGCAAGCGTGATGATGTAGGTAACTCCAAATGCTCCGTTTCCACCAATTCTTGCTTGTTCTGCTGCCTCTGTTTCACCTGCCGAGCATTAGCTACACTCCTGCAACACCAAAACTCCAAATTTTAGCTTCTTTCTTTCTTTCTTTTTAACTTTTAGCACCAAACTAAAGCCAACCTAGTTATGAAACAAGCAGCATATAGGGAAAAAATTTTGCAATATTTTGGAAGAATGGAACAAACAATGCCAAATAGATTCTTAAATTAGTTCATAATTTGGAATATCAAGATCATGCTTTTCATGTATATAAATATAAGTTACCTTTACACACGTAAAGCGAATATAAAACATAAAGAGTTATTAGAAAAAAGAATGTGTACACAATAATTGAATTCTACCTAACAAAGAGGAGTCACAGAGACTGAGAGTAGTGCTCGATCGAGTTTCCAGCAACTTTCGTTATCAAGCGTTCAAACATCGAAGTCCAAGTTAAAACTTTAGGCAAATAATAAAACTTTAAGCAAAAGAAAATGTCCCATTTCACACGCAAAAAAACAAGTGTGAACCATAGACGCCATTCATGTCAGCAGTCATTATTAGTAGTAGCTATCTCCAGGATTAGCTCTCAGATAAGATTGCCTTGGCCCCTCGAAAATTAATGACACCGAGATTGACGTTGAAGATCAAAATTTGAATGAACTCATTCATTGAAAGTATTGTAGTAGTTAAGATCGTTTTTCTCATCAGAAGCTTCTAACGTCTTGACACATCACACGTGGCTCGATTTCGGAACCTATCTGATTTTTTTACAGCGATTGGTACCTAAAATTATTCTTATTTCAACGGCTTTTTTTTTGGTGCATCCAACGAACTTCTTGGTCATCAATTTGCAATGTTTTGCATTCATATGTCCGTTGTTTTTGACATTTTGTTGCTATGGATATATATGACTTTGTCTTAAACGTTTTTCATGCCCTTTACTCTTTTTCTCTTCTTGATTCCCTTCTCTATGCTCTTGTTTTTCCATATAATTTCAGTTTGGCCTAAACTGCCAAATATGCTTTCGATAACCATGTCCCAATTTCACATGCAATATAAATCAAGTTTGAGTTCTTAAGCTTGATTTATTTTGCTTTTTATAATTTGAATTTTTTTTTATTCATCATTTTTAGATTATACAATGCAGGGAACTTTCCTATTTCATCATTACTTCCACTTGTGACAAAAAGAATATATTAATGTCAATCAAATATCTAACATGGACAACCTTGCCACATATACATATATATATATATATATATATATATATATATATATATATATATATATATATGACTTTGACACGGTTTGTAATAGTGGTATTTAAAAGCGGTAGAATTAAAGGGGATGTTTGGTACACCCACTCAATCACACATTTTCAGTTTTTAAACAATATTACACGCATTTCTATGTACTTTTTCACTCATACGTATTTTCACACATATTTTCAAATACATATATCAAACACTCCCTAAATATATACCTGACAGGAAAGGAATGTGTTTAAAACAGTCCAAATACTTGAATTTAATTTGTTGAACGAATCTAAAACTTTCTAGGGGATTGGTAGGACTTCTTGGATGTTTAACTAGAAAGCATTGGTTTCAAAAATGATGTAGACCTAATCATTGATTTTTTAAAATAAAAGACAAAAATAAAAACAAAAAAAATTAAAGATGGTAGTAATTGGTGCTTTGAACAACCTGATCGAGATTTTTTTTTATATATAAATTAAAACATGATGCATATAAATTGTGGGACATTTTAGACCCATAAATCGTCAGGCCAACCCTGGATGTTGTGTTGAATATATATGAAAGTAAAAAAAAAGTAAAGACAAAATTTAACTACAAAATTTGTTATAATCTAATACTATAACTTTACTCAATATTTTTTTACTAAAAGTAAATTTTGACAAATTCATCATTAGAATACATTTTGTTCTTATATTCTCCGTACTTGTTAGATTTTTAGAAAATTAAAAATTAATAACTATATCATCAATAAATTACTTAAATTGTAAATTTTTGTAATTTAAAATTATGTGTTAAATATAATCTTATAGATCATATAGGGCCAAAATTTGTAGCCTAAGCCCAAAAGGTAAGGGATTGAAGCCCAATAAGCCCGCTACAATGAATTTGTAGAGTGTAAGTGAAAGAACTGGGCTATCCGTGAAGTAAACAACAGTTAATTAGGATATTAAGGAATGAACTAACGTAAAAACGCACTTGAAAACTAAACAAATTGATGTCCGAAGAGGTATATTATTGATTGAAAGGTGAATACAGTTCTTAGAGTTACAGTAAAATCACTTTCCTCTTCTTCTTCTCTTTTTTCTGATCCCCCTTCATCAGAGGCCTCTTCCATTTATATAGACTTCTTCTAAACCATCTTTTTCGTACACTTGTTATTTATCTAAGCATTCACTTGAGTACATGTCACATCAGGTATTTTCTTTAGTTCTCCATGAGTGGTGGTAGCTGAGGTTGCACTGTTCAGGGGTCTTCTCCACATAAATGCGGCTAGAAAAGTTGCTGCAGTGCATTAAACACAGTGGTAGAGCTTTTTCTTTTAGATATTTCTCCGTTCTTATCATCTCCATATATGCCCGAAACTTATCCTTATCATTAGAATTGCTAGGAAGATCACTTGAACCTCCCAGGTATCCGCTTGACCGAGACTCTTTATATCCAAGGATAATACACTCTTCGGACTACTGATACTCTCTTCGGACTACTGATGCTCTTTTCGGAATATATTCCTCGATCATTTCCAGGTATATATCTCCCACATGGAATCCTTCTTAATCATTTTATTCTCTTCGGACACCGTAATCTTCAAATAGGGCCCTAAGCCCAATACATAATGTTAGACTTTTACCCCACAGATCATATGATAAATAATATTTTATTGATTTAAAATTTAACGTGTATATTAACAACATGAAAAATATATATATATAATTCAAAGTTTTATCTAATTAAAATATATAATAATATTTATTTTATTAATTAAGTTTGTAGTCTTATAATCCAACTGATTTCGTAGCCTATCTAGACTTTGTGCAAAAATGAAAGGGATTCACACTCACCATGATGGGCAGCGTATTTGACTTTCGTCTAAGAGGTTCAACCGACCTCCTAAGTCCAATCTCTCTCTCTCTGTATTTTGCTTAATAAACTGAAACTCTTTGACAATAATCCTCTCATTCGTTCATTTTGATGCGTAAACCTTTGTACACACAAGTCAAGTTTATTTCTCTCTGCAAAAGCTCCTAAGTCCCCACTAACCATGGCTCGGGCTTGGACTACCACCACAACTATGACTTGTTGTATATATTATTATTATTGTATCGTAATACTACTACTGGTTTTGTTGAGCTCGTGGAGGAGCTGTGACGGGTTGGGAACATTCGGGTACGGAATCCACCACAGGTTTTCGGATCCAGTGAAGGGAATTCTGGGTGTTGATGAGCTTCCAGAGAAAGGTAGCGCAGATTACTATGTCACTATGGCCCACAGAGATCGCATCATCCGTGGCCGCCACCTCGCCTCCATCAACGACCAGTCGCCTCTCGCTTTCTCCGCTGGAAACGACACTTACCTCCTTAATTCCTTGGGATTGTATGATCCTTATTCTACTCCTCAAATAATCGTTCAAATATATGTTTTTAGTGCGTGCGTGTCTATGTATATATGATATTTTTTTGGTTTTTGAGGAAAAAAAAAAAAGAGTTTTTTTTTTTTTAATGTTTTTACTGTGTATATCTTTGGTGTATTTCTGTGAGCTTTGATAATGATTGGATATTTTTTGGTTTCTTTTTATTTTCTGATGGGATATATTATTTGGTTTCTGTATTTTAGTGGCTAATTGTAGTAAAAGTTATAAACTTTTTTGTGATTCTTCTTTCTTTTTCTTTTTTTCTTTTTTTTTTTTGGAGTATATATATATATATATATAAATATAATTATATAATCCAATGTTTTACAGCTAAACGTGTATTTTCTGGCAATTCTTTCTTATTCATCATTAGACTGGAAAAGATAGGTCTCCCAGCCCATCCAAAGAGACTCCAAATGAGAAATATATATATTTTTTATTATTATTTAAAATTTTCTTGGTGACCAAACTGTTTCGTTTTAATTAGGTTAGGTGTACCGACTTTATTATTTTATTTGGTTTATTGATTTTTTTTTTCTATGTTTGTTGATGTTTCAGTTTGCATTATGCGAATGTTTCTTTGGGGAATCCAAGTTTATCATTCTTGGTGGCGTTAGACACAGGCAGTGATTTGTTCTGGATACCATGTGATTGTCAGAAAAATGGTTGCGTAAAGGCCTTACAGTCATCAGCTGGAGCGGTATGTTTACTTTTTTTACTTTGAATTTTTGGTTTCGTTGTTATTGGTTTTATAACTTCCAATTGATACGGTTATATGGGTTCCTTTTTCTTCCTTTGCTATTGCAGTCATATATACTTAAAAACTTGTTAGAAAATTGGCTTGAATAGAGTGCATCAATTGCACATAGATTTGGCATCATATAGGAATATAACCTAACTTATTAAAAAATTAATCTGTCTTATATGGCTAGGAAAGTCTCGGTCTAACTTGTATTGTAGCCTCTTTTTTTTCTTTTCTTTTCTACTATGGAATTCAACTTGAAAAAGTATAGGCAAATAGAATAGTACTCATATGAATGAGAAAAGCAAGGCAGGTATAACTTTTTTCTTTTTTCTTTTTTTATGAAAACAAGTCTGGTATTTGATGTTTGACTAGTCGAATTGTTATTTACTCTAGCATTAAATATGCATGTCCTTTTGCGAATATTGTCAAGAAAGTGTGACTCTAGCTCTCTAAAATAAGTGAATTCCCATGCAAATTTTTGTGTGTAATTTAGCATAAGAATCTACTTTTGTGTATATATATATATATATATATGGCATCAAATTTTCTATTCTTAAAATATCAATTTTTTTTTTTTTAATTATGTTTCTCTCTTCACACATCACAACTACCATCCATTCTCTTCCTTCATTCTCAAGAAACACAAAGAATGAATAAAAAATGAAAATACCCAGCTATAGTAATTGTGTAAATTTACATGATTACTTTAGTTAAAATGGAAAATGAAGCATAGATGCATAACTTTACACAGTCAAATCTGGGTGATTTTTAAGGTTGACAAGCCAAAATTGTGCATGAACTAAAAAAATTTACACCACAAACGCAGATCTCATAGCCAATCCGAGAGAGACAGAGAGAGAGACCAATTAAAAAAAAAAAAAGTAGAAGTTGCCACAATAAACTCTACAAGTAAGAGTTTAGCAAGATTGTAAATTGTTTTAGGTATAGCAATCCAGATGTAGCATGTTTTTTGTTGTTTGGGTAAAATAGCATTTCCGGAATTTTACAAACCTGGATGCTAATGTTTGTCACCATCTTTGGGTGGATTTGGAGCCTATTGGCATATTTGGAAGTGGCTTGAGGTGATTTACACTTTCGTATTTTGGTTGGGCTTAGGCATTTGTGACTTAAGAGAAGTCTCTGCAAGGTGAAGAGGAATTTGATTAAATTTGGAGGTTTGCAAATCTCTCCAGCTTGGAGAATTGATGTAGAGCTTGATGCAATTTGTGATTATTCTTATTTGGATTTAGGAGAAATTCCTAATTTTGACATGGTTTCGAAGATTAGGTGGAATTTAAGTTAAGGTGGGGATTTGTTTGATGTTGATTCATATTCCTGTTTTGACTTGCTTTGGGTTTGCAATTTGAGATAGCCCCTTAGGACTTTGATGGAGGTGATGGAGGAGTTTCGTTTGTGAAGCTTGATACAATTCAAGTCAAGATGAAGATTTGCTAGAAAATGGTTTGCAAGTGCGCATATATTGGCATAACACGGATATAATCCAAATTAGAGATGACTTTGTCTTATACGGCAAGGAAACCTTTCTCAGTTAACTTGGATTGTAGCCTTCTTTTTTTTTACTATGGATTTCTACTTGAAAAAGTACTATAAGCAAGGAAGGTATTTGATGGTTGACATGTTGACTTGGTTATTCACGCTTGCATCAAATGCATGTCTTTTTGCATGCATTGTCAAGCAAGCGTGACTTTAGTTCTTGAATATCATGCCTGTCTTCTCTACATGGTGTATACAGTTTCTCAATATTGCCAACTTTGGTTTCCTATTGATATAGTATATATATTAAATGCAGTTCGTTATGTGAGGAGTAGAGCAGCAAAATGTGATAGTAAGAGACCTCTTTGAAGGGGGCTGTGTGGGGAAGGTTGTGCAGCAATTCCAGAGAAAGTAATTTGGGTGTATTGGGGTTTTGGTTTTGTGATAGTTCCTTTACACTATTTTGTGTTCTCTAAATTTATTAGTGAAATTTCTTCTTGTCACTGTCCATGGACAAGGCCAAAAGCCAAACCACGTCTCCTTAGTGTTTTCTTGTGTGTTTGGGTCTATTTTTCTTTCTAGTTCCCTCTGTTTCCTTGGATTTTTTTTGAAGATCTTTCTAAATCCATACTTCACAATCAATCTTGTGTGTGAATACTATCTAAAGGCCCTTTCCTACAACAAAATTGGTAGTAGAACTTCCTCAATTAGAACAATTTGGTATCAGCGTTTCCACCCTCACAACTTTCATCTAGATTTTCTAAGTGATTTACAACTAAAATGAGAGTTTTTAGATAAAGGGGAAATGAATTGAAATGTCCAATTGATTAGTAACTAAAAATGTGTCAAGTTGTGGCATGGGCTCCTGGTGGTAGTGCCCATCATTTTATTTACCACACCCAGAAAATATTTTACGGTTGTCAGGGCAATATGAGATAAGGAAATGTATATTTATTGATTGAAATTATAATCTGATTTACAGGAACGTAATTTTAAATTGAACTTATGTTGTCCATGTATTTGATTGTTTGTTGAGCGGTGGTGAAAGAAGCTTTATTCAAGTCCTGAATTCCTTGACAATTACTTACTTAATCCTTTTTATCAAGCAGGTAATCCTTAACATCTACAGTCCTAATAATTCATCGACAAGTGGAGTAATTCCTTGCAACAGCACCTTCTGCAAACAAAGTCAATGCTCTTCAGCAGGTGCTAATTGTGGTTATAAAGTCACGTATCTTTCTAATAACACTTCATCTGCTGGGATCTTCGTGGAGGATCTTTTGCACTTAATTAGAGATGATGATCAATCACAAGCTGTTGATGCTAAGATTACTTTTGGGTAGGTTATTTTTTATTGCTTTGCTACCAAAAACTTTGGGAGAAATAATATTTTCTAGTGACCATTATACTTAAGTTTCAAGTGACCATTATACTTAAACTTTGGATGAAAATTAAAAATAGTTCATTAAAGTGAAAATTTTGAAATTGCTGATATTTTGGCAAATGTACATCACTTGGTAATGAATCTGCAGTTTGGTATGGCTTTTTCCTCCTCAAGTAGGATTAATTATTTATGAGGTATCATGATATCAGAAACTATTAGAGGAGTAAGTAATTTTCTGTGTCACTGATGGGCTAACATACTTTCTTATTCATTGAAGTTGTTTCTTGTTTTTTTTGCTTGCTGGTCAGACCCATTCAGCAAATTTTAGTTTATTTGTGTGACTTCTGAACTAAAGCTTGTAATTTTGTTGCAGTTGTGGTCAACTTCAGACTGGTACTTTTTTGGAGGGTGCAGCACCAAATGGTCTTTTTGGGCTCGGTATGGATAATATATCTGTTCCTAGCACCTTAGCAAGATTAGGGCTAGCTTCAAATTCTTTTTCCATGTGTTTTGGACCTGATGGGATGGGGAGAATAAAGTTCGGAGATAATGGCAGCTCAGACCAAAGAAAAACGCCATTCAATATTAGGTCAACACAGTAAGTTGTCAGTTATCAATATTGCAAAAGCTGATGGCAAAGTAATTTAATTTTGGCAAGAAACTATCTTTGACCTGAATCCCATGCTACTTACACTGATTTTGCCCTTGGAACTTGTTACCAGTCCAACTTACAACATCAGCATCACTCAAACAACTGTGGAAAAAAATGTTTCTGTACTGGAGTTCAGTGCAATCTTTGACTCAGGAACATCATTTACAAGCCTAAAAGACCCAGCTTATACATTTATTTCTGAGAGTGTAAGTAATTTAAATGTTGTGTTTCCTGATACTATTGGGATTCCATTTTATAATTTACAAGTTTATATGATTTATGTTATTTTGCAGTTCAACTCCCGGGTCCCAGAAAGGCGGCATCCATCTGATTCCCAGATTCCTTTTGAATACTGTTATGACTTAAGGTCATCTATATCTGGAGAAAAACTCATTCCTGTTTTGTATTAGTTTTCTCCTTTCAACTATAAAGTACTGACTTCCACTTTATGTGCAGTGTAAATCAAACCAGTTATGTAATCCCTGATATAAATCT
This sequence comes from Quercus ilex subsp. ballota, assembly GCA_032727855.1. Taxonomy (NCBI): domain Eukaryota; kingdom Viridiplantae; phylum Streptophyta; class Magnoliopsida; order Fagales; family Fagaceae; genus Quercus; species Quercus ilex. The sequence continues at coordinate 53,914,544 of CM064913.1, read as the reverse complement.
GACAATGAAGGGTGGAGACCAATATTCTCTCACTGATCCAACAGCAGTGATACAAACTACTCGGGTATGGTCTAACTCTATACTTCTTTACTATCCTATTCCTGCTTGAGTTAAACTAAATAATTTGATGATGTGGTCTTCAGGGTGGATACATTTATTGTCTGGCTCTTCTCAAAAGTGAAGATATAAACATCATAGGACGTGAGTATTTATTTATAATTAACTATCCTTATTTTAAAACCTGTTCATATTGATGAAGTAGCATTTTCATGTTTGTCGCTTTCAAATTTTCACTTTGTGTTCATTCCTTTCTAAGGAGACTATCAAAAAAAAACTATGCAGTTTTGCTTGAATATTTATTTGCCTCTTTTGGAGATAAAGATTACATAATGTCTGGATTGATGGAAGTGGTCTCTTGGGATGGGGGAAGAGGAAGGGGTAATTGCAGCTTTTGGGGTCAATAGATCAGATATTCAATTTTCAGTCAATGTGTGTACAATTATAACTTAACAAACTAGAATTTTATTCAAAACTTAGGTACACTTGCGTAGTTGTTGTACATTAGGTTCCCCAAATAAATTCAAACACATGGTCGTGTTGACCAATGAAGCATAAACGACGTTTTCTTTTCCAAGGAAAAATTTAATGCAACTGTGTATTTGATTTTTAATCAGGAACCTATTGCATTGTACCTATGTTTTTACCCAAAACTCATTATGCCAGAAGCCTGTTCAGTAATCTCTAATTTGGAGATTATAAAGTTTGTACTGTATGAAATTATCAAGGAGGAGTTCAAATAATAGGAAGCTGGTCATGATTGGCTGCACTCTACCTTTAAAATCAGATATTAAAATTTGCATGAGAAACAACATACACAGCCTCCATTTAATCACTGCGCCTTCGAACAAGCCACTCTTGCCTAGTGAGATTTTGGGAAAATAATCACCTTGAGTTTTTTGTCTCCTCATATCAATCAAAGCAATTATGCATCCAAACATGTTTGAACTGAGAAATTGCAACTTACAATATGAATTTCTTTATTTTCATCCAGAGAACTTCATGACTGGTTATAACATAGTTTTTGATCGCGAGAAGAATGTATTGGGTTGGAAGGCATCTAACTGTGAGTATAGTTTGAACTTTTTCTTTAGATTGAATTTCAATGTACAATCTTTTCTTCTCTTGGTGAATTCATTAAGTGGCTATAATAAAAACTTTGGTGTCACCAGGTTATGATGATGAGAATTTGAGCACTCTACCTATCAGCCCATCACACTCTCCAGCTCACTCCCCTGCTGCTGTCAATCCAGAAGCCACAGAAAATAGTGGAACCAATTCTGATCCACCACCATCCAGTTATTCACCCAAGTTGAAGCCTTTTCATTACACACTTGCGATGCTTCTTCTTTCATTTCTTGCCATTGTTTGATTATTCTTTTTTAAGTGCTGAGCCTTTCTTGGTCTTTGAATCTTTTATACGGATATGCATTGTATTTCTGGTCATTACAGAACAGATTGGAAGCTTATTGGCTTCCTATTTTTGTTGGTGTTAGTAGCATTAGTTTGAACATGAGGTTTGTAAATAATATTTTTCTTTTTATTATTTATAAGCAGAAACCATTGGTATAGAGTTTCTATATTTCATGTTTAAATTTTGAGAATTTTCAGCAATGTAATTTATTCCATTTGTTTGGGCCAAAGCAATCGGAAAATTTCAGCAGTGCAGGGCCATTCTTTGTTAAACGATGGTCATTAGGCAGAGAAATAACTAGTAGAATACTAAAAAATATGTACTCCCAACACACACACACACGCAATGTTTGGAAGTTTGGAGGAGAGGAGAGTAGCGGGGATTAAATAATGTAAAATCATTTTAAACAGTTATATGAGACAATAAATGCTGTTATTATTTTGCTGCTTTTTTTTGGGTTAAGTAAATTAAAGAATATAGGGTAAATTATCTTTTTGTTTTTGGTGTCGAATGCTTCAAATATGTTAATTTAGACATTTTAATATTATGTTAAAATAGTTTATGCCATTGATTTATGGGTAGAAAATGTCGAAAGGGGAAAAAATTATACCACTTCAGATGTCACTTGGGAATTTTTTTTCAGATGTCACTTGGGGTAAATATATTCCATGTATTTTAAATGATTAATTAGTTGATTATAATATTTTATAATAAATTATATTAAGAAGATAACATATATATGCTACCAAATTGGAATATAATAAAAGAAACAACTTAATATATATATATATATATATATATATAATCATTCTTTTAGTATTGAATATACGCTACTAGCACAAGAGTAAAAAATAAAAAGTACTTACTGCCATACAATAAAACAGCTAAAAAAAGTACTTAACTGCCATACAATATGGCATATGAACTGTACGAACCTTTTACAATTACCGCAATGTTATCTCTTTATTCTGATATTCCACTTGCAAAATGTTCACTAATATCAAAATTTGCCATAGGCCTGTGGCAGTGGCTATAAATATCATCCAAAGATCCCAAATGCGAACTAAACCCTATGACCACAATGAAATCCCATAATTGTCATACAGGATCACAAAAATCCCAATCACACCACCACCATCCAAATAAATAAATAAATATAAATTGTATGTCAAAGTATAATCTACCAAAAACCTTCAGGCTTTGCTACTTGTCCCAATCTGACTTGCTTAATTGCAGCTTCCAACCCCCACAATCTATTCTTCTGCATGATGTTATGGAAACAGAATGCGGTTTTTTCATTTCATCTTGGGATTCATTTTTTGAGATTTTTTGACTTCTTTTTAACTGATCGAACTAAGGTTGAGAGATCATGTTGTAACTCCTTTTCTACCATACCTGCAGATTGCAATTTTCCACTTTTTTTCGACGTCTTACCATCAGAGGGCAATTGAAATGGCTTGGACTTCATCTTAATTGATTTGACTAATGATGATAACTCATGTTTCTCTTTCTTTGGTGGCTCATCAGATGGCAAGTGTGATGTTGTAGGTAACTCCAAATGCTCCTTTTCCACCAATTCTTGCTTGTTCTGCTGCCTTTGCGCCACCTGCCGAGCATAAGCTACACTCCTGCAACACCAAAACTCCAAATTTTAGCTTCTTTCTTTCTTTTCTTTTTTTATAACTTTTAGCACCAAACTAAAGCCAACTTAGTTATAAAGCAAGCAGCATATAGAGAAAAAGAATTTGCAATATTTTGGAAGAATGGAACAAACAATGCCAAATAGATTCTTAAATTAGTTCATAATTTGGAATATCAAGATCATCAAATTAAGCCTTTAGAATACTCAGGTACAATTATATCATGTCACATAGGTTAATCATCCTGCATGTCACATACATTCAAGGTACACACAAGTTACCATACACATATTAGGCCATATACTACCTAAGTGCTCCTCTTATTTTCTGCTTCTTTCAGATAATAATGGAAACAATAATCTTCCTATTAAAAAAATATGGAAACAATAATCACAAGAAAAATATGTACTGCACAGAAAATACCTTTTGAAGTGAGGATCTGTTGGATCCAGAGCATATAGAGGTGAAGTGAAGAGAGCTGAAAACCGTGGATCATCATAATTAACAGATGGTAATTTATCCTCATCTGGAACTTCTTTTCCCTTTTTCCCCTTGGCCTTCTTAGGTTTCAAACTATATCCCTTAAGACCAGTTTCTGGCCCCTTATCATCAGCAAGTAATAACTCAAGCTCTGCTTGGCTTGCTTCTGCTTCCTTATCCATATTTTGATTCAGCCTTTCTTTATCACTTTTACCTACAGCCTCTTTTTTACTTCTTTTAACTGAAGGCTCTTCAACAAAGAAGTCATCTGGTTGTTCAGGCGCATGTTGATCAGTATCACTATCACTACTGTCATCATCTGATGAATACTTAGACTTATTTTTCCTAGCCTGCTTTTTCTCTCTTCTTTTTCTAAGATAGGCCTCCCACACAGTTTCTGAATTCTTATCTTTCTTCTCCAAAATACGCTTGCTAATATCCTCCAAGCCAGTATTGAAAGTGACCTCCATATCCTGGCCATCATCCTCTCCATCTCCATCTCCATCTCCATCTGAACCATCACCAGACTGGACTAAAGCACGGTACATATCTCGTTTTTTATCCTTCTTATCATCATCATCGCTTTCACCATCACCATCATCGCTTTCACCCTCATCAGAAGCCAAGAACTCCTTCAACTCCAATTGAGCTAGCTAGAAGAAACAGAGTCAGTAACAATTTTGTACATATTTGAAGCTAATACTGACTGAACTAGGAGTAGTATTTTATGCTCCTTGATTGTTCTCTCTGCTTTTACTGTCTATTTTCTTTTGAAAATATAGTGAAACAACCATAGCTGCAGAAAGCTGTCAAGCCTCTAATGTGTGTATATGTGGATTTGTTTTGATAAGTACTATTATGAAGTGCATTTAGATTTTAAAAACAAAAAAACAAAAACAAAACAAAAAAAAAACATAAGCATGTTAATCTTGGCACGAATGGATGCATTCATATATAAGTAAATTTTAAAATAAAAAGTAAAAACTGTATAGTGATATGTTCCTATTGCTATGAGGCCAGAAATTTCAATTAAATTGAAGTAAATCCATATTCATGAGGCACAAAAAAAGGCCCTCGTGGCTCATTAACTTCAGATTTGGGGAATGTACTGGCCACAGCAAACTATTAGATCAATTCACAAAATAATGATCCAGACCCCACCTGGCAGCCGCTCAAAAAAAGATGACAGCAAAATGGTGCCCCTCTTAATTAGCAAACATTTCTTTCTGTGTATTTGGAAAATGGCCTCATTCACTTCAGATTCAGAGAATTTATAGGCCACAGTAAACTAACTATTGGATCATTTCACAAAATAATGAACCCACCCCACCCCCCCAAAAAAGAAAACAAAAAAAAAAAAAAAAGGAAGAAGAAAAATGGTGCCCCAGCAGAAATGAAGCCTCTTAAATTAGCAAACATTTCCTTCTGTGTATTTCGAAAAACAATGACCACTCATCTTAACATTTATAAAATAGTGAAGTAAGAATTAGCCATCTTATTTATGACAACAAATAGAATTAATACGATCAATTCATGCTCAATAATCGATACATCAAAGGGGTAAAAAGGAAGAAGAAGAAGAAAATGAAGACAACTGAATGAAACAGAACGCAATTTTTGAATTCGATAGGTGGGGGACAGGATATTTGAACCCTAGATGTCTCATTTGGAGACACTGCCAATTGAACTACAAGACTCTTAGCCAGAATGCAATTAAAAATATGAGCTTTGAAGTAGAAAGAATTTAATATGGATCAGATTTTTTAAAAATTTTAAAATATAAATAAATAAATAAAAAGGCGCAAAGTACTATGTTTCAGATTCAGATCAAGCACACCAACCTGATCGGCATTAAATTTACGTTTCAAGGTCTTTACACGATCCGGTTCATCGTCATCCCAAGAAAGCTGAACCCTACTCTGCTGCAGGGCTTTAGTTTGAAAATCTAAACCATCATAGTCTGCAGGCACCTGAGAAAAAAATTGAAAATATTTCAGCAGTTTGAAACCACTGCATCAGAATTAGGTGTATTAGGTGGGGTATGACAACAAAATTTGCACACATTTATATAAGTGAACATTGCTGTGTAGTATGGGTAGAGTAAATCTGTTTTTTTTTTCCCTTAATTAAGATGGGTAGAGTAATCCATTACAAAAAATAAAAGCAATATCATAAAGTTGCATCCTTCCATGCTACCCTTATCTGTTAATTTAATCCAAAGTTTGATGAAGAATGGGCTAGGTATTGGCTCAAGTAAGGATTTAGGTGGTGCTGAGTTGGATTTCAAACCCTAGTCAACCAAGGCCCAAAGTTATCCTAGTTATAAATTTAATCATCCATGCAAAGCTGAATTTTTATATCGTGTAGGAGAGATGGATAATGGCCGGTTGGCCACACAGCTTGCCATGTATTAGGTGAACTTGCATAACTTTCACTCTGAATGCAGCTTCCATTTTACAAAGGGTAGCATTGAGAACTTCATTTTCTAAGAATCTCAGATAGATTCATTTTTTAAATTTACATCAACAAGTTATCACAACTTCTGGCACACAGGCAGCAAATAGAGACCATTACTTCTTGGATCAGGGTTATCTTCTCCTAATATGGTGCTGTGTGTTTGCTCTTGAGAGACCAGGATTTTTTTTTATACATTTTAATTAGGGGAGTGGGATTTGAACCTTGGATGTTTCCATCCAAAAAACCAATAAATTCCATTAGTCTACAAGTCATTTTCCAAGGAAAATTTTTGGCAGGATTATTCACTAAAATGGAACATTTGATATATATATATATATATATATATAACCCTCACATAAGACTGTTGTGTAAACTTTCAATAAATGAAGCACTAAAACCCCATAGTACCATTGTAAGGTTAAAAATCATACCTCATTAGCAACATCTCTGGGTGGGTGTTTAAATTCCATTGAGTCAGGAATAAATCTCAGATCAAGCTTATTGGAAGACCTTTCAAATTCAGTTCCATCACAAGATTTGTAAAGGTAATCTGCTGTGGCACTCGAATCACATTCTACCACAGCATAGTAGTACCTGTGGAAGGAAGATACGCACCCAAAAGATATGTAAAATAATACATATGTGTGTGCACACACACATGTGTACGTGTATGTGCATGTGTGTGAATATATATAAGTTGATTTCTTGAGCGATAATTGACCCAAAATAAAGGCTTATTACAGGGGGAAAATAGTCTAGAAAACAAGCTTTAAGAAGTAACTATATATTTAAACAATACACATTCAAGGCAGTCTATTCACATTTTTTTTGGCATCTAGATATTGAGAAGATGAAATTCAACTCAGATAATATTTCAAAATCACATAATTGTGAGTAACGTGCTCCTATAGGTTCAAAACTATGTAATGAACTGAGTAGCTAAGATAAACCCACCATTATCTGGATCACTTACAGTATCACACTAATTAATAAATTTTTGGATATGATTAACAATGATTGACAGGAACTCCAAAACAACACTCCGACATATCCATATGGGTAAAACTTAGATACAATTCTTTAGGTATTGTGCTTTAGGTTCTTCAATTATTATCAACCACGTGGTTGTATGGACCAAAGCAACATGATCCATTTTATCATTGTCCAGGACAATAAATTCAACCTGATTCATTAGTCATTCCAAAGACATGATTGAATTTAATTGGGAAACTTAAGGTACAACAACACATAAGAAATTGTGCCTAAGTTTTTTATTTTTTTGATAGGTAGAAATTTTGCCTAAGTTTTGCCACAATATGTGTGTGTGTGTGTGTGTGTATTTGATAATGTTGAACCTCACCAAGGAAAGGCCCTTTGGACCCACCTAAACCATGGATACACAACCTCACCCGCCAGAACCATGTATTAAGTAATCTAGGGGAACTCCTAATCTTGTGCGCGTGCGTGTGTAAATGTTTCGCTCCTACAAGCATTGTTTCAAATGAAATTAAATGTATAAACATTAAGGTAAGTTTTCACTCATAATTTTGGGCATATTATAAAACATAATGACCAAAAATAATGCAGATACCATAGTAGCATCAGAAGGCAAAATTAAAGATTCTGACAAGAAGAAATGCACAAACCACATTGCAGTCAATTACCTTAGCCTGCTTATCTCATAAGCACGCAATTTCTCATAGTCTATCTCATCATCGTCCTCAGAGTCTAACTTATCGTCGTCTTGATCTTCATTTTTCTCATTTTCATCTTTAAAGAAGGCAAGAGGACCACGAACTGCTTCCTCTTTCATACGCTGAAGTCCAAACTCCGATGGATAGACAGCCACTGACAAAATCTGTCCACCTTTTGGAAGAAATGAACTCAAAACAACATACAAGTCAACGGCCTACATAAAATGAAAGACTTTTGGTGATGAATGTATCCTTGGAAAGTTCAGAAGATAAAGAAAAGACAAAAAGAAGTAACTTAAAAATATTATATCATAATTAAATTAAATAATACCTATATTATCCTTTTTTATTTTATTATTTAACCTCCATCATTTATTGATTCTGGGCTTTGGATTCAGCATTGACTAATGAATCAGAAGCACTCTTCTTGCCATTTTTATTGGCTTATAACATGATTCTCATAAAAGATTATATAGAATTTCGCGAATCAGAGCACTCTTCTTGCCATTTTTATTGGCTTATAATATGATTCTCATAAAAGATGATATAGAATTTCACGTAGACATAATTTGACGAGTAAAACAGTAAGATAGACTTATTAAAAATTTTATATGGGTGTTAACTTTTGTGAAATAACATGCACCCAGGATCTCAAAATGATAGCATATAATCACAAAATGCACAAAACCAATCGTTGCCAATTTTAAAGAGATCAAATCAAACTTCACTTCTCCAGCATGCCACCAACTCAACAGTATCAACCAAACGGAGGCAGTAGTAAATATAACAGCATTGACCTTTAGTACTATGCGAGTTCAAACTTCAAACATAATCCAATTCTATTCAATAATTGAAAAGCGCTATCTGATTTGACACAGTAGTTCCGTTCACTTAAAACCCAAATTTAATTTAACTCAGTTCCAAACCAGAGTAACATTACCTTAACATACTTCCAGTCCATATTAACAACAGCAAGCCTGTGAGTTTCTTTTTCAATTTCCGGTATATTTTCCTGTCCATATAAAGCAAACATAAGAACCCAATCAAACATAGAAGAAATCATAAAGCTAGGCACTATTTTGCAACTAAAACAATGTTACTAACAAAAATTTTGTACAAAACTCAAAACTCTATCTCTTAACAGTTAACTAAAACAAGTTATCAACCGGCATTAAAAATGTCCAAACCCAAAATTCAAGCTTTGAGCATTACTATATATTCTTTTTTCTTTAATTTTCTCAGCAACCAATCAAAGAATTAAGGTTCTCAAATTCTCAATTCTCATTCTAATTCCAGCTCAAACTATACCTGCATTAGAGGATCTTCTTCCGCTTCCTCCTCATAAACCGCCTCGTCGTCTTCGTCTGTGTCATCTGTATCGGTAGTAGACTCCTCCAATTCACCATTCTCCGAGTCTTCCTCCGATTCAGATTCCTCCGAGTCAGTCTCCGACTCGAGTTTCCCAAATTTGCTATCTTCCACAACTTTCTCATCTTCTTCTTCTTCTTCTTCGTCGCTGCTGCTACTAATCTCTTTCTTTTCCTCCTTTTCCTTTTCTTCTTCTTCGATTTTGTAGTAATGGCGCAGATGACTTTCCTGGTTTGACTTCTTACGCTTTCCACGCTTATCTAGCGAAGCCGCGGAAGAAGCGAAGCTCTTGTCCTTGAACATGCGGTCGAATCGCGAGTCGATGGCGACCTTCGATTTGTGCCTCGGAACGTTCTGGAAGCGAGGGTCGGAGTGCACGGACGCAAATCGAGCGTCCGTGATGATCTTCTTGCCGCCTCCATTGTTGTTGTTGTTGTTGCTATCTTGCGCCGTCGGTGAAGGGTCCGAGTCCTTGTTGAGCTTCGGCTTCTTGTTGTTCTTCTTTTTGGAGGGCATTTTTCAATTAAAATTTTTTTGGCGTTGGTGGTGATGGGGGGTTAAGCTAAAAACGTTCTTCTTTTTTAGGGTTTAACAGATTGCATTGTCTTCTATTTAGTGCAATAGCTCTATTCTCAGCCATAGATTTAATCTAATGGCTTAAATATTTGACACCTCACCAAATAATAAAAGGACTATTTTGCCCTTAAAAAATTTCATGCCCGCCCACTGTTTCAGGATTCAACGGCCAAAATGAGTAACTAGCCATAACTTTCCAACTATATAATTAGTAGGTAATGTTTACAAACTATATTTTTTACTAGCATCTCGATTTTAAGAGGCTCGATTTTGGCCTGTAAATCGAGTCTCAATTACTCGATTTTCATGCTCTGATCACGTCTGATGTGGCATTTTTTTCCACCTGACGACCACTTGGAAATTGAGTCTCTAAAACTCGATTTATATCCCAAAAATAATTACATTCATACTCAAGACCCAAAATGCAAAAACAGCGCAGAAAGAAAGAAGAAAAGAAAGAAAGAGAGAAGAAGAACAATAGTACCAACAAGAACAACAGCACCAACAAAACAAAGAAATCAGAGCCAGAAAAAAAAAATTAAAAAATAAAAATAAAAAACCAAAGCGCGAGACCCAGGTCGCAGCGCGACCCAGGCCGCGCGACCTCTCTTTCTCTCCCTCTGATCTGAGTCTCTAGGATTGGGATTGTTGTCTCTCTTTCTCTTCCTCTAATCTGAGTTTCTAGGATTGGGATTGTTGTGTTTAGGATTTCTTAAATTTGTTTTTGGGAATTTCGGCTTGTCCATGAGACTTAAAACTTTTTTAAATTTTTTTGGTTATAAATCGAGTCTTAGACTCGATTTCCATGTGGTCGCCACATGGAAAAAAATACCACATCAGACGTGATCAAAGCATAAAAATCAAGTCATTGAGACTCGATTTATAGGCCAAAATCGAGCCTCTTAAAATCGATATGCTAGTAAAAAATATAGTTTGCAAACATTGTCTACTAACTATATAGTTGGAAAGTTATAGTTAGTTACCCATTTTGGCCGGATTCAGCCCGCCCACTGTTTCATAAAACATAAAACTCAAAAAAAAAAAAAATTCTCTCTTTCTCCCCTGCGCAGCTGCCTCTCCTTCAATCCATTGTCACAGCAGCCTGGTACCAGTCCATACAAGGCCAAGCCTCTCTCTTTGCCATCACTGTTGCTTCCAGAGCTCCGGCAAAGCTTCAAGCTCGTCCGATTCCGACGCCGACGAAGAAGACCCATCTCGCTCTTCAACAAAAAAACTTCCTCCCTCTTTCTCATATGTGAAGCTGTCCCAAATCCCAACTCTCATGGATTGAAGGTCTCCCTCTTTTTGGTAACCCTTTTCTCACTTCCTATATATTTGTGTGCGTGTTTGTTATGTATAAGATTTTATTTATTTATTTTTGTTTTTGAGAATCGTTATGTATAATATAATTTAATGGTAGTGAAGAAGAATTTCAAATAAGCAATGAAGTTTTTGGAGTCTAATTAAGTGGAATCGTTCATTTTTGAAGTGTCACATATAATAAAAATTACTCTATTTTCATTTTCTTTGTCCTAACTAACAAAACAAAGTATCAGTAGTGGTTGGCCATTTGGGTTTTATGCTAAAAATTCAATTTTTGCTTCAAGAAAACTAAACATAGAAAAATCTGGGCTTTAATTGTAAATTTGATAACTTTTCGTAAAATGAAGCTTAATTGCTTTAAACTTGAAGGTTAATTTCTTTAATCTTAATTGCTTAATTGCTGTGATGTAGGAATGGAGGATGTTTTGGTGAGCTATGTGTTTGGGAAGAAGAAGACAATAGAAGTTGCTCACTTGTAAGTACTTAAAGACCGGAATCCTTGAAATATTGATTTTATATAGTTGTATATTTGGTTTACTATTTTGATTCTTTACAAAGATTTTAAACCTTGCTAATTCGGATTAAGATGTAATTGATTAGAAGGAAATAGAAGCATAAGTTAGAACATTAGGCAGGTTGGATCACTCTCTACAATTTTCTTATCTTTTTTTATCAATCTAACAATTAACGGAAGCCACTTTTAAGGTGGATGAGTGGTCAAAATTGGGTAGAGTTAGTGAAACTGAGAGTGTATTGAAAGCAATGTTAGTGGATGAGTTTAGTTCTGATTGTTTGACTTTCAGTTACCTTATTGAGGGTTTAGGGAGGGCTGGTCGGATTCATGATGCCATTGAGATTTTTGAGCACATGAAGAAGAAAGGTTGTGTGCCACACACTGGAACTTACAATGCAATGATCTCAAATATATATTAATAAATGAATAAAAGTCAGCATTGTTTCAATAGAACCTTCAAAATGCTTGTTATTAATTCACATATAAAATGATACTTTAGTTCTCTCTCCCCCTCTTTTGCTTAGTTTGGAATTTGAATCCCAGCATGTGCATGTAATTACTAATTAAAGGAAATGTTTCTCATCTTTGGGTAGTATAACATTCTTTTAGTTTATATTTTCTTTTGGTCTTTGTTCATTTTGTAGTTCAAAAGAATGTTTCTCGTTAGTTACTATCTGTTACTAGTATATGGGACAATACAATCAGTTGGGAACCACAGCTCATAAACACACACACACTGCAAATTTTTATTGGTAAGCACAATATTGGTCCACAAATTTTCAGATTTTATTTTTAATGAAAAACATTCATTCTTCTATAATTATAATAGTTGATATTTTGTACATTTGTATGTTAATTATAGGAGTATTCTTTAATTATAAGCATCTCTTTTTAATTCCGGCAACTATGTGCCATTTTTTTTAATTACTAATAATCATGAATTTTTACTTGCAGAGATAATTAGCATTGAAGTCCAAATTAGAATATTTGTAGCTACACCATGAATGAAGGTTGAGGGCTCAAGGCTAAGCTGAAGCAATGGTGATAGAAAAAGTTAAGTTGCTGGAGTTGAAGCCCATATTAGAACACTAAGATTTAATTATATAAGACAATGATGAGGTCAATCTGTGAACCTTAGAGGGGGGAGCATGGGAAAATTTTTGTTTTCTTGAAGTTGAACTCTCTTTAGTTGTACAAGTTCATTTTATAAATAACTATAATAGAAAGGATGCGCAAAAATGTTGTTGAACCTATTTTTCTCTTTACTTTCGCACATCTTTGTTTTAGAGATTGGTATTGGTTTATTCAAATCAAGTTCTTGCAAATATTGAGAAACATCTAATGTATTTACACCTCACATAAATTTGTGGAACCAAGACTAAATGAGTCGAACCAAGACTCCTTTGACAGCACCTCTAGGCAACATTGTCAGGTTTTCTTTGCATCGTCCTGAAAAGGAAGATCAAAGAATTAACTCTGTAAGCCCATAACAAATGACAAAATGAGCCAAACCAATAAAGGTTGAACAAATGAGCTCATGTAAAAAAATCTACACCTTCTAAATATAAGGCATTTCCAGTGAAAAAAAAGTCAAGTCTACAAACACTCATGACAACCATGTCTCAATATAACATCATATCCAAAAGAAACAAGATTTGCCAATGGCATAAAATGCACCTTTATTCCAAAATATGGAGAGACAAGTTCCAGTGAAAAAAAGATTGGTGCACCAAAGATCTTACTACAACTTGTATCCAAAGGCAAAAATAAATTCAAGAACTTTACAAAAGAAGATACAGAGCAATTAGACAATAAATATAAAAATTATGTAACCAAATTAAATATTCATTGCAAATATACTTGATTGTTGATATAGGTATTATCAAACTCCAATGAAATTTCTAAAAGTAGCCCTTGCACCTTCTACAGAAACAACATCGCAATTAATCAAGTAAACATCAAAATTCATTACCACCAACTATTGAACTATGCACCATACCTTCAAACTACCTTCATCAGTAAACTCAACAAAGGAAAAACAAATTATGGAATTGGGGTCATCACATATACAACAGTCAACAACCTTCACACCAAAAAATGAACTTCTTCAAGACCAAAATTTCAATTACCGTATCAGCAAAGCATTTGTTTTAAAATTGACAAACATAGCAGCAAGGTGTTTGCCAATGGACATAGGGAGCAACAATGGACAAAAACAAGAAATCAAAACATTACAAAATAATTTTCTTTTTTTTTTAGCAAGGACCAAAAAAGAAAATTAATTAAAGAAGGGCAAGTCTTTGACAATGAAATCAAAAACGGAGGGAGAAAAAAACTGATAATCAAAATGTCTAGATCTAATCACGTTTGGGGTTGGCTTTAGAATAAAGGTGAAACTTACAGTATTTCATTTCTTAGATTGATCTGTGTTTTAGATGCATAATCAAAGCATATTCCAAAAATACAAAGAAAAAAAAAAGATAATGCAGCACATAAAAACAAAGAACACGTCTTACCCAAGAAAACGATTAGAGACAAATACCAAACACCCCCCGCCCCCCCAAAAAAAAAAAAAAAAAAAAAACAAAACAAGAACGATTGCTTGAAAAAGGACATGTTTAGTACATCTTGTGGATTAGTGACAACATTGGTCGGCCCTCAATCAGCTCCATCTTCAGCCCATTTTGATAAGCATTGACCCAAAATAGCACCATCTTGGCCCTTTGAAGAAAGTGGGAGCAATATATGAGGCCTTTTAATCTTTCTTTCTTTCTTTCTTTCTTTCTTTTTTTTTTTTTTTTTTTTTCCTTTTTTTTTTTGATAGGAGAGGCTTTTTAATCTTGAAACATAACATCAACGTCAAGAATTGGACCAAAGCAAGTATCGAGGTAAAACTTGCCCCAAAAAAAATATCAAGCTTAAAACTATGGCCTGAAGAGGTCGTATTGAGTACAACGTTGGTTAATGACAATATAGTTGGCCCTCAATAAGAACAATTTTTGACCCATTAGCGGACGCAATTGGACCAAGATGATACGACAAGAAGAGAAATATTTAGGACCAATTTAGTGACTAAAAGGGTTGGCCCAAAACTGTATTTTGACACTTCGGAATCAGGTAAATGGGCTGAAGATTGTCTCAAGACAAAGACAATATCGTTTCTGCTATCTGTTTCGTAACATCGGCTCCAAGAATAGGTCGATATGGTTGGCCGAAGATGGTACTATATCTGTTGCCAATCCATTTATTGATGTGTATCATTAAACCCAAAATGGCATCATCTTGGCCTTTTCAAGAAATTGAGAGCATTATATGAGGCAATTTATGTAAGACTAAATTAATTTATTAAAATTTTTTTTTTTTTTTTGATAATCAAATTGGTGGCCCGAGGCACATTTGATAAGCTAATAGGTTTAATTGGGATATGAATCCATGATTGCATATTCTTAAGTGTCTGATCTGATTAGTCAATTAGAGAAGTGGTTTCCTAACATGAGCCATGTTTTGATGGGCAAGTAGAGATTAAAGTGAATTTGGAAATTGGTTCTCTCTTTACATATAAAGATGTTTATTCCATCACATAGACTGAATCTAACTGAACTAAACATAAGGTTCAAGAGAAAGAAACCAATCCTATATAGAATTACTATTCGCTCACTTGATCTTTAGAGAATTGCATAAAATTCATGGTAGTTGTAGATCTTAAAACTAATGTAATTGTATATTGTTACTTCAAGAATATTTACACGTGTTATTAGAGCCTGTGTTCTAGAATTATCATATTTTTTCCATTAAAAGATGTATAAACATGTGTTGTGAATCTTGGGATAGAATGCCCTGAGTTTTAGAATTATCATGTTTTTCCATCTAAGGATGTATAAACATGTGTTGTGATAAAATCCGTATGATGAATGATTGTTATTAAATAGTCAAAAGGTATTTTATTTTGGCATATGAGGTACAGTCGATTTCTTTCATCTCTTAAATCTTTTGATAATTGTTTAACAGGCATAAAGACATGCTTGGTCGAATTACTGTGTTTGACATGAAATTGGTTTCAAGTTTCAACTCTATCAGTTAAATTGCTTTATATTATTTAAATCCCTTAGCATTTATAACTCTTAATATATTTGAATGGCATGCTTATAATTGTCTATATTATTATGAACATACTATGTTGATTAATGTACGTGCGAGGTCCCAGACTCAGCACCTGTTTTGGCAAACACTCTGGAGTCTCAACATCCCACCCAAACTCAAAATCTTTGCATGGAGAGCCTGTTTACCACTAGACACTAGGGGCGTGCGATTCAGGGAATTTGTGGACCTTCTCTGGCACCTTTTCTTCATTCAACACGTAGGCAAGGACTTGCTTGAGCTGGTTATCACGATTTCCTGTGCATGGGGTATAACAAAAACAAAACCAGACTTGGCTCTCCTCGGCAATCCAGTCATGACATCATAATGAAAGCCCGATCCATGCTAGCAGAAGACTTCCACCTTGCACACTTTCGGTACTGCCAACCCAGCGCTGCAGAAGAAGCCATGGTATGAGGTCAATATGGATGCTGCGGTCTTCAAGAACACCAATTCCGTTGGTATTGGTGTCATTGTACGTGACCATGCGGGTGCCGTGCTCGCTGCTTTGAGCAAGCAACTTCCGCTGCCACTGGGTCCACTTGAAGCTGAAGCCAAAGCAATGGACGTGGCCATCTCTTTCGCGAAGGACATTGGCTTACAGGAAGTCAGATTGTTCAGTTCTCATTGGAGCTCTCTCGGACACGTCAAAAGTACCCATCGGTATTGAAAATATCGTCACAGGTATCCTTAACAAGCTACAGCACTTCAGACAACACCAAATGCTGCATGTCAAGCGACAAGGAAACACACCGGCTCACAACTTGGCACGCCATGCCAAAGGACTCGATAACTTTGTAACTTGAATAAAAGAAACTTTATCTTTTATTGAATCCGAAATGATTCAGGATGTTTTGTTATTTTTTCATTATTAATAAAACTCACATATTTCTCATCTTAAAAAAAAAAAAAAAAATTTGTACGTGCGAGGTCATTAATCTTAATTTGGAATCTATATTATGATACTTTTGTTAGTCACCAAAGTGACATAACTGGAATGACGTATAGATAACAAGTCAAATAAGTGAAATTAACACCTATTCCGATCCCTAGTGTAAATATTTATTGACTTTGCAAATTGCAATTCTCTGATCACGAGAATATTAAATTGACCCAAAGGTGCACAACTTCTAAGTGATTAATTAATTGATCAATAGAATAATTTATGGGTATTCATGGTTGAGATTGGAATGGATGCTCGAAGTAACGACCAACTTAATTATAAATATTTTATTGATTAGTTCTTTTAGGTGACCATGATTTTTGAATAGTTTATCATAACGATAACCCAAAGGTGGATCACAATAATACTATTCATTGTTTAAACATGTGTTTCATTTTGGTTTATTGTTCCTTGAATGATAACTCTTAGCACTAATGTAGTGAGCATAAATTATTGTTTACACTTCCTAAGATTGACACTGTTAAAGAATCACTTAGTGCCCATTTGTTTGCACTTTCAGACAGCAAAAAGCGCTTTTTGAAACCAAAAAAATAAATCAGGCGTTTGGTAATGTTTCAAAACGTGCTTTCTCAAAAAAGCTTTGTTTTGAAATGTAAAGAATTCAGCCAAAACGTACAGACAGGTTTGAGGAGCTTTTGCAAAGACAAAAGTTCTTTTGATTAATATTACTGTTGGATCTGAAGATCAAGTACTAAATTGCCCACATGTTTTATTGAAAACCCAATTTTACCCTTTAATAAATCAAGACAGATCGCCACTTGCAGCCCCAGAACCCTTTTATAAATTAATTGCTACAAAGACCACAAAAAAATAGCGTTTAGCCCAGGTTCAATTCAATAACAAATTTCCAAATCCAAATACAAACACACAAAAAAAAAAATCTATAACAAATTCCCAAATTAGCCAAGGAAAAAAAATCTCTTGCAAATCAGGATTCCTCAAAATGCAAAACAAAAAAAACATCAGAATATTCCCTTATGCAGTATCTCCATTTCGTTTGCTCTGCTCTAATCCAATCTTCAATCAATGACCAGCAATAGGCATGCATGAACCTCGATTTAAAAGGTTGTCTCTCTTGCCTTTATCATTCGTCAGCAATCTTTTTGTGTGTGTGTGACTGTGTGTGATACAGTGAGAGAAAGAAAGAGTAAGAGCTTTTAGCTTTAGGTATGTTCTGGAATCTTGGAATGGACGAAAAGGTAGTCTCGTGAAGATGAAAAGTAAAAAGAAAAGTCAAAAGTGAAGTGTAGGGTCAGTTTTTGCAGCCCAAACCCTAAAGAGGTGGGTTAGAGGCCCAACGAACCCAGCACAATAAATTTGTAGAGAGTGGGTGAAAGAGCTGGGCCGGATATGAATTAAACAAGAGTTTGTGGTAGCACGGGCGAATAATCTGACATGCAATCACGTAAAAATCATGAAGGACTAAAGGTCCGAAGAGGTATTTTATTGAATGTTCTTAGATTACAAGTTTCAAAGTTACAATAAAGTGATTTTCTGTTCTTCTTCCTCTTTTTTCTCGACCCCCCTCTATCAGGGGCTCTCCTTCTTTATATAGCCTCTTTCCTAATCATCCTAACCCTCCACTTGTCTTCCATCTGCTAACATACTTGAGTAAGGGTCACGTCAAGCACCTCCTTTAGCTTCTTGGGAGTGGCGGTAGGTGAAGTTGCACTGTTCAGGGGTCCTCTCCACATAAATGCGGCCAGAGAAGTTGCTGCAGGGCATTAAATGTGGCGGTGACAGCTTTTCCTTGATATATTTCTTCATCCTTATCATCCCCAAGAGTGCTCAGAGCTTATCTTTGTCACCCAGATTGCCAGGAAGGGCACTCAGGCTTCCTGTACATGTATTTAATCAAAACTACTCGTATCCGAGGAGTAAAACCTCTTCGGACAATAGGTGACCTCTTCGGATTATACTTTTCGGCCCTCTTTGGGCCTGATGTCCGCAGAACACTGTTCCAGCCCGCTATTGCTCTTCGGACGTAGGATGACATACAGAACAAGACCCCAGGCCCATTTGATAAATATGGGCTTTTGCCCCCCACATGAAGATAAGGAGAAGGTAAAGAATACGTGTGTGGAGGAGAAAAAAAAGAGGAAAAAAAAATATAAACAAACGTGTGGATGAAATAAAAAGAGATAAAGAGAAAAATAAAATAAAGAATAAGAAATTAAAACTAAAAAATGCTACTATAATATTTGATAATATTTTCACAATAAATCTTAAATGGTGGGTTGTTACTAGCTAATACTAGAAAAAAATAATAATTTAAGTGGTGTGTTCAAATTAAAATCAGTAACAAGTTGTTACTAACGACTTACTACATATGATTTATTGTGAAAATATTATAAAAATATTTTTACAACAAATTTTAGTTAACAATAAATTATTATTTTTGTTTTTGTTGTTATTATTATTATTGTTATTAAGTTTTTTTTTTGAGTAAGTATTATTAAGTAGTTGATTTAAATATGAAATAAACTCCCTTATTTATACATTGTTATTTTTGATAATTTACAACTCAAACTGTCACTTTTATAAGTGCTAGCCAAACATTCAGCTTTAAAAAAAAAAACACTTTTTAACAGTTTTTGCCAAACACTCAGTTTTTTAAAAAAGATCAAATTTATTCTGTACTTTTTAAAACTCTCACTTTTTCAAAAAACCCAATTTTAAAAGGTTGAACCAAACTCACCCTTACTAATGCAAAAGAATATTTCAAAACTGCTAACAAGCTCCTTGTGAGGACACTAATGACTAAACTTACCACCGTAAAATTTGATGGTAAGTGTGGCCGAGATGCATGAGCATGTCCTTTGAAATGATGAATTTGACTGCTCAATTAAAGACTCTAAGAATGAATGTGGTTGAGTTTTTTCTTGTTCATTTTATATTGAATTCTTGCCTCCTTAGTATGAGCCATTATAAATGAAATATTAATCAATTGACCAGTGCTTAATCAAGAAAATGCAAGGCTTCTTTTTATGATACTCAGCTTATGGTGTGGCTAAGAATTAATAGCAAATCTATGCGGCAATGCAATGCTACTGATTTAGACTGGGCTATATATTTCCCGTTGCTGTTTGGGTACTTTGGCTAAATAGGAATAATCTAGTTTTTGGGAAGTCAGCCACACAAAAAGATTTAAAGGCCGAGACATTGGCCAAAGCCTCCGAAATGGCGTATTTGGGGATCACTGAGAAGCATGTCAAAGCTAAAACAAAAATCCAGGTAAGGTGGCTACCACCTCCTTTTAGTTGGATCAAGTTGAACTCGGATGGATCATCCATGGGAAACCTCGGCCTGGCTGGAGGAGGTGGATTGATTCGTAATGGAAATGGTGAGTGGGTGAAAGGATACGCTAGAGCGATTGGCTGTGCTACCAGTGTTGCAGCAGAACTTTGGGCATTAAGGGATGGTATTCAGCTACGCATATCTCTTAAAGGTCCAGCAGTTGTTTTTGAACTTGATGCAAAGCTTGTCATTGATCTCTTGAAGAAAGATATGGAGAACCCAAATGGTGTTGGCATTTTGGTAGCTGATTGTAGAGAAGGGATGAAGAAGATTCCTTTGGTGCGTATTCAACACTGCTACAAAGAGGCAAACAAGTGTGCCGATGCGCTGGCACGCAGAGGAGCTTCTTTAGCTCAAGATTTTACCATTTTCATGGATCCCCCACCTGATGTAGCTCTTCTTCTTAATTTAGATTCTGCTGGAACAGTTTATTTTCGGGATGTAGCCTCTGTTGTGGAAGGCAGTTAGTTTTTCTTTTTTAATAAATCATCTTTTTCACCAAAAAAGAAAATGCAAGGCTTAAGCAACTTGAACATCATTCAGTTCATCTGGTAAGTCAAGGAGCATAAAGGAATTGAAGGAAGTCTAAAAAGGGCATAAAGAATGGACCACATAAGTCTAATAAGCCTAATTTCCCTATGTATCTCAAGTTCACAAGAAGGAAAATAGTAATAATAAGTGTCACTTTTGTAAAAGACGGAAAACTATCAGAAAAATTGCAATAAATGTTAAAGGTTTTGTTTACGTACGTTTCAAATCAAACCTAACTGAAATTCCTTCTAATAATTTAAACATTTGGTTGAACCATTCTACCTAAATGATCTTCTATACCATGTTAGTAGTTTGGTAATTACTTGGATGTGAATCCAGTAGCCATGACTGAAATGATATGCTTTAGTAGTAATAACTAATGCACGCAACAAAAGAGTGGTTACAGATTACTGTAGATGTCAGTCGTTAATCAGAGAATTTTCCACGAGTTCCGCTCATGATTGAGAGCATTATCCAAATCTATGTCGCATACATAGGTCCCTCATAACAACTAACAAGGTAGAGACTTAAAAAACAAACTTCAATAATACTGCATGCGAAAAACGACTTTGATGGCTCAATTCTAACCACCATATAGATTCCCTTCTTACAATTGTTGGCCCCATTAGTTGAAATGACGAGGATAATTTAGTTTTGACACATTTGCAGCAATAAAAAATTTTATTTGATCCATCATGTGCAGTTCATGCATTTATTGAGGGACGATCTCTTCATTCGTTACAATAGACAAGTAACTATTCGCATGATCAATTGGGATCCACCATGACTGATCCTTGTTCCCGTGATAAAAGCTCTTGGTAAAATTACCTTTGCACAGTTGCTTTTGAGTACAATTGTACAAACCAATTTTATGTCCGCTCGAAGTAATTAAACACTACTCGAGGCAGAAAATTCATGCGAGGCAATGACATACTTATAAGCATGAAGTAATAACCTTTAGATTCCGAGTATGAGAGAATCAATGTTTCTGGTTTTTTTTTTTTTTTTTTTATAGATAAGTGTGCATGTCTTGTGTGAGAGAGTTTTTTTCTTATTTATACATGGATATTAGCAATAATTCTTATTTCTTTGACATGTGTCACACTATAATTGCTCTAATTCCATAAAATTTGCCCAATATTTGATAGATAAGTGTTTGTGGAGTGTGGCTCTTTGGGGGGCAATTATCGGAGTTTAAGTTTCAAAAAAGAGCTTTACACACGTACATTTAAATTATGCTATAGTGGAATTTTATCTTAGATAGGGGTGTGTAACTAATCCACCCAAATCGTCCCAATCTAACCCCAACCCGCTGGGTTGAGTTAGTTTTTAGGGGTTGGTAAGTTGGGTTGGATTGTGATTTTTTTTACAATGGGTCGGGTTGGTTTCTAGTCATAAGATTCACAAATCCGCCTAACCCGACCCAACTCACCTATATTTAATATATATTTAAAATTTTAAAAATATATTTTTTAAAATATATTATACAATGTTTTTATTTACTTGTTTGCCATTTTCCTAAATAAAATCAAAATTCTAAGTTTTACTCATATAGTTTATGTTGATTCAGTGTTATGTTCAAAATTTGCTATTATTTTTTGTGATGTTGTCGTTTTAATGCTCAATTTAATAATAATAATAATAATAATAATAATAATAATAATTGTAGGGTCAGGATTTGTAGCCCAAGCCCAAAAGATATGGGATGTGAGCCCAATAAGCCCAATACAATGAATTTGTAGAGAGTGGGTGAAAGAACTAGGCTGTTTGTGAAATAAACAACAGTTACTTAAGATTTGAGGAAATAAACAAGTACAAAGACACTTGAAATCTGAATAAACAGATATCTGAGGAGATAAATTATTGTTTGAAAGGCTAGTACAATTCTTAGAGCTACAGTAAATTTTCATTCCTCTTCTCTTCCTTGATTTTTCGATTCCCCTATCATGAAAGGTCCTTTTTATTTATATAGTTTTCTTCCCGTCTATTTGGATCGTACACCTGTTCTTCATCTAAGCATTCATTTGAGTATATATCTCATCAGGTATCTTCTTTGATTCTGCATGAGTGGTGGTAGCTTCTTCTCCACATAAATGAGGCCAAGAAAGTTGCTGCAATGCATTTAATGCAATGGTAGCAGTTTTTTCCTTAGATATTTCTTTATTCTTATCATCTTTATACGTGTTTGAAGTTCATCCTTATCGTTGGAACTTCTTGGAAGATTGCCCAAACCGCCCAGGTATTTGCTTGACCAGTACTCTTCATATCCGAAAAGGATAAGCTCCTCGGACTATATTCCTTTATCATTTCCTTACGTGATTTTCCACTCCAGGGTCTTTCCTAATCATTTACTCCTTCTCGGTCGTACCCACATCCTCATATAGGGCCCAAGGCCCAATATATGAATTTGGGCTTTTATCCCCACAATAGCCCCTCAAAATTTTAATTTTTCCCTCGCATCCGAGGAGAAAAAATAGAATTTTGATCTGTCATAGAAACCAGGGTTAATAAATGTAAAAATACCTGAGTTTACATGTGTGAGAGCATAGATTTAGGCGCTTCATTATTGCCGCTGACATTTCGATGTTTACGAAGCGTTATTAATTGCTTCAGGCGGCGTTATGTCTTTTGCATCCAACGGTGAGCCATTGATCCAACGGGCGATATTTTTCCTCAGAATTGGGGCGGGATAATTCCCACTCATTTTTCTGGCCCCTATATAAAGCCTCAAAGGAGATTACTTCTTCTATACTTCATGATTTCTCAAACTCTCCAACGAACTCAAGCATTCAAACTTACAACACTTTTCAAATCATCAGTATCATTTCTTCACAAATTCACAAGAATCCTACTAAGGACTCAAGGACCACTCCCCAACCCAGTTTGTGTAAGTTCCAATTTCTTCGAACCCATTATTTTCTCTTTAGCCGTCTTCCTCGGCCTTCAAATTCTCATTTCCCCGTTATTGTTCTTAGTGCTTCCTTCTTTCTGCTTATCCGAAATGGGTAGATTTAGGAATTTGGTGGATAGTCCTGCCCAGATAGAGATATTTAAAGAAACGTATCACATACCACAGGGCATACACTTGCAGCATTGTCCCCCAGAAAGACTATTAACCAACCAAGAAGTGGGAGAAGTCATAATCCCCATCATAGCTTTCATAGAAGGGGGAATGACTATCCCTATAGGCTCCATTACAAGAGATTACCTTCGTAATCATAGGCTTAGTCTCGATCAGTGTGCGCTTAACGTCTTTAGGATCCTAGGAGCAGTCGATGCTTTGAACCGACACTTAGGCTTGAGGCTCACCTGGCTTGACGTAGAACATATGTACGAGTGTCATAGACAAAAGGGGGCGGGATATTATCTTAAATCCCAATCCGACATCGTTAGGCTCATATCCTGTCTTCCCAAGTTTAACAAGGGGATGAAAGACGACTATCTAATCGTCTCGGGAGCGTGGCATGACGGTCTTCATTGCCTAACCCAACCAGGAGAGCCAGGTGGGATATCCTAGACCTAGGTTCCCTAGAAATAGATTTAGGATCTTCGTTACTAGCGTTGTACCTTTTCTCTTTATATTCATATTTTACCTTAAGTTTCTGATTATGTTTAATTCTATTGTGATGTTAATAGATAAAAGACACGTATCTCCTCAGCTCAGCCTGACAAACGTTGCCACGCTCAATTACTTACTGAGATCAGAGATTTTTGTAAGTGAAGACGGGCAACTTCGGGCCGCACATCTCATTCTCAATTTCAAGCCACTCTCGAACGCGTTTTAATCGATCGGCAACGCGATAAGACAGGGAGACCATCGCATAAACTGGAAAGACGTTGCTTGACCAAATTTTTTATCTCCGGTCGATCTTCCCCCTATACCACATCCAGTCCCACAGGGTATACCACTATTGGTCCCTTTAACTCAACAGATTCCTTTTGAAGCAGCGGCGGCAAGGGAAGGAATTGTTTCCTCAGCCTCTTCATTAGAGGAGCAGATTGAAAATATTCGTTTTGAACAAGAAGAATCAAGGGAGGTCTAGGTAATCCCCCTTTCGGACGCCGAGGAAGAAGCTGATAGGCATTCCAGCGTCCACGCTCCTGTTTTAATAACTTCCATTCCAGACGACTCATCGGAAGAGGAAGAGGAGATGGCTGTGAGCTTAAGAGATCTCATGAAGGCAAGGAACAAAACTGCCATGCCTAAAGAAGCCACTAAGTCTCAACCCATTGTTAGTCTTCCTCCACCCCCTCCTCAGATCCCTTCTGACCTCGGCCTAAAGCCAGTTCCTGATCTGAAGAAGAAAAGGCCCATTACAGATTCTGAAGAAGGTGAGGTGGTGCCTCCAAAAGGAAATAAGCAACAGAGAGTGACTAAGGATCAACGGGGAAAAAAGGGCTCATCTGTTGAGAATTGAGATGACACTCTCATTGCTGATGTGTGCCGAGGACAACGCATCTGGTCCCCTAAGTTAGAGCTGGATGGTGTCCCCTTCCCTTAGGAAACTTCGGTCAGAAATTATCAAGGGGGAAGGCAGATCTCATTGCTGAGGCCCTGGAGCAATATCTTCTCCTGCCAAAGGATATGGATGCTTAAAGGCGCTTCAGCCAGAACGAACTCTTCCTATCCCTTAAGAGGGACTTGGCCATGGTAAGTGAATTGATCCATTTTTCCAATTAAGATGTTGGTCATTTTTATTCATCCATTTTCTTCATTTTATACTAAAATTTTTCATTCTGTTATGTAGATTACCCAGCAAATTTATGTGGCCGAGGAATGGAATAAAGGCGCCCGCAATGAAGCCCAGACGGAGGCTCATTCTCGGTTCGAGGTTGAAAAAGCTCTGGGTAATCTAAAGGAAGATTATGATAAGTTGTCCGAGCAACTTAAAGAAGTAATTAAGGAGAGGAACAGTCTTGATGTTGGCCTTAAGACTACAGAAAAGCAGGCCGAAGACCAACGCAAGCAATTGCACATGGCTGAGATTAATCTGGAGACAGAGAGACAAGTGGCAAAGGATCTTCGAGCTGAGCTCCAGAGAGCCAAGGAAACTGCCTAATTAGCCAAGGAGGCAGTGGAGGCTGAAAAATAGGTAGCATACAAGCTTGGGGTGGAGGAGACTCAAGTCAGACTCACAGAGAAGTTCTCCACAGTCTGCAGGGATTACTGTGATATAACCTGGGGTAAAGCCCTCGATGCTGGTAGGGTCCCTGCAGAATCTAACTTGAGGCGACCTGGGAGCGTCTACTACGATCCAAAAATTCGCAAACTCCCAGGTCCTGACTCTTCTACTTCAACTCAACACCCAAAGGCCTCAGAACAGCCCTTAGACAGCCAAGTCCCTCCTGCTCTTCCTGAAGCTCCTAAGGAGTCTGGTCAAGCTGGTGGTCAAGGCAAGCAAACTGAAGATCCTCAAGATAAAAGTAAGGACTTGGGCAAGAAGAAAACTCCTCTTGAATCAAAGGACCAAGCCCTAGATGCTGTTGCCACCCAGCCTAGCTAGACTACTAACCCTCTAGCCCCTCAAATGAAGGCTTAGATATTTAGGACTTTTATTTCATCTGTATTATTATTATTATTTTTTTTTTTTTGGCATTGTAAGGGGCTGAAAAGTATTTTCATTTTGATCAATGAAATTGCTCTTCTTTTATTTTCTATATCCTCATTGCACATACTATAAGGTTTATTATTACTGCAAGTAACGCTGAGCTGTAGCTACTGTAACCTAAGCAGACCTAACAACAATATCCTGATAAAGATACAAAAAACTTATACAAATGCTGGAAAAAATGGGTCGGATAAGAATTGTTAATAAACAGAGGAAGCAATGAATGGTACGAAGGTCTTATATATTTTCTGGTATTTGAGTAAATAATTAGATGTTTTACCTAAATTGGTTTTTGTATAACACTTACAAAGAATACTATTGAGCACTGATTTTGAACTAAATACATGACCGAAGAGGCCTATCATAAGTTAGTCTATTTAAATACCTCCGAGGACATTAGCCTTCATCGAATCTAAGTTTAAACATTTATAGAATTATAAGGTAGTGTTAACTAACCCATATCATCTGGTCCGAGGACTTCAGGCATGAATGGATTTAAGTTTAAACACTTATAGAATTGTAAGGGAATGTTAACTAACCTATATCATCTAGTCCGAGGACTTCAGGCATGAATGGATTTAAGTTTAAACACTTATAGAATTGTAAGGGAGTGTTAACTAACTCATATCATCTGGTCCAAAGACTTCAGGCAAGAATGGATTTAAGTTTAAACACTTATAGAATTGTAAGGGAGTGTTAACTAACCCATATCATCTGGTCCGAGGACTTCAGGCATGAATGAATTTAAGTTTAAACACTTATAGAATTGTAAGGGAGTGTTAACTAACTCATATCATCTGGTCCGAGGACTTCAGGTATGAATGGATTTAAGTTTAAACACTTATAGAATTGTAAGGGAGTGTTAACTAACCCATATCATCTGGTCCGAGAACTTCAGACATGAATGGATTTAAGTTTAAACACTTATCCTGAAACCTTTATGTAATAAATAAACATATTGATCAACGAAATAACTTAATTAATAATAATACATTTTAAGATTGTTTACATTCCAAAGGCGTGGTATTACATGACCATCTAAGTCTTCCAAAAAATATGTCCCAATTCTAGCCCCTGAGGTAATACGATATGGCCCTTCCCAATTGAGTCCTAACTTTCCCCAAGCTAGATTTTCTGCAGTGCCCACGACATTCTTAAGCACTAGATCACCAAGTTCTAAAGGTCTTAGCCGTACATTAGCATCATAATCCTGCCTGAGCTTTTGTTGGTAATATGCCAATTGGACCATTGCATTTTCCATTCTTTCCTCAATCAGATCCAAACTCTTCTCTAGCTGTTTATTATTGCTAATCGGATTGAATGAACTAGTCCTCAATGTTGGGAACCCAATCTCTAGAGGGATAACAGCTTCAACCCCATAAGTCATTGAAAAGGGAGTCTCCCCAGTAGACCTACGAGGAGTAGTTCTGTATGTCTAGAGTACATGTGGTAGCTCTTCCACCTATTTGCCCTTCGCATCATCTAGTCTTTTCTTCAGCCCATTTAGTATGACCTTGTTGACAGCTTCCGCTTGCCCATTCCCTTGAGGACAAGCAGGAGTGGAATATCTATTTGTAATTCCCAATTCACAGCACTAACTTCTAAATGCATTGCTATCAAATTGAACACCGTTATCCGAAATGAGGGTATGAGGGACCCCAAATTGAGTGACAATATTTTTCCAGACAAATTTCTTAGCGTCTGAGTCTCTGATATTAGCTAGAGGTTCAGCTTTAACCCATTTGGTGAAATAATCTGTGCCGACCAGAAGATACTTCTTGTTTCCTACTGCTTTAGAGAATGAACCCAGAATATCTAAACCCCATTGAGCGAAAGGCCATGGGCTAGATAATGGATTAAGGATTCCACCTGGCTAGTGTATGTTTGGTGCAAACCGCTGACATTGATCACACTTTTTAACATATTCATGGACCTCCTTTTGCATATTTGGCCACCAATAACCTTGGGTAATGGCTCTGTGTGCCAAGGATCTACCTCCAGTATGGCTTCCACAAATTCCTTCATGTAACTCCGTGAGGAGTGATTCAGCTGCTTCAGGATGCATGCACAACAAATATGACCCTGAATAAGAACGTTTGTATAATTTCTGGTTCTTGGATAGCCAGAATCTAGTAGCCTTCCTCTGAACTTTGTCAGCTTTCAGCCTTTCTTCAGGCAAAACATCTTCCTTCAAGAATCTAATTATAGGGTCCATCCAGCTGAGCTCAGCTCTGATTTGATGAACCTGTACTGCCTCTCTTCTTACCTCTGTGGGTTTATGCAAGTCCTCGACGAGAATAACCCAAAGCAGATCCTGTGCCGAAGAGGTTGCGAGCGTGGCCAGAGAATCAGCATGTGCATTACCATTTCTAGAGATGTGTAGCAAATTAAAAGAATCTAACTCTGACTGTAAACATTTAACTTGGCTCAAGTACCCTTGCATTCTTTCATCTTTCGCCTCAAACTCCCCTTGTACTTGACCAATGACTAGCCTTGAGTCCGAGAACATTTCCACTGATTTTCCTCCCATTCTTTGAACCATTGCCATTCCCATCAGTAGAGCTTTATATTCAACCTCATTATTTGTGGCCGTGAAGCTTAGTCTTAGTGACTTTTCAATAACGATATTCTTTGGAGATATTAATACTAGCCCCACTCTAGAACCTTTCTGATTTGATGCACCGTCTACATACACCTCTCAGAATGAAGGACCCTGTTGAGAGATCATGCCAATTGATTTTTCATCCATGTTCTGTACTGGTTCCAATTCTTCTATCGAGGGTTCAGTGAACTCGGCCACCAGATCCGCGAGAACTTGACCCTTTGTAGAGGTTCGAGGCATATACTTGATGTCAAAAGCTCCTAGGACAATGCCTCATTTAGCTATTCTCCCTGTGTAGTCAGCACTTCTGAGTATGGTTTTAAGCGGGAGTCAGGTAAGGACAACAACCGTATGTGTTTGAAAATAATGAGGCAGCTTCCGTGTACCAAGCACTACTGCTAGGATAGCTTTCTCCAGTGGCAGGTAACGAATCTCGGCTTCATGCAGTGACTTACTCACGTAGTAAACTGGCCTCTGCACACCACGATCCACTCGTATCAATACCAAGCTTACAGCATAAGGAGCCACAGCAATGTAGGCAAATAAGACTTCATCTGGCTCAGGGCTGGACATGATTGATGGCCGAGCTAGATAATCTTTAAGTTGTTGGAAGGCTAAAGCACATTCTTCAGTCCACTCAAAACCTTTCCATTTATTGATCAGCAAGAAGAAAGGTTTACACCTATCTGCTGATTGAGAGATAAATCGGTTCAGAGATGCAGCCATTCTAGTCAATTTCTGGACCTCTTTGGGATTCCGAGAGGGTTGTAAATTGCTTATGGCATTTATTTGATCGAGGTTGACCTCAATTCCCCTGTGAGTTACCATGTAACCCAAGAATTTTCCTGATCCTACACCAAACGAACATTTGGATGCATTTAAATGTAACCTGTATCTTTAGAGAACTTCAAAAATGTTTTCAAGATCTTTCACATGCTCAGAAACAATCTTGCTCTTCACCACCATGTAATCTATGTAAATCTCAATACTCTTACCTAGCTGTGGCTCAAACATCCTTGTCATCATTCTTTGGTAGGTGGATCCTACGTTTTTCAAACCAAATGACATTACTTTGTAGTGGTAGTTCCCAATAGGGGTGACAAAAACAGTCTTCTCTTGATCATCCAAGGCTAAAGGTATTTGATGATAACCTTGAAAAGCATCCAGGAAACTCATCCGATGATGGCCGACAGTGGCATCCACTAACTGGTCTATTTTGGGCATAGCGAATGGATCTTTAGGACAAGCCTTATTTAAGTCAGTGAAATCTACACACGCCCGTCATTTCCCATTCTTCTTCTTTACCACCACAGTATTCGCTAGCCACTCAGGATAAAAAACTTCTTTAATAGCTCCAGCTTGTTTGAGCTTTGTTACTTCTTCTCACACTGCATCAGCATGCTCCTTGGATGGGCGCCAAGGAGGCTGTTTCTTAGGGGCGATCAACGGGTTGACCTTCAAATGGTGACATATGAATTCTAGATCCACCCCCGGGGCTTCGTATGCATTCCAGGAAAACACATCAATGTTTCTTTTAAGGAATTCTATCAGCTCTTTCTTCTCCTGGAGAGGTAATTGAGATCCAACCTGAAAAAACTTCTCCGAATCATCTCCGGTGGCAACTTTTATTAAATCTTCACACTTCACACCCTCGATTGAATCCTCGACGGACAATGCCAAAGGCTTTAACTGCTATAAATCCTTTCCAGCATGGGCCGAGAACTCAGTTTCGGGCTTATGTTGAATGGCAGCCACTAAGCATTGTTTCGCTATAGATTGATCTCCCAAAATTTCTTTAACTTGACCTTCAGATGGATACTTAACCTTCGGATGCAGAGTAAAGGAAACAGCCCTTAGCGTATGAAGCCAAGGTTTAGCTACGATTGCAGTATAGGGTGCGTATGCATCTACAACAATGAAATCTACCTCTACTACCTCTGAACCAATCTGTACTGGTAGTCATATTTGGCCCTTCGGAACAACAATTATTCCTTCGAAACTCACCAAAGGAGAGTTATAGGGCATTAAATCGTCTAGTTTTAAGTTCAATCCCTTATAGAGATCAGGGTACATTATCTCAGCTTCGCTGCCCTGGTCTACCATTACCCTCTTCACATCATACCCCCCAATTCTGAGAGTGACTACCAAAGCATTGTCATGGAGTTGGATGGTTCCAATATTGTCTTCGTCCGAGAATCCTAGAACTGGTAGTATATCCGTTTTAGCCCTCTTCAGATCTTGATTAATGTCTCCTGTGGGTAAAAGGGCTACGGACATTACCCTGGATGGATAGGATCCTTTTCTCCCAGGTGCAGCGAAGATGACATTGATAGTCCCCAAGAGGGGTCTTGAAGAAACATCTCTCCGAGATTCTGAACTTACTTCATTCCCCTGGCCACTAGAATGATGTAGGAGTTGTTTTAACTTACCCTCGCGGACAAGCTATTCCAAATGATCCCAGAGACTCCTACAATCTTCTGTGGTATACCCATGATCCTGGTGATACTGGCAGTAGATGTTGTGATTACGTTTTTCAGGATTTCCCATCATCTTATTCGGCCGTTTGAAGAATGGCTCATTTTTAATATGCTCCAAAACTTGATGCACCAGTTCTCAGAATACAGCATTAACTGTTTAAAGATTTGTCGATCCTGACTATCTAACAAAATCTCTCCTTGATCTATTGTTACTGTACCAATCCAACTTGAAATCCCTCCTTTCCTGAGGGATAACCTTATCCTTCCCTTTTCCTTACTATTGATCTTCTTCAACTCTCTTATACTTATCAATCATGTCCATCAGTTGACGCATACTAGTGACAGGTTTTCCAATCAAAGACTTCCTCAAACCATTGTTGGTGGGGAGGCCGAGCTTAAATGTATTGAGGGCCACTTCGTCAAAATCACCCTTCATCTCGTTAAACATCTCCCAGTACCTGTCTGAATACGTTTTTAGGGTCTTATCTTCTTGCATGTTTAAGGATAGCAAGGAAGCTAAGGGCCAGGCGACTCTTCGACAGATGACGAAACGAGAACCAAATGCTTGAGTGAGCTCTTTGAAGAAGCTAATAGAATCTGCTCTCAGACTGTCAAACCATCTCATCACAACTAGTCCTAGACTGGAGGGGATAACTTTACACATCAAAGTTTCATCTTTGGAATGGACAGCCATCCTTTAGTTGAAATGGCTCACGTGTTCCACAGGGTCCGATCAACCATTATAGATAGTGAATGTTGGCTGATGAAAACGACGAGGGAGTCTTACCTCTTCAATTCTTCGTGTGAAAGGCGATTTGGAGATTTGATTCAAGGCTTTGCTCATAGTATCATTTCCTACCCCTCCACGTGATGGGCTTCGATGTTGCTTTTTACGATAATGTTCATCTTCATATGAAAATGATTCACTAACTGGGGTTCGAGACCTCCGTCTATAATTAACATCTTGTTCATCATCAGAATTGTCATCAGAATTTGAAGAAGTTCGCTTCCTCTTTGCATGGCGCAACTCTCTTTTTAACTGATCAATCTCCTGTTGCATGTTTTTGTTCTTTTCTGCATGAGACGTGTGATTTCCACCTCGTGGTTGGTTTCAGTCAATATGTATAGTATGTACACTACCTTCACAATCACCTCTTTACTCCAGGTTGAGAAAAGGATCAACGTGTTGGGATGCCCTGGATTCTGCTGGTTGTTGCCCTGGTTCAGCTATCATCAGCTGTTGCTTCCACTCTTACTCAAGCTCTTCCCACAGACGGCGCCAATTGTAGAGTCAAGATTTGTAACCCAAGCCCAAAAGATATGGGATGTAAGCCCAATAAGCTCAATACAATGAATTTGTAGAGAGTGCGTGAAAGAACTGAGTTGTTTGTGAAATAAACGACAGTTACTCAAGATTTGAGGAAATAAACAAGTACAAAGACACTTGAAATCTAAATAAACAGATGTCCGAGGAGATAAATTATTGTTTGAAAGGCTAGTACAATTCTTAGAGCTACAATAAATTTTCCTTCCTCTTCTCTTCCTTGATTTTTCGATCCCCCTCTTATGAGAGTTCCTTTTTATTTATATAGTTTTCTTTCCATCTATCTGGATCGTACGCCTGTTCTTCATCTAAGCATTCATTTGAGTAGATGTCCCATCAGGTATCTTCTTTGGTTCTCCATGAGTGGTAGTAGCTGAGGCTGCACTGTTCAGGGGTGTTCTCCACATAAATGCAGCCAGAAAAGTTGCTGTAGTGCATTTAATGCAGTGGTAGCAGCTTTTCCCTTAAATATTTCTCTATTCTTATCATCTTTATACGTGTCTGAAATTTATCATTATCGTTGGAACTTCCTGGAAGATTGCCCAAACTGCCCAGGTATTTGCTTGACCAGTACTCTTCATATTTGAGAAGGATAAGCTTCTTGGACTATATTCTTTTATCATTTCCTTACGTGATTTTCCGCTCCGGGGTCTTTCCTAATCATTTACTCCTTCTCGGACGTACCCACATTCTCATATAGGGCCCAAGACTCAATATATGAATTTGAGCTTTTATCCCCACAATAATAATAATACTAGTAATTAAAAAAATTGCCCAACCCATGGGTCTAGCCCAATGGTCCTAATCTACATGGGTTGAATTGGATTGAATTAGACTTCTGTGATGAGTTAGATTAGATTTTTTTATTATTTTTTTAACCTATTATGGTGGGTTGAGTTGAATAACTCCTAAACCCACAACCCAATCCATACACGCCCTTAAATTCTCACCCAAAAAAAAAAAAAAAAAAAAAGACAAACAAACAAACAAAAAACAACGGTTGCGAAGTATCCATAACTTTCACATGCCTCCCACGGATTGCTATCACTTGATTAAGGCCTTGCCAATTGTTTTCTTTGGCTCACATCAACCGGTAAAATACAACGTACTAATTAGTAATTAACAACAACCAACAGTATTACATAGGAGATCACGTGAAGCTAATTGTCTTTTAGGCTTAGCAGTGATGACTAGTCATGATGCTTTATTGTCACTACTCCATCATGATGTCTTGTTGATGGTCTGGGGCCACAACTTTTTTTTTTGTTTATCAATAACAACCTTCTTCTTGGTACTGTATCTATCTCTCTCTCCGTTGCTATAAATGTCCATGCTTATTGAAGATAAAGAGAGTTAAGAGAGTAAATATATACTTGATACTACCATGGCTCCCATTGTTGCATTATTCTTGAGCTCAGTTCTTATATTTTCAGTGTTCTCTACAGTGAATTCACTTAGCTATAATTACTACGAAAAAAAATGCCCTCATGCTGAATCAATCATTGCTTATGCTGTCAAGACTGCAACGTCAAAAGACAAAACAGTTCCAGCAGCACTACTCCGGTTGCATTTCCATGACTGTTTTATCAGGGTATCAATATTACAAGCTTTTAATTACGCACCCACATATTATAACTTGTTTATTTTATTTTTGGATTATATGTTTTCACTCATCGTTTTTTTCTTTTCAACAGGGCTGTGATGCTTCTGTGTTGCTAAACTCACATGGGAGCAACAAAGCAGAAAAAGATGGGCCACCTAATCTTTCCTTGCATGCACTTTATGTCATTGACAGTGCAAAAAAAGAACTAGAGACTTGGTGCCCTGGCGTGGTCTCATGCGCTGATATTGTGGCTCTTGCTGCCAGGGACGCTGTTGCCCTAGTAAGATATATAACGCAAATTATTAAAGCCTAAATACTACTATACACATCTTGTTACACTCCCATAAAATGTATAATTTTCATGTATTTATGGATGTGTGTAATAAACTTCGAAATCTTGACTTGAAATTATGATTTCAGTGCATTTTATGGGTGTATAAAATTCTATGTGACAAAATGTATATAATAAACACCGCCATTAATAAATAACTTGTACATGGAAGACAAGTACGTAATTGCAAAGGATTTTTAATTAATTAACTATGAATACCTCATAAAACATTTTTTTTTCTTTTTTTTTGTCCTGATGATATATTGGAATTTGACTTATAGTCTGGAGGTCCAAGTTGGGATGTGCCAAAAGGAAGGAAAGATGGAAGAACATCAAAGGCTAGTGAAACAATCAAATTGCCAGGTCCAAATTTCACCATATCTCAACTGCAACAAAGCTTCTCTCAAAGAGGTTTGTCCTTGGATGATCTAGTGGCCCTTTCAGGTAATTTAAATAAACGTCCCTCACTACAATTATCATATTCATTACATATTACTCTAACCTCAACAGAAAGTAACAGTGCCTAGCTACCATGGTCCATATGTAATGTAGGAGGGCATACTATAGGATTTTCCCACTGTTCATCCTTCCAAAATAGAATCCGCAGCTTCAGTGCCACGCATGACACCGACCCCTCGATAAATCCATCCTTTGCTGCAAAGTTAAGGGGTGTTTGTCCCAAAAACGGTAAGTCAAAGAAGGCCGGTACCACCATGGATCCCTCTTCAACAACCTTTGATAACACGTACTACAAGTTGATCCTCCAAAAGAAGGGCCTGTTCTCTTCGGACCAAGCCCTGCTCAGTAATCCAAAAACGCAGAAATTGGTTAAAAAATTTGCCACTTCAAGGGAAGCTTTTAGCAAGGCCTTTGTGAATTCTATGATCAAGATGAGCAGTCTCACTGGTGGACAGGAGATTAGGAAGAATTGTAGGGTGGTAAATTAATAGTTTTTTAGCCTAGTCTATTTTAAACTATGATAGCTTAGTAATAATACTAATGTATCAAATGGGCTTTTCTTTTTCTCCTTTTTTTAATAGAGTTGTATGTTCCAAATTCTAGAAAACCACAACTATGTAGCAATTTGCAATAATAAATTTCAAGAATATTAGTATCACACATGAACCTGTCCAAAATTGAGCACATCTGTAAACTAGCATTTTCATCAATAGCTGCCACTGATTTTTTGTGGTTGTTGTTTGTTGTTGTTGCTGTTGTTTGTCTTTTTCAAGCGAAGTAAAGAAAAATCTTCCATTCATGGGTAAAGAGGAGTGATCTCACCTACATCCTTGCACTCTGAACTTGGTTAATAACTTAATATGCAGGGGAACTGCTCTATCCATAAAAGAGGTCCAAAATAAAATCAGAAACATTTCCTTGTCAGACGAGCTCATGTTTCTAACAGCTGTTTTAAAAGGTAAATCAAATTATTCAAATCAAAATCCAAGGAAATTTAAGCTTTCCACTCAGTATATTAAGACATAGTATTGACAAATTAATACCAAAGCTACACTTAACCAAAAAAAAATAATAATAATACCAAAGCTACAACTCATGTATTGATTTCCTCTGCAGGCAGGTATTCCCATATGTTCCACTCAAGTCAGTGAAAAGCAATAATGAACTTGAAATAATATTTATCCCTTCCATTAGACTACAACAAAATGGCCAGATTGCAACTCCTCCAACAAACATTTGTGTCAGAAATCACAGTTAATCTCATCAACCATAATGTGGAAGTAAAAGCCATAAAAATAGATTGCAAGGGTGAGATGAACCATAATCATCAAGAGATGAACCACATCATCAAGCCACAAAGGCGGAAGTTTTGTATTGCACTGGGAAGCATGAATTTTAATCCAAATGACCATATCAGAAAATTCCCTATGCTAATGCCATTGGGTACCTAAGGCTGTAAATTGTTCAGAACAATCTCTGCCAATTGAATGTTGCCACTCAGACCAGAAGCCTTGTCAGATGGCATCAATGAAAAGCCATCAAGAAGCTTTATGCACTTCAACCCCCATTTCACCATCAAGAATTCTATAAGATGATGCCCACTGCACATAACAAGGAAAAAAAAATGAAAAGAAAACGAATTGTTAAATATACACACACAAGCACATTATCCATAATGAAATTAAATCAAACCCAAAGCAGATACAAAAATACCTTCGATTATGATATGTTGTTATGAAGACTGACCCAGGAGAATTTTGGAGCAGGAATTTCACGGTGGCAAAGAGGTCATCAAAGGCTTACCGACACAGATGGAAACCATATTTCAGTTCACAGTTAAAGAGAAAACAGATTAAAACATAACGCAAAGCAAACATCCTACCACTTGTGTCATACAATACATCCGCCCCAAGAATAATCTTAGGTTGTAAACTGAATATAGATGCATCCCAAACTCCCCAAGTCATTCCGAGTACCTACAAAGTAGTACTCAATCTCCTGAAAAGTGACTCAAAAGGCCAAATATGTTTTTTAAAGTAAGATATACGTCAATATCATGCGTGCAGATGATGAGCGATTAAGCATGGGATCAAGAAAATAAAGTAAAACATAAACAATGTCTGTCTTTTCAACTGGAGGAAATTTCACCCTTTCACACAGAGGAACAATGAGAGCTGACATAAATATGTAAAATAGCAGCGATAGTATTACATTACACTTGAGTTTATTCAGGTCACACACTCTTCTCATGTTGTCTATCACCTGTAGATCAAAAACAATAGGACTATAAGAGATTATTAACAGAATGTATTAAGAAAAAAAATTATTTCTTAGCCAGGGCATCAAAGAACATCTCGCTAAGAAAATTCATGTAGCACACCCCAGATCTCGAAAGTTCCTTACTGACTGGCTCCCCGTATCCATGTCTGCATAGCAATCATTATTTAAGTAGAAAGTTTTTCTTGTACATATTAACGCAAATTGTTTCCAAATCATGGGAATCTCTCCCTTATGGCCTAAACTGACTTCTCCGAATCTTAACACCACAAGAACAACAAGATATTATTTGTAACAAGTAGTTCTGTTGGTTGGTTAATTGGTCACATTTTAATAAGTACCTTGTGTCAGAATTAAGAAATTCTATGGCTCGAATCTTTAGTATTCTCTTATTTATTACCTATGTGTACTATTTAGGCAGAGCACCGTCGCCCATTGTTACTAAAATGATTCCAATTAGACTAATAACAGTTATGAATGATTCCATAATTTCAAGCCAAAAAACAAAACAAAACAAAAGTAAATTTAATAAACGCATCCATTGTTAATAATAACAGTTATGAATGATTGCATAGAAAATCAATAACCTCTATACTATTGGCGTCATCTGTGAGAGTGACGTCAGCACCCACTTTCGCAGCAACCAAACCAGGCAAGCAAGTTCCGGCGCCAAGCTAAAACACCCAAAATTTACAATTACTGATTAACATAGTGTAACTCGATGAGTATTTAATGAAATTGATTGTTGAAATTTTTTACCTCAACGACGCTAGACCCGGAAAAGCGCAATCTCTGTTGCCAAACATACTCGGCGAGGACGATGCTGCAGGGCCACACAAATAGGCCGTACTCTTCTTTCATATTCTGACTCAAGAAACAAAAAAAAAAAAAAGTTTCAATTTTCACATCTAGTACTCGATTTGTTTTTTTTTTTCTAAATTGCTATTAAAGAATTAGAAAGAGAGATGGAGGAACCTCGACGATGGAGATGGAGAAGACCGGTTCGGCAGTATCATCGCCGAAATTATGCCGAGATATCGTCGTCATGTTGGGAATGGCCGGTTCTTCCGATTCACTGCCCGCCATGTCGTCTCCGATACACGGCTATATCCAGAACAGAACTCGCCGGACCCGGTAGTGACAGCTAGCAGCTCTCTTGGACTGCAGTTTCAACTTTCAAAACCGTTACACGAGGCCTGTGGCCCATTATTTTTTGGGGTTTTGGTAGGCCCAGGCCCATTAAGTTTCCAAAACAGCCCGCTCTTCACTATTTTATGATCAAGCTTGGACCTTCTTCTTCTTCTTTTTTTTTTTTTTTTTTTAGGACAGGCTGTACGCCAACTACTTGAATAACTTATTATTTTTTAATATTTTATGAAACATTAACTAAAATATATTAGCTCTTTCAAATTCTATGTATTTTTACTACAAAAATGATTATACCATCAATAATTTACAAGTAATAATTTAGTGTGAGTTTGGAATTGATTATTTTTGTTAGCTTATTTTATTATTCAGTTTATTTTTGATACTATTTATGGGTCACACTTAGGGCTGTCCACGGGTCGGTCCGGGTCGGATTTGTGCCCAACCCGGAACCGACCCGCCGGAATCGGGTGGCAAAACATTAAAACCGCCACCGACCGCCGGAGTAATCGGATCGGGCGAATTGGACCATCAACAGGTGGCGGTCGGGTCGGTCGGAGTCACAGATCTGAGAAGACGGCGAGAAGACGGCAAGAAAAAGGCGAGAAAAACTCAGATCCGGTGAAAATCTCCTCCGATTCAATGAGATTTGGCCAGATCCGGCGAAAATCTCACCGGATTCGATGAGATTTTGCCAGATACGGTCAAAATCTCACCAGATCTAAGTGAAATATTGCCGAAATCTGGGTTTTTTCGCCGGGATCTGGAAAACTTTCGCCGGAATCTGGGTTTTTTTGGCCGGAATCCGGAAATTTTCGCTGGACTCTGTGTTTCTTCGGTCGGTTCGAGTTTTTCGGGTATTAGGGGAGGAAAACCGAGACCGACCCGCCGGAATCGGTTTCTGGGGTTGAAGAACCGTCGCCGACCGCCGGAGTAGTCGGGTCAGCCGGAATCGGGTCGGATCTGGTCGGTTTCCTCGGGTGGGTCGGGTCTCGGTTCATTCTGGACAGCCCTAGTCACACTGCACTTTTTGGTATTATTCAAGAGTCTCACTATACTATTCTAGCTAACTTTTATATTTATTTACAGTACTTTTAGCAAAAAAAATTCAATTTCAACTATATAAGCTATAGGGTCCGTTTTTGTAGTCCAAGCCCACGAGGTGTGGAATATGAGCCCAACACACCCAAAACAATAAATTTGTAGAGCGTGAGTGAAAGAACTGGGCCGGATAGGAATTAAACAAAAGTTGGTGGTAGTATTGGTAGATAATCTGACATGCAATCACGTAAAAACCATGAAGGGCTAAAGGTCCGAAGAGGAGTTTTATTGAATGTTCTTAGGTTACAGATTCTAGAACTACAGTAAAGTAATCTTTCGTTCTTCTCCCTTTTTCTTCGGTCCTCCTCTATCATGGGCTCTCCTTCTTTATATAACCTCTTTCCTAATCATCCTAACCCTCCACTTGTCCTCCATCTGCTAACATACTTGAGTATAGGTCACATCAAACATCTTCTTTAACTTCTTGGGAGTGGCGGTAGGTGAAGATGCACTGTTCAGGGGTCTTCTCTACATAAATGCGGCCAGAGAAGTTGCTGCAGGGCATTAAATGCGGTGGTGACACCTTTTCCTTGAGATATTTCTTCATCCTTGTCATCCCCAGGAATGCTCAGAGTTTATCTTTGTCACCAAGATTGCCAGGAGGGGCACTCGGGCTTTCTGTACGTGTACGTAATCAGAATTATTCATATCCGAGGAGTATAACCTCCTCGGACAAATGGTGACCTCTTCGGATTGTATCCATCCGCCATCTTTGGGTCCGTTGCCTTTAGGTGAACACTATCCTAGCCCATTGCTACTCTTCGGACGTAAGGTAACCTAAAGAACAGGGTCCCAGGCCCAATTGGTAGATCTGGGCTTTTATCCCCCACAATAGCCCCTCAAAATCTCGATTTTTCCCTCGCATCCGAAGAGAAAAAGTGTGATTTTGATTTGCCACGGAGAAAAAAGCTTGAGAACAGCCACGTGTTTGAACTGGCACGTGTGTAGGCACAGTTATAAGTGCTTCATTATTGCCGCTGCGGTTTCCATATTCCCAAAGCGTTGCATTAATTGCACCAGGTGGCGCTTTGATCTGATGGACGTGGTTTTTCCCCGGGGTTTGGGCGAAATAACTTCCGCCCCTTCACGTGACCTAGTATAAATCCTCAGAAGAAGTCATTTCTTCCTTACTTTGCAAATTTTCAGACACTCTAGCAAGAACAAGCACGCAACTCCGTTTAAATCTCTCAGTCACCGATTCCAGTCTTCTCAGAGTCTTCACGAATCTTTCTACGAGCCCGCGAATCTTCCTCCGACCTAGTTTTCGTAAGTCGTCGTCCATCAAATCCTTCAGTTTTCTCTTCGGCCAGTTATTTTCGTTTAAGTGCCATGGGGAAACTTCAGTACCTGATAGATAGCCCTGAGCAAATGGAGGCGTTTAGGGCCGCATATCGCATACCCCTAAACGTGGGTGTGAGGTATTGCCCTCCAGAAAAAATACTAACGGACCGGAAGACGGGCGAAGTGGTTATCCCCCTCATCGCCTTCCTAGAAGGAGGGATGACCATCCCTATGGGTCCCATCACCACTAACTATCTTAGGAACCATAAGATTAGCCCGGATCAGTGCGCGCCTAATATGTTTAGGATCCTAGAAGTGGTTGAGGATCTGAACCGCCATTTAAACTTGGGCCTCACCTGGCTTGATGTGGTGCACATGTATGAGTGCCACAGCCAACAAGGGGCGGGATACTATCTGAAATCTCGGTCCGACGAGGTTAGGCTTATCTCCTGCCTCCCCAAGTCCAACAAAGGGATGAAAGACGATTACGTGATCGTCTCAGGCGCATGGCATGACGGTCCCCACTGTCCGACCAAGCCAAGAGAGTCAGGTGGGACATGCTAGATTTAGGTCCACCAGCAGTAGGCTTAGGATTCCCGCCCTTTTAACAATTTTCAACTCTATGTTATTGTTTATGAGTTTCTAATAAAGTTTTGCTGTGATTTTTTAACAGATAGGAACCGCATTTCTCCTCGGCTCAGCCTTACCAATACCGCCGCTCTCAACTATTTGTTAAGGTCAGAGATTTTTGTGAGCGAGGGCGGGCAGCTGCGGTCGGCTCCTCTCATCCTCGGGTACACGACGAAGAAGAAGGATTGTCAACCAATTGGCAACACTATAACACAAGGGGATTACCGTCTCCACCGGATAAACGTTGCTCGGAAGGGGTTTTTAGCACCACACGATCTTCCACCAGTGCCTCATCCAAACCCAGCGGGTGTGCCACTGCTCGCCCAACCAATTGCCCAAGTCCCCTTTGAATCGGAAGCTGCGGGCGAAAGGGTTGGCTCTTTGACCTCCTTACTAGAAAAGCAAATAGACAAATTTCAGCTTAGAGGAGAAGGTTCAGGCGGGGTACAAGTTATTCCATCCTCGGACTCCGAAGAGGAGTTTGATAGGCATTCCAGCGCCCATCCACCCCTTCTAGTGACTGTCATTCCTGAAGTTTCTTCGCACGAGGAAGACATGGCAGACTTAAGGGCGCTAATGAAGAGCAGAGGGAAGAAGCCCGAGCCGAAGGGCACTGGGACTTTTCAACCGGTGGTGAACCTGCCTCCGCCACCACCTTAGGTTCCTGACCCCGGCCTAAGGCCCATACCAGACCTAAGGAAGAAGAGGCCCCTTGAAACCGAGGAGAGGGAGGTGGTGGTGGTGCCACCTAAAACAAACAAGCAGCAAAAGGTGGTGAGAGACCACCGGAGTAGAAGGGGCTCATCTGAGGAGAGCCGTGAAGAGAATGTGGTGGCTAACGTCCGCCGAGCAGGACCTCGCACATGGTGTCCGAGGTTGGAGCTGGATGGCGCTCCGATCCCTTGGGACGCATCCCTCAGGAACTATGATGGGGGAAGGGCAGGCTTCGTTGCTGAAGCCTTAGGGCAGCCACTCCTCCTACCCCATGATATGGAGTCCTACCGGCGCTTCAACCAGCAGGAACTCTTCCTATCCCTCAAGAGGGATATAGACATGGTAAGTGGGCTTAGTCTGCTAGGTTAAATCGTTGAGCCTTTATATATATATATATATATATATATATATATTTTTTTTTTCTATGCCTTATACTCGGAGTTTCCATTATGTAGGTGACACAGCAAATCTACGTGGCTGAGGAATGGAACAAAAAGGCCTACACCGAAGTCCAAGCGGAGGCCCACTCTCGGTTCGAGGCTGAAAAATCCCTGGGCGGTCTGGAGGAAGAATACGCTCATTTATCCGAGAAATTCAAAGATATGACCAACCAGCGGAACAGCCTCGACGCTGACCTCAAAAATGCTGAAAAGCAAACCGAGGAGCAGCGCAAACTGCTACACATGACCGAGATCAACCTGGCCACTGAGAGAGAGCTGGTAAAAAGGCTCAGAGATGAGCTTAAAAAGGCCAGGGAAGCTGCCCTACTGGCTGAAAAGAATGCAATTAGCCAAGGAAGTAGCGGAGGCCGAGAGGAAGGCAGCTTATACGCTGGGGGTGGAGGAGACCCAAGTCAGCCTCACCGAGCAG
Organism: Quercus ilex subsp. ballota; assembly: GCA_032727855.1. NCBI lineage: Eukaryota > Viridiplantae > Streptophyta > Magnoliopsida > Fagales > Fagaceae > Quercus > Quercus ilex. The sequence goes on along the minus strand of CM064913.1, from coordinate 53,871,668 downwards.
TTTGCCGCGGTTGGCCGAGACTACTGCGACATCACGTGGGTGAAGGCTTTAGATGCTGCTGGAGTTCCTGTAGACTCTCCATTGAGGCTGCCTGGGAGTACATACTATGATCCGGAGATCCGCGTACTCTCAGAAACTGAGGAGCATCCTCCAGCCAGCCAGGTCCCCCCTGCCCCTGTGGAAGCAAGCAAAGAGTCTGCGAGTGCAAAAGAAAAAGATGGAGAACAAGACCCAGACCTTGCTGTTGCCCAATCCAGCCAAGTAACTGATCCCTCAACTGCTCGGACGTAGATTTGACGTGGTTGCCAGTTTTTGCTTAGTACTTGTAAACAATTTTAGTTTAGTAGTATGTTTTGTTATCTGTTTTTTTTTTTTTAAATTTTTATATATATATATATATATATATATATATATATATATATATAAGAGCTTGTAAACCTTTTTATTCAAATTAATGAAATTCTATCTTTTGCTTTCAATACGCTTGTTGTTTAAATTGTAAATCTCTCTATTACAGCAAACAACTTGAACCATATGTTAACTGTAGTAAAGGCAAACTCAAACATGCTGTTAGGACAATAAGACCAATAATTTAGATCAATGCTGAAGAGAGTAGGTTACTCAACAGTTAAATAGGAAGGGAGATGAGTGATGAACGTTTCACGGGCTTTCGTGTGAGCGTGCAGAGCAGGATTTTAGCTGAGGAGTTTAGTTGTAACTTAAACACATTCAAGGATTTCGAGCACGATAAACTCAAACTCTGGGAATAACTATATAAAGATGCTATTCACGCCGAATAATCCAATCCGATGATTACCGTTATGATCCAATGTATGTTTAAATATTTAGAGACCTTGGAACGAGCGTTAACTAACCCAAATTATCTGGTCCGAGGACTACAGACATGATTGGATTTAAGTTTAAACACTTAAGGAACAGTAACAGTGTTAACTAATCCAAATCATTTGGTCCGAGGACTACAGGCATGATTGGATTTAAGTTTAAACACTTAAGGAACAGTACGATATACAAAACCAGCATATTATTTGAAGAAAACGATCGACTAATAATAGTACCTTTTGAGGTTATTTACATTCCAATGACGTAGTATTACATGACCATCCAGGTCTTCTAGGAAGTACGCTCCAATGCCAGCTCCTGAAGTGATACGATATGGCACTTCCCAATTGGGTCCTAACTTTCCCCAAGCTGGGTTCTTTGCAGTACCCACCACTTTCCTCAACACCAGGTTACCAAGTTCTAGAGGCCATAGCCTTACATTAGCGTCGTAGCCCTGCCTGAGCTTTTGCTGGTAACATGCCAGCCGAACCATGGCACTCTCCCTCCTTTCATCAATCAGGTCTAAACTCTTTTCTAGCTATTCATTATTGCTAGTCAGACTGAAGGAACTGGTCCTCAGGGTTGGGAATCCAATTTCCAAAGGTATGACAGCTTCAGCTCCATAGGTCATTGAGAAGGGGGTCTCTCCAGTAGACCTGCGAGGCGTAGTCCTGTAAGCCTAAAGCACATGTGGTAGTTCTTCTACCCATTTGCCCTTCGCGTCATCTAGCCTCTTCTTCAAGCCATTCAATATGACCTTGTTGACTGCCTCTGCTTGCCCATTACCCTGGGGGTAGGCAGGCGTGGAGTATCTATTTATGATCCCCAGCTCGCTACAATAACTCCTGAATGCTTTGCTATCGAACTGCAAGCCATTGTCTGAGATGAGAGTGTGAGGAATTCCAAACCGAGTGACAATGTTCTTCCATACAAATTTTTGAACGTCAACGTCTCTGATGTTAGCTAGCGGCTCTGCTTCGACCCACTTGGTGAAATAGTCTGTACCAACCAGAAGGTACTTCTTGTTTCCTGCAGCTTTAGGGAATGGTCCCACGATATCTAGGCCCCATTGGGCAAAAGGCCACGGGCTGGACAGTGGATTAAGAAGCCCCCCTGGTTGATGAATGTTTAGGGCAAATCTCTTACACTGATCGCACTTTTTAACATACTCGAGGGCCTCTTTTTGCATGTTCGGCCACCAATAACCTTGTGTAATAGCCCGATGGGCCAAGGACCTCCCTCCCATATGGCTTCCGCATATTCCTTCATGTAGTTCTTCTAGCAACAACTCGGCCGCTTCAGGATGCACGCATAATAAATTGGTCCTGAGTAGGAGCGTTTATACAATCTCTGGTCTTCGGATAGCCAGAACCTGGTTGCCTTTCTTCGAATTTTATCAGCGTCTCTTTCTTCAGGTAAGATGTCTTCTTTCAAGAATTTAAATATGGGATCTATCCAGCAGGGTCCAGTCCTAACTTGATGAACCTGAATTACATCCTTTTTTGTCTCTGTAGGTCCATACAGGTCCTCAACGAGAATAACTCTAGGCAAATTTTGCACCGAAGAGGTAGCAAGCGTGGCCAAAGAGTCAGCATGTGCGTTACCACTTCTGGGGATGTACAGCAAACTAAAAGAGTCGAACTCCGACTGCAGACATTTAACTCGACTCAGGTACCCCTGCATTCTCTCGTCTTTCGCCTCGAACTCCCCTTGCACTTGACCCACGACTAACCTTGAGTTCGAGAACAATTCCACAGACTTACCCCCCATATTTCGGACCATAGCCATTCCCGTCAGCAGGGCTTCATACTTCGCCTCATTGTTCGTTGCCGAGAAGTCCAACCTCAACGACTTTTCGATGATTATTCTTTCAGGGGATATCAACACTAGCCCCACTCCAGAACCTTTTTGATTTGCAGCTCCGTCTACATACACTTCCCAACGGGAGGGGTCTTGCTGAGAAATTATGTCAACTGATTTTTCATCCATGCCCGACATGGGCATTACCTCTTCTAGTTGAGGCTCCGTGAACTCAGCCACTAAATCCGCAAGGACCTGGCCTTTGACCGACGTGCGGGGCATATATTTAATATCGAAAGCCCCCAAGATCGTACCCCACTTGGCAATCCGCCCAGTGTAATCGGCGCTTCGGAGTATGGCCCTGAGTGGGAGCTGAGTGAGGACAATGACAGTATGGGCCTGGAAGTAATGAGGTAGTTTCCGCGTGCCGAGTACTACTGCTAAGATAGCCTTCTCCAGAGGCAAGTAACGGATCTCGGCCTCATGCAGTGACTTACTGACGTAATAAACTGGTCTTTGCACACCGCAGTCTGATCGTATCAATACCAAGCTCACCGCGTAGGTGGCTACAGCGATGTAGGCGAACAACACCTCGTCTGGCTCAGGTTTGGACATGATTGGCAGCCGAGCTAAATAATCTTTGAGCTGCTGAAAGGCCAAAGCACACTCTTCTGTCCATTCGAATCCCTTCCACTTACCGAGCAGAGAGAAAAAGGGCCGACATCTGTCTGTTGATCTAGAGATAAATCGATTTAGGGCAGCGGTCATCCCAGTTAGCTTCTGAACCTCCTTGGGATTCCGAGGAGCTTGTAAATCGTTGATGGCCTTTATCTGGTTGGGGTTAACCTCAATTCCCCTGTGCGTCACCATGTATCCCAAAAACTTGCCGGATCCTACCCCGAATGAACACTTGGACGCATTCAGGCGCAGTTTGTACTTCCTTAGTACCTCAAAGGTACTTTCTAGGTCTTTCACATGCTCAGCAACAACCTTACTCTTTACCACCATGTCATCTATGTAGACCTCGATATTTTTGCCCATTTGTGCCTCAAACATCCTCATCATCATCCTCTGATAGGTGGACCCCGTGTTCTTTAAACTGAATGGCATTACCTTGTAGTGGTAGTTACCAATGGGGGTGACAAAAGCAATTTTCTCCTGATCGTCCAGGGCTAGTGGTATCCGGTGGTAGCCCTAGAAGGTGTCTAGGAAGCTCATCCGAGGATGGCCGACGGTGGCATCCACCAGTTGGTCGATTTTCGACATAGGGAATGGATTTTTGGGGCAAGCCTTATTCAAATCAGTAAAGTCCACGCACACTCGCCACTTCCCACTCTTCTTCTTTACCACCACGGTATTCGCCAGCCACTCGGGATAAAAAACTTCCTTAATAGCTCTGGCTTATTTGAGCTTCGCTACTTCTTCTCTTACTGCATCAGCATGCTCCTTGGATGGGCGCCAAGGAGGCTGTTTTTTAGGGGTAATCAGCGGGTTTACCTTTAGATGATGACATATGAACTCTGGGTCCACCCCTGGGGCTTCGTAAGCGCTCCAGGCAAATACATCGAGATTTCGCTTGAGGAACTCTATCAACTCCTCCCTCTCTTGAAGAGGTAGCTGTGATCCAATTTGGAAGAACTTATCAGGATCATCTCCAATAACCACTTTCGTTAGATCCTCACATCGAGTGCCCTCGTCTGAACCTTCGTCGGGCAATTCCTGAGACTTTAACTGCTATAAACCCCCTTCGGCTCTGGATGAAGACTCGGCTTTGGGCTCATGTTGGATAGCAGCCACTAGGCACTGTCGGGCCGCCGATTGGTCTCCTCGGATCTCGTGAACCTGCCCTTCAGATGGGTATTTGACCTTCTGATGCAAAGTAGAGGAAACAGCCCCTAGCGTGTGAAGCCAAGGTCTGGCCACAATTGCCGTATAAGGCGAATACACATCCACAACAATAAAATCCACCTCTACCACTTCGGCCCCGGTCTGGACAGGTAAGCGTATCTGGTCTTTTGGGGTGACTGCCCTCCCTTCAAAACTGACGAGGGGGGAGTTGTATGGTATGAGGTCCTGGGGTTTCAGGCCTAGCCCCTTATAAAGATCAGGGTACATTATCTCCACAGCACTTCCCTAGTCCACCATCACCCTCTTCACATCGTACCCTCCAATTCTGAGGGTGATGACTAACGCATCATCGTGGGGTTGGATGGTGCCGGTCATGTCTTTGTCCGAGAACCCTATGACAAGCGGAGAACCCGACTTATCTCTCTTCGGAACTCTGCTTATGTCCCCTGCTGGCGGTCGACTTACCGACATAACTTTCAATGGCCAAGACCCTGTTCTCCCCAGTGCGGCGAAGACGACGTTGATAGTTCCTAGTGGCGGCTTTGAAGGGTCAACTCTTCGTGGCCCTGAGCCCTTCTGCCCTCATCGGTCGCTAGAGGGGTGCAATAGGTGTCTTAGTCTACCATCACGAACCAGTTGGTCCAAGTGATCCCATAGGCTCCTACAATCCTCCGTGGTGTGCCCATGGTCTTGATGGTACTGGCAGTAGAGATTATGATTACGTCTCTCAGGATTTCCTACCATCTTATTCGGCCACCTGAAAAACGGCTCGTTCTTAATCTTCTCCAAAACTTGGGGCACTGGCTCTTTAAATACAGTATTGACCGCTTGAGGATTAGTCGACCCTGATTGTCCAGCGAAATCCCTACGCGGTTTACTGCTGTTGTAGCGATCCGACCGGAAATCTCTCATTTCCTGGGGAATTGCTTTATCTTTTCCCTTCCCTTGTTGCTGATCCTCTTCAACTCTCTTGTACTTTTTTATACGGTCCATAAGTTGACGCATATTAGTGACTGGTTTGCCAGATAAAGAGGTCCTTAAACCGTGGTCAGTAGGGAGGCCGAGCTTGAATGTGCTGAGGGCCATTGCATCAGAGTTGCCTTCCATATCATTAAACATCTCCCAGTATCTGTCCGAATACGCTTTCAAAGTCTCGCCCTCGTGCATGCTTAGGGACAATAATGAAGACAGGGGCCTGGCTACTCTTCGGCAGGTGACGAATCGTGAACCAAATGCCTGAGTGAGCTCTTTGAAGGAATTAATAGTGTTTGCCTTCAAGCCGTCAAACCACCTCATTGCCACTGGTCCCAGACTGGAAGGGAAAACCTTACACATCAGAGCTTCATCTCTAGAGTAGATAGCCATCCTCTGGTTAAAATGACTCACGTGCTCCACAGGGTCCGTTTTACCATTGTAGATGGTAAACGTTGGCTAATTAAAACGTCGAGGGAGTCTTGCCTCCTCAATTCTGCGAGTAAAAGGTGACCGAGAGATCTGATTCAAGGCCTCGTTCATAGCATCATTCCCTACGCCTCCGCATGATGGGCTTCTAGATCGCTTTTTGCAATGAGGCTCTTCTTTATAGGAAAAGGATTCACTGACCGGCATCTGAGATTTCTGCTGATAAGTGACGTCCTGCTCATCGTCCGAGTCATCATCAGAATATGAGGAAATCTGTTTCCTCTTTGCATGGCGCAGCTCCCTCTTCAGTTTCTCAACTTCCAGTTGTAAGCCCCGGTTCTCCTCTACATGGTACACGTGACTATCGCCGTGTGACTGGCTTTGGCCAGTATGCACAGTGTGCACACTACCCTCACGATCTTGCCTTCTTTCCAAGTTAAGAAAAGGGTCTGCATGCTGGGATGCCCTAGATTCTACTCGTTATTGACTTCGTTCTGCCATCACCAACGGTTGTTATCACCCCTGCACAAGCTCCTTCCCACAGACGGCGCCAATTGTAGGGTCCGTTTTTGTAGCCCAAGCCCACGAGGTGTGGAATATGAGCCCAACACACCCAAAACAATAAATTTGTAGAGCATGGGTGAAAGAACTGGGCCGAATAGGAATTAAACAAGAGTTGGTGGTAGTATGGGCAGATAATCTGACATGCAATCACATAAAAACCATGAAGGGCTAAAGGTCCGAAGAGGAGTTTTATTGAATGTTCTTAGGTTACAGATTCCAGAGCTACAGTAAAGTAATCTTTCGTTCTTCTCCCTTTTTCTTCGGTCCTCCTCTATCATGGGCTCTCCTTCTTTATATAGCCTCTTTCCTAATCATCCTAACCCTCCACTTGTCCTCCATCTGCTAACATACTTGAGTGTAGGTCACATCAAACATCTTCTTTAGCTTCTTGGGAGTGGCGGTAGGTGAAGTTGCACTGTTCAGGGGTCTTCTCCACATAAATGCGGCCAGAGAAGTTGCTGCAGGGCATTAAATGCGATGGTGACAGCTTTTCCTTGAGATATTTCTTCATCCTTATCATCCCCAGGAATGCCCAGAGTTTATCTTTGTCACCAAGATTGCCAGGAGGGGCACTCGGGCTTTCTGTACGTGTACGTAATCAGAATTATTCTTATCCGAGGAGTATAACCTCCTCGGACAAATGGTGACCTATTCGGATTGTATCCATCCGCCATCTTTGGGTCCGTTGCCTTTAGGTGAACACTATCCCAGCCCATTGCTACTCTTCGGACGTAAGGTAATCTAAAAAACAGGGTCACAGGCCCAATTGGTAGATCTGGGCTTTTATCCCCCACATAAGCTGTTCTCAAACAAACACTTAATATCATGAACAAACTTTTACAATCTAATTTCAAATCCTTATAATTATATTTTTAGACAAATATACATATAAAAATATTATATTATGTACTTGTTTGGATTGCGTTTCTGGTCTCCAGCGTTTGGTGTTTTGGCCTTTTTTTTTTTTTTTTGAGAAGTTAGCTTTCACGTGATTACGCATTGTTTAATGGGTCCCGTGCACTATTCATGAGACCCACAAACCTCTTTTTTCAACAAAACTTTTATTAAAAATAGGTTTTACGATACTATTCACACATTTAAAAATTATTTTGCTATAATATTTTTATTTTTCAGTTTTCAACAAAATAAGCGGTATCCAAACGAACCGTATAAATAGTAAAATTGAGTCTTCATGTTCACGAGCTTATTTATTAACACATTATTATATTTAAACTTAGACTCAAATCGAGCCTAAACTTAAGATTTAAACTTGAATTGTTTTCTAAATAAACAAACATAAACAATTTTTTTTGGTAAAATATCATTTTCGTCCCTAAACTATCACAAAAATTCATTTTTCATCCCTAAACTTTCAAAAGTTCTATTTTCGTCCCTAAACTTTTCTAAACGTATTGATTTTCGTCCCTGCATCTGACGGAATGCTGACGTGGCTTGACAGAGTGTTGATGTGGAAGTGACGAAAATCAATACATTTGGAAAAGTTTAGGGACGAAAATAGAACTTTTGGAAGTTTAGAGATGAAAAACGAACATTTGTGATAGTTTAGAGACGAAAATAGAACTTTTAAAAGTTTAGAGACGGAAATAGAACTTTTGTGATAATTTCGGAATGAAAATAATATTTTACCCTTTTCTTTTCTTTTTCTTTTTTCTTTTTTTTAAGCGAACAACTTGGTTAATTTACGGTCTTACTTGTGATGAACATGAACCGGGAAGACTTGAGATGGGATAGAGAGAGCCTAGAGGATCCTACCAGATTAGATCAGATCAAACGGACTACAACAATTAATCAATCAATGCACCGTAAATGGTGGTGGGTGGGGCCATTTGTGTAAACCAAATACAAATAGCAAACGTCCCTTTACACGTCGCACCCCCGTGCAATCATTATCCGCTCCTTGTTTTGAATATTTCTCTTGCGCTTTCTCGAAACTCGAAGCTGGAAACCCACCCATTTTCTCAAATTCAATCCTCACAGTCTGAGAGAGCTAAAACTTTGAAGCTTTGAGGATTGAGAGTTGAGACCATGGCCTTCGCTCACTACATGCTAGCCGTTCCAGTTGAGCACTCAATCCACCCCAAAATCTCTGCGCTGAACTCATCTTTTTCTCACTCTCACTCTCTCTGTTTTGCTTCTTCTTCGCACCGATCCAAATCTCCTAACCTTTCCGTCCTCCCCGCCTTTCGTAAAATCGGACATAAAGGTAATTTCCTCATCTCTAATTTCTGCTGCCCGTAGTTTACTCTCCTCAATTTTTTTGCCCATTTTTTACGTGCTACAAAATTATTAGGATTCTGATTATCAGAATTGTTATTATTTGTCTAATGGAAAATTGATGATTTAGTAGCATACAATACGAGTATCAAATTACCAAAGCGTGGAACGAATTGTTTGACGAAATTCGCTTTTACGAGTAGACAAACATCAGGACTGGTCAGCCTTGATTTGAATTTTCCGGATACATTATGGTTAAATATTTCGTTTAAAATCAAATGAAATTTGGATATTGTAGTCCCAAATGATGCCACTATTTTTCTCTATTTGTTGAAAGCTTTCTAGCATTCACAATCATTAGAATTTAGATCAGACAGTAAGCACCTGCAAAACTTGCCATTCTGCGAACGCTTTAAATGAGTTTCACATCATCATAAAATGAAATCCAATGTTACGTCGTTGCTTGCGACTTTCTACTTTTATACTGTAATTAGAAACAGTATATAAATGAAGAATTCCATGCTTGTGTAATCTTGTTGCTCCTTACAGAAATTGCAGTCAGTTTTATCATGTTAATTGCTGCTGACACAATGTTGTTAACTGTTATCAGCTAAGAGTAAGCCGCAAGAATCTGAAGCCAATTTAGCTGCTGATGCCTTTACTAATTTCAAGCATCTTCTTCTGCCAATCACAGATCGGAAACCCTATCTCTCCGAGGGAACAAGACAGGTGAAATGGTTGTGTTTAAAATTTATGATAATTTGAGCAGGGCAGGCTCGATGTAATTTTAGGCCTAAGACAACAGCTTTCAGTGAGGTCTTTTCTTATATTTAAATAGCAATAAATAAAATTTATCTTTTTTTTTTTCGTATTATAAAAGTTTTTATTTAAAATTCTCTTCTTGCTTTTTGAGAAATTATATTACTAATTACGTTTTTTTTATATTATATTTTGTTTATTGCTAGTAACAAATTTACCAAGATTCTTAGTTGTGTTAGAAAGATTTTGGATGTGAATGCGTTATCAAAAACTGATCAATTGATGAATTGCCATATTTGCTACTGTGGCTGGGAAAGTAGATTCATTTTTGTCCTGTGTATATGGTGCAAATAATAGGGTGACAAGGAGGAAATTATGTTAGAGCCATCAAATTAAGGGGGAAAAGAATGGTTGGTGGATAGAAAATTAAATATGGTGTTGGTCAATGATAGCTGCCTAGGGAAATTCGATCATGCTCTTGTTGAGTTTATGAACCCGGGTATTTCTGGTTATTACCCTATGAAATTCAGTTCCTAAACCTTTTAAGTGCTTTAACTTCTGGGTGGATCAGCCTGGTTATTTTTAATTGGCGCAATCAAAGTGGAATAAACATATTTCAGGTGTGCCTATGTTTAGAGTGTGCAAGAAGTTGACGCTTCTTAAGATGGACTTGAAATGCTTCATTAGATAAGTTGAGAATAATGTCAGTAAGGTCTAGAAGGTTAAGAAGGATCTCAATGCAGTTCAAAGAGATTTACTCTCATGCAGGTCAAATTGAGTACATTCAAAAGGGAAGGAGAAATTCCATTATTATGTGTCTTTAGGGAAGCCTAAGGAAGCTTTGTTGAGACAAAAATCTAGGGTGTGTTGGATCAATTTAGGTGACCAGAATAGTTCTTATTTTCACAAATAAGTGAAAGTGAGGACAACAAGGAATCAAATGAAATGGTTCTATGATAGTGAGGGGATCAAGTTGGAAGAAATGGATCAGATTAAGAATCTAGTTTTGGGGTTTTATCAGAACCTGCTGGCCATTCTGATAAGACTCCTGCTGATGGCTTGGTAGGGAAGTTGTCTTCAAATTCTTGGTTTAAAATTCTTGAAGTGCAAATGCTGTTATTGCAACAGGAAGTTACAAATGATGAGATTAAGGATGTGCTTTTTTTTTATTTTTTATATAGAGATAAAGTTCTTGGTCCAGATGGCTATAAATTGGTTTGATGTAGCTTATTTTAATTAAAAAAGAAGCTGGCCAAATGTACATTTGTACCTAGAAAAATTGGGTTTTAAAAAGCTGTACATAATCAAATAAGCTTTAACATTGACTAACACTTTGTTCAAATGTGTTTTCAAGATATTGACTAACATGTAGAAGGGATGCTCAAGTGGCTTTGTCAGCTTTTGTCAAACAAGCTTCATCCCAGCATGAAGATTGCTGACATGGTTTTCCTTGCTTAGGAGCTTGTGAAGAATTATCATAGGGATAACAAGCCAGCTAGGGGCACTATCAAGGTGGACATCATGAAGGCTTAATAATTCTTTAGATGGGAATTCATGCTTGGTGTGCTGGTTGAAATTGGTTGTCCTCCTAAGTTTGTGGCCTAGGATAGAGCTTGCAGGACCTCTCCTCAGTTTGTGACCTAGGTTACAGTTTGGTGCGATGGCAAGTGCCTTCCGCCAAAAGCAACTGGTCATGAGTTAAAGTTCGGGGAATCAGCCTCTCCAATAAATTGGGGGTAAAATTTCATACCATGACGTCTCCTAGGCCCTGCAAATGTGGTAGCTTTGTGCACTAGGTACGACCTTTTATGAATAGTGAATTAGTGGGTTACTTTGACAGCAAGAAGGGGTTAAGGCAATGGGACTCCACTTCTCCCTATCTCTTTGTTATTGTGATGGAATCTTTTTTCAATTATTGATGCAAAGACCCATTGAGAGTTTTGCCCTAAATGTGCGCTAAGCTCTAGCATTCTCATTAATGTTTCGCAGACAATTTTTGATCTTTTTTGGCAGGCCTAAGGCATGCAGGATCTATTGTTTGAGGTTCTTGATGAATTTAAGATCTTGTCAGGCCTTGCAGCAAATGATAGTAAGAGTGAAGATTTTATTCTCTAGGGTGGAGTATGATTGTATAAGCTCAAGCAGCAAATTATTGATATATTTAAGTTCAAGGAATAGAGTCCACCTATAAATATTTGGAGTTCCTTTGGTTTCAGGAAATTGTCTAGATTGGATTGTAAGCCAGCAGTGGAAAGCAAATTACTAGTAGGATAAATTCTTGGTGCACCAAGCAGTTCACCTTTGCTGGGATGCTCCAATTGGTTAAACATGTGCTTTACACCATTCAAGTTTATTGGGCCAATCTATTCATCCTACCTAAACACTGTTAAGCTTGTAGAACAGAAGCTTAATTCCTATTTGTGGAATGGTCCTGCTACTGGCAGTGCATGAGCTAAAGTAGAGGGCTGGGGGAAAAGAAGGGGGGGGTGGGGGGGGTGGGCGCGGTTGTGTGGACAAAGTATGAAGGAGGTTTGGGTTTGTTTAAAATCCATGATTGGAATAAATCTCTTCGCTAATGTTGGATCATTATGGTTGCTTGGGTCAAAGTGTATTCCTTCGAGGTAGATCTTGTGGGAGGCTTCTGTTCCTTGAGAGAGCTTATGGGGATGGAAGAAAATTCTCCTTAAGAGAGGGGATCGCAGGTTCTTGTTGAAGCTAATTGTGGGGAATGGGGAGAGCATTTTTGTTTGGCATGAAGATGAGCCACTTGTGCAACAATATGGGAATAGTTATGGAATTGTGTATGATTCTAATAAAGGTTGTTTTGGTGTAAAAATGTCATGCATACTATTTGTCCTTTGTTTGTATTTTATGGAGAATCCCTACTACTATCTTTTATTCTTGTTATTTGCATAGCAGTTGGGTGCTTTCTTTTAGGAGTATATTTTTTTTTTTCTGGGTGTAAATGTTTAATTAATTGCATTGTCTAATGGAAAACAACAACAACAACAAATTTATCAAGACATCATTTTTGAGATTCACCTAATTTTTCTGTTCTCTCTCTCTCTCTCTCTCTCTTTTTCTTTTTAAGTTTTTCATATCCACAATCTTATGTTCAACTAAACATTTATAATTAAAAATATTTACAAATAGAAGAAACGCTATCTAATACATTAAATTACAGAGGGGCTATAATTGGAAAGGTAATTGTTTCTTGGTACAGATAAAAATGGGAAATTCCCTACCTTTAATTGCCAGAGCAATGAACCTATTTAAAGTGGCTTGTATTGTACTAGAAAAGCCCATGTATGAACAAGGATTAAGTGTACTGGGCCTTTATCCTTTTTTTAGGTTCATTATGGCTTTTATTAGTTGGAATTTCCATGACTAGAATAAAAAATGAATTTTAAAACATAGGATAACAGAAGTTGATATTTCAAAGTCAAACTTAGCAAAAAAAAGGTATATGGATGTCTTCCTCTGTTTTATATAACAATCTCAAACAGTTTGTTTGTGATTGTTATATAAATATAATATTTTACTTTAGGACAAAAGTTATCGGGTCCTCTCTTCCACTTGAGGATCTTTATAGGCAATTGCCTAAGTGCCTAAATGGAAGAGCCAGCCCTGAATTGGAGCTTTGAAGATTTGAAATAAATACTTCTATTGAAACAAACTGCATAATCTTTTACTGGACTCATTAAAAGATTTTCTCATGATTATTTTGTTGCAATGTAGGAAGTCATCTGTATTGCATTATCTGGTTTTAATATTGATACAAAGTCTTCTAGGTTGCTTCTGTGCTAAAGCATTGAATGTACCAGTTATGAACCGAAGTTATGAACCTTTCTTTTTTTGTGAATTTTCAGTCCTTTTGAATGTTGACCCACACAGACTGTGTCATTTTTAGCATATGGGGATATTATACTAGTGATCAAGCTGGTATGATAAATGCAACCAGCAGTGCCTTTCTGTTCTCTTTTTTTTTTTTTTTCTTTTTTTTGTGGCAATGAAATTGGAAGTGTGTTGGCAAGGACTCAAATCCTACACAATTCTACTTGAAATGGAAATTTTTGAGAGAAGGCCCAAATTTTTCTGATATTGGAACTATAGAATTCTGCTGGCTGTATTGCTAACCACCATGCACAATTTCTTTCATTAAAAGTTTAAAACCTATGCTTTTCTTTGCTCTTGGCTCACTATTAGTTCAAATCTGTTCATAGGCTGTAGCAACTACTGCTGCTTTGGCAAAGAAGTATGGAGCTGACATCACAGTTGTTGGTATGTCAAGTGACCTCTTTTTGTACTGTTTTTCATATTTTAGGTGTCATAAACTAAGCTGTAGGAGAATCTTTTCTCTCTTTTCTACAGAGTCTTTTTAATGCGAGATTACAAGGAATGTAGAACTTTATGTTCTTTGCAGTTATTGATGAAAGGCAGAAAGAATCATTGCCAGAGCATGAGACCCAACTTTCTAGCATCCGCTGGCATCTCTCTGAAGGTTTGTATATATTCTCAACATTTTATGTCAGTTTGGGACGGTTTCATTTTGATTTTACAATATTCTCAAAGGAGAAGTGGGAACTCTTTCAAATGTATTTACGAAGTGAATGTACACACATGCATACAAAGTTGCTTCTTAAGTATTTTGTGGCTGGAATTTCTTATAGCAATGGTCGATTTTTACTACTATCTAGTATTTAAATTAAATGTATAGGTGTGTTAACTAGATCAAAACATGCATAAATCAGAACAACTGCATTGAAGGAAACATTAGGCAGCCTATCATAGCTTAGAAAGGGAACCTGTGAATTCCAAGATGGGTGCTAAAATTATTGAAAGTGAAATGGGGCTGTAGGTAGGATCATCTTCTTGTGTTCTTGTCCATCTCTTTTTCTGCTCTCTCATTTACTGGGCGTATTAGAATTGGGCCATTTTTCCATTGGTTATTGACCAATTTAAATTTTTAGAAGTCAGCTTAATAGAGCATGTGATTCTTCATTTTACTTTATTTTACTGATAGTATGCTTTTAGATTATTCAATTAATTATTCATTTATATTTTCCGACTAGCTGATTATTTTTAACACCCATCATAAAATTGATAGGTGGGTTCGAGGAATTTAAGTTGCTAGAGCGACTGGGGGAAGGGAACAAGTCGACAGCCATCATTGGTGAGGTTGCTGATGATCTGAATCTGGATTTAGTAGTTATTAGCATGGAAGCCATTCATTCCAAGCATGTAGATGCAAACCTGCTGGCTGAATTCATTCCCTGCCCTGTTGTACTTTTGCCTCTGTAAAATGTAGCGTTTCAAACCCTAGCAATTGCTGAAGCTTGCGTCACAACTCACAAACGTCAATTTTCTTCTGACATGGATTCTTTTGAATATCCAACTTGTTTAAATTTTGCCATTTAACTGTCTTGGATCTTTTGCAAATGATCTCTCTTTTTCTACAAGTGCATGGTTGTGGTTGTGATTGGTGTAGGGTTACTATGACAATTCCAAGTGAAATGAATACATTGCTGCCTCATGAAACTAGGATAACCAATTTGAAATCCTGAAAATAGGCAGGATGATGTTGTAAGGTCAATTTTAATTGTTTTGTTCAGGAATAACAATTGTCTTTTCCACCATTTACGCCTACCCCTATGGCTGAGCCAGCAATACGCGGGGGGGGGGGGGGGGGGGGGGGGGGGGGGGGGGGGGGTTGTTGTGTGGGGGTCAAATCCTCCAACCCCTAGAGGTAAAGAGTGGTGAGTGTATTACGTTTTACTATGGTTGAGTAATAGTTCATTAAGGTTGTCAGTCTCCTTGTACCTAACTCATCTAGGGCAACCAAATTGCCAGGGATTTTACCCGAGTCTCAGTAGTGCTCTTAAAGTCTTAGTCAATAAAAATTATGATTTCTTGGAAAATTGTGAAGAAGTTCTTACATATATGAACTTTGTTTGGTTTGAAAATTTTGCCAAGGAGTATGGCCTCTGCATTTATTTATTTGGCTTAACTTAACAGGAATTTCACTGAGTGAGTTAGTTTGTAAAATCAACCTATGCCCTGGGCTCGTGTCTTTAGATGTACACGTTGCTGCTTTTAGCTCTACAATATTTTTGCCACTTGTGGTGCCAATATTGAATTACAAGACAACAACGCAGGTTCGTCATAACTCTCCTTAAAAGCACGCATAACTTGGTCCTAGTAGGGCCTGGTTTTACTCTACCCTTGCACAACTGCACTGCCCCTCGTTATGCTGTTGTGAGTAAGTCTATATGTGGATTCTCTAGGTAGCTAAAGAAATTTAGGGAGGACTGATGTCAATTTTTATTCAGTTCGACTAGGACCACCGAATTCACAACAACTTGATGACGTGTGTCGATTGTGATTGGTGAACCATCACTTTCACATGGATGTATTACTTTTTTTCCACCGCTCACAGTTGCACATGTCAGGGTTGTGACAAAGTTGTATTCACATACTTTCTTATTTTTATTGGGATGGTTGCTCACTTGCTCTACACTCTTCTTGTTGGATGCCTAGAAATGGATGTATTTATGGCATGCATCTATTACCCATGTGTATGTAATGAGACAGGATAAAATGTTGTACAAAAGGATTTCCAGCACAAGATTAATTTTGAACACTAAAGAGAATAGAGAGGTTCGCACCATGAAGTTTGATGGGAGTCAATTTGTTTAGCTTGGTCGATTTCAATTTTTATAGGCCTTTCGTTAACCAAAAGCTCAAAGAGATTAGTTTGATAGGGAGAGATTGGCATTGAGGCATACATGTTTTTGTGCTTCGTTCATAGAAGTTGAAATGGATTGTTTCTATGATGAGACTGGAGTGGGCAGTGGCTTTTTTTAATGATTTTACAGGAAAAATCTACCTCTTTTTTATGGTGGTTCTAGATATATTCAAAATGCATGTCTCTGCCTAGAATTGTGGGGTATTTTTTTTTTCTTTCTACAATGTAAGCTTTATTATTGAGTTTAGTAATCAATGGAAGAAAATTGACTTCTAGTTTTGGTTACAAAGGGAAAAGTTCTTTTGTCCCTTAAATTTGATTGGTGTTATGACAAATCAAATGTTAAGTTGACTTCAGAAGTAATGAAGATAATTGGAAGCATTTAATGTCTATAGATGACAGCTCACATGGAAGATAAACTTTTTGTTATACAAGATAGAAATCCTACTCTCGCCTAATCTAAGTGTATATATGTGTAAAGCTCTCTCTTAAAGAATTGAAATCCTCCCTTTGACTTGTTCTTGAAGTTGGACCCATTATGAGCTTGGATCATGAGTTGGATCACAACCTGGGTGAGTTTGCAACCCTTATTTTCTCATTTATAGGTGGTCCTCCATTTTGTAACCTTTGTTATTCATGCAAAATTTGATTCACTTGGCGTTGATGTATAGCTTTTTGGAAAAGAAAAAATAGGCATCAATTGTGGTTATATTGCGGATTGGATGAGAATTCTTGTAAAAAATTGATAATATAATTTAAGTTTTTTTAATTATATTTCAAATTTAGTGGTATACTTATGCATTTTAGAATAACATGATTAACATCATAAGATGTTATAAAACTCAACTAGTCGAATATTTAATATATTTAGTTTATTTTTCCCAATTGTTGCCTATGTTTCCATGCAAAGTAATATGTAATGATGGAGAAGATGTTCATTATATTTATCCATTCACTTACTTGGCAAAAAAAATTTATTTATTGTCTAATATAATTTAAATAATAAAATGATTTATTTTTGTTTATTTAAAATCTAATATACTTACATATTATTTGACATTAAGATCTTAATGTCTAATCATCTAAATTCCAGAAAAATCTTATTAGATCAAAGAAAAACTTCAGAATTATAATAAAATAATGAAAATAATGACCGTTAATAATAAAGGATGGGTTTAAGTTATCTTAGATATAACTTTAAGTAACATTTTTCCGTTCCACTACATTTTTTTAATGAATATTTTGAGAATTTGGATTACATTTTTGTTATTTATCTCATTTATAAAATGTTCAAATTTCAAGTTTTGTATTTTAAAATTACGCATAAAAGATTAGTATATATATATATATCAAATAGTAATAAAATTCTTTTGGTACGGTATTTAGTATACATGTTAATCACATAAAAAATATGTAATTTAACAATGAGATTTTCAAAATATTAATTCACTAAAAAATTACTAGGTGATGTAATATTGTTGTTACACTGTGTAATTTATATAATTCTGACTCTAATAACAAATAAAAAAAATGAAACTAAAAATATTGAAATTAATACTATTATTCAGTCATATATAGCAACACTCATCACACAATGAACAATTATATTGACAATAATAGTATCAAATATATATTTAGGGAGTATATTTGAAAAGTACAGTACAAAATCGTTTGATACGTGTTTTATATTTAATAATATAGAAATATTTTTAGGGAGTCTCTCAGCATCTATTGGAGTAATTCAACTTTAAATAGTGAAAAGAAAATATTATTGAAGTTGATGAAATAATAAAAAATATTATACTCACGCCTTTTTGTAATATTATTATCTCCACTCAAAAAATCATGAACACAACCTCTGTTTATGCATGTACATACATACACCTTAAATGCCAATTTATAATTATCATAATTATCAAAATTCATATTTACAAAGAAATAGAGGATCATACATTGTTGAACTTTCTCATGCAATTCATTGATTAGTCTACAAATTATAATATGTATATAAAATAGAAATTGTTTGATTTTTGGTTAACCTCTTAATATTATGTTGCATAAATTTTTTTAGACTCCATAGTTTTACACGTCATTATTTTAATATATATATATATATATATATATTTTAATTGACCATAAATACTATTCTGTATTTGCTATACAGATTATAATTATTAATTAGTTTGATGAATGATGAGTAAGTATATGAAAATCGTCATTTGAAAATATTTTAAGTTTTTTACTATATATACCATTATATGCCCAATTTGACTTTAGTGGGAATAACACTCTTGCATTGAACAATTAATTTTTTTTTAATTAAAAAAAAAATTCAATAATTGAACAAGTAAACATGTCAGAAATTTGAGAGAAAACCCTCTATTTATCATTTAGAGTCTGTTTAAAATCCGCTTATTTTGCTGAAACTAAAAATTTTTTATTAAAAGTACTGTAGATAAAGATAAAAGTTAACTAAAATATTACAGTGAGACCCATGAATAGTACCAAAAAGTATAATGTGATCCATAAATAGTAGCAAAAATAAACTGAATAGTAAAATAAGTTAGCAAAAATAATCCATGCCAAACGCACACTTAGTGAGATTAATTAATTTAATTGCATCAATGCTCTGTCAGAGAGAGAGAGAGAGAGAAAGAGAGAGAGTAATGACCCTAATTAACTAGCCATTATTGAGTATTAACAGCTTAAGGGCTTAACTAATTCTACAAACCAAACGAGCATTATCGTAGGATGATAGTTACATTAGTAGGATATATACGTTGCACGTGAGAGATTAAACAATAGCACTAAAATCTTATAACCCAAAAAGTCATTGTTGACAACATAAGTACTAAAATAATGTGGTATTGGACTCCTTCTTCAACCTTTAGATTAACAGAGTCTTCTAACGTACACTCCCTCTCAGGATGATGTGTATAGATTGATTATACACGTCTCGCTCTTCTTAATATGTTGAGATACAAAACGCTTGCTGCAATCTCCTTTGTTAAATAATTCACTATCCAAGAAAAAACCATATAGTTGCAAATTGCAATGCTTCCAAGCATTGACCAAGACAAGCAAACTAGTTTGGTGATAGTGCCAAGAATCCATCAATGAACCCAACTTTATTTCTAGAAACTAAAGGCTAGTGATGGCTCTAAGAATTTTTTTTAGGGTGGTCACCAAGAAATTTAAATTATACAAAATCTAATAAAGCGATAAGTTGAATATTTGCTACAACTACGAGTCGAGTAGCTAAGGAGAGAAAAATTCTTGTAACTGCAAAGTCAAAAAGAGTATAACTGTCGTTATCATCAAGGAGAACTTACAACCATGATTTTTTTTTTTTTGGTACCATTTTTTAAGGAAAAATAAAATTAGAGATAATTTTTATTGAATAGGTTGAATGAGCTACAAATTTTATCTTTTTGTTTTATAATAGGCTTTTTGTTAAATAATTTGTTCACTTGTTGTTGTTTGGTATTGTCTTGTTTTGTTTTTGTTTGATTTATGTTTGTTGTTATTTGAGCTAATATTTGTTGTTGTTATTTAAGCTTTTCTTTTTCTTTTTTTAAAGGGATTAAGGATTATGTTTGGGGGCATAATTAATTTTGGAGTAATGCTGCATCCACAACATTTTTACAATAAATCTTTTAAGAAAAGTTGTTATTGGTGAGTAAAAAAATAATATCAGTATTGAGCCCAAATTAGAATCAATACACATTGGATTTTTTATGAAATTATTGTAAAAATATTGTAAATGTAGTAGTATTACTCTTATTTTTGTTTAACCCAAATTTTTGTAATTCTCAAATCAGGGTGTTTAACATTTTTATTAAAGTGGTTACAATAAGTTATTTTAGCATTTTTTTTTTTGGCAAGTATATATATATATATATATATTTTGCAAGTTAGAGTGACCATATGAATATCCTAGCTTGCATGTAGAGCCGCCAATGGCTAAAGCCATCTTCATTGATCAAGCCCACGAAGAATAGTTCTCTCTGCCAATGAGAACCTAAGTAACTATAACAAAACCGAGGTTATTCCCATGGTGTAAGTAAAAGGGATTTGAGGGGTCCTCTATCCTAGTTGAATCTAAATTCGAATGAGATGTTGACACTATTTAGGAATGGGGATTGTCAATCTTTTGAAACAATAATGATTGAAAAATGATAGCAAAAAAAGGGAGGGTTGGAGGTGTAGGAAGAAATCAAACTTAGGAAATCAACAAGAAATTAGCAAGGATTTTCTTGATATGCTAAGTCCAAGATGAATTGAAAGAATCAAATTTGGGAAATCAACAAGAACTTTCTTCTTGTGCTAACTCAAGTGGAAGTGGAGCAAAATGCTTAAAAGGAATTTAAGTTGAAAATCTTTATTTCTCATTTAGTGAGATTAGTCTACATAAATATTAATAGTCAAAGTTTAGAGAAAATCCAATCAAATTTAAATAGATTCTTAATTTTGTGCCACATGTCTCATTTAATTTTTAATTTTGTGCTAAGTGAATTATTGAGTGTAAAAATCGAAAAATTTAAATCCAATTAGATTCTAAATTGGATTTCAATTGGAGTTTAATTTTCTGTCATTTGTCCATCTATGTTTTTTTATTTTTTTGGCAAGTGAATTATTGGGTGCAAACTAATTAAATTCTAAATATATATATATATATATATATATATAATTTGAACTGTATAATTATGATTTGTTTTAATTGTACCCGTGCATATACACAGGGCTACACACTAGTTAACTTAATTACATCAAAGTTCTGTTATATACAAATGAGAGAGAGGAGAGAGAAAATAACGACCCTAAATAACCAATTGTTGTACAATATTAATGGCTTAACTGATTCCACTTACTAAACGAGCTTAACCGATTGTTATAAAATATTAACGGCTTAACTGATTCCACTAACTAAATGAGCTTATCGTCGAATGACAATTGTAGTTGTATTAGTAGGACATGTGTGTTGCATGTGAGAGATTAAACTACAACCCTAATACTTTGTTTCATTATAAAATGTTTCAGCATTTACCGTGTTTATTTCATTGTAAAATTTAGTAAAACTTAAAAATGTTTTTTATTGATTGCAAAGTCCTACATTTTACTTGTAAGAGCAATTGTATCAATACTTCTAAAATACATAAAGTGATAAAATTTACACAATATGACTAAAAAACTCTCACATCAACTTGTCTATAATTGTACAAATATACAAAGAAGCTATAGTAATCGTGTAAATATACACAAAGTTAATGTAGCTTTGTATAAATTACTTTATTAATTTCATTTTCCTCTCTCTTTTTTCTCTCTTCTTGCCATAGTCACACCATCTTTTCTTTCTCTTCTTGCAATAGTCTTATCTCTTGCTATAATAAAAAATTGCAATAGAATGAATATTTTATTGAAATATATGTTTAGAATGGATAAACATATGTAATTGTTTTGTAAAAGTAACTGTATAAAATAAAAATAAAAATAAAAATAAAAATAAAAAAATAAATTCTTTTTGTAAAATAGACAAAAAAAAAAAAAAAAATTAGCGGTGGCTCTAAAAACTTAAAATATTTTATAAAAACGCACCATGAAACAAACGAGGTGTGAGTCTTTTTACCCAAGGTCAAGTCACTGTTGACAACATGAGGCCTAATGGGTGCCGTCTTGGACTACTTCTTCAATCTTAAGATAAGATTACAGTCTTTTGACAAGACATTTAAAGGTTTTTCAACTCACACGAAGTTTAATTCTCATTTTATTTAAAGTAAAATTTTTAATTATCATGATCTTGCTTCGTTTACAAGAAATAAAATGTAATTGCAGGAGTGGGGTAGTTCAGTTTTTGACATTTTTCACGTGCTATCATTTCAAAATAACCTTATGTAGATAGGACAAAACTGAACAACCATGATGTATTAACAAATGACAAAGAGACAATGTATAAGAGCATTAACTTATTTACAGTATGAAAGCTAAAAAATATAGTTTTTAAAAACTTAAAATATGATTTTATCTATTTTAACACTTTATTTTATAATATACCTAGTATCAAATATTTTATTTTAACATTCAACACATTAAAATAATATAAACAACACAATAAAATAATATATAAAACATAATAAATAATAATCACAACTACGAACACATTAAAATACTTTTTTTTTAACACCATACATTAAAAATTTAATTTTTGTTTTTGAGTTAGTAACTTACTTAGCTCATACTTATTTTTTTACATTTCCCTTCCTTGGTGTGGAACTACTTTAAACTTTTAAGGATATTGATTGCTAAATTGACTTTTTAATCAATTTTACAAACTTATTGCAGTGCTCTAACACCATACTTAATAGCAGCCACCAGTAAGGGTATCTACCCAGTGTTCTAAATTCTAATTGTTATCATCCACTCAACAAAGGAAAATATTCTTCCAAAAGCCGAAAGCCTGGGACACATTGCTAAATATCAATACAATAATTTTTTTTCTCCCTATGTCAGTAGGAACTACAAAGAAAGAATCTTCTAAAAAACATTACAAAGTAAAAACATTAAAGAAAATGAGCGGTCATATGACACGAGATCGATAGGTCCACATCTGAGATCATTTTTTTTATTTACCGAAAACAAAAAGCTTTTTAGTATGGGTCCCACTAATCATATATTTAAAAAAAAAATTTGGAGAATTAAAAAAGTTGTCAAAATGTGGGTTCTAATTAGCTCAACTGATAAAATCAAATATCTGATTGTTGAATAAGAGATTTGGGGTTCAATTCTCGCCTACACCAAAAATCGATTGGTATCTTGGTCTGATGATAAAGAATTATTATTAAAAGCGGATGTCATAAGTTAAAACTATCTCAAAAAGGTTGTCAAAATAATTAATAACTTTTTTCATTTTTTTATAAAAAAATTTCTTAAAATAATTTATTAATATATGTTCTTAGTTTTAGAGCATAGCTTAGTAAAAGCCTTTTAGTATCACGGTTGTATGTATTAACCACCATCTTCATATATTAATTACAATATTTATACCTTTCAAAGACTTCAATTCCAAAAATACCGATTTTTCCGCACATTAATTATACCATGGTCAAAGAAAGAGAATAAAAACTAGTAAGACATGTTGACGCGGTTACGAACAAAGAAAATAAACATTTAAAAATAGTAATAAATATTTATTTTTATTTATTACTATTCATAAAAAGTAATTAATTTTGTTTTTTTTTTTTGAAAGATAATTTTGTTATTATCATCACCCACCATAAAATAGAGAGAAATGCTAACGAGTACCCTTAGGTCACTGGTTAATAATCAATTTAAAGAAAATTTTTATGAAAAATGAAGAAAAATTAAATAATATTTTAACAACTTTTTTCATTCCTCATAAAATTAATATCAAAATTTTTTTAAAATAAATTATTAATGTGCCTTAAAGGCACTGGTAGCATAACCAAAATCTCAATTTTTATCCCAAAAAAAACAAAAACAAATCTCAATTTGTTAAGACCTTACATGGTAAACAATATTTTATACACACGTGGAAGTGTAAGAAAAGAAAAAGGGAGTTGGTTGTTGTGGCCACAGAGGAAAGTAACGCATAACCCTACCGCGGTCCAATCGAAACTACAGTGGAGTACCAAAATTCCCCAGCGCGCGCTACGAAGCTCGCGAGGGCATTTTCGTAAAAACACTCAGGGGTATATCGGTAATTGCGAGAACAACTAAAAACCTGAGGGGAGGTGCACCAAAGCACAGCACCCTCAAGAATTTCCAAGAGCAAAGCAACCAAACTTTAAAGAAAAAAAAAAGAAAATAGTAAGAGAGAGAGAGAGAGAACTTTAGAGAGAGAATTTGAGCCACCGCTCTTCTCCATTGTCTCGCGCTCTCTTCTTCTCTCTCCTTTTCTCTGCGATCGATCGCTGAAAATCTTTGGAATCATCCTCGCATTACTGAAAATTCGAATCAAAATTTTTTTTTTCCACTCTCTCTCTCTCTCTCTCTAAAAACTATCAGAAATTTTTTTTTTTTAACTGAAAATTTGTTACCTTTTTTACCCTCGCAATCCAGGTCGATCAAACTCGTCGACTCGTCCACACTCAAAAAACCCTAGTTTTTCGGTCCCATTTCGATCATCATCGTCAATGGCTGCCAACAACAACAACAGTAATTCGCCTCGTCAATCCGGGGACACCATCGGTAGTCCTCAATCGCGACGCACCGCGAGGGCAGTTTCTTCGTCGTCTTCGCCGTCGTCGCAGCCGCCGTGGACGCAAATTGTCCGCGGAGAATCCGAGCCGATGATCGCTGCTGCTGCTGCTGCTACTTCCTCTCCGGCCATGACGACATCGCCGTCTTCACCCGCGGCTGCGATTGAGCCAGCTGTCCCCTCGGCTCTCGCCGCTCCGCCTCCGACCTTGGCCGCGGAGGAATCGATCGCGGAGAACTCGGAGAATGGCAATGGAGGAAAGAGGCCAGCCTGGAACAAGCCTTCGAATGGAGCTGTCGCGGAGGTTGGGCAGGTCATGGGTGCGGTTTCTTGGCCGGCTTTATCTGAGTCCACTCGGGCTCCGGCCAAATCGCCTTCCGATTCAATCAAACCCTCATCAGATGGATCATCTTCACCCGCTTCTCAGGTTTGCTTCTTTAATCATTGCGAGTTGTTATTTTTTCCTACATTGTGGATTGGAGAACGTTTGGTTGCCCAGAAAATGTAGGAAATTGAATATACCAATAGCGAATGTTTTGGGTATGTATGTATGTATGTACGTATAAAAAAAAATTTAATCTTCGTGATGCTAGCTAGATCGTCCAAGCGTGTCATTTAAATTCACTCAAAGCAAGTGAGATTAGCATATATCTGGAAGCTAGAAGATAAAATGTTGTTTAAACTTAAATTTATTTGTTTTGGTATTGGTTTGTTTCTTTGTTCGGCAACCAAATTGAGTGTGAATTTGATAATGGAGGAACTGTCATACTGAGTTATTTATGTATTTTTTTTAATGGGTTAATGAGCTTGTTTCTAGCTGCAACACATACATTCAGATTATACAATGTGTACACTATAGGGGACTGGAGCAACATCTTCATCTGCACAGAAACAATTGAGTAATAATGCGCATCCTAGTTCAACACTGAACCATGTACCCGCACGCCAGAGATCAATGAAGCAGCGTAATAATCCAAGCACATCCTCTAACGGTGGCCTTCCTCCGCAGCAATTGGCACCAGTTCCATTAGTTGAAATGGCTCCAAACACCCCTTCGCCTAAGGACCATACGCATAGGAGTGGATTTTCATCACAATCCCATGGTGGTAATGATCATCCTCCGCAACGCAGTAACTCATTTAGGAGCCGCAATGGTGGTTCACATCCGCGTGGAGATGGTTCTCACCATCACAGCTACGGAAACAGGCGTGATCAAGAACGTGGAAATCAAGATTGGAATGCTCATCGAAATTTCCCTGGTAGAGACAACCACATGCAGCCTCAGAGAGTTGTGCCTCGATATATAAGGCCACCCCCACCACCACCACCACCAAGTTCTACTCCATTTATTCCCCCACCTGTGAGGTTTGGAAGTCCTATCGGTTTCCCTGGTAAGCTGTTTTAATATTTTAGTTTTGGGCTTTTTAGTGTGTGGGCTTGCTCTGAGTCTCTATCTATTTTCAGAACTGCCACCTCCCATGGTATATGTTGATTCACTCAGAGGTATGCCTATTGTTGCACCAATACCACCTCCTGCAGTTTTTTTCCCTCCACCAGATCCTCAGTTGCATGCTAAGATAGTTAATCAGATAGATTATTATTTCAGGTATCTTTTTGCTTTTTGCCTAATAGGAAACGTAATTATTTATTTATTTTTTTTGTTTAGTTATTATCACCATCATTAGCTTATTTAAATATGTTGGAATGTTAATCGCGATTGTACTTCATTTTCTATTATTGCAGTAATGAGAATTTAATTAAAGATACATACTTGAGGCAGAACATGGATGACCAGGGCTGGGTTCCTATTAAATTGATAGCTGGCTTCAACAAAGTGAGTCATTTGGGGATATTTGAATGGTTTTTGCTTATGTGTTAGCGATCTAATGTTCTGCATTTATAACTAATTGTCTATAATCAGCTTCTTATATGTTAAGCTTTTTCAACTTATGTTTATTGGACATGCAAGTTAACAGTTCTTTAAGTTCTTGGTGATATATGAGCTATCATCTAATGGTATGACTAATGCCAATTGACAACATAATTATATTTTATTGGTTATTACACGCACCCCGTGGATCTTGAACCAATGACCTCACCCTCTATCTTGTTCTTACAAGAGGAGGACCTGCCATTGGAGCTAGAGTTCATTGGTTGCAAGTGACAGCATAATGAATAAATAAAGAACGCACTTAGAGCTGTGCTTTCTTATTTGTGTAATCTGTTTTGATTTTAACATATTTAGCATCATTGTACTTTAGATTGTAAAAAATGGTCGTACCCAAAGCTTTTGTTTTTGCAAGGTCTGGGAGAGGTGGAATGTAGGCAACGTTAGCCCTCATTTTGGAGAGGTTAATTCCCGGACAAATCCAAAAAAAATTGAGCTCTCACAATTTGTTCTGGACTGTAATAGCTCCTTTTGTTGATGCTCTATTTGTGGAAAATTGTCTGTAGCTTTTATCCTGTGATGATTGTGATATAAATGTGAATCTAAAAGATTTTGCAATCAAGATTCAGCATTTACTTTTGTCTGTTCTTTTGCTTATCTTAGTACACGCCCTGTGTGCTTTGGCTTTTGTACTGTTTTTTCTATCAATGAAGTTTATTACTTATCCAAAAAAAAAAAAAAAAAAGATTCGGCATCCACTTTTGGATAAATAGCTATTGTAAGGTATTTGGTAAATGCTTGAAACGTGACAAGAAGAGCCCTGGCTTATGTAGTGTTGTTTTAGAATAATCATTCTGGGCTACTGCTTTCATTTTCTTTAGTCTGAAGTCAGTTTTTCCTTAAAAAATTATTTCATGGTCCTGTGTGTATTATTTCTTTGTATATGTTGTTTGACAAAAGTATAATTGATGTGTGGAGTCTTGTATTTTATATGAATTCAAGATATGCTTCTTTCAAGTTTAATGGGCTAAGAATGTTTATATGCTCTACAGAAGTATTTTTATTTAACACTTTTTTGTTCAACAAGTCAAAGCCTCATATGCTAGCTCAACTACTTAGAATTAATGAACAAATCCTTCCTCACCGTTGAACTTAAGCAAGGGCCTAATAACCTATTATACTTTAGGCAAGGTTTCTTAACCCTCTTCTGTTTTTCCTTCTGTCAACTACTTCTACTTATTAATGGCGAAGTTTCTTGTCTTTGCTGCAAATGCACAAACCATCTTTGACAATATTTCCTAATCTAATCTTGTCCTCATCTCCTCTTGCAGTTGTGCTTATCAAAAAAAATATTCAATCTTTCATTATTTATGTGCATCATCTGCCCAAGCATTGTGTGCTTATTTTTTTCTAGATTTCCTACAGTTGACTTTATGAAGCTTGGCTGGCCTCTATATATTTGTTTAGTATTTGATGATCAAATGACAGCCTGGAGAGCTTGTAGGTTTTGCATAATTCATCCGCCTTTTATGGTCAAATGCTCCCTTTTGACATGCATAATCTGTGTTGCCTCCTCTAGTACAAAAATGTATATAAATAAGGAATATATTTAGATGATGGAGGCAAATTGATGTGGGCAGATCACAGGTTTGATTTTGTAATGCACCAACATTTTAGTGCTTAGGATTATGGTTTCTTTCACTTTCTTGTCTCATACAGTTGAATTAGCAAGTAAAGATCTCTAATTATCTTGCCAAGAGCATTGTAACTCAACTGGCACCTCCTGGTGTTTTCAACGGAGACGTCCAAGATTCAGATTCCCCCACCCCAACTATTTAATTATAAAAAAAGAAAAGAAAGAAATAGCTATACTTATCCTTTAAAATGCTCTCCACTCATGGTTCCTATAGCTCTCACCAGTAGACCAACCACAAGAGTCGAGACCATGATCATTCCACAACTAACCAAAACCCTTGCAAACAATTGCCACACCCCAAATCCCAGTCAAACATTGCAACAACATCATCACCATCCAATTAACTCCCAGTTTTAACTATACTCCTAATTTTAGAAATCCTAGCCCAAATTCAACCTTATCTGAGATACCTACACTTGTATCCCACAACATAAATGAATTGACTTCATTTATGTTGATGTAAGGTCTTATTATTTCTTATTTCTGGATTCTGATTTCTTATTATCTCTTTGAATTTGTTATTTATTTATAATTTTTTTAAAAAAATAAAATAAAATCTGTGTGGGTTTGCAGTTTTTTGAAATTTTTATTTGTTTGATTAAGAGTCTGTTTGGATTCAGCAAAATATTTTTTAAAAGGAAAAAACACTGTTCATGCGTTTTCCAGGTGTTGGCTGGTCCATGAACAGTGCCATGGGACCAGCCAAAAAAAAGGCAAACATAGAAACATCTCTACGCAAACGCACGCTAAAATCTTTATTGGATGCTAAACAAACTTACCAAAGCTATGGAAGATAAGTTTTTAAGTTAGTTTAATGGCTTCCTAATTGACATGGATGCTTATGTAATTTCTTAAAAAGTATAAATCCTGCAATATAAAATAAGAAGGGAAAAAAGAGTATTTTTGTGAGTCTGTGTGTGTAAAGGTGCTCTTTACTTAAAAACATAAAACCATATATTATGAGCTGGTTAAAGATGGACATGAGCCAAGCAAACATTGATTGACTGGGCATAATGGATTTTTATTTAGTGACACATATTTCAAGAAGTTCAATGAGACCTAAGGCTCGTCTCTCTCAGTGCTATATCTTCACCTAGAGTTCTTATGTAGGTGATTTTGTAGGGCTGAGTGTGAACACCTAAGCCATCATAGACTTCTAGTTTCCGAACCATACTGTCTGTTCTCTCCTATAATGTAGTGGTCTGGAGTCCAATACATTGAAATCTGGCATGTGGTGCTGTCTTTGTTGCAGTAGCTTTCTTTAGTTTTAGAATTGTGGATGGCAACAATGATATTATGGTGAATTTCCTCCTTGAATTGCAGATGCCTTAGATTACACTTTGTGAAACCCAGGATTTTGCATTGAAGTACCATTGCTTTATTCACTAGAAGATAGTTCTCTGTTTGAGTTGCTCATAAGTTGACGACACTGTTATTTGTTCAGAAATTGAATGGGGTTTGATTGCAAATTAAAATATGGATTTTTGCCATTTTCACTCAAATAAGTTTGTTTTAAGTGTCCTTTGCATTGCTGGTCCATGGTGTTGCTTCTCTTCTTTATTTTTAATTTCAAATTTTATGTTGACCAGCAAAACTAAGCAAAAAGTTGTTGGCCAATCTTTTAAGGTTTACATTTATTTTTATTTTTTTACCAAAGGATGAACTTACCTTGTATGTTTGTGGATGGTGATATCAATGAAGTATCTATATGAATAAAGAGATACCTTCATGGGACCCATCATTGGGATTGCGATGATAAGATCTAAGTTTTTGAACTATTGATGTGAATGTAAGCCATGTTGATAATAAAGTTGGAATGTATACAGGACGGTTCAATTGATTCTCCTGGTTTCCAAGTTCAGTTGTAGGCATCTTTTCCTGTGAACTGCCTTTACAATACTAATTTCTGATATATGATAAACAGACAGATGGATAGGTACATGGAGTATTTTATTATTTTTGTATCTCTGCACGTCTTATGAGTCACTGCTGGTTTTTGGTTCTAATGATAATTGATTGCACATGTTTACATTATTTAGAATCTGACAATTGTGGCTTCCTTCTATTGATGTGAAAATTTGACATTTTTCTATTGATGCGAAAATTTGACATTTTTCTATGGCTTCCTTCTCAGGTTATGCTCTTGACAGATAATATCCAGCTTATATTGGATGCTGTGCGAAATTCAATTGTTTTGGAAATACAGGTATATTTCTAAAGGGCCAGACTTAGGTAATAGTTCCTTAGATGCCGTACCTTAGGTTCCCAATTAAATTCAACTATGTGGCTTATTTGCCAATGTACTTGTGTATAGTTGCAACCTCCAAGACCACATGGTTGAATTTAATTGAAGAACTTAAGGTACAAGACCTGAAGAATTGTACTTAGGTTTCACCCCTTTTCTATAATGTTATTTTGGCTTCTCTAATTTCAATCTCTTTGCCTTTATCTTGTAGGGCGACAAAGTAAGAAGGCGCGAAGATTGGATGAGATGGATAATGCCACCAGTTCAGCGTCCTAATGTTTCAGGCCATCAGACCCTGGGAAATGATGTCCTGGCTGGTTATGTCCAAAGCATGGCACTGGAGGAGAATACTGCAAGGGCTCAAGCAGATGTTGGTGCCGAGGGATTCCATAGTGGACTGTCATCTGGGGACTTGAGCAGCCAGTCACAGCTTTCTGGTAGGGACGGAACAGATCAGGTCGGTATCCAAGCCGGTTCAGATCACTCTAATTGAGCAAGTAATCAAAGAGAAAGAGAGATGTGCAGTTTTGCACATTTTCTATTCAAGAGCTAATTTTGGAAGAAAAGAGGGGAGGGAGTAACTTGATGACGATGGTGATTATCTAGCATGTTCTTGAAGATAGTGATCTTGCCATGGCACGATTAAACATGATTTCTTGTGAGCACATGGAAAGTCATTATTTACAAGGTGGAAAAAAAAAGAGGACATATTATAGAACAGAAAGATTAAAGCAGGAAACAGAAACCAAAAAAAAAAAAAAAACAATTATATGAATCGAGCTAGTAGTATGGGTTTATTGGGAATGCATGTATGGTTTTTGTGGGGTTATGCATTTTAACTCTTTTTTTTTTTCAATGGTGGCATGATCAGTGTTTTCCAATGGGGAAATTTTGATTTCATTTCCCTTGCTGCCCCTGAGCTGGTTTTTTGAATCTTTGGGGTCAGATCACCTCCACTTTCAGGAGGTAATACATAAATTCTGAGAGTGATGGAAGTGTGTTTGATGGATTCATGTCTGCCTACAATGAGGGGACGAGAGGAGGGTGGCTCTTGCTGGAAGCTGCAGCTCTTGCTACAATCACTATCATTTTATTCTTGATCCAGTTGTCTTTTTTTTTTGGACTTCCCTTTTGTCACATATACTATATTTAGAATTACATTGATATGTATACCTTATTTCTTCAAACCCTTTGAAGAATTTACTGCATAAAAATGGTCCCTGAGGACAAACCTTTGCATTATCCAGGTTATGACTGGCTGTGATTGGTATTCATGATACTTTAAAATTTGGAGCTTGTGGAACTTGCCTGCTCTAAAGTGGAATTTGCTTGTTCCTTAATTCTCTCTTTTGTCTCGTTTCTTTTCCTTTTCCTGTTTTCTAAATAATTAGTATTGCTATGTTAGCATGCGGAAATTGAAGTGCGAGGCTTATTGGATCTTGTCTGAATTTGGTTTTCTTGGGAAAGTTTGCGTATGAAGTTAGCTTTGCATTCATTATTGTCAAGGGTAATGATCAGTTGGACTTGCCAAACACACGCTCTGTCGGAATTACTGTGAATGTCTTGTCTTTCCCGAGTATACAGAGTCAAGAACAATTGATATCCAAAATGCTTGAAAGTTGTGGGGGAAAATAGGTCCCTGCGATCCTATAGCCAATTAAATTTTAAAGCTCCGATTTGATTTGAAGGCCCTTCTGACTTCGATTATGGTCATGGTTTAAAGGGCAAGATGCAAATCATACCCATCTAACTGGGGGCCAATTTCAAACTGACTTATCTGGAAAATTATCATATTAAATGCTTCGGGAATATGGCTGATGTAAACTTCTAAATGTAAAAGTATGACATAATTTTAAAGGCAAATGAAAAAGAAATTTTTAATAGGTGGTTTGCTTTTATTGGTAAGGACTAAGGAGTGCTACACGAAGTTGTAAATTTTGGTCTAGTGTCTTTTTTGGGTTGTGTATTGGAACAAAATATTTAGAAATTAGACAATTCTGGTGTACCTTTTTAGCGATATATAAGAAGGACGTAATTTTGGATGAATCAATAACTTAGCCTATTAAGAAAAAATTTCAAGTATCAAATCAAGAAAACGAAAACATGATAAATCAATCAATATATCAAGTTGCTCAAATTTCTCATGGCAATTATATAAAATCAAACACGGAAACTCAAATAACATATTCTAAGAAAGAGAAAAATGACAAGAAAAAAAAAATTGTTCATCGAAATCACCACACCAACTGGAATTTAGGATGAATAGATTGAAACAGCAAATTGGATCACAATTTAGGTTGAGGTGGAGTAGAGGTTGATTTATACCGGTTAATTAACCATAACAAAATCTTATGTTTTTTTAGCCATAATATCATGTGAATATACCTTAACAATATTTAATATTTACTCGACTTATTGAGATTCTAATTTGAAATTTTTAGTCTTTAGGTTTGATACTTTAGTTAGCTGGATTGGAAAAATAGCATATATATATATATATATATATATATTTAAGTTGTTTTAAAGAAAATATCAAAAAAAAAATTCCAAATTTCAATTTTTTTACCTTTTTGTTCTTCCTATCTATAGTGGCCAGACCTTGGTTTAATACCAAGTATTCCATGTCTAAGTAACATGTTGCAAGTTCAAATCTAGGAATCAAAACTCCCCAGGAGCATTACGCATAGGGTACGGTTTTTCCCCCCTCTTCCTCTCTTTTCATCTGATACTTTTTAAAAAATAGAAATCTTGAGTTTTGATAATCTATTTTTACTTTCATCCTTTCATTTTTGCATTCTTGCACCCTACTACCCTTCTTTCAAATGGCCTTCTCATCATCCCAATTGCAACAGAATTAGGCACATTGTATAGGACCTTTAACTAGACCTGGCAAATAAGTTGGATTGACTGGTTTTAGGTTTAACCCGAGTGGATGATCAAGTTGGATTAGAATAAGTTGTTCTAAACAAGTTGTAAAACCTATGACTTTTACCTAGTCTTTAAAGGGTTGGATCAACCCAATACAACCGATATTTTTTTTTTTTAAAATACAAACATTAATAATAAAAAATAAAATGAAATTTGATAATATTGTATTTGTCTTATTTTCAATACAAATAAGTAAATAAGTAAATAAATAAAAACAATATCAAGAAGTTTGCAAAACGAGAATTACCTACTCACTGGGATAGAAAGCAACGGAAAAATTTCAACAATCAAGTTAGTAAAGGAAGTTAAAGATAGAATGATAGAACTTTAACAAGAAATATGTAGGGTTAGACCTACTTTCGATTTGACATTCATGGCTTGACTCTTGGGCATGCTTCTCTTGCACTCGTAAAATTTCATTTGTCGAGAGATGAGTTATTGAGAAATTAAGAATTCTTAATTTTTTAAAGAATGTTGTCTGGATTTTGCTTAGCTTTTTGGGGGAAAATTTTTGTGGGATGACTATTTTATTCAAAGCTCCATTTAGCTATTATAAATTTGTTGTGTTTATTTATATTACTAAAAAATAGTTATGTATTTGTTAAATTACTTATAATATCACAGATTCTATCATCAGTCGAATATTGACGATAATTAGATCACAAAATAAAAATATATTCCATTATCGATTATTTGACTAGTTAGGTTTTTAAAACTATGATGCATGGAAAGCCAACTGTGTTGTGGAAATTGAATAATTCAGTGTGAGATTTTGAAATTGTGGAAAAATATTAACATTTTGCCTTTTGTATTTAATTTTTTTTTTCTCAAAGAATCTAGCTTTTAACTTTTAACTTTTTCAAAATAAATTAGTTTTTAGGTTTTTTGAAACAAGTTTAAGTTTAAGATAAGAATTACCAAAACTTTTACATTTTAATAAACATTATGCAAAAAATTTACTGAAACAGACAGATTATCCCTGTTAATAAGGTTAACTGAAAACTATTACATTATGATTTATGACAATTATAGGAGCTCTAAGGGTTACCAGAATAATCAAGTGTTATTTTATTTTTATTTATTTCTTAGAAACCGTACAAAATTTCATTACTACTACATTATCACTAGGAGAAAATCACATATAACTTAAAACTAAGAGAGTCACTAAAAGTTTTGTAATTTAGAATAAAAACCAGCTTAGAAAAAGTTGAAAGTAATACAGTAAATAAAAATAAAAACTAACTGAAATAGTATAGTGAGATCCATGATAATACTAAAAAGTACAATAAAACTTATAAATAATATAAAAAATAAACTAAATAATAACAAAAATAAGTTGACTTTAACCTCTGCTATCAAACGTAATCTTAATCAACACCACTTTGTACAAAAAAAAAAAATGTTTAGGTCTGAGGGGAAATGAATCAGCAGAGAGCCGTTAAACTGTTATAACAGTAACATTTCTCACGTTGGAGAGGGCGCTAGTTGAACTTTCTTCGTGTGAGAGAGACTGAGAGTTAACATCAAAAACAGTCATTGCTGTCTGCTATCCACGTGTCTGCAGACTCCATTAATATTTGCCATCACATCTCTAAATTTCTTTCTTCTCGGTTCACTCCCTACAAAGCAAAGATGTCTCAACTCTCAAGCACAGCAGGTTAACACTGCTAGGCTCTTCTTATTTAGACATATTCATTCTTACCCAATTTGTTTCAAAATGGCATATATATACATATAGATGATGATGATGATGATAACATGGCTATAAAATGAAGTCAACCTTGTTGCAAAAAATACCCAAGAAAGCAACGGTTTGCGTGGATTTGGCTGGTTAAAACTGAAAGTTTGGCAAATTCCCAGGATCAAAAGAGCTCATAGATTTGGCAAACACTAATTAATGCCCACCCTCTGGAGCGGTATTTGCTTTTTGGTGCCAGGACTCATGAGCCATCAGCTTTGCCTTTGGTCTATACTGTTTAGGGGATCCACCATATCCAATTGATTGCCTTGGCTATCGTGCATAACGAGAATGTCCATCGGGTATAAATTCTGTACACTCTTACTTCCATTGGACAATAAGAAAAGACCTAAACTTTTTTTTTTTTGGTTGATGAACAGAAAAGACCTAAACAAACCAGCTCCATGTATATAAATTATGAAGATAATAAAGGAATCAGAATCTTATCCTCCAAGTTCCTCTGGACCTTATAACACTGGGATTTCGATGGGTCTCGATCAAATAAAACCACTGCGCAGAAGAGTGAGAATATGTTCTTTACGGACCAAGTCATTATACATAGAAAGTGCCATCTTTAGTTCTTGTCGTCTCCTTCACGCATCTGCATCCACAATTTTCATTCTATTCTATTTTACAATTTAAAAAAAGTTATTTGATCATTTACATCTACTATTTACAATTGCTAATGAAAATGCTCTTAGATCTTTGCCATCCATAAACCTTCTTTTTTAAGTGAAAAATCCAGTCGATACATTT
Organism: Quercus ilex subsp. ballota; assembly: GCA_032727855.1. Classification (NCBI taxonomy): domain Eukaryota; kingdom Viridiplantae; phylum Streptophyta; class Magnoliopsida; order Fagales; family Fagaceae; genus Quercus; species Quercus ilex. The sequence goes on along the minus strand of CM064913.1, from coordinate 53,836,010 downwards.
TTTTGCTAATTAACTGCAGTTAGTTATGCAAGCTATATATATATGCATCCGAAAAAAATTTAGAACTTTCTATTTGCATGATTTTGATTCTTTTTAATGAATTCCTTGTTCATTATCACATATAATTTTTCTATTATATTTTTCATATTTTAGCAATAAATTTATCTAAAGCTCCTATTTGAGATTCAATTAATTTTGGTTTCTTCTTTACTTAAAGTTTTTCATATGATACAAATAAAATAAATTTTAAAGTTTAAGGTAACAGAATCTAATTTATCAAAGGTTACTATTGCAACTTCATTTAATGATAAATCACTTAACAAACTCAACTTGCCCAAATCAAAGATGTATTCAACACATAACTCAATGTATTAGTAATAATCGAACAAATATTAATTTCATATAAAGAAACAAACATCATAGTTTAGCCGTACAATTAAATAACAAGATATTAAAATTTTTTATTTTATTTTTTAAAGAGAGATGCTACATCCATAATATTTTCACAACAAATCATAAGTGATTAGTTATTATTGGTTCAAATTTGAATCAAACACTAAAATTACTTTTTTGCCTCAATAATAACATCCAGTAACAACCTGCTACTTAAAAATTGTTATAAAAATGTTGTGAAAATATTGTGTATATATCATTTCGCTTTTTTAAAAACGAGTTTTAATTTACTTTGAGCGAGGCAATGTCAAATGAAAGAAAACTGAAATTAATTTTCAATTTTAATTTAAGTTAAGGAGAGAGATAGTTTTGTGTACAAGATATAAATTAACTTTGCATGGAAGATTAACTTTTTTTTTTTTTTTTTTTTGAGAATGAAGATTAAGTAGTTAATATTGACAATTTATCATGTAAAATACTGAATTACAAAAATTACAGCCTCAAATTGTTATAAAAATTGAAAATCAATGATGATTCAATACACTCACTCTTTTTAGAATATAATCAAGAATTTTAATTGGACTCAATTTCTATTGGTCCATAATTTTGGGTAAGGGTGAGTGAGAGAGACCACATTACTCATATATTCTTCTTTTTTTTATCCCAATGAAATAATTCTAGACTGAAGTGACCTTCTCTACTTGGGCTTTATCATAGTAGCCTCTAATTGTTTTTAAGCTAAGATTTTATTTATGATGAAATATAATGAGCACCAACACATCACTAATGAGAGAATGGTGAGTTGAACCTATATTCATTCATATAGTCTTATTAGCCCAAGGCTCTTTTCACTAATTTTGTATATCCTATACCCGGCATATATGTCAGGTACCTCACAAAGAGGTGGGCCCCACAATGTGTGGGTCTCATCTCTTTGTGAGGTACCTGATATATATGCTGGATAAGATATACCACCTCCTTTTCACTAGGCCACCAAACAAGTAGGTGTCCTAATTGGTTATTGTCAAAAGTTATAACTTGCGATTTTTAATAAAATTAGTAAAGTTAGGTTTTTTTTTATAAAAAAAAAAATACAACAAAAATTCAAAACGTCTAAGACTACACCCAAACTCATATATAATTTCACAACTTACTTTTTTTTTAGAGTAAATTTCACAACCTACTTAGGTGTGATTTTGTGATTGAATTTCACACAGGATCCTTATAATAATTTAAATTAAAAAAAAAAATAGGTGCACCAATCAAAATGTCACATCCAAAACTTTGTGAATTTGGGCAAGACTCGCGTCCCTAAACTTTCTGATTGTCTTTTTGGTTAGTACAAGAAAATTTCTAAAGGGCAGTGAGTGGGGGTTACAGCCAACGTGGTTTGTAGTAGGAGAGAGGTGAAAACAGTGACCGAGTAAACAAGGGTGGTGGGACCTGAGGAAAAAGAACAGGTTCGGTTTGGCAGAAAGTACTGAAAAAGATGTGAAAGAGTTTCGATCAGAGTAATACAGTGTCGACAGCTGTCGTGACTTCAGGACAAGACTCTGTGAACTCTGATCAACCTCTCTCTAGTGGAACCCCTCAATCTTTCCACTCTTGACCAACTTCGCATGCTTTAGATGGTTGGAATTTGCCAGTGCTTGGTTAGTTGGGCTACTCATAAGAGATTTCCTTTTTAAAAAAATAAAAAATTTCGAAAAAATATTCATGAATTCCGACTTAAACAAGAAAATCCAATAACATAACTTATTTCAAAATAACTTTTTTTTATACTTAGATAGAAGGGTAAATTGTCATGAATGTCTTTGAAATTTGAATTTACACCCTAAAATTTGGTTCAGTTAGTAAAATACTAAAACCTTACCTTTGGCTATTAAACGACATGAGAGAGAGAGAGAGTTCTTTAGACACCATTGCCCACACCCATGGTTGGTGGATCAGGTGGCTTTTCTAGAGCCTGTTGGCTTCACCGTAGGCTTTTCAGAATCTTAAAAGGATAAAAAATTTAATTTGTATAAATTTAATTTTATAACCCTATTACATAATATAATAAATATTTTTTTAATCATTAAATAATAAAAAATATTTTCCATTATATTAAACACACACTCATATTTATTATATATGCTTTGCGCATGCAATGAAGTTTTTTTTTTTTTTGATCTAGTGTCATAATTTCTTTTTTTAAAAAAATTGAATAAAAATTTAAGGGTATTTTTGAACTATATAAAAACTCAATCAAAAAAAGAAGAATCTTTATATATATATTTGAGATGAAAACCACCATTTAATTAAAAACAAAAACAAAACCAAAATCCATGGATTTAAAAACCACGTTTATAAAAAAAAAAAAACGCGTTGACCGGAAAAGAACAAAAACACCAAAATAAAACAAACTGAAAAAACAACTTATATGTCTACCACCATTTATTTTTAAATATAGACTTAGAATTAGAACTAGAGTGTCGAACAACACTTATGTGGGTCCTATTTTTTTGTTCTCGGATTTTAATTCAAATTTTCAAAATTCTTAAGAGATAATTCAGGGTTTTCAGCTTAATTGGGCTCTCTATTTATTACGTCCTTTAATTGATAAATTTATTTTTAAAATTATCAAGATAATTGCATTGTCCAACAAGATAAAATAACTATTTTAAATAGTTAAATAAAATAGGTAATCCTCCTGAAATTATCAAGTACTTATATGTCTACCACAATTAAAAATTCAAGTAAATTGTAAAGTATACCTCTAAGGATTGGCAATGTTTGAATTTTACACCTTAAAATTTGAAAAATTAGATTTTACACTCTGAAATTTGGCACCATTAGCAAAACCAACCCCTTCGTTAGTGGATTCATCTACGTGGTTGTTAAGTGACACGCAGCGTTTGATGTATAATGAAGGGGTTGCTTTTGCTAATAGAGGCAAACTTCAAGGTATAAAATCTAATTTTTCAAACTTTAGGGTATAAAATTTAATTAATCTTAAACTTTAAGGGTGTAATTTGCAATTTACTAAAAATTCATTCCAATAGGAATTATTCTTTCAATTATTTTTTAGACTAAATTGCATTTACACACTTAAAATTCAGGGTAATTTTATTTTTTCTCTCTAAAATTTCAAATTTTGGATTCATAACCTTAATGTTACATATCATTTTTCTCTAAATCATTTATCTAAGTCCTTTTGTTCGTGTCCATCAATGAGGTAGCCATTAAGTACCACCTTAGCTCAAAATAATATAATTTTAATGAGTTAAAACGAACATCGTGTTGTCCATGCCAAAAAAGTATTTAATATATAATATTTTTTAAATTTCTGTCTTTTTGCTAGTATTTTTTTTTCTTTTCCATTTTTTCCATTTTTTTTCTTCTATTTTTTCTCTGATATGACTACCTTTTTCATTTTTCTAAAAAATAAAAAGAAAAAGAGACATTTTCTCATTTTTTTTTAAAAATCAAAATTTTCTTAAGAAAGAAACTCAAAAAAGTACAAATTTTAAAACAAACAAAAGTAAAAATCAACCTCATTATATCTGATTCATTATTGGAGAAGAACTTCGTGATGAACCTAGGCTCCAAAAAGTTGAAAAACCATTTCAACACAAACGGAAAATTCTTATGTAATCCTAGAGTATGGAGAAATAGTACTTCCTCCTTTTGCATTCATGGTAGACCTCACCATTAATTTAATGAGTATACCGCACCATAAACGTGAAAAGAGGGAGTATCATTTTACATACTGCACGAGTACCTAAGTATTACTCCACACAAACACTTGTGACCTGTCCTATGCACTCTATTCTTAGTAATAACCAAACACAATGGTGAGAGAGAAACAAAAAAACTCCACCAATTGGAAGCAGGGGAGGAGGTCTAGGGATTCGGGTCCAAATCCTTCCATATCTTTTCCTTTTCGATTTGTCAACTTTCGTTTTAGTTGTGATATAATTTCCTCTGAATTTTTACTTCTTTTTATGATTTTCTTGATCCTCAAGCTCAAAAATTTAATTCAAAATATATCAAATTAATTAACCAATTTTTACCCTTTTTGTTAGTAATCAATAAATGCTTTGTTTCCGAATTGAATTAGGTGCATGCTGTTGGAAATATTTTAATAAATAAACAAGTTTTGATTCAACAAATAATATACTAAATAATTTGCAAGAACAACAACAATATATATATATATATATATGTGTGCGTGTGTGTGTGTAAATATAGGAACAAATTCACAATGTTATAGAATAAAGTTGCAAAAACATTGTCCTTAAAGGTTGATTCGTGCCACTTGGAGTAAAACTAAAAGGGATTGGTTCTCTTGGCCTAACAACCCCCTAGAATTATACTATAGTGTCAACCTTCATGATGAATGCACTTCCACTCACGAACATCATGAAGGTTGAAGAACAACTCTCTATTGCCTTTCCTTTAAACAAAAATATAATTGTAGAAAAATATATGTGGGAGAGAAATATGATAGAATTGTGTATATCTAAATATAGAGTAGTAAATTTTTTTTTTTTTTTTTAAATGAAAGAGTGTGATGATGGGTATTATAGGCTATTCATGAAAATAATAATCTATAGTTTTTAGTTACTAATAACTTATAAAAGTCCAACAACTATATTATCTATTATTTCTCAACATCTATTATTCTTATAATTGCCCAACAGTTATTTTACTCATAAATTCCTAACTACTAGAAAATAAACAATAATAAAAGTGTTTGAAACATACAACTACACCAACAATTCCTCACATGTTACAAACACAAAATAGGAAAGGCAAGCAACTAAAGAAATCATGCATCAATATGGCACCAAAAGTTTTTAACCATACTTAGGATAAGTAAGTAGGAACTATAAGACAAAGATGGAGTTAAAACTCTCTTAACCAAGTTATTAGTAAACCAAACTTACCACTCATGTAACTTTCTTTCCCAAGATTGTTCTCAAGCGGGTTGGCGCCTTATCCAAACCATACGCCACTGGGTTTCGTGAGAGTTTTAGAGACCTACTCAAAAAGTCTAATAGGAAGCGGCACAACTTCCACTCACACATAGGTGGCATTAATCAGGAGTGTGTGCAGGACACCCCATCCCAATAGGTAGGGAGTACGGATCCATTAAGAGCCTAAAACGCAACCACCAACAATCTGCAATTTAGTCAGCGACATCCATCAAGAGTGCGAACAGATACACTTAATCCCAACCGATATGGATCCATTAAGAGCCAAAAGCTCAACCTTCAATAATCTGCAACTTAGTCGGTGGCATCCATTAAGAGTATGTGTAGATACACCCCATCTCAATAGGTAGGGATATAGATCCATTAAAGCCTAAATTTCAACTTTCAACAATCTGCATCTTAGTTAGTGGCATCCATAAGGAGTGTGTGCAAATATACCTCGTCCCAATGGGCCGGTAGGGGATATGGATTCATTAAGAGCTTAAGGCTAAACCTCCAATAATTTGCAACTTAGTCAGTGACATCCATCAGGAGTGCGTGCAGATACACTTCATCCCAACAGGAAGGGATATGGATCCATTAAGATCCTAAACTCATCCTCACCAAATTCTGCAACTTAACACTATCTTACACCATTGGGATGGACTTATCGCTAATCTCCTTTGCGAGATAGCCTAAGCTCATCCTCACCTAATACTTAGGCCCTCAAAGTTTCAACTAACAGCCGATTGTGTCGAGTCCTTTCTTCATCTAGTTGCCAGATCTGCAAGTTAAGCCACCAATTGTAAGCAATCAAGTCTCCTTGGATTTGTGGTATTACTCCAATGATTCCTAACACTAGAAAAATCTTAACACTAAAGTATAGTGAAGTTAGTAATGAGATAATCTCCTCTCATTGATATGAAAATGGTGAGAGGGAAAGAGAAGAGAGAAAGACTATGTGTATGTCTCTACGAATGGGTATGGCTCTCTCTCTCTCTCTCTCTCTCTCTCTCTCTCTCAAATACGCAATATTGTTCTCTAATTCTCCCTCGCGTATTTCATGAGTAAGAACAAGTTATATGGATTTAGGTTGGGTTGGCAAAGTAGAAAAATAAACTGTCTTAAAGCATAAGCATTGATGGAGCTAAAATTTTTAGGTTTTAGCATTTCAAAAACTCATTTTATCTATTTTAACACACCACTATATAACACACCCAATATCAATGGTTCTATTTTTATTAGCACTTCATTTAAATATTATTTATTTATCCTTTTTTGTTCTTTTTTATTTTTCGTCTCTCTCTCTCTCTCTCTCTCTCTCTCACCCAAGCTCTTCGGTTCTCTCTTCCTCCATCTCCCTTGCCCAGCTCTGACCATTTTTATTCCTCAACTTGCAGCCGACCCAAGCCAAAGCCCTAAGCCTTCATTGCTGGCGTTTATGTTTGTGTTTCGGACGTGGGTTCCGACCTCTCTCTACATTTCGGGCTATGTTTCAACTTCTCTTTGTGTTTTGGCCTCTCTCTACACGTTGTAAATATGAGGTGCACCGTGCACTGCTATTCACAATCCAGCTCCACATTTTTGTCTATTCAAAATCAGCGCACTGCTTATTCTGAGATCATTTTCTTTTTTCAGATCTACTTTCTCTTTAGTTGTGTGGTGTTTTATGTTCTGTGTGGTGGTTTTGGTTGTGGCTGTAGTTGTTGTTTATTGTAATGTATATATTATTTTATTGTGTTGTTTATATTATTTTAATATGTTGAATGCTAAAATAAAATCATTGATGTTAAATATTTTGAGCACTAGCAATAGTGGTGCTAAATAGCTATTTTTAACACCACTAAATATCAAAATGTACCCTGCAATAGTGGAGTCAAAACTATATTTTTTTGGCTCCATAGCTACAATGCACAGCTACTTTTGGTTATGCACTGTAGCTGAAAGGTTAAAAAATATATATATTTATTTTGCGTTCACACGGCTTTTGTCTCTCTCCTCACTACTTCTTTGTGTTTCTCCCAATGTCCACTATGCGTTCACACTACTTTTGGTTGTGATTATTTTTTGGTGATTGAATGAAATATTATTTTATTGTAGTGTTTATATTATTTTATTGTGTTAAAAACTAAAATAAAACTACTGTTGTTAGATGTAAGAAGGTAAAATAAATAAAGTGATTTTTTATGGTGATAAAAAATTAAAAATTTAGCTCTTTGTAAGGTGATAAAATAGAAGGAATAGTTTTTTGTGACGTTGAAAGCTAAAATTTTTGTCGCCATTATTTTTGCCACAGGCAACGTGGATGCCCTTTATCTTCAGTATTTCGCGGGAATGAAATTGCGAGCAAGTTTCACACCAATAATGTTGGAGGCTTTACATGTCACGTGTCATTTCGCATGAATGAAGTCCTTTTCCCGGCAGTAACTCCAGCTCAAATACTTGTACTTAATTACAAATAATCACACAAAATATAATAAATTAAACAAAATTACAAGTAAATTAACACAGAATTAAGCCAACACAAAATAAGTTAATGACAATATTGAAGGAAATAAAATCAGATTAGTTTTAAAAAGAGATTGAAATTTATGCTCGTGACTTTCCTCCAATCTTCTTGTTGTCCTGTCCCGCTTAAAAAGAGAAAGGTTTCCAAATAAAGAGACCTTATCCCATAAAAACAAGGCAGAGCAGATAATAAGAGTGTTGACTATTGACGCTACCTGCTACCCTCAAAAAGCACACAGAGCAGAATAGAGGGTGAAAGCTATGGCTCAAAGGAAAATGATTACAGGTAGAATGGCGTGAGACGTGGCTTATCCAAGGAAAGCAAGTACTGAGGGGTAGTGTCTTAGAGAAAACCGCGAGCAACGACTTATCCCATGAATAATAATGGTTCTCACAGACTGATAGTACTTTGTTTCTTGTATTTTTGTATTCTATTTTTGTATGGGCAAAATATAAAGGGAAGAAGTTCTAAAGAAATTGGTTTGGACTTTGGAGATTATTTTCAAAAAAATTTATGAAAAAAGAAAAAAAATGTATAACTTTTTATATTTTTTATAAAAATTGTGTTAAATTTTTTAAAAATAATTTATTAACATTTGCATTATGAACACCCGTTTATATGACGAGACAGTAAGAGAGAATATGAGCTGCACGATGCCACAAACTTACCCAAAGATGTATTCTTTTGTGACAGCATACCCTTCCCTAATTCAAAGCAGAAGATTGTACTCTCTGCTTCTCTTAATGTCTTGTTATCAAATATAACTACTAAACGTATTATTATATCAATTTCTTTAAATCAGTCAAATCATAAGTTCTTTCTTCTAAAATGATCTCTTTCCATTCACAGATTTGAGGATGGAGATTTCAATGTGTCGACAAGTGCACCAATGACATTTCACTTCAAACTGTAAACACTAATACTAAGTACTAACAAAAAACTTGTACGAACATCCACCCCAAACCACCTAGGTGGCAATATAACTGCATCGCTGCAAGTGGTTTGCACTTTGGACAATATATCAAAACTTAAAAGCTTCGTGATAACGGGCACATGTTAATAAATTATAATAAAAAATTATTTTATTATTCTCTTAATAAAATGTTTTTAATAATAGAATTAGTTAATATTTCTCAAACTTAAATTATAAGTTAATGAAGCAACGAACAGAGTCAGTGGGATTGGTTTAGTTTGTAAGGTTTGAATGTTTTGCCCAAAAGGCTTAGGTTCGAGTCCCATGTTTTATTATTGATTTTAGAACTATATTATTGTAACATATTTTAATCCAAAAAGGTCTTATATATACTTAATTATAATTTTATAAAAATAAGTGGAGGATTGTTGGACTATTTTTATAAAATATATTTTAATTTTGATTTTTTTGAGGGGCTTAATTTTGATTTAACAGTCATAATTTAAATTATTGATGGAATATAAAGTTCATCAATTTTAATATTTGTACCTATTATCTTCTTATTAAAGTCAAAATGGTCATTTGACAGCTTTTCTCTTTAGTGTCCGGTGTCCCATTAGTTTGCTCAATTCAGTGAGCATAAAAATGCTCAAACAGTTTGTAATTTATGGTGCATTTGGATACAACTTATTTGTTGAAAATTAAAAACTTAAAACAATAAAAAAATAATTTTCGGTTACTGTTCATAAATAAAAATGTTGTTCATTTGCCTATTTGCATTATTCGTGTCCCATGAACAATGCAAAAGGCACTGGTCTAAAAAAAAGAAAAAAAAAAAAAAAAGAGGCAAAATGTAAAATGTTGAAATGCATTAGCTATCCAAACGCTCACTTAATGGCTATCCAAACCTTCAGTAATAGCCGTGCGTTACCATCATTTTTATTGTCAAACCTCAAACGTTTGATTACATAATGTTCCTTTGGTATAAAAGCCACTCACCCTATGGCCTATATAAACATGATTGGGTGAAGGATAAAAAGAAGAATATTGGAGGTAGCCTTCACTCTCTAAATAGCCAATCCTAAAACTTATTCCCCAACCATTTTCTTAAATATATAAACTTTCTGTACACTTTATTTTGGGATCATGAAAGTATTGTTTGAGAGTTATTTTTATCTAACAAGTGGTGTAGACTTGTTAGGATATACAATTTGGTGACTAGTCTTGTTGTATTCTGAGGTGGCATGCAGGGGCGTAGTCAGGAATAAATACTTGGGGGGGCCGGGTTGTAACAGAGATATACTAAATATAATTCTTAAGTTTATTGGATACAAAATTATCAACTTTCATATATCATCATATACTTGAACATGTTGGGAATTCAACCGAAATTCCAAACCTGTGAGAAACAAAAAAATAGAGAAAACAAAACACCAAAAGAAAAACAATCACATGCACAAGATAGTATTTACGTGGTTCGGCAATTTGCCTACGTCCACAGAGTTGCAGGGATTTCACTATTATCAAAGAAAATTACAATGTGCGGCTACAGTATTTTTCTTTCTCAAAAACAACAACAAGACAAAACCCTAATCACAAAAAAAAAACGGCTTTTATATCCTACGCACAGGATTTACAATGGGCTACAAAACGGGCCAAAATTTTTTTGTCTGCCCAAGCCTCCGCTCTATGGACTAAGCCTCAGTAAATCTCCCATTAAAAATCATGCAACATTATTCGGGTCAGGTTGAGTCATCAACCGGATCAAATCATGCCTGACGACGATTTTTCATGGAATAAAATTCATTCATTATCATCTCTATAGTGAAATTCCCTGCAATTTCCTTCTCTATATAAACTATCATATTCTCTACACATGTGTCTTGTGCTCAAGCTTATAAGGCACATGTGGGAGGCGTCTCTCCCCGATGTGGGATTGAGTAAAACCGTGAGGATGTTGCAAATAAGCATGCTCAAAGCGGACAATACCTACTAATTGGGGGCTGAGACTATGAAACCCTCCCACATAAGGTATAAATGAAACTTATAAAAAAAAATTGAGGTTTAAATGAAATTTTAAGGTTTAGATTAAATATAACCAAAATTATAAGTTTTAGAAAATAATTTATCCAAAAAAAGAAAAAGAAAAAGGTAAAATAAATTAATCTAAACCTTAAACTTTCATTTAAACGTCAATTTTTTTTTATAAGTTTGATTTATAATTTATCCAAAAAAAAAAAAGAAAAAAGAAAAAGGTAAAATAAATTAATAATTAAATATTTCAAAAAAAAAAATGCAATTCCAGAGAAGTATAAATTATGATATTTGTTAATCCTTTTATGTTCCATAATTTGTTTATTCTATCTAAATAATATGAATCCACCTTAACTTCTATTGAGTTACATGCCATTTTAAACTTTTCTTAGTTTTTCATTATTTTGAAAAAGTACATGTATATTTATCAATAAAGATAAACTAATAAAAGTAAATATGAATTATACTTTCATAACTTTTAATTTGATACCAACATAGGACCATAATTAAATAATCAAATAATTATAAATTGTATATAAAAAAGAAGCATTAGTGATGATAAGTTTCATCTTGAGCCAAAAATAAATAATTATACAATCAACTAAGAGTAATGCTAGAGATACAAACTTTTTAATAAAAAAATTTACAAACTGTTGATGTGATGAGTGGTTATTTGTAAATTAAAAAATGATGTTAATGGTGGATCTAGATAAAAACCAATAAGAATTTGATCACATCAATTGTTTGTAAATTGTTATAAAATAATTTGTAACTGTAGCATTACTCATCAACTAATAATTAACTAGCAGATTTTAGACACAAGTAACTAAATGACAAAGTTAACTTATTGTATATAGAAACAATAATAACATAAAAGAAACAAATTCAATTACTAAAAATTAACAGAACAAGTTAATGTAAATAATAATGATTCACTCCCTTTTCCTTCCATCTTTTCCATCTTCTTTCCTTTTCACCCCAGCCAAGCACAACACAAAACAAGAAGATACAAAAATATTACTACAAGAAAGTTCCTTAAGAAAAAAAAATATACAATGATAAAAACGAAAATAAGAGATATTTTAAAGAGGAAAAAAAATCAATATTTTGTATTATAGTGTTAACATAATTAAAATTTTCTTTCCCTGATAAATAGACCTAAATAAAGGTTGTGCTAGTAGTGACAGCTCTAGGAATAATTTCTAGTATTGTTATTAAAAAACTTAAATTATACAAAATTTAATAAAAATGGAACTTAGAATATATTGGCATCACAAAAAAAAAAACCTAATATGTGAAGTCTTAGAATTCCTTGTACTAACAAAATTAAAAGACAAAAATGGATTGATCAGAGATAAAGTGAGATATGAAAATAGTGAAATAAGAGTAATAAAATGAGAGAAAGAGAGAGAGAGAGAGAGCAGCAGCAGCAGCAGCAATAGCAGCATATAGTACATGTTATGACTACGGCAAGAGAGTAGAGTTGTTAACGCCACTAAGGAGAACTCATGACCACATTATCTCTCTTGGTGTCATTTTTTTGGAAAAATGAAATTATGAATTATTTTTATGTAATCATTTGAATGAGTTGTTAATCTAAATTATTAGGGGTTTTATTTTTGTTTTTGAATGAGCTTTTTGTTGTCTATTTTGTTTATTTGTTGTTGTTTGGGCTAGGGGTGTCCAGCCAGACCCGGACCCCATCCAACCGACCAGACCCGACCGGAACCGACCCACCCGCGACCGATCCGTGAGCTCCGGTGGTCGGCGACGGGTTGCAAAGCCCAGAAACCGAGTCTGGTGGGTCGGATGGCGGGTTCTCTCCTTTAAAACCCGCTTCAACTGACCCGACCGGAGCCTTACCAAAATCCGGCGAAATACGAATTTGCTGGCGATTTTTTGGTCAGAATACCTTAAATTTTTATGAGATTTGGGTCGGATTTCAGATGATATCATCGAATCTAGTGAGATCTCAGCCAGATTTGGTGGAAATCTCACCGGATCTAGCGAGATCTCACCAGATCCGCTGAGATCTCCGCTAGATCTAGCGCATTTTGGCCTGAAATCAACTATTTTGGCCGGATTTTCCACCGTGAACGGTTTCGACCTAACTGACTGTGTTTCCGGCGCAAAACCGACCGCTCCGATCCGACTCCCTCGCCGGTCGGCGGCGGGTCAGAACATTCTCCACCCGAGTCTGGCGGGTCGGTCTCGGGTTGGGCACAAACCCGACCCGGACCGACCCGTGGACACCCCTAGTTTGGGCTATTATTTGAGCCAATTTTTATTCTCATTATTTGGGCTTTTAAACTTTTATTTAAGAGGTTAAGGATTATGTTTGGTAAGCCATGGTTATTTTTGTGATTAATGCTAGGGATTGAACAAAATAACACAATAATTTACAGCATTCCCAAATTAGTGTATCAAAAAATTTATATTAAATTATCAAAAGAAAACAAAATTAAAATGAAAGATTAGGTGGGTCCATGTGTGAATTGGCATGTTAATTTGACAATGTTGTAAAATTGTTACAACATTTTGTTGTATTCTTAGCACTATTCTTATTTTGGTTGAACTCAAATTCTTGAAATTTTCAAGTTGGGATGTTCAATATTTGTTTTTAAGTTAGAAAAAATAGATATAACTATGTATATCATTTAAATTTTTTTAACTTCTATGTACGTAGAGTCGTCTCTGGTGCTTTGGGTTGTATAGGTTGCTCATAATCCCATAAAATTGGAAGATTGCAATAGGTTGATGGATCTTGGTCCGTTGGACCATACACACGATCCTCTTAACGAATGAAAGTAAACCATTATGAGATTGTTTAAGACAGTAGGTGCCTGATCACTGGGATGCAGTAATTGCTTGGGAAAAAAAATCTTAAAGGCAGAAGAATACAAACTAGAGTAGGGAAAATGGCCATAACAGCTTCTGTGTATCATATCAAGAGGCTGAGAAACAATTATAAATTATCAACTACAACAAAAAAATTTTTTTGATTGAAGAACAAATGGTTAAAAGAATTTTGAAGGAGATAAAAGAGAGAATTGAGACCTTTGTGCCTAGAAGGATCACAGCAGCTAGCTGACAGATATAAATATGTGTAATAGTTTAGGTTTAAAGGTAGAGTGAACTCGGGAGTAGCTACTTGATTGTAGTATGGTTATGCATGGTTCGCTGCTAGTTGAGTTGGTTCTTCAAGCGCAACTGTTGTAAAGATGTGAAGTATTTTGCAACTAGGAAGTGGGACTGGTGAGTTGATTCTGTCTTGCTCGCTATCAGCATAGTTTTGCAGCTTCCGTGTTGTTGGTCTGATGTTCTCGTTTGTGTGCCTTATTAGTGTGTAGTAGAATTGCTATTAGAGTTTGTATGTAGATCTCCAAGTTTTTTTGGTGTAATTTGCTAGTTAGGGAGAGGTGGGTTTGTCTATGACTCTATAGTTTGTTGACAAAGTGGCGTTTGCAGTTGTTTGTGAAAGCCAAGAGGAAGAAGATGGTAATGCAAAATGTAAAACGATGTCGTTAGAGTCTTACTATTCTAAAAGAGAAGTAAAAAAAATGTCACATTGATATGTTTTTAGTACTATATATGCACCGTTTCACTAAATCTCCAGATGTCGTCGTATTGCAGTAAAGATTTCTATCTCACTTAAATGTCAGTGTTTCAGCTCTCCAGGTCTTAAGATTATCTACATTCTGCAGTGAGGGATTACACGTGTAATAGTTTAATTAGTCTTGATGAAAGCTTGTTAAATTGTTGCAAAAACTTTATCTCTCTCTCTCGATCTCTCTGTGTAAACCATATATAGAGACAGAGCTATGATGTAATTAGATTAGCATTTTTTGCAATAACAGAATTCCTTTTAGTTTGGGAAATTCTTTCAGGTAGTTGCTAGTTTTGGTGTTTTAGACTATGTTGTAGATTATGTTTTTGCTTATTATTATTAATAAATTCTTATTCAACAAAATTTTTTTTGAAGCATTTGACTTTTTATTTTGTTTTTTTTAGTATATGGAAAGAGAACTTGAAGTTGTTTTAAATCTCATAATTCATCAATATGGGTTGATATGTGGTGCTTATTGGACTGATTGGTGATACTATTTTGGGCTAATATGTGGAGGGGGACTAAGTTTTATTTTCCTAGGCCCAATAAAGTTGCTACAAATGTATATATTTGATGAAAAGCTACTACAAATATTACTATAGAAGACTTACAAATTGATGTGATATTAAATATGATTAATGGATTTAAAAAACATAATAAATGAATGTTAGAATTACTTTAATGTAAAGGGCATAACACATCCTTTTGTAAGGCTTATGTAAGGCATACATTAATCATTCATTTTGTTTAAACCGATTTGAATTCGAGAATTTTTTACTTGGGGTAAAAACATGTTAACCCATATCAACTTGTTTTTTAAAACTTTTTTAAATATATATATACATATACCAAATCAATACAAATGCTAAACTATGTAAAGGAAATATGACATCAACCATCCAAAGATAATGATTATATAACAACCATAAGAAAGTTTTCTTTCTAGTTTTACCATGGGGCAACAAGATTAAAAGAAATTGAGCTTACAATATAAATTTTGAGGGCACTGAGTAGCTTAAATTAAAAATCTCAACATCCGTGTGATAAAAGACTCAGAATATTGATCTAAATCCCAAATTTCTCAATAATATTCCTAAGATCCTTGCCATTATTAGATTCACTGTTGCAACTTGCAAGTGAACTAATGTCTCTTTCACTGTCTCCGAGTGAAACAAAGTTTGCATATGAGAGAATGAGAGTCAAAGGAATGTGCCATTTTTGACCAAGAATGCCACAAAAATGATAAGCACTTACTATTCTATTTCTTTTCTATTTTTTTAATTATAGATTTTTTTTAGTGTAAGAATTTATTATGGCAAATCACCTAACTAAGAATTTATTATGGCAAATCACCTAACTTTTATATTGATGATATCATTAATTAGAGAACTCTGGATTCTGTAAACTTAAGATCTATGTAATATTTAACTTAGTATTTTTTGTTCATCTATTTATTTATTTTATTTATTTTTTTCATGTGAAAATATAGAAGTTGACCTGTAACTTGATCAACCCAACCTGCTTCCAACTAGTTTAAGATGATTCGTTTTTACCCTAACTCAACAGACTTGTTTGTCATGTCTAACCTTTTCTAATGTTGTCACACAAACTTTTGAGAGCTCACATTTTTTCATGGCATTTTAATTTAGTTTAATCTAAAGTGCATGCGTGTGAAATTCCTTTTTAAGTCATTTTTTTCCATAAATTAAAATCAATTTTTAGTTAAAAAATAAATCACTAAACCAAGAGTCTTATAATTCAAATAATTGACACATTATTTACCTTCAAAAGAAAATATCCCCGTTCAAATCGCCATAATTATTGAGTATTCAAATGAAAAAACTATACTAAAAAAAAAGAAAAAGAGGGAAGGTACACGGAAATAGTAACTAGTACACCAATATTTACTGTAGGGTCAATTTTTGTAGCCTAAGCCCACGAGATATGGAGTACGAGCCCAATAAACCCAAGACAATGAATTTGTAGAGCGTGGGTGAAAAAACTGGGCCAGATATGAATTAAACAAGAGTTTGTTATAGTATTTTCGAATAATCTAACATACAATCACGTAAAAACAACGGTAGACCTAATGTCCGAAGAGGAATTTTATTGAATGAAAATAGGTTACAAGTTCCAGAGCTACAGTAAAGTCGTTCTTTGTTCCTCTCTCTCTTTTTTTGATCCCCCTTCTATCAGGAGCTCTTCTTCTTTATATAGCCTCTTTCCTAATCATCTCAATCGTCCACTTGTCCTCCATCTGCTTACATACTTGAGTATAGGTCACATCAAGCATCTTCTCTGGCTTTTTGGGAGTGGCGGTAGTTGAGGTTGCACTGTTCAGGGGGTCTTCTTTACATAAATGCGGCCAGAAAAGTTGCTGCAGGGCATTAAATATGGTGGTAGCAGCTTTTCCTTAAGATATTTCTTCATCCTTATCATCCACAGGAATGCCCAGAACTTATCTTTGTCACCCAAATTGCCAGGAAGGGCATTCGGGCCTTCTGTATGTTCATTTGAACAGAACTATTCGTATCCGAGGAGTAAAACCTCCTCGTACAAAGGGTGACCTCTTCGGATTGTACTCTTCCGCCATCTTTGGGTTTGTTGCCCTCAGGTGAACTCTATCTCAACCCGTTACTACTCTTCGGACACAAAATATTCTCAAAAACAGGGCCCCAGACCCAATTAGTAGATCTGGACTTTTACCCCTCACATTTACTGTGAAGGTTGGAGAGGAATTATGTTAATACCACATAATTGAGCAAAATTTTGTGCAACAACTCGCCCATGTGGCGAGTTGCGTTAGGCACAGGTGGGTCACCAGCCACAAGCGCAGGGCATAGTCTCACGCTTGGCACAGAGAAGACGCATATTAGACATGACCATTCACACAAGCAGCGCCATAAAAACACCCTCTCAGATCCTCCCCCCCTCAGTCTCTCTTTCTCAGTTCCCTCTTCCCTGTGTGTGTATGCGTGTTATCTTAAGGAGGTACGCAGTTGGGACTTGGTACAGGTCTATACCATCTCACCTAGCTAGGTAGCGCACTCAAACTCAATGTGGTCATCAATAGGAGTTGAAGAACAAACTTGCTTAAATAACAAAACCCAGAGCCTCAACAGCGTGTCATCATCATCCTCAACCTCAAAATCTCTATCATTATATACGTCTTCATCTTCATCCCCTTCACCATTCTCATCCTCCTCTCTCTACAAAAGTACCCCGAGAAGCACCAAGACCATGGAAGAGGTTTGGAAGGACATCGATCTTGCTTCTCTTCAAGACCATGATGCAATCCACCAACCTCACCCTAGCTCCAACTTTCGCGGTGTGATTCTCCAAGACTTTCTTGCTCGACCTTTTAGCAAAGACCCACCTGCCAGCATGGTCTCCTCCTCCACCAACACTAAAGAGACTGCTCTCTATGCCGCTGCTGAAGGCTCGCTGTTGCCACCTCCTGCCACTGTTTTGAGCTTGAATTCGGGTTGTGAATTTCATTTTCTTGATGACTCTGACCCAGTACTTAGGCCTAGCTCACATTTACAATCACACCCAAGTTCTAATGTTTCTTCTTTCAGTAGCCCATTTGAGGCCCTGGCTTCCTCTTCTGGCTTGCCATCTTCTGCTAAGAAGAGGGTTCCAGAATCTGAAAATTGCTCCGGGGATCGGCGACATAAGCGTATGATCAAGAACAGAGAGTCCGCTGCTCGATCAAGAGCTAGAAAGCAGGAATGTCTCTCTCTTTTTCTCTTTTTTTTTTTTTTTTTTTTTTTTTTTTTGAATGTATAAAATACATTAGTCTGTTTGATTTTGTTTTCTAAAAGCATATATTTTTGTTTGTGCTTTCTGCTTACAGGCCTACACAAACGAGTTGGAACTTGAAGTTGCTCACTTGATGGAAGAGAATGCAAGACTTAAGAAACAGCAAGAACAGGTGAGTTATATATATATATATATATATATGTAGGCACAACCCAAAATGGTCCCCCATAACTTCCTTTTTAAGAGTTGTTTACTACTCCTAGATAGAACTATTCATTTAAGCTGATTGGTTTTATTTGGGTGAATTTTGATGTTAGTGTCTTATTGTTTTTGTATCATTTATTTGTTCCTTTCTTTAAGCAGTTGCGATTGGCTGCAGCCGCTCAACTTCCCAAAAAGCACTCGCTCCACCGAACGTCAACAGCTCCATTTTGAGAATCATCAATGCCTTCCTTTTCACAATTTCCCTCTTATACCTCAGCACGGTCCCTTTTGAGTTAGAGAGAAATAGAAAGAAAGGGTATTTATGGATTTCAATGTTTTTGTAAGCGTACCTCAACTCCATATTTATAGTGGCATGCCTTTAGGAAAGAAGGGATAAATGCGTCTGAAAAGATAGTGTTTCTGTATTCCTAAGATGCAGGAACTTTGTTTTGGTGGGTCTCTGTGCTTGTTTTGTTTGTATCCTTCTCTTGACTTTTTTACCATTTATTTTTATCCTATTTTATATGTTAAAATTTCAAGTATTTCTTAATAAGAGAGAGAGAGAGAGATAGAGAGAGAGAGAGAGAGAGAGAGAGATTATGTGGAGGTGAAGTGGGGTGAAGAGAGGACTAGTCATGTCGCTCCAAGAAGATACACAGTGCAAAAAAGATGTGACGCTTTTGTTTTGTTTCTTCGCGGGCTATATATATTGCTTTCAATATCTTTCCTGCTTCTTATCTTTACCTGTGAGTGTCTCTTCCTAGTACAATCTTTTCTTTCTCGTTATTATTACAGTCACTGATGCCCTATTTTGTTTGGTTTCTGGTGGCTTTTTCTATCCCGTTAATTTCTGTCCCAGTTCATCCATATTCAAAAGTAGCATGTGGTACAATGTAATAGTAGATCCACTTGTTTCAATTAGTAAAGTTTTTTGTTTTTAAGTCTCTACAGAAACTTATATTTGAATAGTCTAAAAAACCCATTAATATCTTAATCAGACGACAAAGATAGGATAAAAAGAAGAAGAAATGTACATTTGCTAAGAGCCTTAGTTCTTTGTGGCATTGACTCTACTTTATGAAGAGAATTAGGGTTTGAATCCACCCCCTTCATTACGACTTGTTAAATTAACTAATTTTTAATTCAGATTGATTTCCAAGTTAATTTCCACAGATTAAATACATCACCGATTAAGCAATAAAGTGGTAAATAAAAGATATAACAATATGGTGACAGTGAAAAACTCAAGAAAAACTATCTAAGAGAAAAAAACCATTAAGGTAGTTAATTACCACTCCCAAGGAACATCTACTATTAGAATTGAAGTTGTTACAGTATAAAATAATCCTAACTTGTATTGCTACCTCTAGTAATGACTTATTCATGTGACCACACACAACTTTAATACGGTTAGACTCTGGCTATCATCAATTTCCTACACGAACTCTGTCCATGACTCTAAGAATCTCTTAAAGGTTACCCTAGTATGGCTGTGTGACTTCGGTCTTGATTTGTACCATTGCAACAACAACACTATATTGATTATTCTCTTGCAGCTTCTAAACTTGCACGTTGAATAGGTGGAGAATAGGGTTTCTCTCTAAATAGTGCAAGCTTTTCTACCTCTACCAAAGTTATTAATTTTGTTCTGGTGACCACTTCGACTGTCCATTGGAACAAAAAATTTCAGTGCTAATCTATTTTAGTGCACCGTTTTAAGAATATTGCTATAGTTATTATACACCTAAATCTTCATCAAATATTGTTAGAATAATGCTAGAGGTTAAAACTATTTTATAAAAAAATTTACAAACCGCTAATGTGGTGAGTGATTACTGGTAAATGAACAAATGATATTAATGGTGGGTTTAGATTTAAACCAATAAAAGGTTGGCCGCATCAATGTTTTGTAAAAATATTATAAAATAGTTTGTGACTATAGTATTACTCATATTGTTATGCGATATCAAATTATTAATTAAAAATCAATTAATATCCTTCCAATTTTGACAGTTTTGAGCATGACAAAAATTATTTATAGTCATAAATTCATGATGGAAAAAGTCTTCAATATTAATAGCTCACCGTCAAAATGCATATAATTATAAGTTTACATATTCAAAAAGAGATAGATCTTAAAACAAACAAAACAAGTAAGCCAGCAAAGTAGCAAGTTATTAGTCTTCTTAAGTGCACATGTTCCTATTGCATTTAAAATAATAGTAAAGTTAGATTACTTAGAAAGATAAACTAAACAAAAAAATATTTAAAAATATAACATATTAAGTAAAGAAGAATAAGTTAATATTTTATAAGAATCATACCTCAATCTTAATCTACTCAACGTTGGTAGCAAATTTAGTACTGCAAATATTCATACTTGCAAATTGTAGCTCAAGTTGGCCAATTTCGTCAGAGACGCAAGCTTTGACTGCTTTGTGTGAAACTAAAAAAGTGTGGAATGTGTGAAGGAGGGCAGAGGCGCAAGATGGCAAGAGAAAGAGTAGAGGAACTGAACTGAGGAAGCTTTGGGGCTCTTTGTGGTTTGATTTGTCACGTTTCAACTTTCAAGTTTGTGCATTGTGCCTTTGGCTTTGGATAATGGACTACAACTAGTATTGAATGAGACTTTTTTTTTAATGGTTGTCTAATCCCATTCTCTCATGTCATGTCCATGATTTGTGATGCTTAGCTCTTATTGGTTGTGATGAAGCTCAAATAGTTTTCAGCAAAAAAAAAAAAAAAAAACTCAAATAGTCATTTTTTCATGTCATGTCTTGACAACAGTTTTACTTGTTTATAACTTTATATCTATAATATATTGACTATTAGTTTTGATTCTTTGTGCTTTATGCACCTAGTATCGTGACTATGCGCACCCAAAGCGAGATTGCCAATCAGACTCTCTTGGGCTCACAATCTATTTATAATGCGGGTTTTGGATTTCCTACTTTGGGTGATTCTAGCCTAAAGACTTGATCCTATCTTGCTCAGCTTAGCACTCCTTCACTCTCTCTTTAAAGACTCTACCTCTCTCAAATCTATATCACATTCAGAACCTTTCAACCCCCTTCTCCCCTCCTTTTTTCTTCTATTTATAACCCAAAAGTTGGTGGAGGGTTATGATTATTCTCATTGTTAGTGGGAGAGGGGGGGTCCAATGTCGTTAAACTTAAGTGGGAGTCTAGTTAAGAGTGGAGAGTGGCAAGAGTGGCATTGGAACTGGTTCTCACTTTTGTATGTATGCTCAGTAGCGATATCTCCTAGGGCACTACCGTACACCCGGAAGACAATATGCTGAGTTATTGTCTTATTGCTCGAGAAAAGGTTTACCGAGCAAGGTTCGAGTGGCAAAACCAGGTCCGTGCTAAAATCATTTGCCTGTTGAGCTTTGAGACAGCGTGAGGTTTGAGCCTACAGCTACTTAGGGGCTCAGGCTTGGGCCCTAGGTAGAGAGGGTTTGAGGTCTTTGGGCCACACTATGGAGTTAAGGCTCAAGTCCCAAGTTGGACTGGGTATCTCAATGCCGTACAATGACGTAGTTTAAATATTTTTTTAGGAAATTTTTTTTAACGGGTTGGGTCAGGTTGACCCGCAAAAAAATCAGGTTAGGTCACGGGTCAACCCGTTTTTTATTCGGGTCAAAAAAAGGAGTTTGGGTCAAGCATTTTGCGAATCGGGTCGAGTCAGAAAATTCTGACCCATGTTTACTTTTTATTTTTTGTAAGAAAGAGTAAGTAGGAACAAGTTGGCAATACCTTTACCATATCTAAAATACCACGATCTGGAATTTGTAGGACAAATATTTAATTCTACCCGGAAGAGAATATTGTCATAAATTCCTAATTGCATAAATCATATATATATATATTCTATAATACTAACAAATCCTTGTGAAGTTACTCGATACCGTCGTAATAAAAGCACCTGATGCACGGAATTTTATATTTCCCTTCTCTATCATATTTATAAATACTATGTACTAAACGAGAAAGAACATCAATTCCGTTGTCGTCCAGCGGTTAGGATATCTGGCTTTCACCCAGGAGACCCGGGTTCGATTCCCGGCAACGGAACTTTTTGTATTTTGGCATCTTTTTTCTTCTCTTTTTTATTTTTCTTAAAGCATCCCGACTGCAAAAAAAAAAAGAGCATCCCGACACAGATTTTTTGTATTTTGGCATCTTCCATTCTTCTTATCGACATACCTGCCCTTATCGCAGAAGCACTACTGTTCATGGGCCCGAGCCCCTCATTCTTTCTTTTCAACTTTGTAGAGAAAGCCCAAAATGAAGCCCCTACCATCCCACCCTAAGGACCAGACAAATTAAAAACTCGGGCTTTGTCTATTTATTAATTTTGGCATCTTCATTCTACCTTTTCTTTTCTTTTTTGATAGGATCATTCTTCCTTTCAACTGTGTAGAAAATCTTCTCAAAAAAAAAAACTTTGTCGAAAAAGCCCAAAATGAAGTCCATACCCACCCCCACCCTAAGGCCCTGACAAATTAAAAACTCGGGCTTTCTTAATTTATTAATTTCCACCTGACCCATTTTCAACTTTGTAGAGAAGGAGGCCCACTGACCAAACTCAAGCTCATACCCAAGCCTATCCCATTTGAAGCCCATTAATATAAATCTAGGGGCTGTTTGGCTAGCTTTATTTATTTATAAATGGCGTTTGACTAGCTTATTTATTTAAAGTTTAGACAAAAAAAAAAAGATTTTATGTAAATAAATTAGCTTTAAACAAATAATAAACTTATTATTATTATTATTTATGTAACCATTTTTATCACACATTTAAGCAAATAAGCATCATCAAATGCACAAAATCTTTGGACAATTCATGGTAGTATACCGTATACGTGCAATTTTTAGGAGTTGGTCTAAACTTGGGGGCATTCGAATTAGCCTAAGCCCATGTGAGTCCTTACCAGTTACCAACTTACCACCAAGGACTAATTATGAGCAGTTGTCCCCTATGTACATGCTAGTAGTGTTAGCAGAAAATATAGTATATGTATATATATATATATTATACCTATCCAAACGCTCCAATAAAAAAAATATCGTGTATATTATTCGAATATGATATACAACTGAGCCTATACAAATTAATTATCTAAGGTTTAGGTTGTCATCAAGTTAGAATTACTTTAAACGGAACATCAAAATTCCGTTGTCGTCCAGCGGTTAGGATATCTGGCTTTCACCCAGGAGACCCGGGTTCGATTCCCGGCAACGGAATAATTTTTGAGTTTATTCAAATTTTTATTTATTTTTCATGTGAAGTGCAGCACTGTGTATGACATTTCTCCTCTCCTCCCAAATTTTCTGTCCTTTCTTTAATCTTGTCAAACCCACACAACACAGCTCACCCTCAACCTCAACCAAGCTCGAGATGGATGAACCTTCCCTCGCCTTTTGCATAACAATATCCGATCCAATCAGCTTGTGAGGAAGTTGAGCTGCCTTGAACGTTGGCTGAGCTCTTAGATCATCAATAAGATTATAGATAAAGGACACTTAACTTCTTGAAAACCATTTCGTTTGACGAGTCCTAAGTCCTAACATTTCTATTACATCTTGATTGGTAGAGACTATTGTTCAAGTGCCCTGCACAATGAGGGCAGTTACACCTAAACAGAGTGTTGTTACTCTTTGACCTTTCTTGTTACCTTAATAAACAGACCACAGATGATGTAAAATGCTATAACCTCTCCTCAAGTCCAGCTTCATTTCTTTCATTTGTATTGTTAGTTGTTTTCTTTTTCTATTTTGGGTAGAAAGAGGAGGTGTAAACACCGCATTTTGTACCCCTTACGACTCGGACCTCTGTTCTCCAATGATGTTGAAATTCTAAAGCCCAAGATTGGTTTAGAGCCCAATCAAATTGAAATTGACTTGAGGATACCTGTTGCGCCCATAGGAGGGAGGATCAAACACACTACCACAGGTCTATAAGCCCGTTGGCAAGCTAGGTAAAGTTTTATGCTAAGATTTTAGAAGTCACATTGCATCACACTCTCATAACATTAATATCTACTCACCCTGGTCTTGTCTGTCAAAAATTGGTCACTCTTGACTGTAAAAAATTAGTCATAAAATAGGATAGCCCTGGGCCCAGAAATAAATATCTTGACAGAACAATTATAACCTCACAGCCAACACGACCATTTTAATTTTCTTGGTCTCACATCAAAAAGTGAAGAACAAAACCGAAACATCAAATTCATCAATATTACTCTGCAAAACATCAAATGTTTCATGTATATGTATATGAACTATTAACACCATAAATTGTGGTTATATTCCTCTCGAAACTGCTTGACAACTTCCTTTTTAGATAACAATACAATATTTTTTAAATTTTAACTATAACCCACTTATTTGATATTTTCAAGACTGGCCACGAGAGAGAATTTTTCTGTGTTATATGGAAGAAAAATATGAACCTCTGAATAAAATGGCTGGAATTGAAGGCCTCAATCCTGTACAACAGGGCTGGAAATTGTATGTAATTTCATTCTACCAAATATGGCTCAAAAGGTCAAATGAAAATAAGATCTATTAGGAACCTAATGTGTGAGGCACTAACAGGTCAATTGGGAGTGATTAGTAAGAATTCTGGTTGAGTTAGTAGAATCTATTCAAGCTGCTCATTGTGGCACATATATATTCTTTTTGATAGGTAATGGTCCGTTTAGATTGAAGGGGAGGGAGGGCAAGTAGAGTAGATTTAACCCAAAATTAGTCTATTTTTAGCTAACTCTACTCTACTTCCCTTCACTCCCCCTCCTCCCCTCCATCCAAACGGGCCATAAGTTTTGGTCCCTAGGGGAGGGGAGTGAAGGGGAAGGGAAGTTTGAACAAGTGACCTCCATCTAATGAGGTGTAGTCCCCAACCGATTGTGCCCTCTAGAGTTTCATTGTGGCCCATATATAAAACAGACTCAAACCAGTTCACCTTACCCTTTGATGTAAGAACCACAAGGTTGTATCTCAAGGCATTTTTATAAAAGTTCAACCCAAGAGAGCCACAAAGAGTGTTCAGAACAACGATTGTGAGGAATTATGAAACAATTCTTCATACCATGGCTACTACAATTCTAAAAGGCACAAGTTTAGTTGCTTGAAAAATAATCACATAGAAGAGAAGGAAAACAGCATTTAGTTATTAAACAGATCAACAAAAACCTCCGCCCAAACAAATTTCCCAACATACTTGAATAACTAAAGTTGTTTCGGTAGTTCTCTAATACTAAGCACACGCAGCAACCTATGTATAAAACATAATTCACTGCTAATAATGGATAAATCTAAGACTTATCAATAAAAGAAAAAGAATAAAGCCACAAACATACATTGTAGAGCAAAAATGCTCATCCCTTGATTTGAGAGAATTTTGGATACAAAAATAACAAGCAAGATAAAATAAGTCTTCAACAACTTATGTTCCCAAAATAAACAAGATCACTTTCTTGCATAAATGCAAGTATGCAACTGTTGCCTACAAAAATAATTAGGCATTGTGTAATGGCGGCAACAATATTTCTAAGCCTGACAAACATAGTTCTACTTATGGGCCATAGCATATATATTCTCACTATCCAACACAAGGGCTACCTCCGAGCTATTGATTGTTCTTTGAAGATAAATCTGCAGCATCATCAGTTTTTGGCATGTCATCAGCTTCAATTATCTTACCATCCATCGGAACCAAGCAAGGGATGCCATCCTTTACCTATCAGAAACATGAACAAGTAATAAATCATACACATAACATTTATAAGTAGAATACATTTCAGACACATGAAGAAGCATGTTTAAGGTATTAATGTGCGTGTACCAAAGCAACCATATGAATGCAACATAATTTAGAGATCAGTTTATGTAGGCATTAGTATCACTGGTACTGCATAGCATCAGTTCACAAATGACAAAGGAAACAAAAGGGTTACTTTTGCATTCTATGAAAGTCACGTTTCAACTTGAGAATTTAAAAACAGTGGATTTGGAATATAATTGTCAGTATAAATTTAACAACACACCATGATTTGAGCTTTGGAGAATTGTTCAAAACCTCAATAAAAAAAAAAATACTTATGATATAATGGATTTGCAATTACATCTTAAATATGGTCATTTGAAATCTGTTAGAATTATGTGATTAAATGATTAAATTTACCATTTCCTAACTACTTAAGCTCTTGGGAGATCTATAATTTAACATAGTATGAGAGCAAGAGGTCTTGAGTTTGATCACTTTGTCTTCTGCACTCTACCACTCCCGCTTATTTAAAATCACACGTGTTGGATCTCACGAATTAAAAAGTAGTTTGAGCCCACACGGGGAGGGTTAGAATTATCCCTAGTGTTAGAATTATGTGATTAAATTTACGACTTCCTAACAGCTTAAAATTTTGAGAGAATTATTTAAGCTCAAATCAATCCATTCAACAGTGGAAAATTTTTGCCATATCATACTCTCAGTAAGTCATTTAAAAGTTAAACTAAATATTAGAATCCAAATATCGATGCAAAATAAACATCAGGTACCAGTAGGCAAAATTCCAAGAAAAGAAACCACATTTCGGGGAGATATACTATCAAATGACAAGGATAGTTTAGAAAAGTGAAATTGAAACGAAGGGTAAAGGAAATAATAGAACTCACAGGAAAAGAAACGCCAATGGCGTCACTGATTAGAGAATTTGTTTCCTCAGAATATCTAGAAAGAAACCCAGAACCAAATTAGACAGAAAAAAAATTTAACAAACAAAACCACAAACAAATAGAAATAATATAACCTTAAAGGCTGCTTGGAGAGTGGGCAGACGAGCATCTGAGAGAGCGACTTGCAGAATCCACGCCCCGCATCTTTGAGAAGCATTAGGCTTGCTCTCACCATTTCATTTCCAACAACCTTCCCTTTTTCCTCTTTTTCTCGCAGGGGGGTTTTGGGTGCTCAGCTTAATTCAGCAGTGTTTAGACCGGACCTGTTTACGGAGAAAAATATTTTCACAGAACTTTCGTAACAAAGTAAATTATTATTGGTTTTAATTTAAATATAGTGAAATTATTTTTTTGCTTGCTAAAATAATTTGTAACAATTGGTTGCTTAGAATTTTATAAAAGTATTGTAGAAATAATATTCCTTGAAAAAAAAATTCCTCACTCGATCCGAGAAAATAAATACTTAGCATTTACATTAACTCGTGCAAAAATTTTTGTCTATTTATACTATAGGTTTATTTAAGATTTGCTTATTTTGCTGAAATTGAAAACTTTTTGTTGAAAGTACGGTAGATAAAGGTAAAAGTTAGCCGAAATAGTATAGTGGAACCCATAAATAGTAACAAAAAGTGCAATGAGACTTATGAATAGTAGTAAAAATAAGATAAATAGTAAAATAAGTTGGCAAAATTAATCATGCCAAACGGATACTATATACAAGGGGATTCTCCACTTATATATAGGAGAACTTATATATATAAGAGGACTCCTAAAATTTAGGACTTTTTTCCTTTCACTTAAAAAAAAAATTTCAGTTTCCATTTATCTCTAAAATTTATTATTTTTATTTGTTTTAAAAATAAAAATATATATTTTTAAATTATAATAGATGACAATTTTTAATATTTATCCAAAAAATAGAAAAGTCTCTAAGCACGCGCGTGAGTACATGCTCAAATGCTAGTTTTAACATAAGAATCTACTTTTTTTTTTTTTTTTATAGATAATTACTTTACAAAACACACTATCTATTTTATATTATATTTCTTTAAAATGTTGTTTCTCAAAAGAAAAAAAATTCTTTAAAATGTCATTTTTTTCCTAATTTTTTAAAATTATTTTTCTGTTTTTACACACAATAATTATCATCTACTTTTTTTTCACCATAGAGATACGTAAATAAAGAATAAAAAAACATGTAAAATTTTATGATTATTGTATCAAACTTATACATTTCCATAATTATACGATAATTGAATATCTTCTCCAAAAAAATAAAAAATACAATAATTGAATAGGGGTAATATTAGGCTTTGTATTATACACCCATGATCTGAGTGCTGCCCAATCCCTGAAGCCAATATATATAATGTAAGCTATGTGAGCGTTTGGATTGGGCGTTCGCGTCTCTCAGTTTGCGTTTTCAGATTTTTTTTTTTTCCTGCACATGAACAGTACAATCACATAGATGTACTGTGCAGGGGACAATTTGCACTGTTTATACAATAAAAAATATTAAAAATGGATCCCACGGTACTATTCACACATTTTAAAATTATTTTGCTACAGTATTTTTAGTTTTTAGTTTTAGCAACAATAAGTTCAATTCAAACGGACCCATGTGTCCTTATCTGATGCAGAGAAAGATGTAGGCCGTGAGTCCATCCTTCAAAGGGAAGAGATTTATGGGCATCAGCCCAATCCCAAAAATATGTTGATAAAATATGGGCCTTTTAGTGTTTTAAAGAAATTTAACTCTGACCCATTATTTCTTGATTGTAGTGTTGATGCGGCAGGGATGGCCCAATAAAGTTGTGACATGTGGCTTGTGGAAAACAAATTGACCTGAGCATTTAGCTGCCCGAGTCAAGTGTGATCAATTTTTGGCTTGCTATCAACTTTTGCATGTCATGCGAAAATTCACATGAAATAATGAAAAGAGTAGAAGAATATTCAACTTTTTTCTTTCACTACAGAATTTTTACCACTATATTATTTTTTGACAAATTTTTAATTAGACATTGTTAGTAATTGATCATTGAGTATGTAAAATTAAGTTGTTTTATATAACATCCGTTGTTTCCACTTGCCAATAAAAGATTTTCTTCAAAACCTTAAGGCTTAATGTTCCTAATCAAATACACACACGCGTATATGGAGAAGATCAACTTCAATCGTTCAAATTACATTTGGTATAAGCTTTTATTGAACAATTATTTTGACAAATCAACCATTCGATTATATTATATTTATATACTCTTCATGCTTACAAAAATATCAAAATGACCAGAGACTTAGTGTGTGTTTGGCAAAAATTAAAAAGCCAGTTATAGACAAAACATAATTTTTTTTATTCATAGTAATTAATATATGATTAACTAAAAACTTGTAACAATGAAATTTTCATAAATTAATCCAATAAAAATTCATCTATTAGTTAACATCATATACTTACTATACAATAAACATTGGGTCAAAATGCCGTGATTGCCCCAATTGACAATCTTCTTTCTACAATAAATGGTTAATTCTCATTACTTAGGATATAAGTGGTGCTATAGGCATAACAGTTTCACAACAATTTTACAATAAACCTTAGGTTGCAAGCTTTCACCAATTTTCATCAAGACCAACTATTCATATCACTTTTTTTATTTACCATTAACAACTTGTCACATAAATTTTGTTGTAAAATTGTTACAAAAATATTGTACCCCTAACTTTATTTTTAGGGCAGTTCACTTCAGGTTAAAGTCTATTAGCTAGGTTTCCAGAAATTTAAATTATATTTAAATTATTGCTCCTTTTGGGTATAACTCTATTAGCTAAGTTTTTTTTAAAAATAAATTTTAAATTATACCTGTAGGGATAAAGGCCCAAAATTATATATTGGGCCTTGGGCCTTATCTGAAGAAGTCGGTATGTTCAAAGAGGGGCAAATAGTGGTGAGGAGTTCCAAGTTTGAAGTCTCGTAAGAAAGAAACGGATCTAGGATGGTCCGAGGAGTGGATCCTTCTTGGACGTGATGAATACAGTTCAAATCTGTATTTTAACAATCTAGGTGATCCTCCAGAAGGCTCCAGCAATAAGGATGTGCATCATATACGTATCAGAATGATAAGAACTCATAAATATCTAAGGAAAAGTTGCTACCACCGCATTAAATGCACTGCATCAACTTTTCTGGTCGCATTTATGTGGAGAAGACCTCTGAACCGAGTTGTCCTAGCTACCACCACTCACAGAAAGTTAAAGAAGGTATTTGATGGGACATGTACTCAAGTGAGGGCTTAAATGATCAACAAGTGTAGGATCAAGAAGGGAAGAAAAAGAACTATATAATGGGAGAGATCCTGTATGAGAAGGGGAATGGAAAAATATAGAAGGGGGACTGTAGCAATCATAGTTGCATTTGTAAACATTAATATTGACTTATAATCAAATTCATCTCCTCGGATAGTGAATTTATCCAGTCCTACGTGTCCTTTTCTTGCTTGATCATCTTTTAAATCCATACTAGCCATTGTTAAATTCATTAGGACCTAGTTCTTTAACCCATTCTCTACAAATTTATTGTACTGGGCTCATTGGATCATCACCCTATTCGTCTTGGGCTTGGGCCGCAAACTGTGTCCATACAATACCAAAACTAAATTCTTATTTAAAAAATTTTCAAAAATTTTAAAATAAAATGTAAAATTTATTTTAATTATTTTGATCACCTATTATAATTTTGTATTTTAAGTTAAACATTACATACTATCTCTAAGCAAAAGTAAATGTTTACATTTCAATAATTTAATCTAGATGAAACTCTATTAAAGTTTTAAGTGGATCACTAAGGGCTTGTTTGATAGAATGGTTTTTTATTTTGTTTTCAAAACAATATAAAAATAATTTTCAAAAAATTGAAATAGAAACTAGTTTTCAGTTGATAACGTTTAAATTTCACAATATTTAAAAAAATATTTGTCTTTTATATAAATATTTTTTATAATGCATTTAGTTTTTTTTTTGATACAGAGTTTTTAATTAATTGGTGCACATACGGTCATGCTCCTAATGCATCAATTCATAAAATCCATGACTCCATGACACACCTGATACCTTGGAGGCTTGGACGAAGAAAGTGGGATATGTATTCAAAAGTCTATGTGTTGTCTATCACTTTAGAGCATTCTCATCAGCTGTTGCATAAAAAATGCCATTTTGACACATAAAAAACCTACTTTCCTATTTTACAACATCATTTTACAACATCTCATTTATCAGGTGTTCTATTTTTCAATCCCATACATTAAAATAATATATCCATTCCATTAAAATATCATTAAAAAACAAAAAAAACTTCAGCTCATTCTCATCCTCATCGGCAACGACGACAACAACGGCACAACCTATACTGCCACAACAACGGCCACCAACAACCACTGCCGCAACAACACCGACAGCCACCACCGGCACAAACCCACATCCACCAACGCCACCTCCACCTCAAAAAAAAAAAAAAAAAAAAAAACACAACCAGAGAGATCGGCGCACAAACCCACCGAACCCACCACCGGCGCACAAGCCCACATCCACCGAACCCACCACCGGCGCACAAACCCACATCCACCGAACCCACATCCACCAAATTAAACAAACCCACATCCCAAATCCACCAAATCAGTGGCGAGACAACGATGATCAGTGGCGAGCCTAGGCGTGGCGAGACGGCGATGAGCCTGGGCGAGGCGAGACGGCGAGACGGCGTGGGCGTGGGCGTGGCGATGAGCCTGGGCGAGGCGAGACGGCGCGGGCGTCGGCGTGGCGGTGAGCCTGGGCGAGGCGAGATGGAGATGAGAGTGCCCCAGAGAGAGAGAGAGCGAGAGAGTGAGAGAGCTCGTTTCAGAATGCCCGAGAAAGAGAGAGAACTGAGAGGAGGAGAGAGAAAAAAGAATTAAATAATGCAAACAGTAAAATGGCATTGTGACTGTACGCTCTCATATTTGAGAGCGTACTGTAGCATGTCTCATATTTTTGAGACATTTAGCACACCTTATGGGAGGTTGTTTTTGTATTTGGTATGCTAAATGTGCCAAATATTTGGCATTTGGCACATTTAGCACACCTGATGGTAATGCTCAAGGGACATAGGAGTAGTTTTTAAGCCAAAAGCTTTCGCAAAGTTGAGAAACGATCGAGCATGGTATTTTCTACTTATTTAGCTCTTTGCATCACTCAAAACCATAACCATTCCCACAGAAACCAAACTCGCTCCCGAGATTAGAATGTGCGTTAATGGGGAGAAGGCAAATCTGGAGCTGGAGAGTCACTCAAAACCATATACCAAATGAATGGCAAGAGCTTCCCTGCGAGAACTTTTTCGGTTCCGGAACTCCATTCTCACCTCAAAGACCAATCTCTCTTCCCCATTCTACTCTTCTTGTGCTTCCTCTGATACCACCGGAACCTCAACCTCTATTTTTCAGCGAAGTTTCGCAGTTCTCGAAGCATGTCAGAGCATGAGGCAGCTGTTCCAAATCCAAGCCCATTTCATCACCTGCGGTCTCTTCCACAACCCCTTTTGGGCTGGCAAAGTTCTGCACTTTTCTTCGGATTTTGGCGGCGATATAGATTACACTCTCTTGGTTTTCCGATATATACATTCGCCTGACAAGTTATGTATCAATACTGTAATCAAGGCTTACTCTAAGAGTTGCGTTCCGTACCAGGCTGTAGTTTTCTATTTTGAGTGGTTGAGAAATGGGTTTTTGCCCAATAGCTATACTTTTGTACCGCTTGTCGGTTCTTGTGCGAAGATGGGTTGTGTTAAATCTGGACTAGAGTGTCACGGGCAGGCTATTAAGAATGGAGTTGATTCTGTGGTTCCAGTGCAAAACTCGTTGATTCATATGTATGGTTGTTGTGGGGATATTGAGCTTGCTAATAAGGTGTTTGTCGAAATGTCAAAGCGGGATTTGATCTCGTGGAATTCGATTGTGGATGGGTATGCTAGAATTGGTAATTTGGGTGTTGCTCAACAACTGTTTGATTTAATGAATGAAAGAAATGTGGTTTCTTGGAATATCATGATTAATGGGTATTTAAAAGGTGGGAATCCTGGGTGTGGGTTGAAGTTGTTCAGGGAAATGGTTAAGGCGGGGTTGAGAGGTAGCGATACCACTATGGTTGGCGTGCTCACTGCCTGTGGTCATTCAGCTAGACTGAAGGAAGGAAGATCAGTTCATGGTTTTCTCATTAAGATGTTCTTGAGACCAACTATAATTATTGATACAGCTTTAATAGATATGTATAGCAGGTGCAAAAGAGTGGATGTAGCCTGTGAATTGTTTAAGAGGATGGTAAATAGGAATTTAGTTTGCTGGAATGCAATGATCTTGGGGCATTGCCTTCATGGGAATCCAGAAGATGGGCTTACCCTATTTGGTGAAATGTTGGGTAGAACAAGGTCAAAACCTGTAGAAACCAACCATGGGAAGCATTTGAGGCCAGATAAAGTGGAAGAAGGAATTATTCCAGATGAAATAACCTTCATTGGTGTTCTGTGTGCATGTGCCCGTGCTGGATTTTTAACAGAGGGCAGAGATTACTTCAGCCTAATGATAGATGTATATACTATAAAGCCCAATTTTGCACATTATTGGTGCATGGCTAATCTCTATGCCAAGTTGGGGATTATCCAAAAGGCAGAGGAAATCTTAAGGAATATGCCAGAAGATGAGGACAAGTCATCAGAATCCCTGCAGTGGGCTAATTTGCTGAGTTCATGTCGTTTCCTAGGAGATGTGTCTTTGGGAGAACGAATTGCAAAATCTCTAATAGACACGGACCCTCAAAATCCCTCATACTATCAACTATTGCTGAATGTCTATGCTGTGGCAGGTCAATGGGAGGATGTTGCTAGGGTAAAAGAGATGATGAAGGATCGAAAGGTGGGAAGGATGCCGGGATGCAATCTTATAGATCTCAAAGAAATAGTCCACAATCTGAAAGTAGGAGATTATTGGCGAGAAAGAATGGAGGACACCAGCATGATGATGGATAGGCTCAAAAGTTAAGCTTGTTTAGTACCACTCTGAAATGACCACCAGAACACAGCACAAATACTGGAATTTAACATCAAAAACAAGTGAAGACAACAGCAAATGGTTTGGTTTTGCCTGACTGGAAAATATCATTACACTTTGGCGGCAGAGTTGGTTTCAAATAGAGCGGATTAACAGAACAACTACAAGCATAGATCTTTCTATAATGGTAATGATAATGCTTGCCTTATGAGGGTGGTTTGGTGACAGCGAATTGAGTGTAAATTCTACGTCCTGAGCCAAGAATGCATGTATTATTGACTCCGAATGTCAACCTGATGATATTTGGTTTTTCTAGGCTCAGTAGTTGTAAAGGAAATTTCCAATAGCCACTGCAACACACAAGTTATGACAGTTTCTTTGACACAGTTTAGTAATTGATACCTTGTATCAATTATGCTCAATCTCTCTGTAGTTGCATTCTAGACTGCAGATCATGATTGTTCAGTTTTTGCCTCTTTTCAGAAACATTTGATAAATAATTTGTTGATTTTTTTTTTCTTGTGAATCTGCAAGAAATTTCCTGATTGTTTCAAGCATCTCAAGTAATGACCTTGATTGTATTTAACTGTTGGGAGAAGTTGCATTTCTGGGATAGCACAAAGTAGTGCTACTTGCTATATCAAGCACAATGTTGAATGTTTAATTTTGACCCTTTTGGGGGTTGAGTTTATAGCAGTGGTATTATCACTCGCTGCATCTTCTCTCCCCTGCCCAATTTAGCTACCCAACTATTGGCTTACGTGTTGTTTATCATTTGCCTTGGTGAATATTTCTCCAGTTAACTTCTGCCTAAAACTTTCTAGGTTAGATGCCCCCCAAGACTGAATCTTCTATTTTAATTCAGCCATCACTTGGGGGATTTTATTGCTGAAGAGAACAAGCAGATTGTTGGTCATCTTAAAGGTTAGTCTTCAACCGGTTTTCACATTTTTCTCTCCAACTGGATTTCCATTTAAGTTTCTATTGTTTTGAATGATGGGTTCTACGTTTTCTTTTTGTTTCTCCTATTTTGTTTTTTAGATCATTCTGATTTACATGTTTGAGCACGAATTGAAAACTTTAGGGGATTGGAACTCTGATAATGTACTGATTGTAGTGGGAAAATCATGGTTCAAATTTTTTTAAGTTGGTGGTATTGGTGAACAGAGGCACTTAATAATCACTAAGCTGTCAAAGTGTGTGTGAAATTTCTTAAATGTCTTCTGGTTTCTTAGGGGCCCATTTAATGTCTTTGGTAAATAGCTTAAACCTTTCAGCTTGGTGTTGCTCATCTTTTACTTCATTACTTAAATTGTTTGCATGTACTTATTGTTTACATTTTTAAACTACTTATGTTCTAGGACATGGAACGGCTACTCATTACAAAGGGTCCCAACTATGGTTCACAAAGAAAGAAATTTGTGCTGATTTCGGGATATGGCACAAAGGTTTAAAATATGCTTGATAACTTTATTTTTTGAAATAAATTATGTATCAATGAGAATTTAGTAGAGATTGGTGGTAATAATAAGTTGTGCTGAATTTGATTGTTGCTATCTATCTCATATGTTGTAGCATGACCTTTCTCCCAAATGTGAGAACTTCTTGGTTTATATTGCTCTTTTCTCTGATCTGTTTCATTTTTGTTCTTGTTTGTCTTCACATTCTTTCTTCATTGTTTTGTGTTTCATTGTAATACCTTGTTCTCATATTCTCATATCTCATATTCGCATTCTAAAATCCATGGGTACTTTGCTGTGCATTTTCTAGAGAATGGGAGGTACAACTTAGTTTGCTTGTTCACTTAAAATACCTTTTTTTTTTTGGGGATACCTCAAAAGATAGGAACAAAGCAACAATTCATAGATGACAAGCGCCTACATTAGTAACAAAACACATTTGCTGCTTGATTTGCCCATTGTCTAATATGGTCTACAATTCTCTGATCTACCACCATACAATAAAAAATTATGCCCTGTTTCTTCCATTGTGAAAGATCTTCAGCCACTACTGAAATGTTCCATGGAAGAATGTCCCTCCCTGCCATTACTGCACTAGTGTACCGAAAGTCTGTTAGGATAACTATCTTGCTAAAGCCTTTGGAAATTGCTTGGTACAAGACTTCTCTGGCTGCTAGTAGGTTTGCAGATCTTGAGTTGTGAACTTGGCTGGTATGGCATCCTCTAAAAAGTTCATTTCCCTCCCTGTTGCTAGGTAAGCTATCCCCCACCTATTTGTATTTTCAGAGCTTTGTACCCTGCCACTATAACTAAAATTTGCCAATCTTTTTGGATCTATGGTTCAGAAAATAGGTCAGGTGGAGCTTTGTTTTTAGAACTTTTGGCTTGTCTTGGGTTATTCCTAAATCGATTCCAGACTTGCTTTTTGGTTGGTGGAATTGGCTAGGGAAGCATTCGTCTCAGATTTGGAACTTAGTCCCGTTGTGCATCCTATGGTGTATTTGGAAGGAACGGAATAGGAGGACTTTTGAGGACTTGGATAGCTCCGGTGTTCAAATGCTTGCTTCTTTTAGTGGAACTCTTTTTGATTGGTCTCGGGCTTGGGGACTCACATCTAGTGATTCTCTCTCTTCTTTTCTTTGCTCCCTTTCTCTTTTGTAATTATTTTCTTGTTTGGTTTTTTATTGTGTTTTTTTCTCTGTTTTCTTCTTCTTGTACTTTCTGGGTTTGCTCTATGTTCTTCATGCATAGAGTAGACTTTCATATATATATATATATATATATATATATATCATCATTCTTACTTATCAAAAAAAAAAAAGGTCAGGTGGAACATCCATTGTAGATGTAACTTTTTATCAGTACCAGTTTTGGAATACTCAATGTTATTTAATTGGGTATCAATTAAGATGGTCTTTATGGCCTCTGTCATGTCAGTAAATGTACCATTTAGGAATGCATATCTTTTTTCTAAGTCAGAGAAAAATGTTTGGCTTGTCAATTGATTGAAATAAGAACTTAAAGCCTGAGTTTTGATTCTTTAGGCTTATTATGTTATTGTTAATATTTATTATTTATTAAGGAATGGATTTGCAAATGCCAGGGGACTGGAACTTTGCAGAGCTCTTACAGCAGGAGTCTAATATGAATAATGAATTCATGATGGAATCCCCACAAGATGAAGTATATACACAACAGTCTCCACCTAAAGTTCAAATGAATCCATTGTTAAGAAGACACAACGGGGTGGTAATTTCACAGTAGAAGAAGACTGCCTCATTGTATTGGCACGGCTCAATATGTCCATGAATGTGGTGCAAGGGAATGGGCAAAAGCACAAAACATATTGGAATAGAGTTTGGGACTACTTCCATAAAGAGAAAAGTCAGAAGACATCTAAATTTGACCATACTGCAAACTCTGTAATGAATAGTCAATCATTGATTCAACTTTGCATCAATAAGTTTGTTGGGTGCTTAGCTTCGATTGAGAATAGTAATCCAAGTGGTGTGAATGAGCAAGAGAAGGTAAAAATTGTTTTCAAGTAGTGTCAATGCATTAATG
The DNA here is from genome assembly GCA_032727855.1 of Quercus ilex subsp. ballota. Classification (NCBI taxonomy): domain Eukaryota; kingdom Viridiplantae; phylum Streptophyta; class Magnoliopsida; order Fagales; family Fagaceae; genus Quercus; species Quercus ilex. The sequence continues at coordinate 53,798,295 of CM064913.1, read as the reverse complement.
AACCAATACTATCTATTCACTAATCCAATTCCTGTTTGTCAATTTTTCAGATTACTAAAGCAAAGGAACTGTATAAAAAGGTTCACAAAACCTCATTCCAATTGGATCATTGTTGGAATATCTTGAGGCATCAACCAAAATGGTTGGAATTTCCTTCAAGGCCTCAAATGAACAGAAGATCATCTGCAACATCTTGTCCTTATACTGTGAATGATACATCTAAGGGAAGATGAGGCCTCCCATGCTTCCTTTGTAGACTGGGAGAGACCACCAAGTCAGAAGGCAAAAAGAGAATGATTAAAGAACTAAAAAAGTAATGATGGTATGATTTCAAATCTTGAAGGGATATTGAATGACATGAGAAATGAAAGAAGAAAAATTCTAATGAGAAAAATGTTTTTCTTGAGAGGGCATATTCTCAAACTTAAGAACTCGTTGAGCTAAAGAAGCATCAAGTACTAATTGAGATCAAGAAAATGGAGGTTGGAGATCTGATTCGTGTCAAGGGAGAGAAGCTTCAATTAAAATGAACTAATCAAGATTTGGAAATCATTATGATGGACACTACAAAATTGGATCTAGTGCAATAACAATGCATTAGCCAACTCCGCCAAGAAATCATTGAATGTCAGGAGGAGTAATTAGTGAATATTATTACAATGTATTTCTTAAGCAATCTAGTCATGCAACTTATTGCACAATGTATGGATTTTGTTGTTAAGATGTTTCTAACTTGTTACACTTTTGATGTTTATAAATTAATCAGGGTTTTTTGACATTGTTTGTTATGTCTATTTTTGTTTTGTTTTGTTTGTATATATTCATTGATATTGTAAAGGAAAGGTGATACAAGGCTTATTTAAATTATAAAATTATGATAATTAGTTTTTTCTTCCTTATAAAATCATTGGGGTGTTAGAAAACTTGAGCTTTTATTAAAATAAAATTTGACTGTTAAAAAAAGAAATAAAGAAATGTTGAAAAATAATATGGATGGAGTTTTGAAGCTAATGTAGTTGTCTGTGAATACTAGATTAGCTAAAGTAGGAAAAGTGAGGTTTTTAAAACAAATTTGACTAAAAATGTATTAAGCTTGATGCTAATACTCTTAGCTAAACAATTTGGAGAGTTGTGTCACCAGAATTGTTTATTCTCTAAGGCGATTCAGGCCAAGTATTGCAAAAGAAGTAACATTTTTAGTGTTAATGACCTTCTGACCCTGTGGTAGGAGAAGTATTCTGTCTTGTTCATCCTTAACTAAGGCCAGGTGTTGTGTGGGGGATTGAAGATCTATATCCCAATGGACCACCGTATCTGGTTTAAGATGAGGGAGGGTTTGGACATAGTTATTAGTACTTCGGTTCAGTTTGTGGTTGATTTGATTGATCATGACAGATGCTCTTGGAAGTACCCAAATATCACTGTCAGCATCCATTTTTAGTGCTAATAAATTAGTTTGCTTACTTTTTTCTTTTTTCTTTTTTTTTGGATGGAAGTTTGCTTACTTTTTTAGCATAGATATAATAGATCTCTCATTTGAAAATGGAAATTATGTACTCTGTAAGTCTGTATTGCTTTTAGCATCTACTTGACAAAGCACTCTTTAAATTAGTTTTGTTGTAATAAATGTGTACTTTACCAGTAGATTAGCCTTTAAGTGCTATGTCATAATACTTTTCAAAAAAAGAAAAACAAAAGTGTTGTCAAAATAGAATAAAAAGTGGCTACTATTTGGTAATATTATTTAGGGTATGGTTAATGTATGCCTTTAAAACACATATTAAACCATCCACTTTTAGAAATATTTTTTCAGAAATTGAAAAAACTGTCGATACTTTCTCAATTACCAAATTTTTTTTTTTCTATAAATGAAAATTATTGTTTGCCCTTAGGGCACACATTAGCAAAATCCATTTATTTATGTGACTGTTTTAAGCTGTATCATGGATAATTAACACAGAATAATGACAGATTTGAAGTTTGAGATTTATTTATCTTGAAGGCAACTAGAGTTTTCCAAAGGAGCATGTAATTATGGGTCCAATACAAACTCAAATGACTCAATTGTTTCAATTACATCTGAGATATAAGAAATCGATCTGCACAAGCAAACTCACTGTCCCAATGTGTAGAAAGTTGTGTTGTCAATTTTATGTACAGACGCAATTACGCAAACTTTCTGAGTGGAGTCAACCTTCTTCCAACATATATAGGGAAAGCGACTTAAGCTAAAACAAGTAACAATCTACCAATTTCTTCAAGCAATTATCCCACCACACGGTTCACGTTAACTTTTCTATTTTCAATTAGGAAAAAAGAACAGGTCACTCAAAGCACACACTGATCTAAGATTTTGACCTACTCTCCCTAACTCATGTTCTTCTTTACTTCACCGATTGACCACACTTCTGTTCTAGTTTTATTAACGTTTTGTTAAAATATATTTCATTGAAATTGCATGCTATTTCTAATAGTTTGGAAGCAATTTTGCCATTTTTTTTCCGTATATTTTCGATACTAATTTTTTTTGCTTTTTGTAACGGTAACATTGTCCTCATAAGCTACTGGATGAATTGATCCAAGCCATGCTAAGAAGCAAAGACGTTACCCTTGTCTCTCTTTGTGCATATGTAGGAGCAAGCATGAGCTCTGGCCACCCATTATTAGCCAAAGGATTATTCAAATCTGAGACATCAAGAACATTAAGTACTTACGAAGTAAAGTGGACCTCAAAAATAATTATTTTAACATGGTACTCCATAACTTGAAAAAGTCATAAAAATTAACTTTGTATTAACTTACTTTTGTTAGTACATCAGCTACTCAAAATAATTAAGTACTTTTTGAACAAAAAAGCCCCCACAACAGTTACTTTTAGTTACATTAGATGAAAACAAGTGGTGTTAATGCAAGATCCATTTCTATTTTTCGGCTTAAAAGAATTAAGTACTTTTTGAACAAAAAGCCCCCGGCTTAAGAGAATTAACTACTTTTTGAACAAAAAGCCCCCACGACACACATTAGATGAAAACAAGAACAAGAAAACTCATGATGGTGTTAATGCAAGATCCATTTCATAATTAACAATAAGGTTCTTTAATAAATGCTCTTAAGAAATTTGTTTATAAATTATTTGGAAAAATTTTGATATCACTTTTATGGTAAGTACAAAAAAACTATTAAAAAAAATCAGTTATTTTTTCTTTTTTCATTAAAAAATCTCTAAAAATATTTCCTAAACCAAACAATAAACTTTTCCCATTAACATAATAGAAACCTCTTAACCAAACAATATAGAACTTTTCCCATTATTTGGTGTATTTTATGATCCCATTTAAATTCCAACATGTGACTATTAAATGTTACAAGCTAATAAATATTGTCCCTTGAAAAATATAACACTATATATTTGTATACAGCTCCATTGATAAATAAAATCATGAGAGGTTCAAGTCAATTTTAAAAACTTAAGTTTAACATCTAAAGCGAGGAAAGGTGCAGGAGCACTCGACCCTTGAGAAATGAACAAATTCTTATATCTTATTTTTGTTAAAACCCGAGGAAGAAGTTTCGAATAGGGGCCAAAAGACGTGAGTGCAATAGATGTTTGAAAGACTATATAGAATTTCAATCTTTCATTCCTTCATCCCAATTTCGAAATAGGTTGTGTCGAGACTACAATTATTACTTTCGGGTTCTTTCCCCGGCCAGTCGCCCCTATGTGGGAGGGGTCAAGCTTGGAGACTTTTTATTTGCAGGGAATAAAACTATCACGCACCTTGCATTATGGTTTTACATATCAAATTTGGGAGTTCTGGTTTTCTAAGGAATCCCTATTGCTCACATAGCAGGGACTAAAGAAACCATAGATGCATGGAAATTGCCTGCCGAATGGAGGGCTATTGGCCTAATTAACTACACAATTCTTTATTAACATTAACGATATGGTTATAAAAAATTCTCCTATCTTTTTTCAGTCCTCTCTATGCCTTCAACAATGAGATTTCAAAAGACGATTCTTTTTTCCACTGCTTCTGGACGAATGATTGATAGAAACGGATTGCCTGGGCTTCCCTGCATCCGATCGACTCATACCCAGCCCAGCCTTGTCTCCAGGATCTCATTCAATAGATCCAACCCATTTCTAGGGTAGATAGAGGAGTTTGTCCCCCCACTTTCTTTACTCCACTGGCACCAAAGATCAAGAATTCAAGATAGAAAGAAAGATTTGTTGATAGCGGGAAAGGTGAGCAGCTATAGCTTCATTGTTCATCTTACCCTCGCTACCATATGAGTGAACTCTACCCATCTATGCTTGATAAGATTGGATTCAATCAATGGACTTCCCTTGCCTCGTGGATCCACTGGACGAGTGGAATGAGAAGGGCTTCACATCCCTTGCAGGGCTTTGGGCTTTGGGCTTTGAAACTTGGTTGCGCTCCTCCGATTGACAGATTCCTAAAAAGAGATTTTTCTAAAAAGAAAGAACGCCTTGAGGCGGAGAATTGTATTTGGAAATGGAAGCTCTGTCCCCCTCACACTATATTTTGAATTAGGGGGCTTGCCTCTCTTTCTCCCTCTACCGCTTGTGTCTAGCTCCTATCAAGTGTGCTTGTGCTCCCTGCCACGCTACTCTCACAGCAACTGTAATTGTGTGACTAAAAACAATAGTGCAGTTCGTGCATCAATGGTTCAAGTGCAGTGCCCAGAAACGGGATCTATGGCGACATAAATTTCCCAACAAATCTATGGGAAGTATATTAAAAGTAATAATAAAGTAAGTGACCTTAGTTTCATAACCTAAAGCACCGGTCTTCTTATCAAAAGCAGAAGCAACACTATGGGAATCTCTTGTTCTCCTCTATGATTCACTTGGATAATGTATACTTTTTTTCTCTCTGGTATTCAAAGCTATTTATTTTGGAGGCATAAATGGGTTCTCCTCTATGATTCACTTGGGTATGTATACTTTTTTTCTCTCTGATATTCAAAGCTATTTATTTTGGAGGCATATATGATACCTGAGCCCCAGGATCCTTGCTCACAAGTCATAACATTAGTTATTGATAATTTCTTAATATTCCCAGAGTACCAAAACCTTAATCACGTCCAGCCATTATCTTCTTCCTATGTCAGTCCTAGTTTCCCTGTGAAACACCTATGAAACAGAGACACTGAACTCTATCTATATGAGGAGTCCATGCCATCCAACATCTTAGTATGCTATCTTCCCTTGTGTAAGATGTACATGAATCTAACAAAGTCCACACACACAAGCATAGCTGTCAAATGCAGAAAGATGCATAGTTTACCAGCAACCAAGGAAATCACAATGCCCAGCATCTAAGGTCTTTGAGGACCTCATGTAAGAGATTCATGTAGACCACGGACGCATAGATCCCTACCCAAAACCAGAAAATCACAACAAATCGATATAAAGCATTGAAATGATAGTTGAATTGATAGCAGGGCCAACTGCTACCAATGCCCCCATCAAAATCTGAATATTATTTACACTTTAAAGTGCTCACAATTTCAAGCGAGAGTACTTAAAACAGAGAAAGAGAGAGTCAGAGAATAACTATTACTAATATAATATAAACCCACATAATACATCATAAAAACACATTTTTGTTTGAGTTCAACTCCACATAATCAACCAGTACATCATTCAAATGCCCACTGATTCTCCCTACGAACCTCTTCCTCTTCCTCAGGGGTGAAGTCATTCTTGATGTTAAAGGTCTTGCGGATCTCCTCTGGTGTCTTACCCTTGATCATGTCTGCTACGGTCTGGCATGTCAAATCCAAAAGGCTCTTGATGTTCAAATAGTTTGCAGCCTGAAAGAATTCAACAAAATTGAACAAACTCAATTTACCAAATGAGTACAGGATAGATTAGTGAGTACAAGACAACTGAACAAGTATTCCATCTCAAAGAGAAGGCAACTTTCAAAGATAAAAGACAAACATAATCAAATTACCATAAAGAAGATCAACAAAAAGAATGTCACTAGTCTTAGAAAAGTACTAGAACAGTCGCTGTTAAACAATGAATAACACATTTCAGTTTCCCCCCTTCCCCCTAAATGCAAAGCTAAACTACGACCCAAGTTGGCAAAGGATTCAACAAAACCCAAATATCTCTCTTTTTTCCTGAAAATAAGGTAAGCACATATAAAACATCATAAGCAACACATCATAAGATATTGTAAGAATCTCACCTTTGTTTATAAACAATATGGCCTCTTGCACAAATAAAAAATGTCTAAAATCTTAGTTGTAAGGTCTAATTTTAATATAAATATTCAGCCTTTTGGAGGACCCTAAACAAAGTAATATTCTAATACAAAACTGACCAAATGAAATAATTTTGAAAGTATAATACTGGTTTGGTACTTGCATTAGCAGACAATACAACAAAGCAATGAGAATAGGCATCAAAATCACTACCATAGGCATAATCAGAAAAACAACGCTAAATCTATATCAAAAACCAAATTCAATATCAATTCTGATTCATACTCGCCTAACCTTAATCATCGCATCAAAAAGACCAATCTTTGACAACAAATTAAAGAAAGAATACGATTCAATAAACAGCGCACAAACCAATTTTCACAAGCCCTAAGAAAATAATACACAAACATAACCACAATGAGGCACTCCAAATTTCGAAACCCTAACATTCAGAGCACTCTAAAAACTTACGATTCAAAAAGAAAAAATTGATAAAAATCCCTAAAATTTACGAAACCCTAGACTAGTATCGTATATTCAGAATAGCGAAACCCTAACATCTATTCAGATCCAAATCTGAAAGCTAGAAGGGTAAAAAGGGGAGATATACCAGAATGAGATCGAAGAGTGTGGCCTGGTCAACCCTGACGAACTCGGTGTCCCAAGCCTTGAGATCTTCGTCGGAGGTGCGCTCATCGGCACTGGTGGACTCAACGTGCTTCTTACAGTACTCGATGACCTTGGCCAAGATCTTGCTCGTCACGTTTGGGAGGGGGATTCCGTTGTCGGCGCAATCGTCCTCAATCATGTGCTTGATCGTCTGAGACTCGAGCGCCACCGCCTCCTCCACTTCGAAAGCCTCACCGTCAGAGCTCTTCAGGGTGATCTTCTTCGACGACGACATGGTTCCGATCGATGAAACGACGGAGTTTTGTACACCTAACCTGCAGAGAATAACGAAAGGGGAATAGGAAAACCCTAAAAAGCCAAGCGAAACGACGGCTCTGGAGTCTCCTTTTATATGCGCAGAAAAAAAAGATGAGAGAGATTGTGAGGGTGAGACCGCTATTTATAGTACTACCGAATACCGTGGCTATGTATGTGTTTGGATTCAACTTAATATTGCGTCTTTGTTTAGTCCTTTCACTTTTTTTTTTTTTTTTTTTTTTAGCCGCAGTTATTGACTTTTAAAAATAAAATTTACTATTTATAAACGGTGCAAATATTGTTTACGCATTAAAAAAAATATTAAAAATAAGTTTTACAGTACTATTTACACATTTAAAAATTATTTTGTTACAGTTTTCACTTTTCAGTTTTCAATTTCAGCAAAAATAAGTTGTATCCAAACGGATCTTATAAAAAATAGTGATTTTTATGGGCACAATTGAACTCTAGTCTCTCAGTGTGTCACATGTCAATTTTTCGAATCCAAATCTTCTGTCTCGTTCTTCTTGCTCCACTATATACTCTACAAATAAAAACAAGTCACATGTCCATCTAATTTATTAAATGCTAAATTTATGTCTTCTATTATTTCAATTTCCTAAAATAAATAAATAAATAACCCATCAAATGGTTGTAAATAAATAACACATCAAATAATAGAAGACATAAATTTAGCATTTAATAAATTTGATGGACATGTGGCATGTTTTTATTTGTAGAGTATATAGTGAAACAAAAAGAATGGGACAGAAGATTTGGACTCCAATTTTTCACTCAAATTTTCTGTACGTGATGGCCCTAGTCCTTGACTTAGTCTCAACTAACATCACACACACTATAATAACACTTAGAACATATTATCTAGGGACATTTAAACACACAACACACACAATATTTACAAGAAACCCACTCCCAACCTTTATTACTTAATCTCAAGTACAAAGGAAACCATTTTACAAGCCTAGAGAATTACACAAAATTTTCTCAAAGCAAATATACTTTACTGTTGACACCCCCAACAGCCTTAGGGTTAAATACACAGAATTAACTGTTATGGCAGTTATTGCCTAGTAACTGTTTGGGTCTTGGACAATCTACCACTTGTGGTCTGACTTTTAACACCTTCAACTAATGTTGTCTTGACTTGATCTCCACATTTCTAGCCCCTACACAGTAGGTCTGATCATTAAGAAAGTCAGGAACTGCTTGGTAACTATTTAGTAACCGCCACTACACATGCTGCACATGCACAGCCCATGTCTCAGCAGACCATGGGGCCGCCCATCCTCTAGCAGCTTACACAACATGTTCCCACACGTTTTAGCCCATGCACAATGCCTCCCATTAGCACTACAGCCCACACAGCATGCCTACATGCAGCACATAAAGTAACTGTCATCAACCCACTAGCACTTGTCCATACATTCAACCAACCCACACTAGCCCAATGCCTTGCACACAACATTGAATCATCACAGCAGCCCAGCCCTGTCTTGCACTCCAACCACTAAGCCCACACACAAGGAACCAACAATTAAGCCACCAATGCCATGCACCACCATGTAGGGTCAACACCACTTACTGCTGCCCATCATCCAAAACCATTTCTGCCCACCATAGCCTTTCTCTGCCATGGCCTTGGAGCATCATGTGGAGCAAGGTGCCTCCACATGCAGCCCCTCATCACTGCTCATTGACCTAAGTCGAGTAGGGAGACTAGGCTGTTCTCCCTCAAAGAGCCCTTAGGAGCATCACTAGTCAGGCATGAGGAGCCATGAGTGTGTTGAGAAAACATAAAGCCAAATGATTGACTTGGTGCATTATGTGGAGCAAGGTGCCTCCACATGCTACCCCTCATCACTGCTCATTGATTTAACTCGAGTAGGGAGACTGGGCTGCTCCCCTTCAAAGAGCCCTTAGGAGCATCACTAGTCAGGCATGAGGAGCCATGAGTGTGTTGAGAAAACATAAAGCTAAATGATTAACTTAATGCTGCCCAAGCACCCCTCATTCCTCATGTCATCATCAGTAACTAGGGCTATAAATGAATCGAGCCGATCATGAACAACTAGGGCTTGGCTGGATAAAAAGCTTGTTCATGTTTGTTTGTTTATAAATAAGCCAAGTTTAAGTCTTAGTTTTAGGCTTGTTTAATAAACAAGCCGAGCCCAAGTAAAAAAAATTGTTTACGAACAAGCTCGTGAGCTATTAGGGTTGATACACAACAATTCAAGTATAGACTCATTTATAAGTTTATATGTGTTAACTAAATATACTCATTACATATATCTTAATAATGATATGACCAACATTAGACCACTACCTATATTACCTTAATTTTTTTTCTTCTCTTTAAATTGACCAGAACCACTTTAGACTAGAGTTACATTTAAAAATAAATAAATAATTTAGTTGGCCACATATGATCATTCCCTATCAATCATCTAAAGTAAAGTTATGAAACATATTAGTATTTTTTTTTTTCATTCATAATAGTTACAAACAAGTATTTTTCTAGTCCTTCACCATTTAACATGAATGTATAATTTGTATTTTGAACAATTGCTGAAGTTGTAGATAAGGAATGATGAATGAATGAATTTAATTATGTAAATTATTAATTTGAATAATAACTAATCATAAGTAAGACTAGATGCATGATAAAATGAGTATACTATTTTCTTTTTTCTTAATTTTAGAGATTTAAGCATTTAATAATATAATTTGTTAAAATCTCAAACTCAAAAACTTGACCTAAGCTTGAGTTTGAGCTTGATATTAAGCTTGAGTTTGGCTTGACTAATTAATCAAGCCAAGCCAAGCTCAAGCTTTTTGGCTTTCCCACGAGCTTAAGCTCAAACGCTATTTTTAGGTTTGTCATAAGCTCAAGCCAAGTTTGAGCTTTTGATTTTTCCTGACGAGCCAAGCTTGAACATGCACTACTTGACAAAGCTCGGCTCATTTACAGCCCTATCAGCAACACATAATGCTCCTAACAAACCACCCCTACCAGAAGAAGTCGACATCCTCGTCAATAGGGTATCTTCAAATCCCTTCACTTCCTTTTCAAACTGCCATAAAGTCGATCCCTTCTCCGAACTTGCTTTTGTTTCAGCTGCCCCTTTCCACTTTTCTAAGTAATAAGTTATCATGTTTCCACCCTTTCGATAACCGCTTACCTTCTTGTCAAGAATTCTATCCATTTCTTAATCAAACTGTACCATAACAGTAGGTGGGGCACACCTTGCCTCATTCCTTGTAGGATCTTGCTCATCCCCATGATAAGGCTTTAGATAGCTCACATGAACTGTGGGGTGAATCTGCAACATTTCAGGCAGTTTCAACTTGTAAGCAACAACACCAACTTTCTTCACTATTTCAAAAGGACCATCATACTTTGGAATTAACCCTCTGTGCACACTCTCACTTCTAAACTTCCTCCAAAACTGTGGAGGTAGCTTCAACAGCACTTTGTCCTCAACCTGGAACTCAAGAGGCCTCCTCCCTTTATTAGCATATTTTTTCATTCTTCACTGTGTTTTCAACAAACTATCTTGTGCTTCCTGCATCAGTTCTTGTTTAGCAATAGCAAATTTGTATGCTGCGGAACACTTGCCCCCTGAACGTTGCTTTGCAATCTCATGAGGTGTTAGTTGCTGCTGCCCCATTGCCAACTCGAATGGACTTATTCCTGTTGAAGAAGACTTGTGTAGATTGTAAGCAAACTGTGCTGAATCCAACAAGTCCAGCCAGTTTTTCTGACTTGCAGTCACATAGTGCCTCAAGTAATCTTCCAACACAGCATTGATCCTCTCGGTCTGACCATCTGTTTGTGGGTGATTAGTAGTAGAAAACTTCAACCGTGAACCCAGCAACCTAAAAAAAACTATCCAAAACCAACCAGTGAAATGAGAGTCTCTATCACTCATAATATCTTTAGGCAAACCAAAGTACTTCACCACATTTCTGTAAAACAAATCTGCAACTACCTCCGATGTGCAAGTACTTTGTACAACCATAAATACTGCATACTTTGAAAATTGATCAACCACTACAAAAACATTCCCTTCACTTTAGGCATACTAGTAATGAAATCCGGTGAAACAGAAATCCATGGATTGTCCGGTATAGGAAGAGGTTGTAGCAAACCAGCTTCCCTTTAAGTTAAACCCTTATCTTGTTGACAAACTAGACAAGTCTTACATACAACTCAATGTTTAACTCCATTTTAGTCCAATAATAAGAACGGGATAGTAAAGCATACATTCTTTTCTTGCTCGGATGTCATGCCTATCGTGGATCATGAGTCTCGTTCAACAACTCTCTACGGATCTTCCCACTAGGAACAAACAGCTTACCATCCTTTGCATACAGCAACCTATCTTCAAGCCAGTAACGACGCACTAGGCCTGCAGTCACATCTTGCACCAACTTCTAATAAGTGGCATGAAGCTTAAACTTTCCTTGATCCTTTCCACAAAATCTGACTCAACTCTGGTCAAGGCAGCAACATACTCTTGCACTTGTTTGTAGCTAAGTGCATCTGCTACTTGATTACGCTTGCCAGGCTTGTGTTCCCACACAAAATCGTACTCTTGCAATAACTCCTGCCACCTAGCTTGCTTAGGATACAGCTTCTTTTGTGTGCTGAAGAAGGTATTGGCTATATTATCGGTCCTCACCACAAATTTAGGGCCTAGCAGATACACCCTTCAGGTTAGCAAATAATGAACCACAACAATCATTTCCTTCTCATGTGCTTAACATTTCTGCTTTGCATCATTCAGCTTCCTACTTTCGTAGGCAATTGGGTGTTTCTCTTGCACCAACACACCACTAATTGCTTTGTCAGAAGCATCAGTATGGACTTCAAATGGCAACTCAAAATCTGGCAGACGCAGCACCGACTCACTTGACACAGCAGCTTTAAGCTTCTTGGCATGCATCTGTCCACACCCATTTCTTGTCCTTTTTCAGCAAATCTGTAAGAGGAGCAACCTTCTTGGAATACCATTGAATAAACTTCCTATAATAGTAGCCAACCCAAGGAAAGACCGCAACTCAGCAACCTTACTTGGTAGAGGCCAATCAAGGATAGCCTGCACCTTCCTTTCATCCATCATCACAAGAACTTTGCTGACTTTATGTCTTAGAAACAAAATCTCTTGCTGGGCAAACTCACACTTCTCTTTCTTGACATACAATTGATGTTCCCTCAATTTGGATAACACTTTCTTAAGGTGTCCCAAGTGATCCTCCAAGGACTCACTATATATCACTATGTCATCTAAGTAAACCACAACAAAACGGTCTACCAACTCATAGAATACATCATTCATCAAATTGCATAATGTAGCAGGACATTTGTTAAACCAAAAGACATAACTAAAAATTCATAAGAACCATACCGAGTTACACAAGTTGTCTTTGGTTCATCCCCTTCAGCAATCCTCAATTGCCAATATCCTGATCTCAAATCCAGCTTGGTGAAGTAAGTGGCTTTGCATAATCTGTCAAACAAATCTAGAATCAAAAGAACCGGGTACTTGTTCTTCACTATTACTTTGTTCAAGGCTCTATAGTTCACACACATACGCAATGATCCATCCTGCTTCTTTTGGAACTGAACAGGGGCACCGTATAGGGCTTTGGAGGGCTGAATGTAGCCTGCATCAAGCAATTCAGTCAATTACTTTCTCATCTCAACCAACTCCATAGGCGACATTTTGTATGGAGCCTTTGAATGAGGCTTTGAACTAGGAACAACTCAATCTTGTGATCAATAGCACACCTTGGTGGAAGGGTCTTAGGCAATTCTGAAGGCATCACATCAACAAATTCCTCCAATAGTCCAGTAACAGCATTTGGAACTTCAACAAACTTGTCCTGCTTGACCTCAATCATTACAGCCAAGTAAGTCATCTCCCCCTTTTTCAGCCCATGCTCAACTTGCATAGCTAATACCATTGGCTCTTTCCCCTTGCTAGTCTTGTTATTTCCTACCTACGCCTCGTAGGAACATAGCATGGCTGCTTCTCATCAAAAATCAACATCACACTGATGAATGGTGGCAAGGCAGCCTTGGCAACCATGAAGAATTCATCACCCAGAGTTACATCAAAGTCATCCAACTTCATAATCAGGAAAATCACCTTTCCTATCCACTCGCCAACCTTAAACTTCACACCAAAAGCAATTCCTGAAACAGGTTTTGCTTCAAAGTATACTGCCTTGATCTTACTTGGACACTTGCTCACTTTTAGACCAAGCTGTTAGACCATATTTTCATCAACAAAATTGTGGGTAGCACCAGTATCAAGCATTGCTTTAGCCCCATTCTCATTCATCTCTACTTGCACATAAGACAGCCCCTTAGAATTACCTCATGCACTAAGGGCATTCAGTAATTATAAGGGGTTCACCCTGCTGGTAACTTCTTCATCGGACTGCCCCCTCTCATCTTCAGTAACCATTGCATTAAGCTTCTCACGCTTAAGGCAGTCTCTTTCTCGATGAGGGTCATTGCATATGAAACAGCCAACATTCAACTTGGGTTATTCTTTGCTTTGTTGAGAGGTATAACTCTCTCCTTTGCTCTTGTTACTCCAAATTTTCTTATGTTTATCCTTATTCTTCTTGCCATCTTTCTTCTGCTTGTCTTTGCCTTTGTCCTTGGACTTACGTTTTTCATTATCCCCACTAGGCTTATTGAACTTGTAGTCCATTAAGGCATCTGCAACAGACATAGTAGTGGGCAGATCACACACTGCCTGCCTCTTTAACTCTAACTATGCCCAAGGTTGCAAGGCAAATATGAAATTGAACAACTTGTCTTCCTCTGACATGTTCTTGATATTTAGCATCAAAGAATTGAATGTCTTAACATATTCTCTCACTGTACCAGTTTACTTCAATTTCTTCAAGGAGTCTCTTGCAACCCATGTAGTGTTGGTAGGCAAGAACTGGTCCTTCAACTCTTTCTTTAAGGCTTCCCACAAGTCAATCTGCCCTCTACCAGCATCTGCATTATCTTCCACATGGGTTCTCCACCATAACTTGGCATCCCCTGAAAGATACATACTAGTAATAGTTACCATCTCTTGATCAGGCACCCTAGCAACCTTGAAGTACTGCTACCAAAGGAAATTCTCCAAATCCATGGCACTCCTAGCACCATTAAAGGGCTTTGGTTCAGGCACCTTCACTTTGGTGGCCACTTCCCCCTCCCTAGGCAGGCCACGCATTGCCTTATTTATCAAGGCAATTTCTGTCTCAAGTTGGCTTTGGGACTCTCTTACTGCACTACCCTGGGCATCCAATGCAGCAGCCAACTCTTTAACACAAATCAACATAACATCCCTCTAATCAGAAATCTCATTCCGTATCACAACAGTTTCTGCAGACAATGCATCCAATCTATTACACACAGAAAGGTACTCTCCCTCTGCAGGAACTCCAAGTATGTTCTCCAAGACAATCACCCTTGCCTTGGTGTCCGAAGACATTGCAACCAGGCTTTGATACCAATTGTCACAGGGTCAATTTTTCACTCAAATTTTCTGCATGTGATGACCCTAAGTCCCTGACTTAGTCTCAGCCAACACCACACACACACTACAATAGCACTTAGAACAGATTATCTAGGGACGTTTAAACGCATAACACACAATATTTATAGGGAACCCACCCCCAACCTTTATTACTTAATCTCAAGTACGAAGGAAACCCTTTTACAAGCCTAGAGAATTACACATAATTTTCCCAATGCCAAATATACTCTGCTATTGACACCTCTAACAGCCTTAGGGTTAAATACACAGAATTAACTGCTATGGCAGTTACTGCCTGGTCTTGGACAATCTGCTTGTGGTCTGACTTAGGACACCTTTAACTGATGCTATCATAGCTTGCTCTCCACGTTTCCAGCCCCTACACAGCAGGTCTGATCATTAGGAAAGCCAAGAACTGCTTGGTAACTGTTTAGTAACTGCCACTGCACATGCTACACATGCACAACCCATGTCTCAGCAGACCATGGGGCCTCTGCCCATCCTCTAGTAGCCCACACAACATGTTCCCACATGTTTTGGAGAGGCTTGGCCCATGCACAATGCCTCCCATCAGCACTACAACCTACACAGCATGCCCACATACAGCACACAAAGTGACTGTCATTAGCCCACTAGCACATGTCCATGCATTCAGCCAGCCCACACTAGCCCAATGCCTTGCACACATCATTTAATCATCACAGCAGCCCAGCCCTGCCTTGCACTCCAACCACCAAGCCCACACACAAGGAACCAACAAGTAAGCTGCCAATGCCATGCACCACCACGTAGGGGCAGCACCACTTGCTGCTGCCCATCATCCAAAACCATCTCTGCCCACCATGGCCCTCCTTTGCCATGGCCTTGGGGCATCATGTGGAGCAAGGTGCCTCCACATGCTGCCCCTCATCACTGCTCATTGATCCAACTCGAGTAGGGAGACTAAGCTGGTCCCCCTTAAAGAGCCCTTAGGAGCATCACTAGTCAAGCATGAGGAGCTATGAGTGTGTTGAGAAAACATAACGTCAAATGATTGACTTAATGCTGCCCAAGCACCCTCATTCCTCATGCCATCATCAGCAACACATAATGCTCCTAACACTATGCAAGTTTAAAATATTTCGAATTAAGGGCAGATTGGGGTCAATTACTCAATTGTGATTCAATTTTTAGTTCAATACTTTTTTTTATTTAAAGTTAGAAAATAATCTAATATTTTTGAAATGTTCAAAATTTGTCCCAAAACTAAAATAATTATTAGATGGTTCAAAAATATTAAAATGGGCTGTATTTTGCTTCAATTTTTTTTAAGTGACATTTCTAAGTAATTAATACTTTAGTACTTAGGAAAATGTTTGATTTGGTTGATCCCTTAAAAATTAAATATTATTCTCTCTCAGCCCCATATTGTTAGATCTGTTTTAAAAAAAAATTATAGGAATATCATTTAAACTTTAGTGAAAGAGATATATAGGGTTTTTGTATCTATTAACAGGTATGTTGGAAAATTTATTTAAATTTTCTAAGTATATTTCACTTTGGTATATCTAAAATGAAATAGAAGACTAACACTTTGGGATAAAAGACCTATCAAAAAATATTTTGGGATAAAAAAAAGGGACATGGCTTGAGTTCATTATTGCAATGCATTTGACTTGATACAATACAAATACATGTCCAAAATTTGTCATGTATCTAGATCGTGTTGGATCCAATGCACACGAACATTGGACCCGAACCTCACCCCATAGGTAGTATGTGGTTTTGCTTTTATTTCTTGTCATGTGTGAGTTAAGGTTTTATTAAAAATAATTATGATTAATGTGTGTGATAGTAGCATGATAACAAAAGATGATGTTATGCAGTACATTGATCAATCTCAATATTACTCTTCACCACAAAATAGATAGATAATTAATAATAAAAGTGACAAGTATGCCTCCATAACAACCTAACTCTTTTTAGTAACTCTTAACCATAATCCTATAGTTGAATGAAGGAAGAAAGGATAGGAGACTGTAAAGGATGGAGTGACACTATGGCACTCTTTTGTTTTTCCTTCCCTTATTCTCTACCAATCTCCTTCCATACAAAGCATGTTCCAAAATTCTTCATATTTTGAAACCAAATACCTTTAAATTATAGGCAAATTAGGCTAGGGCTATAGGATTGGATCAATTGCAAGTTCAATTAGTACACCAATAATCTAATATCTTTCAACACAGAGTGTTAGTCCTTATTACACTAGGAAATTCGTCAATCTGTAATTGCCCATATTAAGGGTAGCACTTCCCCCAGGCACGCCTAAAGTCTTATGATGATCTCTTTCTAAGGCCTAAGTTAGGTTAAACTCGAAAGTTCAAAATTTGCTCTGAAAATAAAATAATGAGTAGGTTGACCAAAAATATTAAAATAGGTTATATATTGATTGATCTCGTAAAATTAAATGATATGTAGTTTTGCTCTTCTTCTTCTTTTCCTTTTTTCTTTTTCTTTTTTTTCTATCTCTAGTCATGAGTGAGTTAAGGTTTCTTTTCTTAAAAACAATTTCAAGTGATGTGTGTTATAATAACGGCAAAATAACCAAAGATGATGCAATGCATTCATTTTTTTTTTTTTGAAGAGAGAGTTTCAACTTATAGCGTATGCTCCTAAAGACAGCTCTTTATTATCATACTGAAACACTAATTGATTTTTAGTGTAGGTGATGATTGAACCCTAGATCTCTTATTCAACTATCAGAAATTTTACTAATTGAGCTAAACATTACTCTTCACTTGAAATAAATGATTGATGACAAAACCTACAAATGCACCTCCATAATGACTTTACTATTTTCAGTAACTCTTAATCGTAATCACATGTCTGGTTGAGGGAAGAGAGGAAACAAGATGGGAGGTGAGAGGGTAGCATAACGAGTACTCTCTCTCTCTCTCTCTCAATTATTATATTTGATGATGCACAGAAAATGAATGAGCCAGAGGGCGTAGTTGCCCCCTGACTCCTAAAAGGTCTTTAAGTAGCTTGCCTTTGCCTCAAGGTCTGCAACTTACTGAAGGTCTTTGCGCCCTCTTGCATAAGAAAATAAACAAAGAAGCAATTCCCAATTTCACTTTAAACAAACCATTGAACCAGCCCCTGACATAGTAATTTAAAAAGGAAAAAGAAAAAAAAAATCCCATTTTGAACAAAGTAATCTAACATCATCATCAGAAAAGGAAAAAAAAAATCCTACTTTAAATAACAAACTACTACTAGATAGTCTATTTTTTTGAGAAAGTACTACTAGATAGTCTAGATTGGCTTACGCTAGAAAAAGAGTATATCATAACTTCTAAAGGGTTGTGTTAATAGCCACCATAAGGTACCTGTTAACTGCAACCCTTTGTACTTTTATTTTATTTTATTTTTTAGTTTTATTATAGCTTTATGTTATATTTTTGCAGTTTTTAATTTGTGAGATCATCTATATAGAGAGAAAAAAAATATTAAAATAAGTTGTGGGGTTAATTTTATGTCTTTTTTTTTTTTTACTTCTTTTTGTTCAATTTTTTTTATAAAATGAGACCCATATTAGTACAACATTTACAAGCATCACACGGTGATCGTTAACATTTGCACTCAACGCAATGAAACTGTGAATTCCATATTTTACACAATTTTTAAAATATTTATTATCCTTGTACACTACTAAAATCCTAAAGCCTACACTAAATTTTTTTCCCTCTTCTACCTCTTACTTTTTCAGTGTTTCAAAGTTTAGATTTTTGGTAAAAACCCAAATTTTAAATACTTAGAAGAATAGTGAAAAAAATGTTAAATGATTGTTGGGTTTCAACAATGAAATGAACGTTGTTAAAAATTGATTACACAATTGAATGTAAAATCAAAAGATGAATGATTACTTGCCACATACATCAAGAAACACTATTGATAACGAAAATATCAATTTCAAAATATGAAAA
Organism: Quercus ilex subsp. ballota; assembly: GCA_032727855.1. Lineage (NCBI taxonomy): Eukaryota > Viridiplantae > Streptophyta > Magnoliopsida > Fagales > Fagaceae > Quercus > Quercus ilex. Next base: position 53,779,592 of record CM064913.1, on the reverse strand, counting down.
GAAAAAAAAAATACAGAGGGCTGTTGAGTGAACTAAATTAGCTATTAAAGATGAATGATTACTTGCCACGTACATCAAGAAACACTATTGATAACGAAAAACATCAATTTCAAAATATGAAAAAAAAAAAAAATACAGAGGGCTGTTGAGTAAACTAAATTAGCTATTTTATTAGATTTTGTATGACAATTACAGATGTTTACAATTGTTTATTTATTTTATTATTAGTTTCAATTTTATTTTTTTTATCTAACCCCCCACCCCCGCGCGGGGAACTGAAACTCTGGCTCCGGGCAAGGCTTTTGCGACCTCATGGCTCGTGCCATACAATCATCTCCAGGATTCTGATCAACTGATCTCCGGTGTCTTCACATGATCCGGGCAAATGTTTTACCTAGGATACCAGCCCAAAAGTAACCCTCTGTTTTCATGAGGGCTCCGAAGATGAACAAAGTATGCATCTAGCCCAACTAAACACTACAACGCTAGGTTTGTAAGTATTTCACATGGCAATATTCAAGCATACGACACAACTCGTCATGTAGCTGATGTCTCTGAAGAAGGAAACTGTCATAAACTTTCGACCCATACTTCCATCATGCTGTGTATTTCCCCACTAGTTCATATATATTATGTAGAGTAGATCAACACATTGGTGTGGACATAATGAAATGAATATATGAAGAATGAACAATGAAGAATGAACTATATATGTACAAGCAGTATAATGAATTCTATTCTGTTCATTAGTGACACGGTGGTCCTCCTCTTACCCCTGTTAAAAGTGTCACTGAATAACACCTTTTGGCAAGCCATAATACATGGATCTCATCAAAATCCTTCAGGCAATGGTTATTGGCATGATCGTACAAAATTATCATACAAGATTGGATAAAAGCAACTTAAACAACACTAAAAATTAGTCTATAAGATACACAATATGTTGAATTTAAAAGACACGGTCAGCTAATTTACATATGGGTAAATTTATGGCAGAAATACCAATACAAATTCCTGTAACACTTGCAACTAACTGTTGCCCCTATATATGGCTGCCAAGGTACATAAATTTTAAAACCACTGAACAACGCTTCCATTCTATCACTTAGGATTCCATGTATTGAGAGGGTGGAGGGCTTATTTTTGTCTTCTCAGGACCTGCAAGTTGTTTTTATATCAAATATTTTGCATAAAGCTCTGATCAGCCAGCACCTAAGTAATATAAGTATAAGGAAGCCCAACCAAATAGATCATTCTGACTTGAAAACTAATCCACCAAAATAAATTTATTTTAAAAGAAAACAAGGTAAATTTTTCCGAGACACATAATGCAACACAGTTGATCATTCTCAAACTCTGGTTGGGCAACATACCATAAACCCCACGGATCTCGACTTCTCGCCATTCTTGGACAAGTGCACAGCAGCAACACATTAAATGTGAGAGGAAATCATCAACAAAGCCTCCCTACCAAAGAAAGGGGTAATGAGGAGAGCACAGTTTGGAGAAATCACAATACAAGAGAACAAGACTAGTTGTTAACAGTAAAATTATATATCTTGCACCCAACTTAACCATGCACAAACACATTTTCTAATGTGAATTTTTCTTACAAACTGACAATATCGGGTCCATTTTATGTATTGCAATGGAGGTATAGACATAAGTATATTAATATATCTGGCCCACAACTCCCAACCCTCCGATAAAAGAGATATGGGAGAAAATGATATTGAATATTACCAAGTTAGTCTTACATGGATGTGTTTCATCATACCCTATAAATCTACACATCAAAAGGTTCTCAACAATTTAACCAAACCTTTATTTTAAAACTATTTATAATAAGGTTAGCACTGCCAGAGGTATATTTCATGAAAATTATCTCTCTTTATCAATTTTCAACCAAGGTAACAGCATTAGAGCCTTATTCTTAAACAAAATGCAGGAAACTAGAAGGTGAGGGTTATCTAAGCGGGTCAATGTGTCAAATTCATGTTGTACTACAAGAAAAGATACCAATCATGTAGTGAGAGAGAGTACCGTGATGTTCAACATCTTACGAAGCTTTCTTCTGATGTAGCAAGTATAGCAACAGCATGACAATACCAATGAATATGCCATTAATTCGTTACAGGATTCTGCTGGAGCTGATGTTCATAGAACCAACATTTTTCTGTGTAAGCTTCCAAACAATACAAAATCCAAGCGTAAAATCTCAACATAGAAGTCTAGCAACTGAACTCGATAGATTTAGAAGTGAGGAAAATATTTGAAACATTAAGCATTCATAGCCTGAACATATTCAGCTACTGAAACAATCGACTCATTTCCTGATTTTGTAATTCCACAAACCAATATATACATATGGAATACAAATACTCCGTCTCACTTTATACTCAATCAATCACAACTTGACATGTATTCTTTTTACTTTTTTTATAAAATAAACAAAGTTTAAAATGGGAAAAAAAATCAGGCACATGACATACCAAAATTAGTGAAGCATAAAGTGGAACACAAAAGGTGGAATAGAAGATTTGTATTCATAATTTCATATAAGTGGCCTCGCTGTTGCTAGTTTAGTTAAGTGTAAGGTCACAAATTTACAACTGATTAACAACAGGATATCATACAGTAGGCCTACTCCAGTGCTAGGAAACACAACTCAGCCAATTCACTAAAATCCATACTAAACAACCAGGTTTACAAACAATCAACATTGTTATAAAAGATTTACCTCATTGTTCTAGACCAAATCTATAATCCATAATCTATGCAAAATCGAAGATGTTTGACTTTTGGTTGACCTTATGTAATTGTACCACATAAGCTTTTGAGGCCTTACAAGTTTTTCACATTATTTTTCTAATATATATTTTTAAATTGGGTTAAAATTCTATTATGATTCTCTATAAAACCTCCTATATTTAAACTCTCCAGTAGATTCTTGCCACATCAAATAGATCAATTTAAACTAATTAGAACTTATCATCTTTTTGGACAAAACAACTTAGAACTAAACAAATTTTGACTAAATTACATTTTACCTTCTTTAATGTTAATTATAATTAAATTTGATATGTTCTTTTCTACAAATTCTCTGATTTGACTTTTTATTTTCTAATACCTATTAATTAAACATATGTCATGCATAAATACTTGTAATTTAGGCTTTTGAGTTATGATACCATATGCGGACATTTATTCATGTCATACTCCAATTTTGAAATTATTTGAAGAAATCAAATCTAAATTTACATCTCACCAATTGCAATGGTTGCCATTAAAATTAAGGTATCAGTTAGGTATTGTTTTTCATATTTAATGGTATATCATATTGTCTTATGAATTTGTTATGCATGATGTGAAGTAGAGGGAGAAAAAAAAAAAACACTCAACAAAGTACTCAATTTCCTATATTTATTTCCCATTTTCTGCAAGTATGTGTAAGCCTTAAAACAGCTTTTTTTTTTTCTTCTTATATTTCCACATAAGTGAAAGCTTACATGTTTTCATGTCATCATTAGAGTATATATTTTTAATTTAGTTTTTAGAGTTCCAAATAGTACTAAACTACCTTACTTTAAACTAATTAGGCATTATTGTCTTTTTGTATAAAGCATCTCAACACTAAAAAATTTCAAATTAATTAGGTTTAGTATTCTGCAAACAAATTCTAATTAAATTAGGTAATTTTCTTTATACAAATATTTAATATGACTTTTTAGCTATTAATACTTATTAATTAAACATTTATTATATATAAATATTTTTCTCCAACTTTGTGGTGCAACTAGTGGTCTTCAATTCTGAAAGAGAAGAAAACGGCATCCTCCACAGGGCATTTGAAATACTCAATATGATGCAAAGTGCCTTTCAGGGCCACAGTAAAGTAACAGGCTAATAGCCCAATTATGATTTCATAATCCATCCAGACATCCATGCTGGACAAGGAAAAAAAGGCAGATTTTTCCAACCAGAAGACTAAAACTAAATCCTACTAAAATTTTCTAACTTATTGAGACCTCATGTTACTCAATTTGCTAAAAGTTTAAATTATTAAAGTAAGAATTTACAGAAACATGAAAACGCATAGAAGCTAGATAAGATTTTATTAGGAAATTTGTAAAAGTTAGCTAACTTACAGATGTGCCTGTTATTTGCTACAGTAGCAATCTTTGAAAATGTCCCACAAGGAAAGAAGAATGTCTTGATACCTGCAAAGCGACTTTTACATTTAGAACACAAGCAAACTTTGGGCAAAGGCAGGTCAGTAAAGGGTCACGCAAAAATTTAGTATGATGAGATGGTCTCACCATTTCTACTAAAAGGAATAGTGCAGAGTAATGCTAAGCTATGGACACAACAATTTTCACAATAATTGAGTTTGCCAGTCTTTATTAGTTCTCATTTGGACCCACCTCTAACATTACTTTTTTACGTACTAATAACAACTTACCACCTCAATGGTTGTGAAATCTATTGTGTCTCTAGACTTATTGTAGGATGAGTCACCCTCTCCATGACCATATTATTCACTCTTATCATTTAAAAAGAATAGGGAAAAAAAACTCAGTTATCATAACTGTCACTCTCTAATCTAGTTAAGAGCTTGGATAAAACTAATATTTTGGAGTACTAAAATTGTTGCATCAACATGCTCATCCTGTGAGCCAAGCCCCTAAGCATATTTCCAAAGCAACCCCTTGTAGCAACCACTTATAGTGGAGCATTCAACATTTACTACCCCACCCCACTTACGCAAAAACCCGATAATTTAAATCTTTGTTAATCAAAAGTCAAAACAGAGCAAGACAAATTTGATCTGAATTACAAAAGAACTTACAATTGAGATCCACCTAGACCTAGTCAAGAATGAATGCAGCTTGTGTGCCAGTTGGTATTCACAACAAAGGAAAATGTAGAAAAGGATATTGTAATCAAACAAGATCAGAAAGCAGTATTTTAGGTTATTTTTGCACATTTGAACATAACTAGAATCATAAGTTAAGTGGAAAAGGAAGACACATCCAAAAAATGATGTTAAATATATTTACAGAAATGTTAGTTAAAAATTCTTCAGACACAGCTTCAGAGTTCTTTCATGTCATATGGAAGGCAATTAAAACAGGTAACAAGGGGATTTGTCTTCATTTGTGTATGAAGGGAAATGATTTAACGGGTGAAGGATAACTGGGAGACATTCTACTATAAAATATGTGAGAGTGAAGCGGAAACGGGCAATTTAGAACTGATCATCCATACTAAGTACATGGTTTGATAAAAATAAAAATTTATAATAGTTACACAAACGAAAACAAACTTGAGATTTTGCTTCCATCTAATAGACATGATTTTAACAGGATGAGAGGACATACACAGGCAAGGTTCTGAACAACAACCGAGTAGATCAGTATGCCATTCTTCATGTCGGTATGAGCCTCTAGTTGACAGCAGATCATGTCCGGATGAAACAGAAGATGTGTTTCTGCACAGATAAATATGGCATCATAAAGCATGAACAAGATATTTTTTGGAAGTCTATTCTGGCTTGAAAACATAATATTAGAGATGGTAAAACCAGAATTCCAGTGTGCAAAATCTGGTCAGGGGGGATTTTCAGTGTTCCTGGATTTACAAGCATGTAGCTTGAGGTTGGCATCACTATTGAAATCTTTAGCTACACTGATATGGCATTGGAACTAACAATTTCCTTGATTGTGACCGCATTCAACTTCATACGCTATAAAATCATAAGAAAACTAACCTTGAAGTTGTTCGATTATCACTTCTTTTATGATAGCCTTCATCAGATGAATTCCCCTTGTCATCACTGGCATCTGAATAATTCTGCTCCACTTTCTTGTGAGCTTTTTCAGACGAACTCTTCTCTGGAACAGTAGCAGCAACTTCTGTTACTTCTAATAAATGTTGAATTACTTCACATTGACTCACATCCAAGTTAGCTTGTGAGCGTTGTAGTTCAAGATGAAGCTTTTCATTTTCCTTTTGAAGTGCCACATTAAAAGGCAAGTTTGGATAGGAACAAGAAAGAGTTTTCTTCAACATCATAGCATCATGTTGTGATGGTGATGGTTTCAGGATCACAGTCTGCACCTTTCTGTCCTCTTCATCCAACGTGTATTCTCGTTGATCCCTTTCAATATCTTCTAGTCTCTCCTGTGGATTTGGGAGAAATATGTATAAACCTAATCGAGCTAAATTATTTATACTGGCATATTAATTAAATTTGTCAAACTACACATAAATATAGAACAGTGAGCAGATTCTGATCCAGTTGGAGGCAAAGCAATAGTAAATTGAGTTGCATGTACTAGACCAAAAAAAAATATCTGTAATTGCAGCTGAAACATTAAAATGCATGAGACTTTAGCATAACCATGTATAGTTAGAAAATTTATCAAGGCGTAGGGGATCCAAAAAGATGGTCAGTAACTCATTGAGATTATTTATTGCTCCAGTTTTTTACCCATAACCCATTGCTTCAATTCCAATTATAGAACCATTTTTCAAGCCAAAACAAAACAACAAAAACCAACCCTTTAGAGGAAGGATGTGAGGCCAATTAGTATTTCATAATTAGAGTTTCAAACCCTTTTTTACTTGGTGTATCACCTTATACCTACCCACACGATTCAGCTGCCTACACCTAGGTTCTTACAAATCATCAGCACTCCTGAATAAAGAACCACGGATCAAGTCTGTATGCCAGCTTTTTGAACTTCATTCAGTTAAAAGCACAAATATGTCTGCCACTGGCAATCAAGGTTTCGTGGCCCAATCTGAACAATTATACCCATCATCAGCAAGCACAATAACATGTATTGAAGAGCATATTCCAAACAACCAATTCTTCCATTAGGATGCTTAAAGTGCCTGACGGCCCTGACCTAATCGCCCACGATTTAGCCATCTTTGTTGCTTCAACAAATGATACTCTTACTTTCTCCAAAAAAAAAAAAACCAAATGATACTCTTACTAAAGGGTAAATTGTAAGAAAATAAAAAACCTGAACTCTCAACCCCTTAACTTTATTCAAAATTCCAAATAACCCTATACCGTTATAAGTGAAGATATTTAGTTTTAGAGGGTTAAGATGAATTCAAATTGCTTGATAGTGAAATTAAGGGCTTTTTTTGTCGGCAATTACCTTCAATTCGACAGAAATTAATTGGGGTAAGTGCTCTGTGCAATTTGAATAACGACTGTTTGGAGGGTTTAAAAGATCACATCATAAATCAGACTATAACTTAGGGTGGATTTTAATTATTTAGTGCAGACTCAATCATAAATCCTATTATTAACTATAACAATAAGAACAAAGCAAAAACAAAGAACCAATACCCTGACTCTAGCATTGTCCACAAGAGTGATCAACGGAACAAGCTTCAAGTATCTGTCAATCTCATTCTGAGCCTTTCGGAATTGGTACACAATGTTCCACCCCATTGCCAACAAATACAGATAGCTCCGGTCCTGGCAACTGTTGACCAAAACAAAGGACCTTCTAAGAGCATCCTCTAGCTGCTCCAAAGGCTCGCGCGTCTCCGGGTACTTCTTGAGCTCCGAGATCCTTAGCTGTTCGAGCAAATTCCCAATCAGCTTCAAATGCAGCGCGAATTGCCTGCAATTCTTCTTGTGCATTCGCGCCGTGTTCGCGGCTTTCACAATCATGGAAATGAGCTTCCCGGCATCGAGGCCCGAGAGTTGGACCACCGTCGCAACTTCCCCAAGTGCTTCCCACGTTGCCATCTTCTCCTCTCAACCAACCTAAATTTCATTCTCACATCAGCTCACAACACAATACTTTCACAAATCCAAGCCCAAAAAAAAACAATAACAAGACAAAAATTGTAGTACTATATGCTAGTAATCTTGACTGAAAATACGTTAAGATTTTTTTGGTGAAATTCAGAGATCTTTTAGTTTTTTTTTTTTACCCTTTTTTTTAAAAAGCCAAGGACTCAAACTTAGAGAGAAATTGGATGTGTTGCAATAGGTTCCTTCGTTTGCATTGCCAAACTGAATGAAGAGCTCATTCTGCAGATGAATTCAACGGCAATTTGTAGAGAAACAAAAAAAAAATTAACGATTTTTTTTTGGTTTGAAGCTGGATCTTCATAGAGATGGCATTGTTGTTCAAGATCTTCAACGCTCAGAGCTCGGAACAGACTGCAGCAAAATCAGATAACGAAAATTCTGAAGATTGTCGTTCACTCTTCTTGACCAACTTTTCAACGGAAAAAAGAAAAAAGATAAAAAAGCAAAAGAGGAAAAATATGATTGAAAATAAATATCTATAATTATAAAATCAAAACTATCTTAGTGCACGTACTGCGTCTGAAAAATATGAGTCTTGACCCGCCGTAGACTCACCGGACAGAGAGAGAGGTTTAACTTTGGGCTTGAAAACCTGTGGAGCACTCAAAGCTTCAGAACCACAATGTAGAAATAGTAAAAAATAAAAATAAAAGCTGCAAATGCACATTAACTTTCTCACCTGCCGCGAAAAACTTTTTATTTTTTGTTTGGTTCAGTTGTGGCTAGTGTGTGTGAGTGGTTTCTGAGTGGAATATATGAATGAAAGGTGAAAAGAAACGTCAAAATCCGTGAGGAGAAGAGGAGAAAGAGCATCGAATTCTGAGATCAACAGGCATTGCTTTGCGCACACGAATTTCTTCTGCTTCTTTGTGTGAGTAATTTGGACGAACTTGAGAAGAGAGTCAGAGAGAGAACTCTCTCAATCAATCAATCCCCACCTTACTCTCAATCTCTTATCGCTCACAGTTTCGGTGTCGTTTGTCCGTGATGCTTTGTTTGCACATCTTTCTGGTCTCTCTGTCTTTCTTTTTCTCTTATCTCTCTGTGTCTGCACACACAGACAAGCATGGATTTAGTGCGGGCCACTGGTGCAAGTACTTGAAACCCCATTATGCGTTGCATAAATTACGAAGGTGCCCCGCGTTCTTCACGGAGTGTAACAAGGTGGAATTCGGATAGGGTAAGGGAAAAGTTTTTTTTATTTTTAGTTTTTTCCCTTACCTCAAACGGGTTGTTGACTCATTGTTTCAACGGAAGCTTTTTGCTCTAAATAGTACGATTTAAAGCTCCAGCTGGCAGCTATTCTCGTTCAAGCTGAGGCAGCTTTTGTGAGAGAGTGCACATGCAATTAGTCAAACTTTTCTTTTCTTTCTTTCTTTCTTGTTTTCACTTTTTACTCGTCAGGTCTAAATTACGTTTATTTTACTAAAAATTAAAATTTTATTATTAAAAATATAATAGCAAAATAATTTTTAAATTATAAATAGTGCAATGAAACCCACGACTGACCTGTTTATGCATGTTTTTTGAAATTTGGCTAGGTCGTGAACAGTATCATGGGAGCCAACCAAAAAATGCAAAATGCCTAATAATCCTTAGGAAAAACAGACGCTAGCTATTGCCGACGGTTGAAAAACAGTTTATTTAGTTAAAATTTAAAAAAAATACTAAAAATGTAAAAAAAAATTAAAAATTAACTAAATAGTACTAAAAAGTGCAACTATACTCATAAATAGTACCAAAAAAAACTATAAACTAAAATAAACTAAAACTTTCATCAACTCCGAAATAGAGTCTTAATATTACACTAAAAAAGTTAACAAATGTTTTGAGGAAATTAATTTAAAAAATATTTTTAGAAATCTTTAATGAAAAAATTAATGGACTTTTTATATTTTTCATAAAATTAATATTAAATTTTTTTTAAAAAAATTTATTAACAAATATTCTAAAAGCACTCGTAAACTAAACCCTATTACTAATATTATGTTTGGTTGAAGTGAAAATAGAGAGAGAATGAAAAAGAAAAAAAGAAATGTGGATTTCTATTGTTTGGTTTAAGTGAAAATAATAATGACATAAAAAAAAGTGGATGAAGCATTCTACCTATCTAGGCGGCTAGACCTACTTTTTTTTTTCCCCCTTCTAGAAAATATGGAATTGCCATCTTTTGCATCCTTCCACTTTTATTAATAAGTGCTTTTCGAGTAATTTTTTACCCCATATTTTCACATTTTCATAATAGTAATTTTTTCTTTATCTTTCCACATTTTAATTTTCTCTACCAAACAAACATACTGAAAAATACAAATATTTTCTATCCTTCCAACCAAAAAAATATCTTTTTATTGTTATTTGTTTTTTATAACTTGATAGAAATATCATGATGTGACAGCTTAGCAACAAAAACTCAAATTACTCTTTTTTTTTTAATAATTTGAAAGTTAAATTTGGATATTAAAAATTTTAGAAATTTCTATTAAAAATATCAAAAAATATAGATCAAGAAACTAGCCCGTTTGGTAGAGGAGTTTGAATAATATTGTTTGTATTTGTTTGAAATAAGTATGAGTGAAAAAATGTGTGAAAATACGTATAATATTGTTTAAAAACTGAAAACATGTGTATTCAATTAAATGGGCTACTTATATTCAAGAGGATTTCTTTGCCTGCATGTCAATTAAAAATATTAAAATATGTCATTTAACTTATAAAACTGTTTGCAGCTTTAGAGCATCTCCAGTAGATTCATCAAATTTTTGTACTGTTTAGAGAATGAACAGTGACTTTTACCTTTATCTACCCACTTTTTAAATACACTTTCTAACAAGTTCTCTATCTCATTTAAATATTATTTCTTCATTTATTATTTATTCTTTTTTTAACGACTACACATCTTCCAACATTTTTTTATTCAACACCTAATTATTATAATAAAAAATAAGAATTTGAAGAATGAACAATAACCCATCAGACTTGATGGACTACTGTTCTTGAGCTAAAAAAAAAAACTAACTTTACCGAATCTGCTGGAGCACTAACACAGCACATATTCTCCAAATTTTAGCTAACATATGTGGATACCGATGCTCTTACTTTTTTCTCTCTCTCCTTAAATGCAAATTATATAAAATTTTCTTAACTACAAACAACCATGAAGGTGCGCATATTCTAGTTTTTTCTTTTTTCTTTTTTTTGGCTGAATAAGAAATAATGAAGTCTCACTACCAAAGAAAGGAGAACAACAGAAAACAAAAACAAAGAGAAGGGATATTCTAGTTCAACTTCAACACCCCTTTTCTTTTGCCACAGCAATATGGGACCATAGACCCACCGTTGTACGACTATGTCAGTGGCGCACATGCCCTCCACACGTGTCATCCAACTTTCCAGCATTGCTCCCCCGTCGCTCTCTTGAGACTTGTCTCCCAGGTCCCAATTCCGTTTCATATATCCACAAATCCATTATCCCCAATTCGTAATTCCATATAGGAAAAAAAAAAAAAAAAAAGATTTTCTTTTCCTTTCGAGAAATAGATATAATAGTTTTTAAATAGTTGATACTTGAAACATTGTGGATAGCAATTCTATACTTAATATTTATAGTGTCTAAAAATTAAATTTGTGAATCATTCATTTTAGGTATATTTTCCCTATGTTCATTTCCGTATGCAATTGAATAAAAGGAAAAATTCATTTTAGATCCTATAGTTTAAGAGGAGTAACAAATTAAACTATATAATTTCAAATGTAACAAATTAAACCTTTTTTTTTTTAGAAGGATAACAAATTAAACCTTGAATCTACAAAAAGTAACAAATTAAAAACCAAGTTTTCAAAAGATAATAAATTAAATCCTAAAACATAATGTTGTTCCACTTAAATCATAAATGAACCTAGGTTTTGTATGTTATTTTTTGAAATTTTAAGTCTTATGTAGTTGAGATATCCATATTCTTGATGGATTCGACAAATCTTTGTAGTAGACTAATAAATTGATAAAGCAGCAAATGAAAATAAGGTTTCATGCCAACATTGTTGGTGGAGGAGACTAATGTCCATAATAGTGGCATCTTATCGATGCTGAGGTTAGCACATACTTGATTTTGGGTTGCTCAACTACCAGACTAAATTGCAGAGAGAGAGAGAGATTCAACTTCTTCTTTTTTTTACTCATTTGCGCTATGAAAAAAAGTCACTAAGTCTTAAAGTTAATATAGAAACTAGAAATTTTGCTAATGCAACAGTGCTTGGGAGGACTCAAGCAAAATTGCAAGCTTCATTTGTTTTGACATAAAATGTTTTATATTGAAAAATGTTTTGTGCAAATAATTTTCACAAGCACAATTCAACTAAGCCTAACCGCTTCTTGCATTCAACTTTTGTATTTGATTTTATTATTTTTTACATGGCCCACGCCCATATGACTTAATGGAAATTTGAGGAATATGATTTGGAGGATATTAATATACTTTTTTATACCATTTTCATAAATCCAGACTATGGGTCTTGCTAAGTGGGCCGGAGTCCCTTGCAAAACATAGGGTTTATGAAGGAGGTCAAGCGCTCGGAATTTTCACCCAAATGAAGACTTGGAGCTATTCCTGTATGTAGCTGAAGCCTTTTTTTTTTTTTTTTTTTTTTTTTAAATACTAAGTATTTTTAACATACACACACGAGAAAATGGGAAAAGATAGCTGAAGTTTAGATAAGCTATATTAGGTCTCTAAAGCAAGGTTGGTTTTTATTACATGCGGCCACTCAAAACAGCTTCTCAATATGTTGAATTGTTTGAATAAGAGATAATCCAAGGGGGTCTGAAATCTAAATTGCCCAAAGGTTCAACTACATTCCAAGCATCACCCTCCACAATAATGTTGTAATTTTGTATCATTTGATTCATTTTCGTTTGTATTTAGAGAAGGTAATTAACATGCCCACTTCCTAGCCAAATGGGCAACACAGTACAACTGAACTGGATGCTCATGGGCCCCCCATGCCATAACATAGCTCTGTCCCTGATTGGATCAGTTTTCATCTCTGTCCTATCCCTACTGGCTACTGAATTCTCAGGCTTTGGAAAGCGGTGGATCTAGGCCCTCTCCTCTTTTGTAAGTTCTTTGGGTTTTAATAAAACATTTATTCAAAAAAAGAGAAAAAGAATTGGAGAAGAGCATTTGGTCAAGCATTTCTTACTTCCATTTAAGAACGTCTTGAATCAATAATATACACTCTTCAAGAATTACAAATTTATCACTTAAAATACATCCAAGAATGTGTCGTGGAGGATCAAATAAGATTTTTCATATTAATGTATAAAATTATTTATTATTTTCAAATGGTTCGGGATTACACAACTACCAAACCTTGTACTAGCTGCAAGTAATGCAGAGGAAAGGAGGTAAAATATTTTTATCCTAGGGAAAAAGAAAGAAAAAAAAAACTAGCTTTTGGGCAGATATTTCGGTGACAAACAGTAATTGCAAGGTGCTGAGCTCAATCACGTAGAGTGGACGGAACACTAATTATTGGTTTAACTTTTAAGACTTGATTCCTCACCCCTCAACTTTTTCATTCTGATTTTCTCATCCTTGTTTTCTTTCTCCCTCTTCCAAACCCCACACAGAGAGAGATGTCGTCGTTTAGGGTCGTTTTCTAATAAATATTAACAAAAACATTTTAGAAACCGGTTTTGGAATTTGTTGATGTAGTTAATGTAACCAAAGTTTGTTGGCATGGTTGTTCACATGCCATTAGTGATTTGTTTGTCCCAACCCCATCTCTCTTTCATTTATATTCCCTTTTTAATAATTTGAATTTCGCTAACTACAATGTTCTGTGATTATGATCTATGAGTGCATATAATTAAGTTTCTGCCTATAATAGCCATTATACTTTGTTCCTTTTATTGAGAATATTCTATTGTCATCAAATTTTTTATTCTTTAATTCACGGGGGTGACTGTGAACTCCACTAGTCCCTTATAACTATTCCACACTTAGTTATGATAAAATATCACATTCCATCATTGATAAGTATTACTTAAACAGTTCCAAAACCCTCTTTTTTTAGCCATGAAAATGACAAAACGGAAAGCCTGTCTTGTACGTGTATATAAAAAATTTATACGGACTTGATGACCTAATGCAATCCATGTGATTAGGTGGGGTTATTATGCATCTAAAATAAGCTAAAAACTAGTACATGCGAAGTTGGTCATTTAGAATAATATACGGATGTTTTAATCAATCCAATTAACTGAGACTTGAGAGCCAGTGGTTTATGACTAAGAGTTGGCTTCCTGGAAAACAAGTTGGGCTCTAGTGACTAGTGTAATAAGCTCGGGAAGAAAGTGGATGTACCATTATACTTAGAGGCTTAGAGCAGAGAATGTACAAATATTTATGTCTATTTTAGCATAAAATCTTTTTTTTTTTTTTTTGGGAATCATTTTAGCATAAAACCTATTTTTTCTATTTTAGATATTTATATTTTAAAATATCTCATATCAGATTATCTATTTTACACTATATTTCATTAAAATATCAAAAATTTTAAATATTTATATTTTTTTCACATACAACAACTACCATGGATTGAGATTAGGTGCAAAAGTGGTTGAGATTGAAAGTTCAAAAAAGAAACTTTCAATCTCAACCATTGAATAAAAAAAAATCAAAAAGAAGTTGAAAAAGTTAAAGTTAAAAAATGAAAGAGGTAAAAATTAATGTGAGAGGGGTGGTGTAATTGCATCCCAACCACCATCTACTCTCTTCAATGTCTTCATTCATTATTGAGATATGTAAAGAGAGAATAAACAACTAAATGCAAAATTAGTAGTGTCAGTGTCAATTTGCATGATTACTGTAACGAACTTGTAAATTTACACAATTATACACGAAGTGATGTTGGTCATTTTAAAACAAAATAGTGTAAATTCTACACATTTTTATTATTATACATGTACTGATGTGAATACTCTTCCGAGTATAATAAAAGTCTTGTAAACCATTTTTCTTTTTTGTTGAGAAAACTAAAAGTCTTGTAAACCTAGTACTAAAAAAAAAAGAGAGAAAGGGCTAAGTGGCTAACTTAAAATATTCATGTAAAGGTGGCAGCCATATGAATAATTTTGAAAAATGCTATTTTAAGCTTTAACACCAAAAAACTAATATTAATTTGTTGCTTCTACACCTCGATCTTATGAATTGGGCATACGTAAACCCTTTCAAGGGTTGAAATAGCATTTTTGCCTTCCTATAGAGTTGTAGGGAGTATAAATTCATATAAAAAAGTTTGGATCCCTTTTAGTGCCGTGAACGTGACTCAATTGTTTAATGGGCTTGAGTTGATATTGATTACTGATTAGCAATGTCCTTTTATTTTTTAATAAATATTAAAATTCACCCATCTAATTTGACGATTTATTATTTTATTTTCCCAACATTGTATTATATAAAATTATCATGCAAAATAATATTATATATATTTTCAATAGTTCAAAAATTTCACTAGAAAAAAGGTTGTAGCTAAGTTTCAGTCGCAATCCAGAAGGAATTAATTTAGTAATGAAAAGAACAAGACGGAAGGTAATATGGCCTAATTCATATAAAATATATGAATTCAATAAAAAATATAACAGATACAAGCATCTCAACTGCAAAACATGGCGATCAGCCGTCCCACCAAGTAGTTAAGTAGTTTCTCGTGCTGGACGCTAGGAGTCTAGGACCACAATTCATAAAAGCTTAAAAGTACTGTGTTCTAAATGCTAATATCTCTGCTACCATACTCCTTTTTTTTTGGGTAAATAGACTATGCATTAAAAAACTAAGAAGCTACAAAAAGTTTAAGACAAAGCCTGTTAAAATACAAGTCTTTCAAATCATTCTCAAAAGCGAAAACAACATCCTTAGGCGCAGGGGCGGAGCTATGTTGAGTTGAAAAAATAAGAGTTCCCCCCAATTTGAATTAGTCCAATGATACCCTTAAAAAAAAAATTATCTAATAGTTATAAAGATATAACTTTATTTTTCACAATTCTACTTTTTATTGTAAAATGTGCTCTTATATATGTTAAATATTTGATAAAATTTGGCATCAAACATGTTAGAATTTATCTTTTTTAACCCGTTATGTGGCGATTAACAAATTATTGACTCATTAAAAAAATCTTGTCACTAAAATTATACATGAAATATGTCTTTAGTTGCCACATAATAGGTTAGAGCAAGATAGTTTCAAATTTGTTTGAAGACTAATTTATTCTTTCAAGTTTTGGATCATTCATGTTTTTGAAAATTTTATTAGTTCAATTGAAAGATTTTTTTACTTATTTTAGTATAAAATTTGATAATTTGTGTTTAAAATGAAATTTTCTAAGAATTTCATTATGAAAATGGGGAAAAAAATGAATTTTATTTTATGAAAGATCGCAATCAAACATAATTTTGATTGAAAATACTAAGTTTTTTTATTTTTTTTGGTTGGGTGCATGTGTGTGTGTATACATATAAAACTTATCAAATAAAAAAGTTGTGTATATATGCGTGTGTATATATAATAAAAAAATGTGTTTGTGTGTGTGTATATATATATATATGTATGTGGGAGTTGTCTTAATAAATATATTAGTGTCGCAACTTAGCCTCCCTAAACAAAAATTCCTGGCTTTGCCCTGCTCAGGCGAATTAGCAAAATAAGATAAGTCAAGATATTGGCTGAAGCTCATCCTAGCAAGTCTGTCAACGCACTGGTTTGCTTGTTGGTAGCAGTGCTTGAATTGCATCCGGTTGAAGTGAGCTGCCAACAGCCTGCAATCATCAAAAATTGGAGAAATAATGCTACCATACTCTATTACTCTTTAAGGAATTGCTACTCTACAAAAGTCTTCGTCCTTTTCTTTTCAATTTTCCTCTCCCCTACGCCACTAATTAGAAATAGAATTACTAAAAAAAAAAAAAAATCAACAAAACATTTCCGACTGGCATATTGTTAAATAATGATACTATAAATCGTTAGTTGGTTCACTCGTCCAATTTGGAGTTTTAGACGGTCTTTTAGTATATATAAGCAAAATAGAGCAAAACGAAGAGACCATTAGGTTGTTCCTAGTGGAGTCTTCGACATTTAAGTTAGTTTCAACTCATATATTTTGTATATAGATAGATAGTTGTGTTTTTGTAGTATTTTTCTCATGCCTTAACAAGTGAGGCAAATTATCTAATTTTATAGGTGACTTGGGTAGCTGTTATACATAATTGGAGGTTATTATTAATTTATTACCCCAATGCAATAACCATTGTTTTGATGAGAGTTTAAAGTCTTTGAGCAATGGTTGTCTTTGTATATATTGAATGTGCTTCAACTATTACTTATCTTTCTTTATGGCTTGCTAGTGATTCATTTAGGGTCCGTTTGGATACAGTTGAAAACTGAAAAATATTAGGCCCGTTTGCTAGTGATTCAAAACACAGTGTTCAGTGTTTAAACACTGAACACTAGTGTCCAAAATTTAAAACCCGTGTTTGGTGAGTACGTGCTGTTCAGTGATGTTTGAAAAGTATTGTTCAAAACACCCATGTTGAACACTGGTTTTTGGAATCATCTCCGAGCTCATTTTAAACAACAAAAATACATTTCAGTGGCACTTCGGTAATTAAAATTGAACACAGCTCGGGGCCCACCTGGTCAGCTTTTCTTCACGTTTGTCTCCTACCTTTACTCTCATCTCTTCAAAACCCCCTGGTTACTCTCATAACTCCCCTCAACCTCCTGATTAAAAAAAATGGTATTAAGTACTCTGGTCAGCTTTTTTTTACCACTTAAAATACAAGTACCAAACACATATTTTATATTTTTTGAGCACTGAAAAATATTGTTTAAACTTTGATACCAAACACATTTTTTTTTTATTTACACTAAAAATACGTTTTTTAACAACACTTTTTAAACTACAGTTTTCACATCTTTTTGAACAAAAATTTTTAAAAACTAGGATCAAACGGGCCAATTGTAACAAAATAAATTTTAAATGTGTGAATAGTACTGTAGGACTCATTTTTAATAAAAAAGTTGTTAAAAAGTGAAGTTTGTGGATTCCATGACTGAAAAGTTGCTAAAAAGTTACTGAAAAGTGGCTGAACAGTTGTTGCAAAATTTACCGTGAGGGCACTGTTCACACCCAAAGTCAACAATCATGGCTTTTGAAACAAAAAAAAAAAAAATGCAAAACATGGATGTGGCGTGCTTCCCAAATGTACACTTAATGTGCTTGGGCCTGTAATTTTAGAGCAATGTTTCTTATCCACCAGAAAATTTTACAAAATTTTACAATGTTTCTCAAAAAAAAAGAAAAAAAAAAAACCATTACAGGTGGATGATTGATTGATTTTCCTAGACTCATCATTAATGATACGTTAAAAAAAATGTAACATCAATATAAAAAATAGTAAATTTTTTAGATATGAGGCGTGTTTGGTACATATATTCAAACACATATTTTTAATTTTTAAACAATATTACACGTATTTTTATATATTTTTTAACTATACGTATTTAAAAAAAAACTGAAAACTATTATTTAAACACAGATACTAAACAGGCCCAAAAGCATTGCTCTAAAATTACAAACCCAAACACGTTAAATGAGAGACCGTTTCATAATGTTGTTCTAATAACATTGTTAGTATTTTTTAAAAATACTTATGAGTGAAAAAATATATAAAAATACATATAATATTATTTAAACAATACACACTATTACTCAAAAAAACTTTACCGAACAGTCCAATCACTCGAAATGTTTATAAAAATCGAGTTCAATAGTGACAAAACCGGTTCATGCTCAATGATGTCAACTCGTGGTCCTTGTGACATGACAACCATTGCCCATCATTGTGGGTGTTGTTGCATTATAATCGCACTGCTGCCCAAGTCTTGTTCCTCCAGCTAATTTAAGACTTCCCCCAAGAATTCCTTTTCAGTCGTTAAAGCTTCAACTTCTTATTTTTTTGATTGGGTTAACTTTTTTTTTTTTTGAGAAAGATATAATGGGTTAACTTAAAGCTTCATCTTCCAAGCTACATACTTCCCATCAAATAAAAAAGATTTACCAAAAAGAAATGAAAAGAAAAAGAAACAGATAAAGACTTCTATTACAATAAAAAGAGATATACGTTATTTGATATTTTCTTCGCCGTCAAATCAATTCTCTTAATTCCAGAACCAGAAGATTCCTTTTAATTCCCTCTTTCACGTTAGAGGTAAATTAAAGTTTAACATTTACTTAGCATCTGCAATTTAGATGAGCTGGCACTATGATACTGGTAGTGGTAGGTAAATTTCGCAGTCCCAATTCCCAACACCATGTAATCTAAAATTAAGGTTTATGGGCCCAAATAGATATTTTTTTACTGAATAGATAGAATGCATGTTCCTAATCCGAGACTTTTTTTTTTTTTTGTTGTTGAGAAAAGTCAGAGACATCTTGATGCAAGAGAGGGAAGAATTTGACCGTAAACAACCCTTATAGGCAGGATTACAGGCATGATTGTATCTCTCTTTACATCATTATTAACCATAAACTTTCATCCTAACAAAAAAAAGGAAAAAAGAAAAGAAGAAGAAGTAAAAGTAATATTAGGTAAATAGCATTTTTACAATACATTTTATGTAGCAGTATTGTTATTAGTTTTAATGCCTGCTATTATTATTTTTTTACTCACTAATCATAACCTATTGCTTTAAGTTTGATGTGTAAAAATATTGAGGAGGCAGTATTAAATTTTTTTTTTTTAATTTTAAATCGTGTAAACATTCAAGACCTTCGAGCAATTATATATACATCAAATATGGAGATTAAAAGCATTTAAAGTTGTCTGTACAAGACCAAAATTCATTCATTAAAGCATTCAATTCAATTGGATGTTGACCAAAGCCTACAAAACATCAACAATGAATCATGGTTAACCATGTGATTTTTTTTTTTTTTTTTCATTTTCTAAGGGTCAATCTAATTTTGAACGTGTTGTTAGGGACATAGGGGGTCAGGCAACGTGCTCACAAGGACCACAACTTAGCCTAATGGGCTTTTTTTTTTTTTGTTTTTTTTTTTTTAATAATGGGCCAGGATCCTTTCCCTCCCTCCCCCCATTGTTTTGTTTGTTAACGAGGGTCACTGATGGTGATGGGACACAGCTTTCTTAGTATCCTCAGCTCTAGGGTAAAGCAAGGGACCATAACCTTCTTGAAAACATGTAGAGATTTTAGGCCTATTTGGGGGGAAGGGGGTGGGGGACCGTAGAGTAGAGCTAGCCTAATATAGGCAAATTTTACTCTACTTTTCTTTACTCTTTCTCCATTCCTCTCAATCTAAACGGATCATTTATTCTTAAACTTTTTTTTAATTTTATTTTAGAAAGCATTCTAAGACCTTGTAGAGAGCAATTTTTTTTTAAAAAGAAATGTAAATAATGTTATTTTAAAAATCTTTGGTAAAGTAATACTATTTTTAATTTAAGGTTTGAACTTGTCACTCCAAAAACCCAGTTTCATTCTTATTATATTCACATAACTAATGTGATAAGGTCATTTTCGTATTTTGAGTGGAACTGGTCTTACATCTAGTTAACATGCTAACTCAACAAAATGCATATAAAACTTGTCTCATGAAGAGAAAAATTCACAAAAAACGTGTTTGTAAAATAATTTTTACAAATATTGTTATTTTAGTAATTTTTTTTTTTATAATGCATTATTTAAAGGAAATGGTCCCTTATTATATAAGAAATTAATATTTATTTTTAAAATTTTCATAGTATTTCAATTTTTATTACAATAATATATTAAATTAACAAATGAATTTTAGGATTGATGCTCAAAATTTATAATGGTTAACAATAGACTTGGTGTCCGTTTGGTTTGCGTTTTGGATTCACGCATCTGCATCTGGCTTCTTCGTCTTCTTTTTTTTCTTTTTTGACTAGCGCCTCTTGCACTGTTCATGGGACATGAATAGTGCATTAAGACAAATGAACAGTGTTTTGTGAGTGTGAACAGTAACCAATCTTTTTTTTATTTATTATTATTTTCAGTTTTTAGTAAAATAAGCGGTATCCAAACGCACACTCGGTGTCAAATATGTGTAATGAAATATAATTATTTTATTTATTAAGAGTAATGCTATTCCTACGTGGTGAAAATATTTTTAATTACCCACAAAACCAAAACATATATACTCATTAAGTAACAAAACAAAAGTCATTAGTGATGTTAAGGGCTTTGTAGCTAAATTGGCACCTCCCCATACCAAAGTGCTTGAGGGTCTAGGGAGAAATGGGTTCGAGTTGCTGATTAGCAGCATATAATTATATTTCAAAAAAAGAATAAGGCATTTTTTATCCCAAAACAAAGCAACATTTATTCCCATATATATATATATATATATATGGTCAATGGAGGGACAAAAATAACGTAATGCTTTAAGTCTACTATTTTCCTTACTCTCTCTTCTATTCCATCCCAATATTCTATCATCCCAATCAACACCCATTTTCTTAACTCCATTCTCTCTAAAAATCATCCCAACTAAAATAACCATTAAGGCATTAATCAAAGTTAGTGATACTGACCAATATTATAGCCAACTTGAAACTTGGCCTAATAAGAGAAAAGAAGCATGTGGAAGAAACTGCTATGGCATCAGCTTCTAGTATCTCTATTCTCTTTCTTGGGAGAAGGTATTACATGTTTCTAGTGCATGTTACCTCTCTCTTACAAGAGAGTAGGGGCCTAATTCATGGATTTACAAATGTCGAAAAAGGTAGGGGCCTGGCTTGTGAAGTGTCTTCTACCAGTGTGGGGTTCACTCCCTTGTGAGAGAGAGGTAACATGCACTAGAAACATTTAGGAGTTTCTCCTTTCTTGGGTCCGAGAAGCTATGGCGTGTAGAAAATCCCAATTATTTAAAGGATTTGCCCCATAATGGGCCTAAAAAAGATTTAAAAGTCAGTAGGCAAGAAAGCCCGTACAAAAGGAGGCAGGAAAGCCCAAATAATGGAATTAGGACCCAAAAAAGACATTGAAAAATTGATCCATAGAAATCGGGAATGTGATTCATGTGAAGAAAGAAATCCCCTTCAAAAGTTTCTAAAGTCTGGTGACTGGTCAAGGACTCATAAGGGCCGTCCAACTCCTCGTGGTCAGGCGCCGAATCAACGGATCAAATAATTATTCCTTGTAGTTTTTCATGACTAGAATTATTTCTGTCTTATCAGGGGCATACCAGGTATGATTATTTATGTGCCTGTCCTAGAAAGTGCAATGAAAGGGAGAAAATTTTCGGATTGAGAAAATTTCAGATGCCATACCAACCATGATAAATAAAATAAAAAAATAAAAAATTCCAGAGAAATAAAAATGCCAAAGTTAAAAAGTGAAAAAGAAATGCTATGTTCACGTCCATAATATTTTCACAACAAATTTTACGTGGTAGGTTATTATGGATTGTCATTGATGGAGCAAAAAAGTAATTTCAGCGACAGATTTAATTTAGGATCAATAACAGCTAATTACCTATGATTTGTTGTGAAAATATTGTAGACGTAGCACCTCTCAAAGTGAAAATGTGAAAGAAGTGTGAGAGAAAAATGAGGCATTTCACTCTTATTAGAGAAATTCTCCCTTCACTCATAGAAAGTGCAAGTTCCTGTTGTATATATAGATATATACATGAATATGTTGTAATAAAGATGTTTGAGTTTGGAGATTATTATTTCATAAAGTAAAAATTCAAGTTCTAGAATTTTCTAGTGAAATTCGAACTAAAGGATTTTCGATCGATAGAAACTTTTGCTCGATCGATCGAAATGATGAAGAAAATAATCTTGGAGTCACTGGATAATTTGATCGCTATTTGATTACTGTTCGATTGATCGAAAGGAACTCTTGACAGATCGAAACTCGTAAAACTGAGTTTTCTGCAAAATTTCCTAATAACTGTTCTAAATGTTTGAAGAGGTTTCAAGTCTTGTGAATGGTTTTATAAAACATTTTGACTCTCCATACGTGCCTTTTGATGAAATATAACCCTATGGGTATAAATAGAGGCTTATATTCACTTGCAAAAAAACTAACTACACAAAATAGTGAGTTAGAGAGAAACACAAGAAATCTTGCAGTTATTCTTTAGAATTGCTATCTGTAAAACTCAATAATTTGGTTGTATCCTGAGGACAAGTTTGCGATAACCCTTTAGCAAGAAGAGTGTGGGTGGGAATATTGTCTAAGGATAACAATTTTGTGCCTTTAAGTTATCTATTTTAGTTTCTCTTTTGTGTTGTCCCTGTTCTTCCTTTATTACTTTTTGTATTATTCCCAACAATAGAGTTCCTTTTGATCGATCGAATGTTACGCCCATCTATTAGCGCATAGGTGGAATCCGAATTTCGGGTAGCTCAAAGGGCCATATTCAAATGACATAGCTCACTTGATTTGTGACGAAAAAATTCAAAATTTGCGTTCAAATTCAAGCTTGGGATGTCTATTTTCTAAAAGATTCAGACTGCATCTTTGAATTCATTTTCGTTCAAAATTTATTGTTAAAATGGTGAACAAATGTCACTCTTCAGCACATTTCCTAAGCGATTAAGTCATGTGAATAACTAGCTACTAACATATATTTTACCGAAAATTACATTTTGTAGAGATTGATCACGTACTATAGAAAAATATTTTAAAACATAATTTGTCAAAGGAATGCTAGACTTCTAGTTTTTCGCCCTTCTATCGGCGCAGAGGTGGAATCCAAATTTCAGGTAGCTAGATGGGTCATATTCAAACTACAATAGAAGGGTGTAAAACTAGAAGTCTAACGAACCATTGACAAATTCGGTTTTAAAATATTCTTTCTATAGCGCGTGATCAATCTCTAGAAAATCAAATCATCCGTAAAATATATGTTAATAACTAGTTATTCACAAGACTTAATCGCTTAGAAAATGCGTTGAAAAGTGACATTTGTTCATTGTTTTGACAATATATTTTGAACGAAAATGAATTTGCAGACACGGTTTGAATCTTTCAGAAAGTAGAAATCCTAAACTTGAATTTAAACACAAATTTTGAATTTTTTCGAAAAAAATCAAGTGAGTTATTGTTATTTGAATATGGCACATCGAGCTACTCGGCATTCGTATTCCACCTATGCGCCGATAGAAGGGCGTAAAACTGGAAGTCAAACGTTTCGTGGACAAATTCGATTTTAAAATATTTTTTCTATAGCACGTGGTCAATCAATACAAAATCAAATATTCAGTAAAATATTTGTTAGTGGCTAGTTATTCACAAAACTTAATCACTAAGGAAATATGCTGAAACAGGACCTTTGTTCACCGTTTTGACAATATATTTTGAACAAAAAGGAATTCATAAACGCAGTCTGAATCTTTTAGAAAGTAGACATTCTGTACTTGAATTTGTACACAAATTTTGAAAATTTTTGACAAAAGTTAAGTGAGTTATTGTCGTTTGAATATGACCCATCTAGCAACCCAAAATTCGGATTCCACCTATGCATTGATAGAAGGGTGTAAAACTGGAAGTCTAACGTTCCGTTGACAAATTCAGTTCAAAAATATTTTTTCTATAGCGCGTGATCAATCTCTACAAAATCAAATATTTAGTAAAATATATGTTAGTAGCTAGTTATTCACAAGACTTAATTGCTTTGAAAATGTGTTGAAAGGTGACCTTAGTTTACCGTTTTGACAATAAATTTTAAACAAAAAGAACGCAGATACGGTGTGAATATTTTAGAAAGTAGACATCCGGAGCTTGAATTTGAACATAAATTTTGAATTTTTTGGACAAAAATCAAGTGAGTTATTGTCATTTGACTATGACCCATCCAGCTACCCAAAATTCGGATTCCACCTATATGCCTATAGAAGGGCGTAAAACTGGAAGTCTAACATTCTGTTGACAAATTCGGTTTTAAAATATTCTTTCTATAGCACATGATCAATCTCTACAAAATCAAGTTTTCAGTAAAATATATATTAATAGCTAGTTATTCACAAGACTTTATCGCTTAAAAAATGTGCTGAAAAGTGACATTTGTTAACCGTTTTGACAATAAATTTTGAATGAAAATGAATTCACAAAAGTGGTTCAAATCTTTCAGAAAGTAGACATCCTGAGCTTGAATTTAAACATAAATTTTGATTTTTTTCGACACAAATCAAGTGAGTTATTGTCATTTGAATATGGCCCATCGAGTGACCCGAAATTCGGATTCCACCTATACGCCGATAGAAGGGCGTAAAACTGGAAGTCCAACGTTTTGTTGACAAATTTGGTTTTAAAATACTTTTTCTATAGTGTTTGGCCAATCAATACAAAATCAAATATTTGGTAAATTATTTCTTAGTAGCTAGTTATTCACAAGACGTAATCACTAAGGAAATATGTTGAAAAAAACCATTGTTCACCGATTTGACAATATATTTTGAACAAAAAAGAATTCGTAGACGCGGTTTGAATCCTTTAGAAATTAGACATCTTGTGCTTGAATTTGTACACAAAATTTGAAATTTTTTTGGCAAAAATTAAGTGAGTTATTGTCATTTGAATATGATTTGTTTAACTACCCAAAATTGGGATTCCACCTATGCGCAATAGAATGGCGTAAAACTGGAAGTCTAACGTTCTGTTGACAAATTTAGTATTAAAATATTTTTTCTATAGCACGTGATCAATCTTTACAAAACCAAATCTTCGTTAAAATATATGTTAGGAGCTAGTTATTCACAAGACTTAATTGTTTAGAAAATGCGCTGAAAAAGTGACCTTAGTTCACCGTTTTGACAATAAATTTCAAACTAAAAAGAATTTGCAGACTCCGTTGTAATGTTTTAGAAAGTAGACATCCTGAGCTTGAATTTGAATGCAAATTTTGAATTTTTTCGACCCAAATCTAATGAGCTATTGTCGTTTGAATATGCCCCATCGAGCTACCCGAAATTCTGAATCCACTTATGGGCCGATAGAAGGGCGTAAAACAAGAAGTCTAATGTTCTGTTGACAAATTCAGTTTTAAAATATTATTTCTTTAGCACGTGATTAATATCTATAAAATAAAATCTTCGGTAAAATATATGTTAATAGCAAGTTTTTCGCAGGACTTAATCGCTTAGGAAATGTGCTAAAAACATTTGTTCACCGTTTTGACAATAAATTTTGAATGAAAAGGAATTCGGAGACGAAGTTTGAATCTTTTAGAAAGTAGACATCCCGAGCTTGAATTGGAATGCAAATTTTGATTTTTTTTTGACAAAAATCAGATGAGTTATTGTCGTTTGAATATGGCCCATCGACCTACCCGATATTTAGATTCCACCTATGCTCCGATAGAATGACGTAAAACTAGAAGTCTACCGTTCCGTTGAAAAATTCAGTTTTAAAATATTTATTCTATAACGCATGATCAATCTCTACAAAATAAAATCTTCAGTAAAATTTATGTTAGTAGTTAGTTATTCACAAGAGTTAATCGCTTAGGAAATGAGCTGAAAAGTGACATTTGTTCACCTTTTTGACAATAAGTTTTGAACAAAAAGGAATTCAGAGACGCAATTTGATTCTTTTAGAAAGTAGACATCCCGAGCTTGAATTTTAATTCAAATTTTGAATTTTTTCAATCTAAATCAAATGAGCTATTGTCGTTTGAATATGCCCCATTGAGCTACCTAAAATTCGGATTTCACTTATGGGCCGATAGAAGGGCGTAAAACTATAAGTCTAACGTTCCTTTGACAAATTCGATTTTAAAATATTTTTTCTATAGCACGTGATCAATCTCTACAAAATCAAATCTTTAGTAAAATATATGTTACTAGCTAGTTATTCACAAGACTTATTGCTGAGAGAAATGTGCTGAAAAGTGACATTTATTCACCGTTTTGATAATAAATTTTGAACGAAAAGGAATTCGTAGACATGGCCTGTATCTTTTAGAAAGTAGACATTCCGAACTTGAATTTGAACACAAATTTTGAATTTTTTCAACCCAAATCAAGTGAACTATTGTTGTTTGAATATGCCCCATTGAGCTACCCAAAATTTGGATTCCGCCTATGGGCCAATGGAATGACATAAAACTGGAAGTCTAACATTCCTTTGACAAATTCAGTTTTAAAATATTCTTTCTATAGCATGTGATTAATCTCTATAAAATCAAATATTCAATAAAATATATATTAACAGCTAGTTATTCACAAGACTTAATCGCTTAGGAAATGTGCTAAGAAGTGACATTTGTTCACCGTTTTGATAATAAATTTTGAACAAAAAGGAATTTGCAGACGCGATATGAATCTTTTAGAAAGTAGACATCCTGAGCTTGAATTTGAACACAAATTTTGAATTTTTTTCTACACAAATCAAGTAAGTTATTGTCGTTTGAATATGACCCATCTAGCTACCCAAAATTCGGATTCCACCTATGCACCGATAGAAAGGCGTAAAATCGGAAGTCTAACGTTGCGTTGACAAATTCGGTTTCAAAATATTTTTTCTATAGTGCGTGATTAATCTCTATAAAATAAAATCTTCGGTAAATTATATGTTAATAGCTAATTATTCACACGACTTAATCGCTTAAGAAATGTGCTAAAAAGTCACATTTGTTCACTATTTTAACAATAAATTTTGAATGAAAAGGATTTCACAGACGCATTCTAAATCTTTTAGAAAGTAGACATCCTGAGCTTGAATTTGAACACAAATTTTGAATTTTTTTGACACAAATCATGTGAGTTATTGTCGTTTGAATATGACCCATCTAGCTATCCAAAATTCAGATTCCACCTATGTGTCGATAAAAGGGCGTAAAACTGGAAGTCTAACGTTTTGTTGACAAATTCGGTTTTAAAATATTCTTACTATAGCGTGTGATTAATCTCTATAAAATCAAATATTCGGTAAAATATATGTTAATAGCTAGTTATTCACAAGACTTAATCGCTTAGGAAATGAGCTAAAGAGTGACCTTTGTTCACCTTTTTAACAATAAATTTTGAACGAAAAGGAATTCAGAGACACGGTCTAAATCTTTTAGAAAGTAGACATTCTGAGCTTGAATTTGAACATAAATTTTGAATTTTTTCGACAAAAATCAAGTGAGTTATTATCGTTTGAATATGACCCATCTAGCTACCCAAAATTCGGATTCCACCTATGCGCCGATGGAAGGGCGAAAAACTAGAAGTTTAACGTTCCGTTGACAATTTCGATTCTAAAATATCTTTCTATAGCACGTGATTAATCTCTATAAAATCAAATCTTCGGTACAATATATGTAAAAAACTAGTTATTCACAAGACTTGCTTAGGAAATGTGCTAAAAAGTGACATTTGTTCACCATTTTGACAATAAATTTTGAACGAAAAGGAATTTGTAGACGCGGTCTGCATCTTCTAGAAAGTAGACATCCTAAACTTGAATTTGAACACCATTTTTGAATTTTTTTGACAAAAATCATGTGAGTTATTGTCTTTTGAATATGACCCATCTAGTTACCTGAAATTTGGATTCCACCTATGCGCTGATAGAAGGGCGTAAAATTGGAAGTCTAACGTTCCTTTGACAAGTTCAGTTTTAAAATATTTTTTCTATAGCGCGTGATCAATCCTTACAAAATTAAGTCTTCGGTAAAATATATGTTAGTAGCTAGTTATTCACAAGACTTAATCACTTAGGAAATGTGCTGAAAAGTAACCTTTGGTCATCGTTTTGACAATAAATTTTGAACGAAAAGGAATTTGGAGATGTAGTCTGAATCTTTTAGAAAGTAAGAGCTTGTTTGGATGGGATGAGTTTTGAGTGATATCACTCAATTTTCTGTTTCCATCATCCAAATCGTGTGGGTCCCACGGATGAGCATTTGTTTGGATGAGTTTTGGATCATTGTTTCCATCACTCAATTTTCTGATTTTTGAGTGATGAGTTATGGAAACTGAAAACACATTTTAGGTGTTTTTAGTTTTCAAAACTCAATTTTCAATGACATTTTCGTAATTAAACCCACATACTTAGCCGCAATGTTTGACAAACAGATTTTTTTTTTTTTTTTTGGTGAAACCCAGTCGCAATGTTTGACAAATTCTCTGATTTTTTTTTTTTTGGGTGAAACCTAGCCGCAACTTTTGAAGTTGAAAACTAGGTCTGAGTTAAGGTGCCAAATAGGGGGTTTGGAAAATTGAGGTATTTTAAGTGATGAGTGAAGAAAATTGAGTGATGACAAATTACAAACTAAACAGGCCCTAAACATCCCTTGCTTGAATTTGAACACAAATTTTGAATTTTTTCAACCCAAATCAAGTGTGCTATTGTCGTTTGAATATGCCCCATCGAGCTATGAAATTCAGATTCCACCTATGGGCCAATATAAGGGCGTAATATTTGATCGATCGAAAGGAACTATTTTGTTGGGAATAATACATGAAGTAATAAAGGAAGAACAAGAATAACACAAAAGACAAACAAAAATAGATAACTTGGAGGCACAAAATTGTTATCCTTAGATAATATTTGTCCCTACACTCTTGTTGCTAAATGGTTATCGCAAACTTGTCCCCAGGATACAGCCTAGTTGTTGTATTCTACAGATAGCAATTATGTAGAATTACCATAGGATTTCTTGTCATTTGAATGCTCTTTTTGATCAATCGAACAGGAATTGAATAGCGATCAAATCATCCAATAACTCCAAGATTATTATTTTCATCATTTCGATCGATTGAGCAAAAGCTTCAACCGATCGAAAATCCTTTAACTCAAATTTCACTTAGAAAATTTCAGAACTTGAATTTTCACTTTATGAAACAATATTCTCTATACTCAAATATCATTATTACAACCTATTCATGTATATACCTATATATACAACAGTTTCATCATTGTCCCATATTGGGACCCACACTTGTTGTGAGAAAAAGGATGAATCCTTGTGTAGGAGTAATGTTTCCATGAAAGATTTGTGCATTGTATTTGATCCACCCATTAGACATTGGATCGTGAAGCATTACTTTAGTCCCTTTTTTTTTTTGGTTTTGGATAGGAAGATTCGGAGCATTACTCTCTAGAGTTGAAATATACGTGTAACTAATGTAAGACTAATAAGTCTAAATATAGAAACATTTTTTTTTTAATTAATAACAACTAATATTGTCTATTGTGATTTGTGTATAATAAAAATAGTGTTACTGGTGGACTAATCTCTCTTTCTCTCTTTGGCAATTCATGTTGGTGAGTCGTATTTGTGTCATGTCGATATAGATTTATTTAAATATACGAGTCAACACAAACACAATTCGTTTCAAGATCGTGCCAAAACCCTTCAATCCTAACATGACATTTTATTAAGTAGACTGACACAATATGACCCACATAACAAGTGTAATAAACATTGTTTTGGATTAACACATATTTCTACACATATTTAACTCGTTTAACAAATAAATTGTGTTGGGTTGACCTTGCCAATACCCATTTCCATACATTTAATAAGCCTTAACCTTTTCACACACGCAAGTAGTTATAATTTAATTTTAAAATGTGTGTTCTATTTTCAAGGAATTTAAGATGAAATTTGACATTTCTAAATTTTACCTCTTACATTCTAAATTTTTTCATATTATTAAATCATTTTCAACTAAATAATAAGGTTATTTTTGGTAATACAAAAAAAGTGGACATGACTAACATATTTGTTTATATTTGATTGACAACCCGCATATCCATGGTTGGCAATGACTTTAAACTTTAATGCTTTGTTTGGTTACAAATGAAGGAAGAGAAGAGAAAAGAAATGAATAGTAATAAGGAAATGAGAAAGAAAAGAAATCAATTCTCTTGTGTATGTTTGGAAATAGGGAGAGAAGGGGAAAAGAAAAGAGAAGAATGCGTTTCTTTTTCCTTTGTTTGGTTTGTCATATAAAATGAAATGAAATGAAAAGAAAATATATGTTTTTTTTTTTTTTTTTTTACTTATATGCCCATATAAATGTACAAGAATTATACATTTTATAGGCAAATATGTAACTTCATGTCATATTATATTATTTATGTGGGTCTCATTTTTTTAAAACCATTTTCTCATTTCAAATTTGTCCCATTTGGGCGAATTGCAAATATGTGGGCTCAGGGAAATGGTTTCTTCCATGACAACCAAACAGGAAAAATGATTGCATTTCTTCTCATTTATCTTCTTTTCCTCTCTCGTCTAGCCTTTCCATACACACTGTAAATGCCTTTGAATCCAACATGATTGATGCCATTGGTAGCTACCCACCCACAAAACACCAAGTAGTTGTTGATTCATATTTGTAGCATCGTGAAGATGGAGATACTATCATCGTTTGACCTACCCTTCCACTAGGTGTGCATCCGCTAGGACTATATGATCATATTCTTGAAGAGTTCAATGTGGAAATAGTGTTAAGGATACAGTTAGGTGTTGCCATCAAATGAGTTGATGACGATGTAGATCTAACTGCCTTTGCCATTGAGGATGTTTATATGAGTTTTTTGGCAA
Organism: Quercus ilex subsp. ballota; assembly: GCA_032727855.1. Taxonomy (NCBI): domain Eukaryota; kingdom Viridiplantae; phylum Streptophyta; class Magnoliopsida; order Fagales; family Fagaceae; genus Quercus; species Quercus ilex. The sequence goes on along the minus strand of CM064913.1, from coordinate 53,748,153 downwards.
TTGTTTTTTTAGTTTGGTTGAGAAGAAGCCGAATGATTGTGAAGCTAAAGCCGACAGGGTGCTACAAAATATGAAATTTGCTCCATGATAATTTGACTACGAATATTTATTTTTTACCAAAACATATAAGAACATATCATTTATTTTGCATGTGGAAATTTTAAGAAAACTATCATGTTGCCTTTCATGGGATAGAGGGCATATTTTAAGATGCAGTGAATGGAAGAGTTACATAGACAACGATAGCAAATTTAAAAGATTAAATTGAAAAAAAAATTAAAACTTCAAAGACTAAAATGATAATGGAAAGAAAATTAATGGGTGTATAAAATGGAGTTTAAATAAAGAGATCTGACTCCAAACCTTTGCATGCAAGTTACATTATTACCACCCTAGACCAAAATTATACAAAGAGAAAACTTTTATATGGAATATATTTTTGCCGATGTGTGATGCGAGTATCATATATTATAGCTTTTTCAACAATCATCATAGTAGTTTTTTTTTTTTTTCATTAAAATCCGGAAAGGAAATCTTGAGAATTTGCTGAGAGAGAGTATAAATTTATTTATTTATTGACCAGTCCGCGTAGCTACAGAGCATTAAACATGAATGGACCGCATGCGTGATTAAAGGCGCACAAAAGGGTCTGATATGTACTTTCAAGTTTCAAAGCATTGAATCAATCATGAAAAATGCCTGCCTCCTCATTGGTTCACAAAAAAGTTTGAGTGATGTTACTGTGATATAATTAAGCATCCAATTAATTTAATAAGGAATAGAGTTATGGACACAACATTCTCACAATATTTTTCTAACAAAATTTAGGTATTGGGAGCATTTGTATTAGAAAATGCAAAATAGAAGAATGTATCAATTTTACACATTCAAGCTCCAAAATTATCCACATTAGTCAAGATAAAAATGTGTAAATTTACAAAATTATTGTTTACTATGTAAATTGACAAAAACCAATAATAATTTATCACTTAAGTTTTATTGCGAAGCTATTGTGTTTTTTTCCCCTAACATGTGAAGCTATTGTGTTTGTAACTTGTAATGTCTTACATAAAACTCCTTTTTAATTAATCAAGAAGAAATGAAGGCATGTTAGAATCCTATTTCTTCTCCCTTGTGTGTGTTTGTTTCTAAAAAAAAAGAATGAGCAATGGTTCCACATTTTTTAAGAGAATATGTTGAGTATAATATAACTTGCACTATCCTCCTTTAAAAATTACCATGGTTTTTGACTTTTGATTGAAGTTGTAGTGTATTTTTGTGTTAATTAAAAAAAATAAAAAATTGAAGGATAATTTAGTCATTATGAATATTCTCCTTTTCCCTCTCATATCCATCGCTTTTTTTGATTTCCCTCTCCTTTTAAAATAATTTAAAAATTAAAAAAAGTCAGAAAAACAAGGAAACCATATCTAATATCAATACCTTTAGCCACGTAATCTGCGCCGTCGGATAGGGACAAGTGACCTAAGCACTAATTGGCCCACTCCCCCAGCGGTAAAATCTGGCCAATGAGAGAAAGACACGTACGCATAACCCCCAAATGCAATACGATGTTTTCTTCGGTTTTTTTGTTTTTTTAGCAAACTGTTGCTAGAAAATTTTGGCGGGCAAATTCGTGAATTTCAAATAAAGGCCAAACCCTAGCGGCCCTCTCGTTTCTCTCTCTTCCTCTCTCTCTCTCTCTCTCATCAGTTCTCTCTCTTTTTCTCTCTACCAGCTCTCTCTCTCTCTCTCTCTTCTCTCAAATTTTCTCTGTGATTTTCTCCAGGGTTTCGCCTCGAAATCCATGCTGTTATGAGGTAAGTGCTTTTCCGATTTTCTCGCTTTGATACGATTTTGGGATTATATTTTCTTGTTTCTGTTTCGTTCCGATCTCTGACGAGCTTTGATTTCTGCGATCTTATGTTGTGTCTTTCGCTTTCGATTTTAGTTCAACGCTCGGGTTTTCGTGATTGCAATCGAATTCCTCTTAAAGTTTTATGATGAATTTTAGGGTTTCGTGATTGCAGAGAATTGAATTGAAGATCGCTGTGGAGATTCTCTCTCCATTTATTATGTAAGCATCGTTATGCACATTTAAGCTTATTTGTTTTCTTTAAGTTTCAAATAGTTCATTTCTGTGAGCAATGTTAGGGTTTTGCTTATTATTTATTTAAGTTTGTGTGCCATACTTTTAATTTGTTGCATTATGTTTATCTGAATATGGAAGATTCTTTTTGAATTTTTATATTTCAGGTTTAATTTAATTGGTAGTTGATTAAATTCAAAATTGGAGATTTTTGGAAATAAAGAACAAAATGGGCAAAGTTTCCCCAAAAGAGAGGGAATCGAAGAATTCTAAACATAAAAAGCGGTTACGGGGTTCAAGCAACAAGTATTTGAAGCCAGGTACTCTTGCTCAGCTTCGGTACAGCAAGGCTTCGGCGGCCAGGTCTTGTACCGATCTTGGGAGGAAAAGAGTGGCTGTGTTGGATACCAAGAAGTCGGAGAGTAATCTGGCGCTTGAAGATAATGTTATTGATAGAAGTCCTCTAATGCTGTCTCCTGGGAATTTGGTTAGGGAGAGCAGTTTACTAGGAACACCCAAGGTTATCGATAAAAGCCATTTAATGCTGTCCCCGGTGAATTTGATTAAGCAGGGCAGTTTCTTTGGAACGCCAAAGCTTATCGATAAAAGCCCTTTAATGCTGTCTCCCGCGAATTTGGTTAGGCAAAACAGTTTCCTAGGAACACCCAAGACACCTCGAGTTGAAGATTGCATGTCTGAGTCACGACTGGAGTCACTTCCAATGGATTTGCTGGTATTCCTTAATTGTCTTACATTTTTGTTTCTCTGTGTTTTTCCTCTTAAAATATTTTGGCTATGTGTTTGTTAGTTATAACTCACTTGTTTATCTGGAACCATGTAATCTTGAATATGTTTCCTATCTTATTTGGAACCTGGATACTATGTTAGACAGTCCAACCTTCTATTATTGTTGTGTTTGTCTTGTGCATGGTAATCACCTGTACATGGTCTAGACTTATGCTCTTTTTATTATTTTTGCAAATGTGTGTTCTGGTGTCTGTTTATCTGTATACCCTCCTATAGAGGGCTGTTTTCATTTAAGATTTTGATTCAGGCAGTAGTTATTGCACAGGCTATACCATGATAAGTTGTAATGAACACTAGGGAGTACAGCATACGTGTGAGTAGAATGATGGAAGGAAGGTAGAGGTTTAATGTCTAGACCCTTTACCTAGAAGTTATTTTAATTTAAGGTGTACGTTATGCAAATGTTTTTCTTGTTTCAGATGTTTCTGATAATTTTTTTCATGTTTATTCTCTGTTTTGCATTGTCATTATCATGTATTACTCCATACATTTTGAGTTTCTTAACATGTTGAACAAGGTCTTTAGAGTTAAACTGAGTATATGGTATGCGGCTATATCTATTTTTTCATGGTCAAATCCAGTTACTGTGGTGGTTGTTTGTTTGATTATTTTCCACTCCTTTTACGTGTGAGGCGAGGATGATTTGTCTTGTACCATAGGATGCATGTTTTTTCACAGAAATGTTCTATATTCTGGATATCTGAGGAAATGATTTTATCTTATAGAAAAGATTGGAAAGTACTCTACTCAATACTCCTTAAGTTCTTTGTTCTATAGTGAGCTCAAGCAGCTCTAGAAGGGAATCCTTCTCCTCAAAGGATAAGGACAAGGCAGGTTTCATAAAAGAACACTATTTTAACAGTAGCTTCTTAATAAAAATTCTGGAATAGTTTTGATTTTTATTCTTTTCAAAAACCTAAGACTGGATCTTTAATTTTATGCCCATAAATTTCCAACATTTACACAACACTTTCACATATCTTCTGGTGTCATGTTTGTAGGTTTCTGTATGTTGTACTTTTGCATGTATTGTGCACATTGCGCCCCTAAATATGCATGTGTAGTTCTTTTTTGCTATATGTGTTCTTTGTGTGTGTGTGTGTGTGTGATATGCTTTTTTTGAGTTACTGATTCTTGTTTCTTTCATGAATTTGAGGTTAAAATACTTTGCCACTTGCACCATGACCAACTGAGGGCTGTTTTTCATGTTTCTCAAAGAATTAGAAAAGCTGTAAGTACATCTCTGTCTCTTTATTTGTGCTTGTATTTGGATCAATTATGATTCTGAGCTGATGGATGGTCCTGTTTGTACTGCTGTGGACAGGTTGTGATTGCAAGACAATTCCACTTTAATTATACAACTCCTGATCGTTCTCGACAGGAGATGTTAAGAACAGTAACCCCACAGCCAACAGAACACTGGCCTTTTGTTAGGTGATTATCTCAAACTTTAAAATTGTGTTGTCATTTTCTGTTAAATATCTAGTTCTGCTTTTAATGCTTGTCCTTTTTTTTTTCCTCCCCCTCATTTACCTGTTCAAATGATATTTTTCCAGCAAGGGAGATGGGAAGGGTATTTGGATGCCAAGCCCACATACCCCAAAAGCACCAAGGCATGGTCCTCGGCCACCTTCTCGTCTCAAATTCTCTGAGATGAGGCAGGTTGCAGCTGTTCTATTCCCTGAATCAGCTTTTCCTTCGAGATGCATGGTGCCGTCTGCATTGCCAAAGCCCTTATGCAAATCCTTGGCTTCTAATCGAGTTCTATTCTATGAGGATGAGTTATGCCAGGCTGTTGCTCAAAACAAACTCCGTTGATTTCATTCTGGTTTCTTATTGCCTCATGTTCCTCTGTATATAGTTTGTTTTGATTCTCTATAGGTGGTCATAGTCAGGGTAGGGATTATGCAATTTTGTAGTTTTGCTGGGGCAGTTTAGGTGATATGAAACTTAAGATTTGTGTTAGGGTTGGAAGATTTGGATGATGGTTGTGGGAATAACGTATTTCAAACTGGTTACTTGTATATTGCCTATATATGTTTGAAAGAATTGTAAGTTGTTTCTTAGCAGGAAAATTTGTACTGTCATTTTAGTTAAATTTTAAAGTATCAAGGGTTCCCTGGTATTTTCTTTAGTAAAGCAGTATGATGTTCGAAGGTCCTGATCTAATAATGCTGCTGCTTGTATTATCCATGTTTTTTCATGTTCTTGTTCCTATTGTGCGTTTCCAATATTTATTCATATTACTTGCCATGTGGATGTGGATTGGTATTTTGAAACTGCTACCTGTTTTTTGGGATGGGGCATGGGGGCACCACTAGGTATTAGGTAATGATAATTGATAAATAGAAATGAATCTTACAGACCCTTACCTTTATATCCTCGGTTTTATAATAGTTTGTAACTCTTTCTAATTTCATCTGTAAAATGAGGTTGTTTCTAGTGAGTAGTGAGTATGTTATGCTTTGATTTTATAAACTCAATAGTTTAACCTTTTTTTTGTTGTTGTTGAACATACTAAGTATTTTTAACATACACACGGGAAGAGGGGAGAAAGTCTCAACAGTTTAACTAATTAAGCCTTAATCCCAACTTTTCTAAAACCCATAGGCTTCAGATATATTGCTACAGTAGAAATTTCGAAGGAATTACCCAGGGCATGTTTTTATTTTTTGTTTTTAAATTTTTCTGAAGAAGAAAGCATACTGAAGATAATTACATGGAATCTTAAAAAGTAAGATTTAGGCAAGTGGTTACTTCTACTATTATGTTCTATATAGAACTGTTGCTTGTGGGACATTTCCTCCATTTTTAGTAAGCCTTAAAGGCTATTAGCTAGATCAGCCAGTTTGGTGTTGCTGTTATACTCGTATCTGTTTTTTTTTTTTTTTTTTTTTTTTTTTTTTTTTTTTTTAAATTTTTTTTTATCTGTGCTAGATTTTTCTTTGGGGAAATAGGGAAAAAAAAAGAGAGTATATAATGAGCTAACTGCTAAAATTCTAGGAATTCTAGGGTACAACCACTTAGAAGTGACCCACTATTGGAGTGAATCACAAGCATTAAAGATAGTAACGATGGTCACTTTACAAGCAGAAGTGTTTGAGATGGAGTTTCACACCTATATATACTTAGATTAGACTTGAGTAGAATTTCTATTTTGTATAAAAAAAAAGAAAAAAGAAAAAGATAATGACGATGACGATTACCATTTTGTGTGAAGTGCATAATAAGGCCAAGTAAATGGTTGTATATATTGATGTAGACGAGTTTAGTTGCTGGAAGATTTTTATTGAGACTAACCATTTGGGAGGAGAGCCTGGAGTTGAAGAGAATTGCTGCTTGGTTCACGGATGCTGGTTTCAACTTTCAACTTCTTTGTAAGCCTCCTCCCAGTGTTCTTTGAATCAGCAAACACCCAAGTGGATAGTGGTGGTATACTTGTCACTCCAATCCTTCTCGCACCCAATGCCCTAAAGTTCCTGCCAATTATTTACTTTAACCCTGTTTGAACTTCACGAAAAAGCAAAAACAAAAGAAAAAAAAAAGTTTTTTCTTTTTACACCCCTTAAAATGAATTTTTTACTTATAATTTCATGGTATTAAATTGTCTGTGTTTTGGATGGATAGACTTACAATCACCATCAACGGAAAAAAAAAATCTTTGCATATGATTGTTCTTTTGTAAATTCTTATTAATTTGGCAATTATGGTCTTATTTTCTTGGTATGCGTCTTCTACTATGCGCTATTCTACTACAAATTATGAGTTGCAATACCAAATTGGGGATCATAAGTTGAACTAATGACCATAATTGTCTCCCACAGTATTAATAAGCACTCGGGATGAAAATTTGGAAAGACCGGTCTATTTGTAAATAGCCTCTTCTTTACTTCTTTATATTGGTGCACTCACATGTTGACCATGCAGTAAGTACCTAACCAATTTTCTTGATAATTTGTATCTAGATCACATTGTCTTCTGCGCTTTCAAAAACGTTCCTGCAAGAAACTCAAGACGAATTGATATCATACTGAAACATCCTGAATGTAGACACAAAATAAGTATTTGCAACACATCACTCCCTATGCACAATATGTATATTCTTTTGATAGTATGAGGGTCATTCTGTCATCACTCGTTTTTGCCTTCATTTTCTTTATGTAATTCTTGAACATCTTTAACTGATTTGAAAATGTTAAGGCGGACTGATAATGAAGAAATCAAATAATATGATTGGCACGGAATTTGGAATGAAATATTAGAAGAAAAGCAAATTGAAGATCAGAGTGGGAGTTACTGTCATCATGGATTTGAGAGGATCACATTCTGAACCACTAGAGGCAAAGCTTATGCCACTAAGAAGCTCTTGAAGTTGCAAGTTTGAGTTCAGATGATTAAGCTGGCAAGAGCTCATTGAGACCAAATCCTTCAGGTGAAGATTGTTTCAGAATCTCTTAATATATATATATATACTGTGATGTTCTTTGAAAAAGAAGTTTCCTCAAGTTTTTGGTCTTTTTAAGCTTTCTTTCGGCAAGACTTGGCACTTTAGATTGAAGAAAATGACAAGATTTTGCTGCTGATTATTTGAGTCAAAAAAGTGAAAAAACAATGTTCACTTTTTACTATTTATGAATTACTGTTCACCGACGACCGTTCACTTTTTACTGTTCATGACACTGTTCGCTCTGAATTTTTGCCTATTTAAGGAGGTTTCCCTTTAAGTTTAAAACATAATTCTTTCCTCCAGAACTTCTTTCTTTTAGAAGCCTTTCTTTGAGTGAGAGAGTTCCTTGTTTCCACCTTAGGATTTCCTACTACTTTCTTTAAAATCTTGTAACTAGAACTAGTTCCAAGTTCCAAGTTTTGTAACTATTAACTTGTACTGGGTTTGAGATCTTGTAACTACTATTATTACTGTAAATGTTTTATTCTACTTTCAATAACAAGTATTTTTAGCTTTCAGTCTAATATATACTACTTATTGCTACCGCCATCTTGGATGGTTCAAAATTTTAATTGCTTTGATATATATACTGCTTGGCTGGTTCTACCGCCTTACTATTGTTTTAAATATTTTGATTGTATTTGCAATACCGCCTTCTTGGCTGGTTCTACTTTGTTTATTTTAAATATATTATACTGTGCTTCCATTTCTTCAGTTGTGCGTCCCTTATATATATATATATATATATATATATATTTGTGTATGTGTGTGATGCAAGGCCAGTCCATTTAGTAGAAACTAATAGAGTAGTTTTGGCATTACTAAGAAGTCTGAGAGAACCCTTCCATTTCTATACCTTCCTGCTTCCAGTAGGTTTTCTTCCTTTGAAATCACTCCCATATCGAGGGAAATTCAAATTGCACTTCAGTATAGTATTGATATATTTGTTGGTTCCTGTATCCACAATTGAATCTCCAAACACAAACTGCTGGAACTCGACCTGTTTCATTTTTAGGTAGTATCATGGCACTTACATCATTAAGGAAAAATATAATGATGGAGAAAATAATGAATTAAGACTAAAGAGGGAGAAGCAGAATTTTCAGGGTGGAACTTCATTCTAATATATGAAAATCTACTTTCTTCTTCAAGTTTACTAGGGAAAAGTAGAAGAGAAAGTTTTGAAGGATTGAGTTTTCTGAAAAATCAGTGACAAAATTGTCAATGCAGGAGCTTTCACCATGAGCTTGAGTTTGCTGCCAGCATCTTAATTACTGAACGCAAATATGTTTTCTTCGTTAGAATTTAAAGGTAAGAGTGCACATGGTTAAATGCTCTAAAATGGTTGCCATGGTGGGCAGAGGTGGATTTTCGAAAGATCCAATGACTGCCAAGTTGTTTGCTGCACTCCAAGCAATTTAATTCGCAATAGACTTGGGCTTTCAAGTTTCAACAGGTGATTCTTGAAGGAGTCTCTCTGCTTGAGATCAATGCAATGAAATCAGACAAAGTGGACAATTCTTGATTATGACACATGGTTGCTGATGCCAGAAGACTATTGAAAAATTTCATAAGTTGGGAATCAAACCATGTTAAAATTAAACGGCCTGCTAATCAGGCTGCTCATCTCTTCTCTCAATATGCTATTAATCTTACTGAATGCCATTACTGCGTGGAGGAAGTCCCTTCTTTCCTTGAGTCCCAGTTGATGATGTATTTGATTTGATTAATGAATGACTTTGCTTTAAGTTCTCAAAAAAGTACAAATAGAATCTAAATTAGCTTCTAATTGTAATATAATTTCGTTCCAAGTGTATTTTAATCTATATCTATATAATATCTATATTTGAAGTGTAACATTTATTATTGCAACGCTATTTTTGAGCCACATAAGCATAACATTTTGATTCATTCAATCCACTTCGGTCCATTTCGGTTCTAGTCGGTCCAATTCAAATCTTTTTAGTCCCATTTGGTCTCATTCGATCCACTTCAGTCAATTTCAAATTAATTGGGTCTTATGTCGATTCTTTTTGTAGGTTGCATTTTCAATTTTGGGCTCAAAATTTTATTATTTATTCTTATTTTTTTGGGTTGAAAAGTATGAAAATTTATTCTATTTGTGCCAAACTCTTTTGTTTTGGGCTAAAAAATACAAATAAAATAGGCTTTAGAAATTAAATATATAAGTGCTAAAAATAAACAATAAAAATGATAAACATTCAAAAGACTACCTTAAAATTCAAGTTTTAATAATATAGGCATTATACGTATATTTTGAAAGAATAAAAAATGCTACAATTCTAAACTTATATAATAATTTATTATATGTGTTCCATAAAATAGAGGTGTACATTTTTTTAAACTATCATTGAATATGCTTAAATTAATCAATTGATTTTGGTATATTCTAAAAAAGTCATTTTAATAACATATGTCATCTTTGTCATTTATATAAAACAATATTATAGTTATGTAATTTAACTATAACTATAATATTGTTTATATAAATGAAGAAGATGATAGATATATATACATATAGTTGTTGACTGTAAAATACATTATATGTTTTGTGGGGCCAAGAAATGGTTAGACAATCCCAGCCCACTCCCAACCAGGCCCAAGGCCCATGTCCGAGGATGCGCCCATTGACCGAGGACTGAAGTGTGGCACCCAGCCACCCTCTAAACAACGCCAAGGATGATAGCATCCCCGGAAGTCCGAGGTCCTAGGACGCGCAAGCAGCACTTAGTCAAAGGGAGCCTCCCCGAGCATTCAAGGAATGAATAGCGGGTACCAAATACCGGACATGAAAGTATGGTGGAGGAGCGCACCCCAGATGAACTGTCACCTCCACATTAAATGCTCCCAACTAACGTCCTGGCCGCATTAATGAGGAAGGGACGCCTCAACAGTGCCACCTTGGTTGTTGCCACCTACAGAGACAAGGGGAAGGTGGCTGATGGGACAGGCACTCAAGTGATGCCCTAATCCCTTTACAAATGTAGGGCTAGGATTGATTGGAAGGGGGATATATAATGTAAGGAACTCCACCTAAAAGGGGGGGGACGGAAGGATTATGGTAATCTGCATGTACTGAGAGAACTTCTTGTTCATCCTTAGAGAAAGAAATTATTAGAACTCCAAGTTCTGGAAAACACGTCCGAGGAGCATTTTTACTTATCCCACCGCACGCTCAGCTTATCCAACCCACGTACAGCTATGCATGGCCGTTGCATTTCTCGCTAGCGCCTAGTTCTTGAATCCCTCCTCTACAAATTCATTGCGGGGTACGTTGGGCTTTTGACCCGTGTCCACTGGACGTGGGCAACCAAAAACCCTGTCCCTACAATTGGCGCCGTCTGTGGGAAGAACTTGTGCGTTGGTAAGGACAATAGTCAAGCATGGTAGGATCGGGCCCTCACCAAACAACTCCCAATCGACCTGAACCGGCGAAGCCACGGCATCATGGTGACTATGGCGACCCCGGAGGCGGTCAGAATGATAACGGACGATTTCGAGAAGGAAGCGTGCATACTTCGACGGCGAGCGAAAATCACGCCCAGAAGCGCGATGCTGTCCAGGCTACGCAATCGGAGGAGGCCCATAGTCACGCCTCCCAGGCGAAGGACGATAAGGTGGCCATGCAGCGCGAGATAGATGATCTGAAGAAGAAGCTGCGCCGTGCACAATGAAGACAGCCTGAACCCAACCCTGACTTGTCCTCTGACGACGAGAGTGACGACGAATACAGACAAAGGTCGAGAACGCCCCCCAGCGAGACTTTCTCCCACGAGGAGGAGCGCTACCAGAGGCGTAGGCGCGCCGACCGAACCTCCCGAGGCGTAGGAAGTGACGCCATGAGCAAGGCGTTCGACCAGCTCTCCAAGTCGCCCTTTACGCGTCGCATAGAGGAGGCAGAGCTTCCTCGGGGGTTCCAACAGCCAGCCTTCATCGCCTACAACGGCAAGACGGATCCCGTAGAGCACGTGAGCCAATTCAACCAGAGGATGGCTGTCCACTCGAAGAACGAGGTGCTGATGTGCAAAGTTTTTCCATCTAGCTTGGGACCTGTGGCGATGAGGTGGTTCAACGGTCTGAGGACGAATTCCATAGACTCGTACAGACAGCTGACCCAGGCTTTCGGCTCCCGCTTTGTCACGAACAGCAGGCCTCCTCGGCCTATGAGTGCGCTGCTGTCCCTATCCATGCGTCACGGGGAAACCCTTAAGGCCTACTCGGACAAGTACTGGGAGATCTACAATGAGCTGGACGGCAAGTATGACGTCGTCGCCATCAGTACGTTCCAGAATGGGCTACCAATGGGGCACGACCTGAGGAAGTCCTTGACCGGAAAGCCCGCCACCAGCGTGCGGCAACTGATGGATCGGATTGACAAGTACAAGCGGGTGGAGGAAGATATGCTGCAAGGCAAGGGGAAGGATAAAGCCTTCCCTCAGGAGAGGAGAGACTTCAGGTCGGACCGGTACAACAACGCCCGACCGAGGAGGGACTTTGGAGGAGAATCTGGAGCGACCAATACTCAAACCGTCAACGCAGTATTCCGAGAACCCGTGCATAGGGTGCTGGAGAGAATAAAAGACGAGCCGTACTTTAGGTGGCCGAACAAGATGGACGGGGAACCTGAGAGGCGCAATCGGAACCGTTACTGCCAATACCACCAGGACCATGGGCATACCACGGAGGACTGCAGGAACCTCCGGAACTACCTGGACCAGCTGGTCCGGGAAGGAAAGCTGAAGCACTTGCTGCTCAACGCCGACAATCGCCAGGGGCAAGCGTATCAGGAGCCCCGGCGGGACGCCGCCATGGGACAACCCGCGGGCACGATTAACGTAATCCTGGTGGCTCCGGGGAGAACGGGCGCGGGCCCCTCGCGAGTACTGTCCGTAGCCCAACCGGAAGCTGGGGAGTTCCAGGCCGGGCCGAAAAGAGCTAGGAGGAAGTCCTGCTCCCATTTGAGCTTCTCAGAGGAGGACAAGATCGGGACCATCCAGCCCCATGATGATGCCCTGGTGGTCACCCTTAGAATTGGGGGCTACGACGTAAAGAGGGTGATGGTAGATGGTGGCAGCGCAGCAGAGGTCATGTACCCGGACCTCTACAGGGGGCTAGGGTTGAGGCCGGAGGACTTGACGCCGTATCACTCCCCCCTAATGAGTTTCGATGGGAAGCTCGTCATCCCGAGGGGCATGATCCGGCTGCCTATACAGACCGGCCCAGAAGTGGTAGAGGTGAACTTCATAGTGGTGGACACATACTCCCCCTACAAGGCCATCGTGGGAAGACCCTGGCTCCACGCTTTAGGGGGCGTAGCTTCCTCCTTGCACCAGAAGGTGAAATTCCCCTCAGGAGATCAGGTTCTGGAAATCCATGGATGCCAGACCACTGCGAGGCAATGCACGGTGGCTGCCATCTCATGTCAGCTCGATGCGCAGACATCGGCCATCACCGACGAAGGTTTATAGCAATCAAAGGCCACGGTAGCGTGCTCTAATGAAGCCGCCGAGGAAGTCAAGTGCGAGGGCTTGGAGAAGGTGGTAATCGGTGACGATCCCGAGAAATTCTTCCGGGTTGGGGCTCGGCTGCCCCCCAACGAACAAGAAGAGTTGGTTGGTTTCCTTAGGAGCAATATCGACGTATTTGCATGGGACCCCTGCGACGCACCAGGGATTGACCCGTCCTTCATCTGTCATCATCTCAATGTTAACCCATCTGCGGTGCCCAAGAAACAGCCGCCCCGACGCCCTTCGAGGGAGCACGCTGACGCCATAATGGAAGAGGTGAATAAGCTCAAGCACGCTGGGGCTATCAAAGAGGTTTTCTATCCCGAATGGCTAGCCAATACTGTGGTGGTCAAGAAGAAGAGCGGCAAGTGGAGGGTCTGTGTGGACTTTACCGACCTAAATAGGGCATGCCCAAAAGACCCGTTCCCTATGCCTCGGATCGACCAGCTGGTAGACGCGACAACGGGCCATCCTCGGATGAGCTTCCTAGACGCCTTTCAAGGCTATCATCAGATACCGCTGGCCCTGGAGGACCAAGAGAAGACTGCATTTTTGACACCCGTCGGGAATTATCACTACAAAGTAATGCCTTTCGGTCTGAAGAACGCAGGATCCACCTATCAGAGGATGATGACGAGGATGCTCGAGCCGATGCTGGGCAAGAGTATGGAGGTCTATGTTGACAATATGGTGGTAAAGAGTAAGATAGTATCCGAGCATCTGGGAGACCTCGGCCGCACATTTGACGTCCTAAGAAAACACCAACTGCGCCTAAACGCCTCAAAATGCTCGTTCGGGGTGGGCTCGGGCAAGTTCCTTGGGTACATGATCACCCATAGGGGTATCGAAGTTGACCCTGACCAAATCAAGGCAATCCATGATCTGAAGCCTCCGCAGAACCCCAAGGAGGTCCAGAAGCTTACTGGGATGGTCGCGGCTTTGAACAGATTCATTTCCCGATCGGCTGACAGGTGCCGACCCTTCTATCTCTTGATCAACAAATGGAAGGGATTTGAGTGGTCAGAAGACTGTGTCGTAGCTTTCCAACAACTTAAGGAATACCTATCCCGACCGCCTATCATGTCCAATCCTAACACCGATGAGGTCTTGTATGCATATCTCGCCGTGGCGCCCCACGCAGTAAGCCTAGTACTTATACGGGATGACAGTGGCGTACAGAAGCCAGTTTATTATGTCAGCAAGTCGCTGCATGAAGCGGAGGTCAGATACCTGCCTCTGGAGAAGGCCATATTGGCCGTGGTCCACGCCACGAGAAAGCTCCCCCACTACTTCCAAGCTCACACAGTGGTCGTCCTGACCAAGCTGCCCCTGAAGTCTGTACTTCGGACCGCCGACTACACCGGGAGAATCGCAAAGTGGAACACAATCCTTGGGGCTTTCGACATCAAGTATATGCCTCGGACTTCCGTAAAAGGACAGGTCCTGGCGGATCTGATGGCTGAATTTACCGAACCCACTGTGGAAGTAGCCCCCGGGGAGAAGAGCTCGGATGAAAAGCCAGTTGGGGCAATCTCCACCCCGGAATCACCGCTTTGGAAGGTATATGTTGATGGCGCAGCGAAACAGAGGGGGTCCGGAGTGGGGCTAGTGCTAGTATCCCCCGAGGGTCACGTCGTAGAGAAGTCCCTGAGGCTTGGATTCTCGGCTACTAATAACGAGGCCGAGTATGAGGCGTTGCTACAGGGGATGGTCATGGTACGGAAGATGGGAGGAAAATCGGTAGAGGTGTTCTCGGACTCGAGATTGGTGGTGGGACAGGTCAACGGACAAATGGAAGCCAGGGACCCAAGAATGGAAGAATACCTGAACCAAGTCCAGCGCTCGAAGTCGGAGTTCGGTCTCTTTACCCTGTCCCATATTCCCCGGAGTGGGAACAGTCATGCGGACTCATTAGCCACGCTCGCAACATCCACGGCAGAGGGTCTGCCCCGGATTATACTTGTGGAGCACCTAGAAATGGCGAATGAAATGGCTAGGGGATCGGTCCTCGTCAACCAGATCGGAGCGGGGCCCAGCTGGATGGACCCCATAGTGAAATTCCTCAAAGACGATGTCCTGCCCGAGGATAAGACGGAAGCTGAGAAGGTACGGAGAAAAGCTCCTCGGTTCTGGCTATCTGAGGATCTCCGATTATACAGGCGCTCTTACTCTGGGCCGTACCTGCTGTGCGTCCACCCCGAGGCAGCGGAGTTATTGCTCGAAGAGCTGCACGAAGGAATTTGTGGGAGTCATACCGGAGGGAGATCCCTGTCACACTGAGCTGTCACGCAAGGGTATTGGTGGCCGGGAATGCAACAGGAGGCCCTAGAATATGCCAAGAAGTGTGACCAGTGCCAGAGGTTCGCCCCGAACATCCACCAACCAGGGGGGGTCCTCAACCCTTTATCCAGTCCCTGGCCGTTCGCCCAGTGGGGCCTGGACATTGTAGGTCCCTTCCCGAAGGCACCAGGGAACAAGAGGTACCTGCTGGTGGCCACGGACTACTTCACGAAATGGGTCGAGGCCGAGCCCCTGGCCAACATTAGGGACGTGGACGCCAAGAAGTTCCTCTGGAGAAACATTGTTACGCGATTTGGGGTCCCTCATACCCTCATCTCGGATAATGGGCTCTAATTCGACAGCAAGGCCTTCAGGAGGTACTGCTGTGAACTCGGGATTACTAACAGATATTCGACGCCCGCCTACCCCCAAGGAAATGGACAGGCGGAAGCCGTCAACAAGGTTATCGTCAATGGGCTGAAGAAAAGGTTGGACGACGCCAAGGGAAGATGGGTCGAAGAGCTGCCCCATGTCCTGTGGACGTACCGGACTACCCCTCGGCGGTCAACAGGAGAAACGCCTTTCGCCATGACTTATGGCGCTGAGGCGGTGATCCCCCTAGAGACGAATTTCCGGACACTACGAACGAGCTCTTTCGCTCCCAGCAGCAATGATGATCTGCTGGGAAGGAACCTGGACTTGGTGGACGAACGGAGGGAACAAGCGATGATCCAGCTGGCCTCTTACCAGCAAAAGCTCAAACGAGGATATGACACCAACGTGAAACTCAGGCCGCTGGCACCAAGGGACCTGGTGCTGAGAAGAGTCGTCGGGGCTGCCAAGAACCTGTCCTGGGGGAAGCTGGGGCCCAATTGGGAAGGCCCCTACCGAATTACCTCGGTAGCGGGGATAGGTGCATACTATTTAGAAGACTTAGACGAAAAACCTATACCTCGCCCCTGGAATGTAAATAACCTGAAAAGGTATTATTATTAATAAAGCAGTCTTTTTCGAATTCTAACTCTAAACCTGTTTCAATTTTGGGATAGCGCGTCCAGCCGGCAAAGCCTAAGTGTTAGACAGAACCAAGGCACTGCATGGTCCTTGGACTCAGGCCTGTGGGGAAACTAACTACTTCAAGTTACTAAGTGTTAGACAGAACCAAGGCACTGCATGGTCCTCGGACTCAGGCCTGTGGGGAAACTAACTACTTCAAATTACTAAGTGTTAGACAAAACCAAGGCACTGCATGGTCCTCGGACTCAGGCCTGTGGGGAAACTAACTACTTCAAATTACTAAGTGTTAGACAGAACCAAGGCACTGCATGGTCCTCGGACTCAGGTCTGTGGGGAAACTAACTACTTCAAGTTACTAAGTGTTAGACAGAACCAAGGCACTGCATGGTCCTCGGACTCAGGCCTGTGGGGAAACTAACTACTTCAAATTACTAAGTGTTAGACAGAACCAAGGCACTGCATGGTCCTCGGACTCAGGCCTGTGGGGAAACTAACTACTTCAAGTTACTAAGTGTTAGACAGAACCAAGGCACTGCATGGTCCTCGGACTCAGGCCTGTGGGGAAACTAACTACTTTAAATTACTAAGTGTTAGACAGAACCAAGGCACTGCATGGTCCTCGGACTCAGGCCTGTGGGGAAACTAACTACTTCAAGTTACTAAGTGTTAGACAGAACCAAGGCACTGCATGGTCCTCGGACTCAGGCCTGTGGGGAAACTAACTACTTCAAGTTACTAAGTGTTAGACAGAACCAAGGCACTGCATGGTCCTCGGACTCAGGCCTGTGGGGAAACTAACTACTTCAAGTTACTAAGTGTTAGACAGAACCAAGGCACTGCATGGTCCTCGGACTCAGGCCTGTGGGGAAACTAACTACTTCAAGTTACTAAGTGTTAGACAGAACCAAGGCACTGCATGGTCCTCGGACTCAGGCCTGTGGGGAAACTAACTACTTCAAATTACTAAGTGTTAGACAGAACCAAGGCACTGCATGGTCCTCGGACTCAGGCCTGTGGGGAAACTAACTACTTCAAGTTACTAAGTGTTAGACAGAACCAAGGCACTGCATGGTCCTCGGACTCAGGCCTGTGGGGAAACTAACTACTTCAAGTTACTAAGTGTTAGACAGAACCAAGGCACTGCATGGTCCTCGGACTCAGGCCTGTGGGGAAACTAACTACTTCAAGTTACTAAGTGTTAGACAGAACCAAGGCACTGCATGGTCCTCGGACTCAGGCCTGTGGGGAAACTAACTACTTCAAATTACTAAGTGTTAGACAGAACCAAGGCACTGCATGGTCCTCGGACTCAGGCCTGTGGGGAAACTAACTACTTCAAGTTACTAAGTGTTAGACAGAACCAAGGCACTGCATGGTCCTCGGACTCAGGCCTGTGGGGAAACTAACTACTTCAAATTACTAAGTGTTAGACAGAACCAAGGCACTGCATGGTCCTCGGACTCAGGCCTGTGGGGAAACTAACTACTTCAAGTTACTAAGTGTTAGACAGAACCAAGGCACTGCATGGTCCTCGGACTCAGGCCTGTGGGGAAACTAACTACTTCAAATTACTAAGTGTTAGACAGAACCAAGACACTGCATGGTCCTCGGACTCGAGCCTACGTGGGAAACCACTACCTCCAGGGGGCCTATGTTGTAATAACTAATGCCGCGATTTGCCGACGTGCAATTGAAGTTAAAATCGTACGAGTATGGAAAAACGGATAGCATGCAAGTAAGCAAACAACCACGAGAAGTAGAAAAAGAAACAAAGCTCGCATTTCATTGAGTCCAATAGAACCACACGATACGGATTACATTATTAAAAAAAAAAGATAAAAAAGGGGCCAGTAAAGTAACGCAAGCAGAGGCGCTAGGGGGCATACTCCTTCTGCTCAATCGCTTGCTCCTGTGGGTGGCCGGACCAGGGCATCTCCGGGACCCTCTGAGCTCTGGCTGAGTGGGATAGCCTGCAGGGGCGCAGCGGAAGTAACAACTTCCTCAGCAGAAGGAACCTGAGTATCAGGGGGTGGTCCTGCAACCTGCTGGGGGGCGTCCTCGTTAGAGCCATCGCTCACTTCTACCACCAGGGAAGGAGTATCCCCTTGGTCTGGCTCGCCAGTGGCCCCAGTATCCAAAACCACCCCGCCTGGGGTAGCAGCAATTTCCACGGCAGCTTCCTCGGGCTCAGAGCCGCCTGGACTGTCTGGGGCGGCCTCGCGAATGACAGGGGGATAGTACACGCTCTCATCTTTCCACAGCACAGAAGAGGCCTCCACACCAGCTTGCCTAAGGGCTTCCATCCAAGTCTCGGAGCAGTAGCGCCTACATAACCCAGGGACTTGGGATTTGTAGGCAGCTGCTGTATCGGATGCCCCAGCAGCATAGGCAGCCTCCTCAGCCTCCTCCTTGAGGGACCAGGCTTCCTCCCTACCCTTCTCCGCCTCGAGCTTGGCCCTCACGGCTTCGTCCCTAGCGAACTCGGCCACTTTCCTGGCATCCTCGGCAGCAGCTTCCTTCTTCGTCAGGTCTGCAATCAGATCCTTTGCGATCTTCAGCTGCTCCTCTGCCTCACCCAGACGTTTCGTCTGAGTCTTGGCCTGCCTCTGCGCACCCTCAAGGCCTGACAATGCGCTGTCCCGAGCCTGGGTCGCGGTCTTCAACTCCTGCCTGGCCTTGGCAAGGTCCTCCTCGGAGTTCTTGAGGGCCTGGGTGGCCTCCAAACGCCTCTTGCGCTCTTCCTCCATTGCCCTTCCGTGGTCGTGGGCCATCTCCTCCAGCCTGAAGGTGGCCTGGACAGCCTGCCAAAACCAAAGCAGATGCATGATAATAAGCCGAGCTAAACAAAAAAAAAAGGAGGGGCACAAGTGTTGAGGCCTTACCATCCCCAAATAACGCTTGAGGCTGAGGAAGACCTCCCTACTCTTCATGGTCCCCAGCTGCTCCATATCCACGGGAAGTAGCAGACATCTCTCCACGGCGTCAGCCACGCGCGAGCCTTCGCCCTCTCTGAAGTCCCTGAGGGAGGAATCGTCCCGTAGGGGAGCCCCACGAAGCATTGGGGCAGGCAGCCATGCCTGGGCCTCGGCCGGGGCATCCACCTGCCTATCCTGAGACCTGGAGCCTATCCTCAGCTTCTTCGAGGGCCGCCGACCGTCATCACCCTCGCGGGTTGGCCCAGATTTTTCCTCAACGGGCCTCTTGCCCTTGTCCTTCTTCTGCTTGGAACCGGAAGGTTCGTGCCGAGAAGACGGACTCGTCCGAGGTGGAGGGGGAGGAAGCTTGGATTGGGCCGAGGTAGACCTAGTCTGAGGAGGACGATTCTTTGGGGAAGGGGGAGGGAGCTTCGGCTTGGACTTCCCCGGTTGCCCTTCGATCAGCTCGGATAGTGTGGGCTGGTCCTTCTTCTTGTAGCCTATCGCAAGCTGGGGAGAAATCTCGGGAGCCGAGGGGACTGCTGGGGTCGGCTGAGGATCCCCCACGTCTCCGGTAGGGTCCTCGGACTGATGAATCTGCTCAAAAACGTCAAAATCGTCCCCTCCAGGACAAGGGTCTGTAGCCTCCCTTTCCCCCTCAATGTCCTCTTCCGCGGCCTCTGAGAATGTTTGAGAGGCAGAGGGTACTGCTACTGTGACGCCCTCCGAAGTGGGGAGATCCTTGGGAAGCTCGAACCCGTCCTCGGTCACTGCTATTTTCTGTAGGCGAGGATCCTTTGCTTTGATCACGTGCTTCGGGGCCGCGAATGACTTTTGGAGCGGCGTGTACCCCAAGATTTTGTGAGCGGCTCGGACTTGGTGATCTGCTTCGTTTTCAAAATCTGCCGACCTGAGCACCTTCTGCAAGTCCTCCCTGTTGATCAAGTTGTAGCGAGGCGCGAGGGAGTGCGGATCTGCAAGAAGAAAATGCATTCGCAATTAGCAACCAAAACAGTACAAAAAGAAATAACGCATAAGATAAGTTAGAGTCTCTGAACCCCCTCCTATTCCTACTACCCCACCTGGTGTCCCCTCCGTCGTCGGGCAATGGATACCATCATGCCACGCCCCGGACACGATGAGAAAGTCCTTGTTCATTCCCTTGTTGGACTCAGGGAGGCACTGGATGAGCCGGACCCTGTCGTCCCTCGTCCTCATATAGTAGGACTTGTCCCTCAAGCGTTGGAGATTGTAGCAATAGTTCACGTCATGATGGGTCAGTCTAAGCCCCATCTTCTCGTTCAGAGCGTCCACGCTGCCCAGAATTCTGAACATATTGGAGGCGCACTGAGTGGGGGCTAGCCGGAAATATGACAGATAGCCCCTCGTCACTGGCCCCATAGGGATCCTCATCCCTCCTTCAAGAAAGGCGATGATGGGAATCACCACCTCGCCCTCCTGCCTCTGGAACTCCCACTCCCCCTCCTCGCAATACCTCAAGCCCATATTGGCCGGTATCCTATAGTCAGCGATGAATTTCTCCATCGCCTCCTCAGTAAAGACATACTTCTTGAGTCTACCCATCCCAAATGACGCCTAAGAGAGCTAAAGAAGGAGCAGATAAAAGAAGAGAAAGAGCAAAAGGAAGAAAAGCTCAGAGAGGGATAGAGCGACTTACAGAAATGAGGAAAAGCTCCTCGGACAGACTCTTTATGCTGGAGATGGTGGTGGAAGTTTGGCTGGACTCTGAGTGGAAGCGCAAGGGCTCGTGATCATGAATGGAAAAAGGTGGAAACGGTTCGAACGGGTATTTATGCCCTGGATAGGAGAGCCGCGCGAATTTTCCCGCCCATAAATGCTAGGCGCATCACAGCCGTTCGATTGCTAACTGCCCTCCGAACGTGGGGAGCACAAAGCCGCCCGAATTTAATGCAGGACACGTTGCGCACACCGAAGCGCCAATAACGCACCTTGGGCAGACGCAAAAGCTCCAGCGCTGACAAAGGACAAGACACGATTGGACGCGGGGCAGGACCGGGGATATCAAAATCCTCCTTTCCGCCCGAGGAGGCGGATAGCAAGATTTTGAGTGGCTATTGTGGGGCCAAGAAATGGTCAGACAATCCCAGCCCACTCCCAACCAGGCCCAAGGCCCATGTCCGAGGATGCGCCCATTGACCGAGGACTGAAGTGTGGCACCCAGCCACCCTCTAAACAACGCCAAGGATGATAGCATCCCCGGAAGTCCGAGGTCCTAGGACGCGCAAGCAGCACTTAGTCAAAGGGAGCCTCCCCGAGCATTCAAGGAATGAATAGCGGGTACCAAATACCGGACATGAAAGCATGGTGGAGGAGCGCACCCCAGATGAACTGTCACCTCCACATTAAATGCTCCCAACTAACATCCTGGCCGCATTAATGAGGAAGGGACGCCTCAACAGTGCCACCTTGGTTGTTGCCACCTACAGAGACAAGGGGAAGGTGGCTGATGGGACAGGCACTCAAGTGATGCCCTAATCCCTTTACAAATGTAGGGCTAGGATTGATTGGAAGGGGGATATATAATGTAAGGAACTCCTCCTAAAAGGGGGGGGGACGGAAGGATTATGGTAATCTGCATGTACTGAGAGAACTTCTTGTTCATCCTTAGAGAAAGAAATTATTAGAACTCCAAGTTCTGGAAAACACGTCCGAGGAGCATTTTTACTTATCCCACCGCACGCTTAGCTTATCCAACCCACGTACAGCTATGCATGGCCGTTGCATTTCTCGCTAGCGCCTAGTTCTTGAATCCCTCCTCTACAAATTCATTGCGGGGTACGTTGGGCTTTTGACCCGTGTCCACTGGACGTGGGCAACCAAAAACCCTGTCCCTACATGTTTCATCACATAAAACTTATATAAAAAAAAAACATTTTAAATAACACATGCACTATTTAACCGAAAATTTTTACATTATATTTTTATAAAATAATCATATTACATTTTCTTATGCATCACGGGAGTTTGTGATTAGTTTTTTGTTTTAATTTTTTTTTTTTTAAAATTTGGTGTCAAGTAACCTGTTCATAATACTCAAAATGAAAACTGAGATGACCACTTTACTTATTGACCACTTTATCATAACTATTATTTAATTCTCTCATAAATATTGTTTAATTCTCTCACTTAGGTAAGATCACTTTATAATTACTATTGTTTAATCCTTCCTAGTGATCTCATTCTTGCTTGAGCCTCCTATGTTGAGTATAAGCAGTTTGTGGAGTGTGGTCACGAATGGATTTTATTATTATTATTATTATTATTATTATTTTGAATTTCTAGAATTTGTAAAAGTATGGAGGGGTGGGCTTAGGTCTGTGATGTCATAGCTCTGTTTGTATCACGTCTGCGTCTGCTGCGTTTGCTTTTTTTTTTTTTTTTTTTGTTTTTGTTTTTTTTTTTTTTTTTCAGCTCAGCGCCTCTTGCACTGTTCATGGGACATGAACAATGCAAATAGGCAAATGAACAATAATTTTAAAAGTAAACAGTAACCGAAAAATATTTTTTTTATTGTTTTCAGTTTTCAGCAAAATAAGCGGTATCCAAACTCACATATACCCAAAATTGATTTTTGTATAACAAACTCACAGTACATAACAATATCATTATGATCTAACAGGTACATTTCACATTTAGTTATTATTATTTTATTTTATTTTTTTTAATTTTAAGAAAAACTCCTAAAGGCACGCTTTGTGATTATCGAAAAAGCTCCAAAAAGCATGCCTTTTGCAAATGTGCCTTGTTTTAGAGGCAAAAAGCACTGAGCTTCTGGGGTGCTTTTTGCCAAAGTGTCATATAATTCAACCTTAAAATTTCAACCTTTTTTTTTTGAAATTATTGACTGACAAGTTACTCATGCAATTTGAACCCACGATCTCATTTCCACTTCCACCTAGTACTTGTAAAGGAGAGAAGGTGCCGAGTGAGCTAGAACTTGTTAGCCTCAAAATTTTCAACTCCTAGTTGACTCTTCATATATTTGTTTGTGCCATTTGAATTTGTTTTTCATTGTTTCAAGTTACTTGGTCTTACATGTAGATACAGAGTATTTCTAGCCAATAGGATCTCTTAAAAAGATGAAGAAAACTGAAAGAGAGAGAAATATTTAGAGTGACAAACTATCCAAGGAGTACATCCTGTTTTGTTCCCAGTGGCATCTAAGTTTTTATGATATCTAAATTTTTTTGTTTATCTTTTTGCTGTGAAGGTACTGCACAATGATCGATAATGTGTGGTTCATAACAATTTGGGAAAAATAATATAGTATACATATAGTCAGACCAGCCAGACCGCCAACAGCTTACATAGGACTAAACACTACGTGACAATTGGCAAATATTAGCCACCAGGTGGGCATATAGATACACTTAATAATGCGATAGCCTACCATCATATCGCCTTGGATGTGTTCGGTCATCCATGGCTATAAGCACTTCTACCGGACCACTTGACCCATTTTCAATGGCCCAGGTCCCAGACTAAAGGTCTTCAACAGGAAAAAGAGAGTGGGTCAAGCATCAATTTCCGAGCAAGTTCAGCCTGTCTTATGTAGTGTGGATTAAGATGGCTCCAAACCAAATCATGAGTATTCCCAAATTTTCCACAAGGACATTTAATTTGAGGGACCCATCAATAATGGTGTCCTGACCCTTATGTTTTGCAATAATCAATCACCGCAAGTACATATTTATGAGACGATAATTATAGATCGTACACTCACACTCACACTCATACACACTCACTTCCAAATTTAGCACATCCATGTGGTTAAACAGTGGAACCAAACCATTGGTAGCATTCTAAGCTTCATCAACTAATCATCATCTTTCTTTTTGAGCCAATAAGATGGTAGTATTTCACTAATTCATGATTTCGCTCAATAAATATAAATTATAATAGAAAGTTTCTTAGCAGTTAGTACTTTATGAAATCTCAAGAAAGGCTAACCAATGGTACTTCCAACCTTAGATGCCCAAGCCATTCGACCACTTTCCTAGGTCTACAAATAATTTATGAATTCTGACTGCAGCCTTTCATGCATGGCTTCAACATATAATTAGAAGAAAGTCATCTCCATAAATCGCATGAAACAATTTTTTAATGAAACAGTCTCAGAGACTGCAGCCAACGGTGTGTGTGTGAATATCCCAGTGTACAGATTTGAGACCCAAAAAACTGTCAGTACAACCAATAGTCCAAATACTTCCTGAAAAGTATATGTGAGAATGCAAGGTAGAAGTCTCCTGCAAATTATAAAAGATACACCGAAAATAGGCAGACCGAGGAGTCCAAAAATTCATGGAAAGTAAATGCCTGAATCACATCATAAATTGCATTGAATGAAATGTACCTCCAATGCATCAGTGAATTATTAAAAAAAGGGATCAATTCAATTTTCCACTATGGTAAGTCACTGACATCAAGAACAAGGAGGTCTTGCGCCTGTGACCTTTTAGTCAAATGGCATTTTCTTGGTATTTTTGAATTCGAGTTACACCCAATATAACTTCACAAGACTTATACATTTTTTCTAATAAAAAATCTTATAAGATTTAAGGGTGAATAGACACTGCTTGCAATGTGATAAATGTTCTAAAAATTAATGAGTTACCAGAAAATGCCACAACTTGACTAAACTTGAGAAAAAAAATAGAAAGAATAATTAATAAAGATTTTGCCCAAACGTGTGAAAACAACAAGCCCAATATCCCTAGCAAAATACACAAATCACAACAATTCACAAAAAAGTGACTAATCTGCTTTTATTTTTAAAGGAAGACTAAACATGTGAAAAATAAGGAATTTTAATACCAAAAAGAAAGAATAATCAATAAATATTTTACCCTTCAAAGAAAAAAAAAAGTTTCTCAAATAGTTTGAAAAAAACAAACAACAAAATGCCAAACAAAATACACAAAACAGAACAAATCACAAAATAATGACCAATGCTCTGTTAATGAATGTAATTAACATCAATAACAAACTCAAAAGATCAATCCAACACACCATGTATACAAAGACAGACATGTTGCAGTTCTGAAGTTCCCATTCATCTTCACCAAACTTTCAATTTTCATAAACTGAGTCAAAATGTAGCATATGAATCACAATCGAGAAAATCTCTCCCAGAAGGGTGCATCATATTGTACCTCATCAGCAAAAATGCAAACAGCAAAAGAAAAACAAAGGGAATCAACTTTTGTTTCTGTTAGTAGGAGTGGACAAAGGAGTTATAGCCCTAAGCCCCAAGCTCACACCAAGAACCTAGGATAGCTTGGGGACATACAAAACTGATATCCACTGATGGAACCAACTTATTCACAAAAGAGGTTTCCGGAGAAATGAAGTACAAAAGCTTACAGATTAAGTAATACGAACTGAAATGATTGGGAGCAGAATAAAGTCATATACACATATGTACACCTTGAGCAAAAGAGAAGAGCACAGAATGGTAAGACAAGACAAAAGTAAAATTGAGAGAAGCAGATGGGTTTTTATTCACACCATAGGCACCCAAAAACAATTCATTACATACAAGAGAGCAACACATTATTTTCACGCGGATAAATATAAGAAATGGCTAAGAATACTGATGAAATACTCAAAAGCAGAGGTCTTACAGAGAGGAACCAGAGCTTTATCTTTCACACACCTAATATCCATGGAGATCATTACACCCAACATAGAGCATGAAAGCCAAACAGAGAGCAAGAATCAAATTCCAACAAAGAACCACGGTTTCTCCTCTTAAAAAGTTTTCAAATGCAGCAAAGAAACTAGATTTCTCATTTGCCATAGCACACCACAATATTCCAACAAACTTGGGCAGAACTGAATTTGCTGCATTCGCTTAATTGTGAATTCCAACTGATTAATGCACTGTCTAAACTTCTTCAAACCTGAAGTTATGAGCACATCCTTGAAAACCATCGACAGCAATCTCAAACTTGTCCATTAAATGAAAGACCCCGAACCCTTTTTTTTTTTTTTGGGTAATTTCCACCGTGAATTTGTGAAGCAGAACCCTAATTCTTGACTCTTCTCTCCTCCAACCTAAACAATTTTGAACCCTAAAACTCTAATTAATCTCCAAACAAAGTAGTAAATCACCTAATTGAATTCCCATTCATCAAAAGACATTAGATTTCCCAAATCTCCACAAACCCTAAACCCTGCAATCAAACTAAAAACCCTAAACCTAGAAAATTCACTAAAAATCCTCTTCATTTCCACACAAAGGAAAAGAGAAAAAAAAGAAAAAGAAAAAAGGAAACAATAAACATACAGATATTTTATATATACGATATAACGACTGATTGCCACCACATGGACGCTCCAGAATGATGAGTTCAGCGAGGCTCGTCCTCTCTCCGACCGGAACTCCCGGGCCCACCCGACAAAGAGGCCAGCAAATTGAGATGTCCTGGAAGGTAATTTCCAACTCTGGCTGCCGACGCCTCGCCCATCGGCTGCTGATGTTGATGTTGATGGTGATGGTGATGAGTCATGAACAGCGAAGGCTGCTGCTGGGCCGCCACCATCTCGGGTGGCGGTACCGCAGCAGCAGCAGCGGCAGCAGCAGCAAAGGTCCAGAAGTCGGGTCTAGCTGGGACAGCCCAGAACCCACCGGCGCCACCGGAAGTGGAGCCCACTATGGAGCTCATGCTGGAAGTGTCGTCTTTGCCGTTACCGTCCTCGTCGGTACGCACGCGCTTCCCTAAGATGAAAGGTGCGGGGCTTAGCAAAGTGGGTTTGTGGTCGGATGTAGAAGGAGAGGACAGTGAAGCTGAAGTTGAGTTAGAGGCTGAGCCTCTGACGGAGACTGAGACCGAGGAGAAGCTAGCTGGGGTTGTGCCAGTTCCGGTGGCGGCTATGATGGAAGGCTCGGCTTGACGGAGGAGCCACTCGATGGTTTGGCCGTCAGACTTGTGGCCAAGCTCGCGTGTCAGCTGGAACACACGTGCGGCGCATATGATCGGCATCCGGATTCGCCGTCCACGTCCGTCTACCTTGCTGTGACGGTCCTTTGACGGAGGCTTCTTCACGGCCAAAGCTCCGTTTCCTGGCGGCTGCTGCTGCCTCTGTGGGTCGATTATTGCGCCGTTTGTCACGCCGTTATTCGCTCCGTCCGAATTAGACATGGGTCTTTTTAGTCTTCCCCAAACAGATAACGAGAGAGAAGACAGAATTATTTTAATGAGATAGGGAGAGAGAGAGAGAGAGAGAGAGAAAGAGTGTATTTGGTTGTTAGAGAGAGAGAGTATTGTTTCTTCAGTTTGAGAGAGAAAGAGAGAGAGAGAGAGAGAGAGAGTGTGCGCTTTCGGGAGAGAAGGGGAACAGAGGGACTAATGATTGAGCGGCAGGAGCTGGTGGAGACAGAGGAGGGCACATGGGTGGTGGGGCCCATTCACACTCACCACAGCTCATTGTAGCTTAGCTTCTTCCTCTACTTCCTTTCTCTTTCTCTTTATTTTTTATTTTTGTGTGTGCGTGTGCTACTATTCTCACGCGCCGTTTCAAAGCTCCCTTGTTTGTTTGTTTGTGTTACTAGTACTAGTATACAATGTTAATTTACATATTCCTTACCAGTTTACCAGTTACCACTTACGAAACAAGTTACCCCCCGCAACAACGAAGCAAGTTACTCTCCTACCCCACAACCCCAATCAATCTGCAGAGGGATTTAAGTCGTGTATGTCAGACAGGGACCTACTTTGTTTCCGTACTTTTTGAATTGAAGGTTTGGGTATGATCCAGCTACGTCCGGGAAGTTTCTCCATCCACTCATATTTCACCACCTTCTTATCATAGGACAAATTTATAAAGTGAGTCATTTACGGTCGTTAAGGGATGGTTTTACTGCCTAAAGCACAAAATTAGTGTGCCATCACCAAAAATAAAATCGAAAATAAAAAAAATCAAACCTCCATTCATTAAAATATTGAAATCAACCAATTTTCATATACAAATTTGTGGCAAGGCAACTACTGCATTTTTTATTTTTTACTTTTTGGCTCTATAAATTTCTGTCTCGCTTTTGACAAGTTTAAAACTAAATTTATTTTTTTAGAGGTAAAAGATTGTCTATAATAGCCTATCTCATATCTTGCAAAAAAGTGGGAACTTTGCATGATATACAAGACTCATTTTAAATAACTTAATTTATTTGTTTTTGTCCTGCCTGCAAATAAACTATCCAAATTACAAAGATGGCAACTCGTTCCAACCAAATGCCTCAAAATACAAAATTGGTCTACTTAGTAGAGCACTAATTATTTTTTCAACAAGATAGTTTAGGGTGTTTCTAGCATATGTAACCATCTTCTATGAGAGGTGATTACATATACCTAATACACAATTGGTTTTCTCATCACAACCACAAATCAAGTAGAGTCTCGTATCATTTGAAAGTCTTTTTACGCTAGCTTAATGTTATCAATTATATATATATATATATATATATATGATGAAGCGTAAGTTCATCAGTCAAAATGGGCAGATGGAACCAATCTCTAACCTATAAGAACGTATCCTCAAAGTGGTTACTGGTGTGGTGCCAGCCACAACGACTCCGATGCCAAAGTAAATACGAGATAACTCTTTGTAAATGAAAATAGAATCGTAGAAATAGCAATGAAATTATCTGAGTATTTTTTTGTACCTTGTGTTGACACTGTGAGGGCCTTTTATATGTTTTCCCAGCTTCTAGCCGTTGGGGCAGTTATGGCGGTCTTAATGTCCCTCTTGGTAACGTCTTGTGTCTTATAATGTGGCTTCAATATGCTCTAACGACTCATACAGTTGGTTTTGTAACCGCTCCATACATGATTGGCTGCATTGAATGGCTTGATTGTCTTCGTTAGTAACGTGGCTATCTGTTTGCCTTGCCTGAGGGTGTCCTCGTCTATATCAATGGGATCGTCCATGTAAGACGGATTCGTCGGTCCCGTCAATATATATAAACAATGTTCAAGGTTTGAAATCTTTAATCA
The DNA here is from genome assembly GCA_032727855.1 of Quercus ilex subsp. ballota. NCBI lineage: Eukaryota > Viridiplantae > Streptophyta > Magnoliopsida > Fagales > Fagaceae > Quercus > Quercus ilex. The sequence continues at coordinate 53,719,033 of CM064913.1, read as the reverse complement.
ATACTTTGAGTCACCCCAAATGAAATAATCAAGCAAAACAATCAAATTGGAAGAAACATACTCCTATACTCTCACAACTCCTTCTAATCCTTATTAGCCACTAACTTTGATATCTATTTCTAGGGCCTGATAACGGATGCCCTCAGAGTATTTGTTAATGGACTATTTTTGGAAACTTTTAATGCCACTTTTATAGGAAATATAAAAAATTGTAAAAAAAGCCAATTGCTTTTTTCTTTTTTCTTTTTTTTTTCCTCATAAAAAGTTTCTAAAAATATTTCCTAAACCAATGCTACTAGGATATTCGTTAACTTTTCCTTTATTTCTAATATTATTCTTTAGAGTAGACTTATATGCCAGTAACTATTCTAAACCCTAATGTAAAAGTATTGAGTTTATGTGGATGTAATGGCCCAAGAGGTCTAATTATGTTATAAGCTCATGTTAGGCTAACTCTAAATTCTAGTCTCTATATATACCATGTTAGGGTTCATTGTAATAGATGACTTGAGTATACAATAACGATGTAGCTGCTAATGCTTTATTTTGTGGATGTAGGCCATTGGCCAAACCACATAATCCCCTATTTTATTCTCTCTTTCTCCCTTTCGTTTCTTATATTATTTTATAAGAGTCTTTAACATAGTATCAGAGCCAATGGTTGATGGTGGTGGTTCTTGGTAGATTGATTGTTGTTGTTGATTGTTCTTGGTAGTTTGTTGTTAGTGTTGTTCTCGTAGTTGATGATTAGTTTTGCTTGTTCTCAGTGACAGATCTGTGGTTGTTCTCGTAGTTGATGATTAGTTTGTGTTAGTGTCGTTCTTGTAGTTGATGATTAGTTTGGGTTCATTGTTCTCATTTTTTGGTCGGTTCAACTTCAATTTTGGCCGGTTCACATCATTTTCAGTCCCTTCGAGCAAGTTGGCAGTTGTGTTCTTCTCTCTTTCTTGCTTTTTGTTTTTTTTAAATTATTTTATTCTCGTCTTTTACACCTAAAACTCCAGTTTTGGAGCAAACTTTCTGATAGACCAAAAACGTATTGACCCCTTGTGATGAATTAATCAATTAATTAGTCAAGTGAATTAATTATGTTCAATTACATGCAATGAGCGTGGTAGTACAAACAAATCACCAATTAAACTAAGTATGCAGTGGAAAATAAATTGACACGGTGATTTGTTTACGAATGGGGAAAACCTACATAGCAAAAACCCCACCGGGTGATTTTAAGGTCGCCATTCCCGATAATTCACTATTATCACAACAAGCGGTTACAAGTAAAGGAATCACAGTACCTTATACTAACCTACAATTGAACCCTTACCCTAATACCCAATTGGACTTGTTTTGTAGTGATAGTTTCTCCTTGTAATGCACGGCTCCCAGTACGTGATTAATCAATTGCGCGGATCCCAGTACGTGACTTCAATCACCAACTAGAGAAGGTTGTTGGCTGCAAAGTTCATTAGTTCATCACATGATGAAGATCGAGAAGCTCCTTGGTTACAAAACCCTATGGTGCACAAATACAACAGCTTCTTCACAAGAAAGATAAATTAGGGCAAATTCTGTCTCCGGTTGCAATTTGCTTGAACAAACTTTGCTCAACACTTGTGCAACTTGTGTCACTTTTGACGGCCCTTAAAATAATCATTTTATATGTTTAGGGTTGTGAGAAAAGAAAGCCCAAACATAAAATCACGGATTAGATGAAAAACAGAACAGAACATCTGAATTTCATAAAATCATTTTATAGGGTTGTGCCACTATAGTGTTCGTTTTCCAGCCCAAAGTCGATTTTCAAAATCAGTCTAACTTACTAAATAACTTTGAACTCATGCCACGCACCTAATTTTTTTGGAAAAATATACTCTTTGGCAAATTTTGCCCCTAAACCTCCGTTCAGTTGTAAGATAAAAGAGGAAAATTATGCTTTGATTCTACGTTTAAATATTGATTTGTTTTCTTTCCATAAATTTGAGGTTTAAAACCTTGATTACGTTTCCCTGCATGCATTTTCTCAGGAAACAAATGGAAAAAAAAAGACCAGAATCCAGAAACAAAATTCTAAACAGAGAGAGAGAGAGAGCTTAGGATCACGGCCATTTTGAACAAGGCTTTGTGTGGCGCCGCCATGAGAGAGGACAATTTGGAATCCAAGAATGACATTGTTGCAGCAGCAGATTAGGTTCCAAACACAAATTAAGCACAAATTCAACAAATGGAATCGCAAACGTAGAGAGAGAGAGAGAGGTGCGTGTGTTTGAGAAACGAGAAGGTTGTTATATTTGCGTGGGGACGTGTCATTTGGTACATGGAAGTTCGTTAACGTTTCAAGGATAAGCCAAAAATGCCTTAGTTTTACATCTCCATATGGCGTCGTTTCATGCTGTAGCGGGGTGTGTTGTGGCGTACAAAGTTTGTAAGCAAGCACCTAGCCAAAGTATAATTAATTGTTAGTACATAATTACATATCTTGTTGTGCACACACAGGCCACAGCATACACAATTTATTTTTCGAAATGAAATTTCTCGCATTATGATTATGCAATAGAAGCGGTCCTAAAACATATTACATATATGTAGTTAGATATATTTAGATATTTTCAACTTTACTAGGGAGAGGGAGGGGCCCACCCATTTGTGAGAGGGAGGGAGCATACTCTCGGAGTATGCAATAACAACCTTGTCGATTCTACCTCTAAGCTTTTATAGCTGCATTGGCTTATTCAAATTAATTATTCATCTATCACCCCTATCTAGTATTTGCTACAATAAATAATGTGGCTAGCATGAACATTTCAAGAGGCAATGCATTCCCTCTCCTTGTAACTCAAAATGAATCCAGGTCAATTAAATAGCCCTAGGTTAAAAATCTAGGTCAATTAGTTGTCAGGTATTGAGGAATATATATACACACGCGCACACATAGAAGGGTGGGTCTCACCCACCATGGGGTCCAAGGGCCCACCCCTTTGTGAGAGGAAGGGAGCATACTCCCAAAGTATACAATAACAATCCTGTTGATTCTACCTCTAAGCTTTTATAGCTACATTGGCTTCTTCAAATTAGTCATCTATCACCATCTTTTTTCAAAGTACCTCATAACAACAATCCATTCTTTCTTATGATCAACTAGGTAACATTTTGAACAAATCTTATCACTAACTTGGTTGTATGATACTGTATCAAAACTCAAGTTTGTGCATTATGTTGCTAGGCTTGCAATTTTTTTTTTCTATTATGTTTTTAACATGCATGTACTCATTATCTAATTGGTCGAAGCAAGGCATTTATCCTAAGTTAGTGCATTTTTGGAATGTTGAGTAATTACTTGCTGATTGGTCGTTATTGGCAACAAGCATTATCAAAAAGGTCCCTTTTAATTTGTTACATACCCTAATTAGAAATTGTTAATACTTCAGGAGTAAGACCATCAATACGATCGTTCTGTAGGGAATTAACACGAAATTCCCAAACCTGTGAGAAACAAAAATAGAGAAAACACACGTTAAAGAAAAATAATTACATGCACAAGACAGTATTTATGTGGTTCGGCAATTTGCTTACGTCCACGGAGTTGTAGGGATTTCACTATTATCAGGGAAAAAATACAAAGTGCGGCCGTACAGTTTTTCTCTCTCTCAAATACTACATCAAGAAACCCTAATCACCAAAACAACGGTTTCTATATCCTGCGCACAGGATTCACAATGGGCTACAACACGGGCCAAAAATGAGCGCTATGGCTAGGCCCAAGCCTCTGCTCCATGGATTAAACCTCAGAAAATCTCCCATTAAAAACCACACAACATTATTTTGAGTCGGGTCGTCATCCGGATCAAACACAACTAGGCTCCACAAAGCCCAACAAATCTCCCACTTGGAGACTAGTTTAATCACCAACATTAACCGCAATCCTCCAAAACCCAATCCCTCATCCCTGCAACTCATCCTCCTGTCCTTAATCTAAAAGACCAACTGAAGCTGCACACAGCTTCAACTTCTTAATAGTGACAACCTTAGTTAACATGTTTGCCGAGTTCTTAGATCCACAAATGTTCTCAAGTATTACCAATTTATCTTCAACAAGGTAACAAATAAAGTGGTATTTCGTCTGTATATGCTTCAACTTTGAATGAAAAGCCAAATTTTTAGCAAGAAAAATTGCACTCTGATTGTCACTGTGTACAATGCCCATTTCCTGCTTATTACCCAATTCATCTAGGAAGCCATGTAGCCAAATCATCTCCTTTCCAACTTCAGTTGCTGTAACATATTCAGCTTCTGTAGTAGACAAAGTAATAATCTTTTGTAAATTTGAAGCCCATGATATAGTTGTACCATTTAGAGTAAAAACAAACCCAGTAGTACTCTTTCTACTATCAATATCACTAGCTAAATCAACATCTACATAACCCTGCAATTTCAAACTTGCACTTGTGAAGCAAAGACATGTATTTGATGAACCCCTCAGATATCTCAGAATCCACTTGACTGCCTCCCAATGCTGCTTTCTAGGCCTACTCATGAATCTGCTCACAACTCTCATTGCATGTGCAATGTCTGACCTTGTACACACTATAGCATACATCAAGCTGCCAATAGCTGAGGAATAGGGCACCTTGCTCATATAGTCCCTTTCTTCTTCTGTCTTTGGTGACTGTTCTTTGCTTAGTTTGAAATGATTATCCAAGGGTGTGCTCACTGGTTTAACTTCATTTATGTTGAACTTGCTGAGAATTTTCTTCACATACTCTGACTGTGAAAGTTTCAATGTACCATTAGCCTTGTCTCTAATGATTCTCATACCAATGATTTATTTTGCAGCTCCTAAATCCTTCATTGCAAATTGTTTTGACAATTGCTTCCTTAAATTATTAATCTCCTCAATGCTAGACCCTGCAATGAGCATATCATCCACATACAATAGTAAAATGATTTAAGAATTGCCAAAGAACTTAACAAAGTAACAGTGATTAGCTTCACATCTCTTGAACCCAATTCTATGCATAAAACTGTCAAATTTCTTGTATCACTGTCTTGGAGCTTGTTTTAGGCCATACAAGCTCTTTCTCAGTTTGCAGACTAGATTCTCTTGTCCTTGAACAATGAACCCTTCTGGCTGAATCATGTAAATGTTTTCCTCCAAGTCACCATGAAGGAATGATGTCTTCACATCTAACTACTTAAGATGTAAATTTTTTGTAGCCACCATTCCCAGTACCAGTCTTATTGTTGATATCTTCACAACTAGAGAAAATATTTCTGAGTAGTCAATGCCCTTCTTCTGCTGGAACTCTTTGACAACTAATCTAGCCTTGTAACGCTTGCTACCATCATGCTCACTCTTTATTCTATATACCCACTTGTTGTGCAAAACCTTCTTTCCTACTGGCAATTCAATCAATTCCCATGTCTGATTCTCCAACAAGGAATCCATCTTATCCTTCATATCTGACTCCCACTTGCTTGAATTTCATCCTACAAGGCTTCTTCATAACACTCTGGCTCATCACCATCAGTCAACAGGAGATAATTTAGAGTGGGTGAATAACGCTGTGGAGGTCTAATGGTCCTAGAAGATCTACAGACTTCAACTATAGGTGTACTCTGGTCTACCTATAAATCTACATTCTCCGTATCTTCTTCACCCTTTTTCTGGACAGTACTTTCAGTCAATTCATCTAAGTTGACAAACTCAGATTTCTTTTGATCTATCTCTGTAATATCTGGCACTATAGTTGACCTGTCCTTGTACATAACTTGTTCATTAAATATTACATTTCTACTTTTGATGATTTTTCTGTTTTGTTCATCCCAAAACTGATAACCAAATTTCTCATCATCATAGCTAATGAAAAAACATATTTTAGACTTTGTATCAAGTTTACTACGAGCAACAGAATCAATATGAACATAAGAAACACAACCAAAAACTTTTAAGGGGAAAACTTTACCTCTTTACCTCTCCAAACCTCTTCAGGAAATCTGAACTCTATGGTAACTGATGGTCCTCGGTTTATTAGGTAAGCTGCAGTAATAACAGCATCGGCTCAGAAAGTTTTTGGTAATCCAGCATGCAACCTCATACTCCTAGCATGCTCATTGAGAGTTCTGTTCATGCACTCAGCCACACCATTCTGCTGTGGTGTCATAGGAATAGTCTTCTCCATCCTGATTCCATGTGTAGCACAATACTCACTGAACCCTCCATCTATATACTCTCCTCCATTGTCTGACCTCAAACATTTTACTTTCAGGCATGTTTCTATCTCAATCATAGCTTTCAACTTCTTAAAAGTCTCAAATACATCAAATTTATTTTTCAGAAAATAAACCAATACCTTTCAGCTTGAGTCATCAATGAAAGTGATGTAATACCTTGAACCTCCAAGGTATGCAACTGAAGAAGGCCCCTACAAATCAGTGTGTACTACAATTTTTCAGCCTTCAGTGTCTTGCCAGTTTTCAAGAAGCTTACATTTTTCTGCTTTCCTAAGATACAGCTTTCACACAAGTCAAAATCAATGGACTTCAATTCTGGTAGTTTCCCTTTTGACAGCAACATCTTCATTTCTTTCTCACTCATGTGACCAAGTCTGCGGTGCCATAGGCTTGTATCAGTACTTGCTTCAGCAACTGCAATTGTGTCTCTTGGACTTGAGGTCATATATAGAGTACCAGTCTTCTTTCCACATGCCAATACTCTAACTCCCTTTGTAACCTTCCAAGTACCACCAACAAACAGTATTGCATACCCTTCAATTCATCATCAAGTTGTCCAACAGAAATCAGATTTTTCCTCAGGTTAGGAATATGTCGAACCTTCTCCAGTAACCAAATAGACCCATTGGGCAACAATACCCGGATGTCTCCCATACCCATAACATCCAAGACTGTACCATTGTTAGGGTACTTTTTTTTTACATCTAATTTTATTTGAGTACCACATATTTATTTTCAAATACCACTAATAAGTTATTGGGTTTTCCCAAATATTTTTTGCTCTATTATTACGTTAATAACAAATGTTTCATATCTCATTGCTTAAATTGGGTTAGGATATAAATTATCACAAAAAGCCCAAAAACTCATATTTTATCCAATTTTATTATCATCATTTAGCTAAGCCCAAAACCGGCCCTATGAACCCAATAAACACATCCTATTCTATTTAAAGCCTAAGAATACTTATACTTGGCAATATTTGAAAAGCTCATGATTCAAATCCATGGCAAAACAATTTTATCAATGGAATTCAAATCTATAATCAAAACCCATAGTTTAAACCCATGACAATTTATTTATCAAAGCCCAATTTTCATTAGCAATATCAAAGCCCAGTTCTTGCTGGTAATATTCAAAACCCAATTTTCATTGACAACATTAAATCCCAATTTTCATTAGCAATATCAAAACCCAGTTCTCGCTGTCAATATTTAAAACCCAATTTTCATTGGCAACATCAAAACCCAATTCTCATTGGCAATATCAAAGCCCAGTTCTCGCTGGCAATATTTAAAACCCAATTCTCATTGGCAATATCAAAACCTAATTTTCATTGGTAATATCAAAAGTCCAATTTACGTTGGCACTATTAAAAGCCCAAGCTAACTACTTGGCACTATTTTATTGAAAGTCCAAGGTTATCAATATTTGACAAAATACTATATCATAATTATTTCACTTAAAAGTCCAATAATGAACAATACTTTAGATTCTTAAACATATTACTGTAATATTACAAGCTTATGGAATTTATGAATTATCTATTTTCAAAACCCATGGAAATCATCTTATAAAAGCCCATGGAAAGTTATTATTAGACCCATGACATTTATTTATTTCATGTTATAAACTCATGTTCACTATCTATCTTACATCACAACATTCATAATATTTATTACCAAAACTCATGGTAATTATTCATCCTACATGTCCATTAAGATTATCTATAAAGAAACTCATGAGAACATCACATTATTCCATTACAGTGGTTGTTGCCATATTTATTTAAAACCCATGGTAAATATTATACTCAAAAACAATATTGGAGGGTATTATTTAAAAAAGCCCCAAAGAAAAATATCATAGTAAAAATTATGAGAAACTAAACAAGTTGTTATTTAAAGCCCATGAGAATTAATGCCCAAAATATATCATAAATATTTATTAAAGTTCATGGATTCATTTTATTTCTACTAACAACTAAAGCCCATGAGGAGTAAAAAACCCGTGGCAAAGCATGCCCATTTTGTAGGCTCAAGAATCTCATAAAGTAAGGAACAAGCCTAAGCGAAGAAAGGGCCATGTGGCCCAACTAAAAGTGCTGAAATGGAGCAAAGTTCCAGCCCTAAAAAGGTCCCAGCAAAGAATTGAATGTGGGTAAACCAGCCCTTATTCATCCCTAACCAAAAAGAACAACTAGAGACTTATACAAGAGAACCAAGCATTTGAGAATGGACTAAAGACTGTCCCATCAGTTTTCTGCCACCCTCTGCCTGACCTGAACAGTGCCCAAGGGCTGTCACATCAGCTGAAGTCTAAAGAATGATGGAACTCCATCATCTTCCTCAAGACTGCACCGTTAGCGGAAGGGGAGCTGAAACCAAATTATCCAAATTTCAACAAATTGATGCTATAAATGTTAAAAACATTCAAGACATGATTCATGTACCACGCCCATGAATCCTAGAGGGGAAAAAATTGGGCTTAAACTTTGACACTTGGCTTAGGGTGTTGAATCCTATTTCCTAGGGTCCAAATCCCAGTTGTAGCATTAGGATTCATTCTTGATACTTGCCTTAATCCCATTGGCTGAACACAATCTTAGCAATCTTAGCATTTAATGCAAAAAGCTCTAAAATCCCATCATTACCCAAAGAAGCAAGGCAACCCCTCAAAGTGGATTTTTCTACTTTTGATAAAAAATCCCAGGAAAGTTAAACGTTGATTCGTCACCCCTGATGAGTCACGCATTTTTGGATTCTTGTCAATCAATGCTTCTCTAAAACCCCATTATAAAAAGATACACACCTCAGCCCACAGGAGGGGGGGAGGCCTCTCTAAAGATTTCTGTCATTGGCTACATTCTGCAGAAATTCGGTCCCTATTAAGCTTTCTTTAAGCTTCCCCAAGCTCTCTAGAGCTCACTCACAACCTTTCTCAGCCTACAGTCACCATAACACCAACATTCACCACCTTAGTTACACCTTCCTACTCCATAAATGTCCCATAACTGACCAACCACAGCTACCCTCTTTGAAATTTTGGGTTTGTTTGCTATCTTGCTCATGGTTTAGCCTCCCTCAAGCTCACCACTCATCATCCTTGGCCAACACTCATCTAATCTCAGATGTTCTCTTCCCCTTTACACAATCACAGCTCAAAAATGTCCTCTAACTAGTCACAAACAACCCATTACTCACAAAAAGCTTCAATCTTAGTATTAATCCTATCCTACTCACTCAAAACAGCCCACATTCACTTCGCTCACGTCTTATAAACACATAATCACCAAAATTTTAGTTAAATATTCGCTGCACTGAGCTGGGGATCTTTCTCTCCATTAATTCCATCCTATTTTTCCAATTTTATTTGTAATTATGAAGCCTTTAATCCTTGTTTATTATTATTATGATGAAAGTCATAATGTTTTGGATACTATGAAAGTTTTTCCTTATGTTGACTTAATAATAATATGGAAAAAACATGATTTTTACTTTTGTATTTGTAACAATTGAACTCTTCCCTCACATTGATGTAATGATGGCTGAAAGCACAATAAATTCCTCTTGAATGAGACGCATAAGACCTAAATTTGCTTAAATTTATCTAATTATTGATGGTTGGACTGTGTAACCCCACCTTTACCGTTGGACAATTCATCTTTTGGACTTAAGTATAACTTCACCCTTACCGCTGGAGATTTTATTTCACTTGAACTATCAGACTAGGACCATTAATGTACTAATTAAGTATTGTAACGTGTTTTTCATTGGGCTTTTGTTGCTTTTTTGTTAAGTGCAACCTTTGTTTCCTTGCTTGGGTAGACTTGTCATCACACCGATAGCCTTTGGGTGTCATCTCAAGAGCCCATAGTTGAGTTTCGATTTGGTTTCCCAACATCTCATTCAGAGGCATAAATTTTCCCCTCGACAACCATTAGCCAAATACACCTTACCAAAATCACTTACAACATAGTTCTATATAATTTCTCGGTGTGGAGTGGTATGAAACGAAGCTCCTAAGTCCAAAAATCAATCATCAAGTGGACTGTCTATTGTAAGAAGTAATGCATCCTGTACTTCTTTTGTTACAGCATTAGCAGAATCATCTTTATTCTTCTTCTTAGGACTTTTGCATTGCCTCCTAAAGTGACCCGTTTTCTCACAGTTCCAGCATTGTACTTGTTGGCCTGATCTAGATTTACTTTTGTTCCGATTAGAATTTTTGAATTTTGATTTGCCCCGATTTGAATTTCTGTCATTATCTTTGCCTCTTGTCTCAAGGTTTAGGGCAGAACTAGATCTTGAGGCTTCACTTGCATCTCTTCTGCAAATCTCCTCAGCCAGAATTAAATCTCGTATGTCATTGTACTTCAGCTTTTCCTTTCCTGTAGAATTGCTTACTTCCATCCTTATTGCTTCCTAACTATTTGGCAAAGAAGCCAAAACAATCAGTGCACGGATCTCATCATCAAAATCAATTTCTACAGACAACAATTGATTTGTGATAGTGTTAAAATCATTCAAATGTTGTGCTACTATTGCATTCTCTGCCATCTTCAAATTGAATAGTTTCTTCATCAGATACACCTTGTTGTTTGCTGACGGCTTTTCATTCATACCAGACAAAGCCTTCATCAGATCTGCTGTGGTCTTCTCCTTTACAACATTGTGTGCAACAGACTTAGATAGAGTTAACTTGATGACTCCCAGTACCTATTTATCAAGAAGAGCCCATTCCTCATCCTTCATAGTTACTGGTTTTTCCCCTAGAAGCGGCAGATGCAACTTCTTCCCATAAAGATAATCCTTGATTTGCATCCTCCAAAATCCAAAGTCTGTGCCATCGAACTTTTCTATTCCAGACGCCTTTCCTGCTTCCTCTGCCATTGCTCCCACTCAAACCTAACCCTAGGATTTGCTACCAGTTGTAGGGTATTAACACGAAAGTCCCAAACTTGTGAGAAACAAAATAGAGAAAACACACGCCAAAGAAAAATAATCACACACACAAGGCAATATTTACGTGGTTTGGCAATTTGCCTACGTCCACGGAGTTGCAGGAATTTCACTATTATCAGGGAAAAAAAATATAAAGTGCGGTCGTACCATTTTTCTCTCTCTCAAAAACTACATCAAGAAACCCTAATCACCAAAACAACGGTTTCTATATCTTGCACATATGATCACAATGGGCTACATAACGGGTCAAAAATGAGCGCTACGACTTGGGCCTATCTGTCCAAGCCTCCGCTCCATGGACTAAACCTCAGAAAATCTTCCATTAAAAACCACGAAACATTATTTCAGGTCGGGTATCCGGATTAAACACAACTAGACTCCACAAAACCCAACACGTTCGATTAACATCAAATTTTACAATGATCAGATCGAATCACTGAATCAAAAGATATCAAGCCACATCAAGTTTTAATGGCTAAGATGCATTTTTGTAAATTAGGGTTAAATCTATGTGATTACGGTTAATTTATTTTAAATGGTTCTTAAAAATTAATTTAAATTTCGTAGATGTCAAAATCTAATTGGTTTAATTTTAATATAAGGATGTAATAAACAATATTAGATAAATCCTACAAGATAAATTTTTACTTTTTATTTTACCTCTTGTTAAAAAGGAAGGATATTTTAAAATTAAAAATTAAAAATTACCTGGAAAGCACTCACATCTTTAAATTAACACTAAGTTTATACCCAAAGATTGTATCATGAGTTAATCCATTTGATAGAATGTATGAGTTAATCCAATGAGCAATGCAATCCAATCAGAAGACTCCATAATTATTATCATTACTTGAAATATTTTTTAGATAAAATTCTTTTTCGATTGAGTATGGCATCGAGTATTCCCCAGCAGTCTACTAGTCAACCATAAATGTTTTAGTTAATAGTCGTATAGTAGAGATACCAAATAGTTTCCCGGGGCATGTTCAGTTGTCCAATTGAAGCTTACTTATAATCTTATGTTTGCTTTGAGGTGCTTTTTGTAACTTTTATGGTTTTCAAGGAAAAGATACTATAGCTTCCTTCATGGACAAAACTTAGGTATAGTTTTATTTGTAGGTGCTATAAATTAGTTTTCTCAATTAATATCAATCATTTAATTAAATTAGTCAATAAATCACATAGATAGATTTAATTGTCTTTGGAGGAAGATAACATTGCTTGCTCCACATTGGCCAATATTATCATATAGTTGAATTTAACTAAGAGATCTAAGATAATACAACACCTAAATAATTGTAACTAGGCTTTACTCCTGTTTAAAAGGTTACATAAAAAGTGAAATATTATCTTTAAGCATTGGTATATTAAGTTATTAACATCTATATTTTCATTTTATAATAAACAAAAGAGTATATTTAGTTGCACTTATTGATAAATATTTCCATTTGAAGTTCATCAACAGAAAGATCCAAATGAGTACATTCAAGGGCATGTGACATAACAAGTAAAATAGAAAGAAAAAAAAAATTCGCTTTTATTACAGTGATATAGGTAATAATAATTAAATAAAACTTGTATTATAAGCAGTTTAATTAGAATAGGATGAAGTAAAGAGAATGTCTCTTAGAAAAATTTATGAATGGAGTTCTTGATCATCTGAGAGGTTAGCAAGGCATAAGCTCGTTCAGTGGGGTGATAACTGTCCCAGAAGATGTATTTAGTGTCATCCTTGCATGTATTTGGATTGTAAGCACAAAATAAGATGCCAACCTCAAAATTTCCAGTGCCGCAACATCCATTATCCACTACTTCAAATCCTGAATTCATAAGTAATGATCAATAAAAAGAAAATGCAAATTATTCTTAGCATATGATATCTACATTGGCATATGTTTTTGTTAGTATTGTGAGGCATCATGCCATCATCAAACTAGTTTTTTTAGTTCGTCTCCTAGTTATATATAACTTTATAGAGGGCTGTGTTTGTTTCTAGATTTGAAATCTTCCAAATGGGTTACAACTCTTGATGAAAGGGTGCTTGAATGTTTATAAATAGAGGATATCTAGCTCCTTTGCAAAGACCTCATGAGACTTGTATTTCTTTGGGACCAAATTGGTATCAAAGGTTGGTTTCCCACACAATGTTTTCCACAGAAACTGTGTGGACCACAGCTTCAACCAGTTGATGTGAGAGTCTATGACCATGTGGGTGTGTTGACCACCTTAATTGGTTGTAGTGATTGAAGGCAACAACATAAGAGCATTGCCATTTAATTGTTTCGCAGACATAGACCATGCTGCTAGAAGCTTATCCAGCGACCATGACTACTATCACTGGCAAAACACATGAACGACCTAAGCAGTAATGCTGTGAATAGATGGTGCATGGAGAAATGGCCAGTGAAAGAGCAGATCGTTTTGGACAAGGTAGAAGAAGTAACGTGGAGATGTAGAAAAAGAACCTTTTTTTTTTTTTTTTTTGCAAGGGGCTTGGTTGGTAAATGATCAATTGTTAAGCGGGAACATGTACTTTAACTTTAGTGATAAATAATATTACAGAATAATTGGAAACAGTAGTGGCAAACGATGTAGTTTTGTAGCACAAGTCTGACCTAGATTTGATATAGATCAATGTTTTCAGACTCGGACTGTTCATTGAACCGTAAAAAGGAGAGGTTCAAGATTTTTGAGGTCGAACTGGGGTCGAATTGTGATGACGTCATAATTAATTTAATAATTAATTAAAACCTAAATATAGATATTAAATTTATAAAACTAGCAAAATTGAAAATATATCTATATATGTGAGGAAAATTTAATGATTTTCAAGCATATATTTAATAATTAAATAAGAAAGTTAATAAAATAAAATAATAACCATAAAAGCATTAAAATTTATGATTAATTTTTGAAGTAAAGTTGAATATCTTTGAAGGATTTTAATTATAATTTTTTTTTATTTCTTGTAAGAGATGGATAATTTAATTAAGTAGAATAAAATTGTGTTAAGTTGTCGTTGTTGTTGTTTTTTTTTTTAATTATTTTTTTTTTATTTTTAAAATTGCTAAGGGGTTGGACCGCACGGTTCTTGCCACCGGTTCGTGTGGTCCAACCCCGGTTTTACGGGTTCATGGAATTAACAAAAAATTCGGTTCTTTATGCTTAAAAAATCGGTTTTCACGGTTCGATCTCCCGGTCCGATCCAGGTTTGAAAACCTTGATATAGATGCGACTAGGTTAGCCATGGGTTATTGATCATAACGAATTCAATTTGACATTATTAGACCATTTTTTTGACCCATCTGGCACAATCTAGGCTAAATTAACCTAGTTTCAATAGAAGAATTATATAAAATGCCTTGGAATTATAGGAATTCTAGGGTACAATACAACCAATTAGAGGTGACCCAATATTAAAAGAGTTGGCTTATCTCCAGTACTTTTTTAATTGGATGTATTTTTTTGTTTTTAATACACAATGACAAGCAGTAATGAGTTTTAATCTAGTTAGCGAGTGATATGACAGTTTCTCATTAAAACAAAAAGAGATTTCAGTTAATAAAGTACTAGAGGTAAGCTAAACTTATATTGAAGTGAATCACAAGCATTAGAGATAATGATAATGACGATTACCATGTTCTGTAGGGTGTTGGATAAGGTGAAGTAATCGATAGTACATATCCATGTAGACGAGTTTAGCTGCTGGAAGCTTTTTGTTGAGATTAACCAATTGAGCGGAGAGCTTGGAGTTGAAGAGAATTGCTGCTTGGTTTAAGGACACTGAACAACTTCTTTGTAAGCCTCCTCTCAGTGTTCTTTGCATCGGCAAACACCCTATTGCTGGTATACTTAACACTCCAATCCTTCTCACACCCAATGCATAGAGTTCCTGTGAATTATTTACTTTAACCCGTCAAACATCATGAAATAGCATAATTTTTTTTTTCTTTTTCCTCCCCTTAGATTTTTAGAGTAAGTTTTTTTACTTATAATTTCAGGTAAGAAATGGACAGTTTTCTATGGATAGACTTCCAATTACCAATAACGTAAAAAAAATTGTTAATATATAGATGATAGTTCTTTTGTAAATTCTTATTAATTTGGCTACTTTGTTCTTATTTTTTTGGTACGCATCTTCTAGTCTACACTATTTTGCTACAAATTAGAGTTGCAACTTTGAATACAAATTATGAGTTGCAATTTTGAATTGGAAAGACCAATGCACTTGAGCATCAGAGGTATGAAAGCCAAATCCGGCTCTTTAGTTCTTTACATTGGAGCACTTACATGGAGGTTATTACAGATATATTGGCACAATAATATAGGTCCAAGCTCAATCCTATTTTTTGTGCAAGCCAAGTCTCTAGTTGTACAAGAAGTCTATTAACCATAATTAATATATGGTTAGTTTAGGATTTAGCCTATTATATATTCTCATGTTAGGTTTATTGTAACACAAAATTTGTTTTACACTCTCATATAATTAAATTATAATCCTTAATTAAGGGTTTCCTCCGTGAACATAGACTGTCTGAACCACATAACTCTTGTATTCTCTATTTTATACTTTCACTTCCGCATCTATTTTAACATATGATTAACATGATATATCAAAGCTAACATTCAATAGTGGCCATGAGTAGCTAGCCAATTTTTCTTATGAAGTGTATCTAGATCACATTGTCCTTATGTTTTCAGAAACTTACTTGCAAGAAACTTAAAGATGAATTGATCATTAGATCCGTGTAAGAATTGATATCATACTGAAACATCCTGACCAAATAAGTATTTGCAATGTCATCAGTCCCTATGCTCAACATGTATATTCCTTTGGATAGTATAGAGGCCATTCTGTCTTCACCCGCTGCTGCCTTTATTTTCTTTATGTAATTCTTGAACATCTCTAATTGATCTGACAATGATAAGACAGACTGATATGGAAGAAATAAGCTAGTCATGGAATTTAGAACTAAAATTACATTAGAAGAAAAACAAAGGGAAGATCAGAGGAATTACTATCATCATGGATGTGAGAGGATCATATCCTGCACCACCAGAGGCAAAACTTACGCCACTAAGAAGGTCTTGAAGTTGCAAGTTTGAGTCCAAATAAGCTGGCAAGAGCTCTTTGAGTCCTAATTCTTCAGCTGAAGATTGTTTCAAAATCTCTTAAAATCTACATTTTTGTGTGTAAGAGCAACGATTATCACATATATATATATATAGAGTGTATGTATATAGACTGAAATCGTGTTTTCACAGGCTCTGCATAGTTGTATTTAACTAGTTAGTTAATTATGTGCAGCAATAATTAATAGTATGTGTAATAAAAGGCTAGTCCATTTAGCAGAATCCAATAGCTAGAGCAGTTTTGGGACTACCTATGAAGTCTGAGGGAACCCTTCCATTGCTAAACCTTCCAGTAGGTTTTCCTCCCTGGAAATCTTTCCCATATGGAGGGAAATTGCACTTTACTAAAGTATCGATATGGTTGTTGTTTCCTGTATCCACGATTGAATCTCCAAATACAAAAACTGCTGGAACTTGACCTGTTTCATTTTTAGGTAGTATCATGGCACATCCATCATTAAGGAAAAATATAATGACACAAAAAATAATGAATGAAGTAGAAAGAACAGAATTTCCAGGGTGGAAGTTCATTCTAATATAAGAAAATCTACTTTCTTCTTCAAGTTTACAAGGAAAAACGAGAAGAGAAAATTCTGAAAGACCCAATTTCTTTTTAAAAAATCAGTGATAGAATTGTAAATGCAGGAACTTTCAAATTCACCATAAACTTGAGTTTGGTGCCAGCATCTTACTGGACGCAAATATGTTGTAGTTGTTAGAATTTAAAGGTAGAGTGCACGCATGGTTACGTGCTCTTGTTATTTAACTTATTTTGGTAAAATAGAAGAAGTTGTCAAATTAAAGATCAATCCATTTTGGCAATTTATATGCATATTCCCGGTGTGGATTGTGGAGCACTAGGAATTGGAATCCTCTACTATAAGGAGCCAGGTAAACTGTCACTTTGTGGTGGTAAATTTTTTGAAAGTCATTAGGATTAAAGTATAAAGGTAAAAAAAATGGATCTTACAAGGGTATTAGTTTAGGAAATTTTTTAGAAATTTTTTATGAGAAAATAAAAAAAATTATTAATTTATTTTGATAATTTTTTAGATTTTTCATAATAGTGTTGTTAAAACTTTTATAAAATGGTTTATATATTAACAATTGTTTTAAGACACCAGCTAATAGTCCCGTTAATTCATCTTTGGGAAATGTTAAGGGTATTGGTTTAGGAACTATTTTTAGAAACATTTTATTTAGAGAATTATAAAACAATAAATGTTATTGACAATTTTTTATATTTTCTACGAAAGTAGTGTCAAAACTTTTCTATAATGATTTATTAACAATTACCCTAATGGTGTGTTTGTTTGGAGGTGAAATATGGTGAATGGAAAACTTTGGAGAGAAAATATGAAGAAAAACTTTTTTATAGTGTGTTTGGTTGGGTGGAGAGGAAAAAAAATAAATTGTGAGATTTAGGTGTTTTCTTTTTGGACTCACCAAAAAGTTTTCTCTTCAAAATAGAGAGAAAATTTTGTGGAGAAAATATGATGGCTAAACGACAAAAATGCCCATATGTAGGTTCCACATGGGCTTAATGTTGCTGTTTTTTTTTTAATGGCCTTTGGCTGCTTAACGTTTCTATTGTTTGAAAAGTGGCTTTTTGCTCTATTTGGCGTTTGCCCTTCTTCTTCTTCTTCCTTTTTATTTTTTTTTTTTGCTTAACTAGACATGATTTTTAATTTTTAATAAATTTAGTTGATTGCTTTTTTTTTTTGGTTGCTTGTCACTTTTTTATTTTAATTGTGTATCATTTTTTAAGAAAGGTGTATAAATAAATTTATACAAACTCACTTTTTCTATTATTCCACTTTTTCACTCTCAACCAAACAAAAAAGAAGGAAATTAAAATTTTTTCTATCCTCCCACTTTTCTATCCTCCAACCATTTTATATCCTCTCACATTTCCATCCCTCCAACCAAACAGACTCTAAAAATATTCGTTAACATAACCCTTAATCTATAGTATCACCTCATGAATTAAATGGAATGATAACTTTCCATATTATAAGGCTCCGGAGTAAGAGTTATGTTAATTAATACACTAAAAACAAGGTTAGCGTGTAATAAATGTTCAATAATTACTTTTCTTTTATTTCTTCGGTCTTTTCTTTCTTCTTTTATTTTTTATTTTTTGAGGAGAATCTTTTATTAAGAGAAATGCTAACGAGTGTCATTAGGGTATTAGTTAATAATCCATTTAAAGAAAGTTTTTATGAGGAATGAAAAAAAAGTAATTAATATTTTGACAGTTTTTTTCATTTCTCATAAAAGTGATATCAAAACTTTCTTAAAATAGATTATTAACCAGTACTCTAAGGGCTCTTGTTAATATTTTTCAATTATTAAAAGGATTATAAAAAACATAATAAAAGTAAAAAACTACTAAAAAATTATGAAAAAACAAAAAGTTACATAAAAATAGAAAAAATACTATAAAAAGTTGTAAACACACAAGCCTAAAACTAAAAGATAATCTCATTTAATGAGCTTTGACAAAGAAGTGGGCTTGACCCACAGTGCAGTGCACCTAACCCAAATTAACTACGCATATGGTGAATTTAATGAGCGGAAGACAAGAGGCTGCTGACATCCATGGCATTTATTTCAAGGTGCCATATCAAATGGTATAATTTGTGTTATAAGTCATCCATACGAATTGTGAGTAATAAAAGTGTGACGATGGGTTTGTATTAAGACACATTTTTACTATTTATAATTCATCACGTGGATGAGTTGTAATATAAATTATACCATTTTATGTGATATCAGCATAGCTTATTTATTCCATATCAATTATTGATTTCACTTTAACGAAGAGAGGGAAGATATTTGTTAGACTTTGATTGTGTCACACTCTTTATATATTATATCTAAATATCATGTGTGTTAATTGTGCCATTTAGTATAAAAGTATAGATATTGTGTATAAAAACTGTATATCAAGAAATGTGAAACAATTATTTTCCTTTTTGTTATGTCCAATTTTACAGCCATCTTTGATTCTTTATGATGATTGGGAGATATAGGTGCATAGTGCACTCCCCAATCCACTTTCGTGTTCTCATCTCTCTTAGTTGCGTTATCACATCAATTGTTAGTTCATTTTTACTGTAGAAAGTGACATAATAATACTACATATTTTCAATTGAGAAATTATTGTTTCACACTACCATACATACAATATACACAATTTCACAAAAAAAAAAAAAAAAAAAAACTCGAATCTCTTTTCTATTGACATCTTATGTAACTTTGCATTCTTTCTTAAGTCAAAGATCAATAAAATAAATTCTAGAAAGTAAAAAAAAAAAAAAAAACGATAAATATATGAAAATAATTGAGTACCCAATAAAATAATGAAAACTAAGGATATGAAACACATGATTTGAGATTACATTGTTGAAAATGGGTTGACAAAACCTAAAAAACCTTAAATATTATTTTATTATTCATGCTAAACATGTAATTTATTTTGGTATTTTCTTTAGCCACATGCCTTAAATAGAATTATATTAAAACCACTAAAAAATGTCAGGTAGTATTTTCATAAACATAATGAATTTGAGTGGGACTTTTATAAAATTCATATAATCTATTTATAATCCTACTTTTATTTTTTAGAAGACATTACATTTTTTAAATTAAAAAAAAAAAAAATCCTTAAAAGACTTTTTTTTAGCGTGTCAATTCATTTTTTTTTTTTTTAAGGTCAAACTCTTAAATTTTTTAAATTTAATAGGATTTAAACTCAATTGGGGCTAGGGGGCCAATGCCCCCCTTAATCCAAAGTTATGTACATGATGGTACATAATATCTAAAAATAGTATATACAAAAAGAGTGAGTCAATTAAAGCCCTTTCAATTTAGTAAGCTTTTTGGATAAATTTGATTTGGCATAATATTAGACAAATTAATGGTCTGTTGGTGTTTTCTATTGGCTTAACTAGTAAAGTATTGTAGAATTAGAGGTTTAATTATACCTCTTATTTAAAACATTTAAAAACCTTTTCTAAGTGCTACTTATTAAATTTCAACTCAAGTGTAAATTCCTTTTTGCAAGGTAATCTCTTGGCTCTAAATGTGATTGTACTAATCTTCTTACATAATCATGTCGCCCACTCAAACACTGGCGTGAGAAATGCTACTACTACCCTACACACAAAGCACATGACGGGGCATAGCATAAACATGAATTAGGAAAAATCTAGTAGATAATTTCAATACTTATTCACATGCTTAAAAACCACTTTCCTCCTGAAGCTGAGAGAACTTCTTGTATAGATTAATCCGTCGACATACTGGAACATTGCAGAATTGCTGACACATAGTCTCAGTTTACAGAACATTTTCATGATCATGAATAAAGAAAAAACTAGTAGATTGGAACATTGCGGAAATACTGATACATAGTTAAAATCGCTGCCCTCATGAAATGATAACCTCATGTATAAAATCCATCAACAGACTGGAACATTGCAGAAATACTGATACATAGTCCCAATTTAAGCATAGTAATAACATAGATTGGACTCACTTCAAATGCTAATTAATAGCACAAACACTTCCAATAATAACTGGCCAAGAAAGAGAGATGAGAGATTACCCTCAGAAGAATTTGTAGATATAGTCATCCACGACTATTGGGGTAAGGATTTTAGAGGCCAGCTCTGAGGGATGATAACTGTCCCAGAATACATATTCAGAGGCGTTGGTACATGTCTCTGGTGTAAAACTGGTACATAAAATGCTGACCTCTATTTTCCCTGTGCCACAGCATCCTTTGTTTGCCTCTTGAAATCCTAATCCATAAGAAAAGGATTTAAAAAAAAAAAAAAAGAAAGCATTACATAAACCCCCGTATATCTACAGTCACTGGATTAAGTTTACAGTGCACCTAGCAAATTATCACTTCCTGTTAGTACAGTTTGACATACCAACTTTTGAGAAACCAAAATCATGTAGTAAGAAACAACAACAATAACAGAGCTTTAGTCCTTAAGTTCTGGGGTCAGCTATAGGAGTATACCTTACATCGGGTATATGTTTCCCCTCTCTTGCAGCTGGTGTGAGAGAGAAAATATATACCCTTACATCGGGTATATGTTTCCCCTCTCTTGCAGCTGGTGTGAGAGAGAAAATATATACCCGATGTAAGGTATATTTTTCCCGGCTATAAATTTTCAACAAATTAGTTAAGGTTACTCAATATCCAAGTGAATCAAAACTATTAAAAAATGATGGCGGTGATTACCATATTGAGATAGGTTTTGGATAATGGCAAGCAACGGGTTATAGAGATCTAAATAAACAAGCCTAGCGTCTGGAAGTCTTTTATTGATGGAATCCATTTGGGAGGAGAGCTTTGAATTGAAGAGAATTGCTGCTTGGTTTGCAGACTCAGAACATTCTCTCAGTATGCCTCCAGCCACTGTTCGCTGTGATGGCACGCACCCTATTGATGGTAAGCTTACTACTCCAATCCGTCTTGCTCCTAGTCCATAAAGTTCCTGCCCATTATATTTTTTTTGGCACAAATTAAAGCTTGACAATGTTAGCTAATGCACACTTAAATTTACTGGACATGTTTGTCCAAGATCCAAGTAAGGCCATGCATGACCAAATTAATGTACATGTTTGCAAATTTGAATGCCATTGTGTCTTTATAAACATACCTGCAAGAAACTTGTAGCTGATCTAACCATTAGATCAGTATATCTGGGAATATCATAATGGGCTCTCCTAAACGGTGTAGAAAAATAAGTATTTGCAATGTCATCGCTCCCTGTGCACACTATGAATATACTTTTTGACAGTATAGTAGCTGTTCTGCTTTCTCCTACTGCTTCCTTTATCTTCTTTATGTAATTTCTGAACAAGTCTAATTGATCCGATAACGATAAGACAGACTGATGATGGAAAATTAAGAAAATCACAATAAGTAATTGTTACAATATATAGGACTACACAAAAAAAAAAAGAGGTGGAGTGAGAGAGAAGGTTACCACAATTTTAGCAGTGAGAGGATCATATCCTGCACCGCCAGAGGCAAAACTTACACCGGTAAGGAGGTCTTGAAGCTGAAGATTTGGATCAAGATAAGCCGGTAGAATCTTCTTAACACCAAATATTTCAGCTGAAAGTTTGTGTCAAGAAATTTTCAGTAAAATATATTATAGAGCATTCAATCATTGTATGTGAAATGGTGAATGATATAACTGTACTATGTATTGGATCCTCAAAAGATTTTTTTTTTTTTTGGGGGGGGGGGGGGGGGGGGGGGGGTTTGGTGGAGAGGGGAGGTTAATTGAAACTGTAAATTTTGGATGTTGGTCATAAATTACAATGATTCCTGGACTGTTCCAAATTTCCAATTCATGACTTGCTTTAAGGACTCTACAATAAGTCCAAAAAGTACTATATATGGTGGGAAACAGCAGTAAAACGAAAAGTAAATGCTAGACACTACCTAAAAAATCAGCTGGGACCTTTCCATTGCTAAACCTTCCAGTTCGTTTTCCACCATCGAAATCTCTCCCATATGGTGGGAAATCACACTTAACCACAGTTTCAATGTAGTTGTTGTTGCCCGTATCCACTATTGAATCTCCAAAGATTATAACTGCAGGAACTGTTTCATTGTTAGGCAGCCTTGTAGTGCTGCCAGTAGTGTTATGGAAAATGTTGAACACGAGGAGGATTGAGAAAATAATTATATAGGAACAAGAAAGAGGTTTTGATGAGGGAAACTTCATTGTGTTATGGTTAAGAGTTTTATGGGGAAAAGAAAAAAAGAAGTATTAAATCTTGTTTGACAGTGTAGAACTTATAATTTGCATTTACATGACTATCTCTCGTGCAGCCTATTTATTGGGTTGAGTTTGGATTGCACTGAAACTCCCTGCGTTTCGCGTTTTTTCTATGGGTCCTGTGCACTGTTCAAGGGACCCGCAAATATGAATTTTAGCAAATGTTAAGTTAAAACTGAGTCTCACGGTACTATTCATACATTTAAAAATTATTTTCCTACAGCGTTTTCAGTTTTCAGTTTTCAGCAATAAGCAGTATCTAAACAGAGCCTTGGACTCAGAGGCGGAGCTACTTAGCAATGGCCCCCCCCAAATTTTTAAATTTTCCCTTAGAGTATATAAAAAAAAGACATGGGCCCCTTCAAGAATTAGTTCTGGCCCCACCAAATTATTTTCAACAACTAGTCCAATACAATTTCAAATAAAACAAAAATATTTGTCCACATTCAGCCTAGCCGGCCAGCTCAAAATCCTTAATCATACAAAATTCTTCTCCTTTAAACTAAAGACCCTTCTAGCCCAGCCTAACCCCAAATTTGAAATCCCTAACCCTAATCAAACAAAAATCACCTCACGCTTTTGCCTAAATTCCTAGTCTTCATGCAATCACGCCTTTACGCTCTACTTGACGGCTCAGTTCATGCTGCCTGAATTCTCGATCCTCACGTCATGCGGTCACGCCTCTCCGGCTCGCCGTGATGCTGTGGCTCCACTAGCCGCTGACTTCACCTAGCCTTCATCGCTCAACTTCAAGTCCTAAAGCCCTCACCTCAATTCCTCAAGGTATCTCATTCAGTCATTCTCATCTTAGTTCTCTCTCTTTTTCTTTAGAACTGAACTAAAACTAAATCACATAATAGAAATATCAAGTATGTGTATTTGACTTTATCTTTTTGTGTTTATTGTTATTGGATTCTATATTCTTGACCCACTGACTCTATGACTCAGCCTTTTTGGCTTTTGTGTTGTTTGTCTCTTGAGTGGGTTCGGGTGGGGTGAGGGCCATGAGATTGTGTAAGAATGAATTTTATATGATAATTTATTATATCTCTCTTCCAAGTTAGTTTATCATTTTTTGAATTGATATATATATATATATATATATATTTTTTTTTTTTGGGGATTGAAATTAGGTGCCAAATAATGAGCAAATGACAAACAATTAATGTATTTTTTTAGAAAAAGTTGTATGTCATTCAAAACTTAGGTAATCTGTAGAAACAAATGTTGATACTTCAATGTCTGTTGAGTGTCCCTCCAAATGTTCAAGAATTCAATTTAAAGGGATAGACCATGATCCAGGATCACGTAAATAATTATATGAATTCCCTATCAACGAACAAAATGAAATTCGACCTGCTTATCTCATAACAGGTCTATATCAACCTAGAAACATAGAGTATCCATACAGATGACCGAAAAATTATCATTGTAGTTTTCAATTTTTGTGGTTTGAATCACATGAAAATTGGTTGAATTATATTTTAGTATATCTCTACTACAACCCGGCATCCCCAAGTAATTATTCCTGGCTACGCCCCTGCTTGGACTCATAACTCACATTAGGTTATACACGTTTTTTTTTTTTTTTTTTTTTTTTTTTTTGCTTTTGCACAATGTATCCTTAAAGCGTTTAACCAGAGACTAATCACTGTTCGCGACGGGTGGGCCCATAGTGAAGTAAACCACTGGCCCAATAAATTTTTTTCAAAGTGCAGGTAGCTGAACTCGAACTAGGGAGCACACCCAGTCGAACCTGGTATAAGCACCTTGAGACCAAGTGCCCAACCAACTTGGCCAACCCCTTGGGTTACATTAGGTTGTACATGTACAGTTAGGGAAGGTCAGCATTTATGTATTTTCATTATCAGGTAAGTTGGCAGAATAGACCATGCGAAAAGTAGCTCTCTTTCAAACCTCAAATCCTTCTTTTAATAGTAAAGATGACCTTGATTTAAGTGGAACAAAACTAGAAGTAAGTTTGTTTATGGTGAAAAACCTTTATGTAAAATATTTTACATTTTTTTTTAGCAGAAAATATTTTACACGTGTTTGGGTGGATAGAAAAACCCAGTTAAATTTTTTATTTTATTTTTATACAAGATAGAAAAATCTGGTTAAATTGAAATCAATTTTCAGCTGACCGTAAAATAGGGTCTGATGGACTGTAAAATATTTTACATTTATATTTTCCCTATATTCATTTTACACCCTTCAACTACCCTAACAGAGAGAGGGAGAGAGTAGACTGTACAACTCCAGCCGCCCATCTCATTGCCGGTAAGGTCTCTTTCTCTCTCTTTCTCCCTATTCCTCCGTCTTTCTTTCTCTTTTCAGGGCCGGCCCTAGGCCTAGGCCATTTAGGCCATGTCTTAAGATCCCCAAATATGGGGCGGTAATGTTTTTATTTGTTTTTTTTTAATTTTTTATATTATTAATTAAAGAAAAAGTGTGAGTTAGGTGTATATTTTTTTCCCAATCTTAAGAAGACCTAAAATATTAGAGTTATGCTAGTATATTACAAGTTTTATTACATAGGTCCTACAAATTGATATGTCACTAATTAAGTAATTCAATACTCATTTATTCTTTTGTTGAAGTGCCACTTCATTGCCACATCAATTTATAAGCTTTTTGTAGTAAAATTTGTAATAAGTTTAGCATTTTCTCCATACAAAAAAAAAAGAATTAATAGAAATACAACACAGTCACCATTAAGTGTATGAAAAATGCTAAAGCTATTACAAATTTTAGGAAAAAAATTTTACAAATTGATGTAACAGGAATATGATCAGTGTTACTTAAATAATATAATAAAATGAATGTTTGAATAACTTTTTTTTTTTTAATTTATTTATTGGTGATGATATGCTAGTTTGTAAAACCTTTATAATAATTATCATTAGCTCACTTTGGGTGAATTTGTCATATTAATAAGTGAGAATTAATAATAGATTTGAAATTAAATAAAAATAAATAAATATTATTTAAGTGATATTTAGATGTAAAAAGGCCTTTGTAAAATTCTCGCCTTAGGCCTCAAACAATCTTGGGCCGGCCTTGTCTCTTTCCCTCAGATCAATATGCTCCCTTTCTCTCACTCTTTGCAAATCTGCTACACCCTCTCTTCTAGTTGATCCAACCTCTCTTTCTCTCTCTCATGAACTGATCAACACCAATCAGTGGTTGCTCGATGGTGGTTGGGTTCGATTTGGGTTTTGGCTGAGTTTTAGTTAGGGTTGACAATGGCTGGGTTTTGGCTAGATGGTTGGTTGGGTTTAGATCAGCGTGGATGGGTGGTTAGCATAAGGTTTTGGATTTTTGTGTGGTGGTTGCTGGGTTTTATGGAGTGGTTGTTGGATTATCTAAATATTTTTCGGCAACAATTTTACGTGCAAGTCAAACACTAGCAACCATTTTCCAATGTATTTTATAAAACACAACCAAACACTTGAAAATATTTTATACTCGTAAAACATTTTATATAAAGTCAAACACAATATAGGTGTGATGTGGAGATTTCTTTTAAACTTTGGTTAATAGCAAATCTAAAGATTTCAATTGTTATTTATTATGTTTAGATCATATATAGAAAATTAGTAGTAATATGCACTGTTTTGACATCACATAAACAAGCCTTTGGTAAGAACTATGCACATATGTAAATAGATACTGAGTCATATGGTCCTTGATCTTTTGCTTATGGTGGAGTTAGTGGATGACTTTTGTTGGCGTACACAAATAAGTGAAATTTCTACATGGTAGAATTTTTTTTTTTTAATTGAGAAATTAATATAAATATGATTGATTTTTTTTTTTTAGAAACTAAACATAATTGAATTCAAACCCATAGATTTAAGTTTTTAAGTTAAATAGTGTCTAATTCCTAACATATTTTAAAGGATTTAAGACCTCAGTTAGAGTATCCCATGACATCATAACTTTGATGGATGAATCGTTATAACTATGATTAAACAATTAAATTCATCATTTTTTAATAGCTTAAACATTTGAAAAAATTGTTAATTTAACATAGTATCAAAGTAGGAGAACCAGAGTTCGATCCTTGATTTTATTTTTATGCTAGATTTTGCTATTGAATCGTACTACACTTGACAATCTTTATTTGCATATACATTCATTAATTGCAATCGTACTTAACAGTCATGGTAATTTTTTAAGGGAGGGTGGGGCTTTAATAATATGGCTGGACAGCATTCGAGCTACTACTATAATTAAATGTGTTACATCAAGCTACGATCCTTCCAATCACCTTGCATTTGAGTTTGTATAGTTAGAGACATTGAGGCGGTTAGTATTTATGTTGCTTTCATTAACTTTGGGAGACCGATTACTCTTTAATAGTAATTGACTGACCCATACAGATATTGGACTTAAATCCAAGCCATCCCCATTTCTTCAAAATCGTGCTCAAGAGGACAGTTAACTATGACATTCTCCTGCCTACTAATAAAAATAGCAAAAACTCATTAAATAGCATAAGCATCTAAAAACTTTTTCAAAATAGTTTAATGTAAAATTCTAATGGATGCCTTTAGGCTAGTTGTTAATAATCCATTTAAAGAAATTTTTTATGGAAAAATGAAAAAAAAAATTTAATATTTTAACAGTTTTTTCCATTTCCCATAAAAGCGATGTCAAAACTTTCTTAAAATGGACTGTTAATCATTGCTCTAAAGGCACCCGTTAGCATGACCTTACTTTAATTTATTAACAAATGTTCTAAGGTGACATTCATTTATTTATTTAAATTTTACGCTAGGGGTTGGACAGGTAATCGATCACTCTAACATTTTTAGATCAATTGGAGGCTCACTGAACAACGTAAATAGTAGCTGTTTTTCAAACCTCAAATCCTTTTTTTAATAGTGAAGATGACCCTAATTTTAATGGAACAAAACTAGGTGTGAGGTGGAGATTTCTTTAGATTTTGGTTTGTAGCAAAAGAAAAAGATTTCAATCATTATTTATTATGCTCAGATCATATATAAAAAATGGGGGAAAAAAAAAACAGATTTTTTAAGGTGGCATTTGGTACGAGGGAATCCATATTACTCATAACATCTAGATTCCTGGGAATGTGATGCCTTTCAATATGAATGCCTAGGAATGTGAGATTAAAATGTTTAGTTTATTCCTAGGAATCTTAACTGAATTATTTATTTTTCACATTCTATCCTTAGATTTGTAAATCCAATATGTCTTTTTAAAAAAATAATAATAATCTTCCTCTAAATAAATAATGAAAAACAAAATATAAACTATAAATTATGACAAATTCATTAAAACTATAGTCTAAAAAAAGAAAAAGATAAATATATTAACAGAGTTGTCTATCATGTTTAATTATGTTGTTTTGGTGGGAAAAGATAAAGACAAAGGAAAAGATATTGATGATTTGTTTTAGATTTTATTTCAGTTGCTAAAATAATAAGGAAAAAGGGTTAAAATTGTCAATTTATAAAAAAATACAATTTCCTTTAAGTTTTGGAATTTGGATACCCATTTGTCTTAAAGGGAATTCACATTCCTACGGAAAAAGGGTTAAAGAGGGAATCCAAATTCTTCTAGCATTTGATTCCTTAGTGTGATTTGCAACCAAACATGGGAATCTTTAAACATTTTTTGGAATCCTAAAACATTACCTTGTACCAAATGCCACATAAATATATTGATTTATAAAATATTTAAAATAAAAAATTATATGGGAAAATAAAAAAGCAATTAATCTTTTTAACACATTTTTATATTTCACATGAAAGTGGTATCAAAACTTTCCTAAAATGGTTCATTAACAGATACCCTAAAAGCAACTGTTAACCAGACTCATAAAAAATTAGTAGTATTGCACTATTTTGACATCACATGAACAAGAATTTGGTAAGAACGGTACATACATATATGTGTGTGTGTGTGTGTGAGAGAGAGAGAATAGATAGTAAGTCATTGATCTTTTGCTTATGTTTGAGTTAGTAGATGACTTTTGTTAGAATACATGTCATACACAAATATGTGAAATTTCTACATAGAAGAAAAAAATTTATAAAAAAAATTGAGAAATTAATATAAATTAATTATTCAGTGGTTAACTGGTTTCTTTAGGATATTTGTTAATTGACAATTTTAATAAAGTTACGATATGATACCACTTTTATGAAAAATATTTTAAAAAAATTATTAAAAAATCAGTTATTTTTTTTTTTCATAAATTTTTTTTTCTTTAAATATGTGATAAACCAATACCTTTGGGGTATTTGTTAACTAACAAATGCATACCCTTTGTTTTTGGGTGAGGTTTGGGTCTAGTGTCTAGTTGCATTGGACTTGTTGAGATTATAAGTTATAACACGTATTTATTTTTGAACACATATCACCATTTTAACAGGTCCAGTTAAGCCTCATCTTTTTTTTTTTCCTTTGTTGATGGGATAGGGGTATCGATAACCAGACCCTTTTTTTTTTTTTTTGAGAAGCTGATAACCAGACCTTAATTTGCATGCAGATTCATTAAACATTAAAGGCATACCTTAATTTGCATGCACATCCATTAAACATTAAAGGCATAAGGTTGTACCGTTGGCGAAATGTACGTCAATATTTATGTTGCTTGCATCATCGGGTAAGTTGGCAGCTTAAACAAACCTGGACAGCATATCTAGCTGTAGTGCACTGAACCTAATTAAGCCTCACCTTTTTTTTTTTTGTTTTTTCTTTGTTGATGATAGGGGTATCGTTAACCGGACCTTAATTTGCATGCACATTCATTAAACATTAAAGGCATAAGGTTGAACCGTCGGAGAAATGTACATCAATATTTATGTTGCTTGCACCATCGAGTAAGTTGGCAGCTTAAACAAACCTGGACAGCATATCTAGCATTCTATTTCTAGCTACTACTTATAAATGTGTCCCTGCATTCCCATGAGTATTTCAAACTTGCCAGGAAACACACACACGAAAGAGGGGGCTGGGGAAGACTTAACTCAACATCATGAGGCATGGATCTTCGTAGTCCAGTCATTTTTCTCTGCTAAGGTACTACACCGACATATTTCTGGCTACTACTTATAAATGTGTCCCTGCATTCCCATGAGTATTTCAAACTTGCTAGGAAACACACACATGAAAGAGGGGCTAGGGAAGACTTAACTCAACATCATGAGGCATGGGCCTTCGTAGTCCAGTCATTTTTCTCTGCTAAAGTACTACACTGACATTTTTGAATCATAACAACCAAGACTATCTTACTCTCAAGAAAATGAGTATCAAAGACTAGAAATGGCTTGATTCAATGTTAGGCTGACTAGGAAATCCTGATTGGTTTTGTTTGCAATCGTGAATCACAAGGACCGAAACTTAAGCATTGATTAAGTTACACTTGTGTATTCTCTCAATTTCATACTACATATGTTAAAACCACTAATGTCAAGCCATTAAGTTTGACTATTCAAGCCATTCCAACAGAAACAAAAAGTAGAAAAAGATAAAAAAAAAAAAAGGTACTTGACTGTACTAAGATCGAGTACTATAAAGAGGTACTTGATTTCACTAATATTGAGTACCACATTATTTTTTTTAATTATAAAAGTTTCAGGTCAGCAGTGCCACGCTAACGACTTATTAGGAACTCGAGTTCACTGAACTCAAGTACTATTTGGAATTCGATTTTGTGGAACTCGAGTACTAAAAAAGTGGTAGATTGCTAAATATTTCTAAAACAGTGCTAGTTTGCTACAAATTTTGCCAAAACGTGATATTTGGCTATTTTCACCTTAAAATTACAACTCGTTACAAAACTCCACCCAAAATTCTATTGCCACAACTAATTCTATACTCATTTTCACAACTATATGAGCTAATTGTGAGTGAGTGGTTAAAAAAGAAAAAGTGATGGGTGTATTGGGCAAGTATGTTTGTTACCGAGGGTTACCTCCCTCATTTTTTTCAAATGGTTTTTTCATCAGGACAATTTCGATTGATCCGTATGAACCTCAGCCCTCCCAGTCTCTTGCCCGCTAGATCTGTATTCAACTTCCCTGGGGCAATAATTCAAGCTCTCATAGATTGGAAAACATCACAGTGAAACTTGAAAAATCTTATTAGAACCCAAAAATTAGTATGCCGTGAATTTATCAATTTGTTACCAATTAACCAACTTATGCGATCACAATTTGGATGGTTTACACCACAAAATAAAAAAGTCACCAAAATCTATAAAGCAATAATAAAAAGTAATATACAAATTTCAAGCACATTTTCCAAAAGTAATATACAAAGAGGATTCCATTCAGATTTCAGAGGCCAATATTATATCAGCTAGTGCTCAACAAAGAGGATTCGCTCTACCCTCCTTTGTGTACGATTGGTCACATTCTCTCCCTCCAATTACACTTATAAAGTTCCCTTTGATCAGAAATCATCTTGGAAGAACTCATTTCGGTTTACAATTTTACTATCACTGGATTTATTGTTTTTGTTATTAGTAAGTTGTCTCACTCATTTTGATTTATTGGTTTACATATCATTTTGTTTCATTTTTGGATTGGTTTCTTTTGTAGGCCTAAAAGTGCACCAATACCCATTGCTCTTCTTTGGCCCAGTGTCGATTGTGAGAGTTACTTATGGTCCAGTATCGAGTTGTGAGTTTAACTCTCGAAAGAAACCTGGAGCTACCAAAGTCGGCAGACATGTATCCACACACAAAAGACTCCAACATTGAACACCAAAAATAATAAAAAATAAAAAATAATTTAACAATATACGTTATCATTCATACAACCCTTGAATGAGTAAAGAACAAAGATCTCAAAATGAATACAGGGACACTATCATAAATAGCTATGGGGTGAAATTGATAACTTTTATCGAACAAAATATACATATTACAAGGCTGAAACAATCAACTGCATACAAGGACAGTATGGAGTACGAACTCTCAATGGCGGCTCCAAGAATTTTCCCAGGGTAGCAAAATAATAAACAACAAACTATAAGTTCATTTGAAATATTAATAAAATTATTAATAATTGTTGTTTAGTTGTTTCATTAATTTGTTTGTCTTTTATAAACTATAATTTGTTATATTATTGTTTCATTAATTATAAAATTATTAATTGTTGTTTAGCCTAACATAATTTAATTTGTTTGTCTTTTATAATGTATTGGTTAATTAAATTATTAATTATTGTTTATTATTTGCTTTCCCTAATTAATTATTGGTTAATTAAATTATTATTTATTGTTGCACTAGCACACATCCCATGTGCATTTACTTCCCCCAATTCAAATATTCCACCCGGCCCCATGTGCCCATCCACCCCCCACCCCACTCAATAGACAAGCCTCATGCCTGATGCCCCCAATCACAAGAGCTAGCTGCCAATTAGAAAACTTCACAATCACAAAACACAATACACATTACACTAAAAGACAATTAATATCTCACCAACACCAACGGATAAGATAAAGCCAGAAAATCAAAAACAGGGCAAAATATTAATAAAGTTAAAGCTTAAGCCAATCACAGTTCAAAAGAATCAAATAAAGTTGGTCTTAAAGAATAAAGAGAGAGAGAGAGACTCTCTTTCATTTCATTTCAGTGATTTCAGATAAAGGGAGAGAGAGTCAAAGAGAAAAAGAGAGAAAAGTTAGTAAAATGAAATACCTTGAGGGAGCACTGGAGCAAGGAGGCCTGAAGCTAAGGGGCGAGCAATGAGCGATCTCCGATCGATGAGCGAGCGACGTGACCGATCGGTGATCTCCGATCCAATCTAGTGAGTGATCTTCGATGCTCGAATCCTGATGTGATGTGCTTTGGACTGGAGCTTGGCTGACCGATCTCAGATGCGACGATGCCCGATCCGTCTGTTGGCTTGCGTTGCAGCGTTGCTCTGTTAACGTTTTTGTCTTTAGGTTTGCTTTAGTGATTTGAGATTTTTGATTTAGTGATTTGCAGTGTATATTGGGGTTTGTTTTTTTTTTTTTTTTTTTTTTTTAATTTTTTTGAGAATTCGTGGGTTTGCTACCTCTGTAATTTGTTGGGCTTGTCGTGGGCTTGATATTGGGCTTGCCGTCCGTTGTTTTTTTTTTTTTTTTTTTTTTGAGAATCCGTGGGCTTGCCGCTTACTCTGTTACAATTTTTTTTTTTTTTTTTTTTCAGATTTTAGTTCAATTTTTTTTTTGGGCTCTTGTGATTGGGGGCATCAGGCATGAGAATGTTCCTAATTTAATTTTAAGGGTAAACAAATAAAAAAAATTAATTATTATATATAAAATTTCTTTTTTTAGGTCAAGGTGTTTCTGGGAACACTCTGAGCTTAACGTGGCGCCGCCACTGTGAACTCTTATGGTATATCAATCTTGGTATTGATGTCAAGAATTAAGGAGGCATGCCAAGCTAATGAGCACTCACAAGGAACAGATGCTGGCAAACACTGCACTCTATAGTCTCAGAACCAGTGCTCGGAACCTGAACCTCAAGAAAGAATCCACATAACGAACCACTTCAAGATTATTGTTAAATAGAGGTGAAAACTTTGCCACACAAACTATTAAAATATTTAGAAGCCAAAACAACCATTTGATGAAAGCTGTTTGACTTTCATCGAGGAAGAAGGAGAAAAAAAAGAAAAGAAAACAAAAACTAATAAAGGGCAAAGGTACATGATAATAATCAGCAATAAGAAAGTGAAAAGGATAGTGAACCTTCAAATGGACAATGCAAATTGGACAGGCAACCTCGCTCATTTGCATCCCAGGTCCAGCAGGCTCCAAACCTGTAAAAGTTCGTATAAGTGGGCAGATGAAAGATACTTTGAAAGACACAGAACTAATGATTGCATAAAGCCTGATGACCAACAAATTATGCTTCGCATAATGATCTGAAATAACAATGTTTCACCAAGTAGATCTAGGCAAAACTCGTATAGATCAGAGAAATCTAGAAAACTATCAATATATCTCGTAGGCCTTGGACCATGAACCCTGACTGGAGCCACCAACAGAGGAGTGGGGGTGCATTTTCCTAAGGGTCTGTTTGGTGGGGAGGATTGAAAGTGAGAAAATAGAAAATGTAGGAATGATATAGAAGAGTGAAAGGATATAAATTGTTTCAGCTTTCCCTTGTGTAGTTGGGATAATGGAAAAGTGAGCAGATAAAAAATGTAGGAATGGTAGAAAAGTGTAAGGATAGAAAGTGTTTCAGATTTTCTTTCATGTGGAGAGGATCAAAAAGTGAAAGAATAGAAAAAGTAATTTTAATAAATTTACAGTTATACCTAATTACATCAAGAAAGTAAAGAAAAGATTGTAGTTTAAAGGGGAAAAATAGTAAAGTCCATGTAATAAACATTTTTCTCCCCCACTTAATTTTCCTCCCAATTTGGGAGGAAGGTTTCTTGGTGGGCTCAGGTGGAAAACTCCACCTGCCCCCTTTCCCATCCTCCCTCATTTCCACACACCAAACAAGGGTAAGCTCCCATTTTCCATCCTCTTTCCTTCATTTTCCATCCCTGTTTCTATTTAAGTATAACAAAGAGAAGGTTGCTACCCACATTACTACTTATGACAAAAATTTCAGCAATGATGACTACCTGATGTCTTGCGTGTTAAGATAACAGATCAATAGGATCAAGTTAATCTTATTGATGCTAGTCTTGAGAAAGATAAAGATAAGCACCAAGTTCAAATCTCATCATCTCAAGATCAAGATAAGACCAAATATCTAGAGCTGCTGCAGAATATCAAGATAGAGATGGATACAACTGAAATTTAATCTTCTTGTATTTGAATTGTTGCTATATCTTTTCAGGTGTAACAGATTTACATGTATAGCTGTATAAATATTAATGCAAATACACTGGTTTTGGTAATTGAAGCCAAAACCAATTCCCCAACTTTATTTTCATTGCGATTCCTTCCCATCTCCTCCAGAGGAAACTTTGGAAGTCAACCATGCAGTTGTAAGGAAAACATTTGTGAAGGGTTGCACAAGGCAACTTATAAAGAACATTAAAATAAGAAAAAAACTCAACTGCTCCTAGGTTTCATGTTAAGGTTAAAAAAATGCAAAATCAAAGGAAGCAAAGATATAGCAGCAATAATGCAATCTCATATCACCGGAAGCTTCTTTGCAAGATCTTCGTGACTATGCATTTTACCATTTCCTTCAGATGTTTCCCTCCCATAACTCAGCCTTTGAGTAACTTCAGCCTGTAAAAGAACACCAAAAAAATACAATAATTTGAAATGACTTGAACATGCCAATTGAGATGGAAGTCATGAAATGAATTGCAGCATGAAGGGTGGTAAGGTTCACAATAGGGGCCATAATATACACAAAAGTTCAGAAAAGCAAAACATAACCCAAAAATCTGTGAGACTTGAATGTCAGAAAATAAAACAAAAGGGTCAAAGCGCGCGCGCACACACAAAACATCAGACCTATGTGGTTCACCCAAGATTAGCGCTATATCCACGAAATTGCTGCAATTTCTGTTATGACAGCTTATAGAACGAGTTACAGGTATCATGGGTATCTATACTGAACTATTCAGCTATTAGTATGGAGCATACGAGTGTGAAATTGCAATAGTGTGCCTAGGGTTTCTAATGTATGCTCAAATATAAAAAATACTCCCAATAATCATATGTACGCATATTATATATATATATATATATATATGAAGAGTTTTTGCTTACAACAAGTGAGGATGGGGGGTTTTGAATCTATGTTCTCTTCATGAAAAGAATTTGATAATGCTATTGAGCTATAAGGCTCTTGACAAATATAAAAAGTTTTTAGTATAACTAATGGCTCCCAATTTATCTCTTAGAGCATTCTTCTATAATGGCCCATAGCTCACAATATTGTTCCAACTCTTAACTTTGGAACCAATTAAAAGTATAAAATAAAATAAAACAAAACAAAAGTGACTTGGTCCTCTCCTTACTCAATAAAAAGAATCACATTTTTGTTTTACACCATGCTTAGGAGACTAAGATGGGGATAGCTCATTTTTTTTTCCTATTAAAACTTCAATTCCACAAAAAATAAGTAAGATTCTCCAATGAGCTTTTCCATCATGGATGTGAGAGAATCATATCCTGCACTACCAGAGTCAAAACTTTCGCCACTAAGAAGGTCTTGAAGTTGCAAGTTTGAGTCGAAATAAGCTGGCAAGAGCTCCTTGAGACCTAATTCTTCAGCTGAAGATTGTTTCAAAATCTCTTAAAATCTACATTTTTGTGTGTAAGAGTAATGATTATCACATATAGTGTGTACGTATATAGACTGAAATCGTGTTTTCACAAACTGTGCATAGTTGTATTTAACTAGCTAGTTAATTATGTACAACAATAATTAATAGTATGTGTAATAAAAGGCTAGTCCACTTAGCAGAATCTAATAGCTAGAGCAGTTTTGGGACTACCTATGAAGTCTGAGGGAACCCTTCCATTGCTAAACCTTCCAGTAGGTTTTCCTCCCTGGAAATCTTTCCCATATGGAGGGAAATTGCACTTTATTAAAGTATTGATATGGTTGTTGTTTCCTGTATCCACGATTGAATCTCCAAATACAAAAGCTGCTGGAACTTGACCTGTCTCATTTTTAGGTAGTATTATGGCACATCCATCATTAAGGAAAAATATAATGACACAGAAAATAATGAATGAAGTAGAAAAAACAGAATTTCCAGGGTGGAAGTTCATTCTAATATATGAAAATCTACTTTCTTCTTCAAGTTTACAAGGAAAAACGAGAAGAGAAAATTCTGAAAGACCCAATTTCTTTTTAAAAAATCAGTGATAGAATTGTAAATGCAGGAACTTTCACCATAAACTTGAGTTTGGTGCCAGCATCTTACTGGACGCAAATATGTTGTAGTTGTTAGAATTTAAAGGTAGAGTGCATCTGTGCATGGTTACGTGCTCTTGTTATTTTGGTAAGGTAGAAGAAGTTGTCCAATTCGTTAAGCGGCGCCTATTTCAGTTGAACGAGGAGGGTGTGGAGTGTGGACATGAAAAATTAAAAGATCAATCCATTTGGGCAATTTCTGTACATATTCCCGGTGTGGATTGTGGAGCACTAGGAATTGGAATCCTCTACTATAAGGAGCCAGGTAAACTGTCACTTTGTGGTGGTAAAATTTTTGAAAGTCATAAGGATTAAAATATCAAGGTAAAAAAATGAATTTTATAAAGGTATTAGTTTAGGAAATGTTTTTAGAAATTTTTTATGAGAAAAAAAAATTATTAATTTATTTTGATAATTTTTTTAGATTTTTCATAACAATGATGTTAAAACTTTTATAGAGTGGTTTATTAATAATTTTTTTAAGACACCAAATAACAGTCCGGTTAATTCATCTTTGGAAAATGTTAAGGATATTGGTTTAAAAACTATTTTTAGAAACATTTTATTGAGAGAATGATAAAACAATAAACGTTATTGATAGTTTATTATATGGGAAATGCTAACGAGTGTTTTTAGGACACTGGTTAATAATCCATTTAAATAAAGTTTTTATAGGAAATGAAAAAAAAGTAATTAATATTTTAACAGTTTTTTTTTTCATTTTATAAAAGTGATATCAAAACTTTCTTTAAATAAATTATTAACCAGTACTCCAAGGGCACTCGTTAACATTTCACTTATTATATTTCCTATAAAAATAATTTCAAAACTTTTCTATTATAATTTATTAGTAATTAAATAGAATGATGACTTTCCATTTTATAAGGCTCTGGGGTAAGAGTCATGTTAGTTAATACACTAAAAACAAGGTTAGTGTGTGATAAATATTCAACAATGACTTTTCTTTTATTTTTGCGGCCTTTTCTTTTTTCTCCAGCGTACCATCACCCCTCCACCAACCACAACTAGCCACGTGGACGAGTTGTGCACAAAATTGTGGCACCAGAACTACTCTTTAATGAGCAAAAGACAAGAGGCTGCTAACATCCTTGGTATTTATTTCAAGTTGCCACATAAAATGGTATAATTTGTACTATAAGTCATTCACATAACGAGTTGTGAGTGATAAAGGTGTAATGATGAGTTTATATGAGGACACATTTCTACCACTCACAACTCATCATATGGACGAGTTGTAGTACAAATTATACCATTTTATATGACACCAACATTACTTATTTATTCCGCATTGATTTCACTTTCACGAAGAGAGAGAAGATATTTGTTGGGCTTTAATTGTCTCACACTCTTTATATATTATATCTAAATATCATGTATGTGTTAATTGTGCCATTTAGTATACAAGTGTAGATATTGTGTATAAAGAGTGTATATCAAGAAATGTGAAACAATAATTTTCCTTATTGTTATGTCCAATTTATAGCCATCTTTGATTCTTTATGATGATTAGGAGATATAGGTGCATAGTGCACTCCCCTATCCACTTTCGTGTTCTCATTTCTCTTAGTTGTGTTGTCACTTCAATTGTTGGTCCATTTTTACCGTATAAAGTGATATAATGATACTTCATATTTTCAATTGGGAAATTATTGTTTCACACTTTCATACATACTATGGGAGCAAATGATCTAAGGACATTCTAAGGCCCATAGGCCTTGCTCGAGGATGATCTAAGGCCCATGCATGTGTCAACCCAAGTCTGACACGTGGGCTAAGACCGAGGAGGGAAGACGTCAAGACCACTCAGAACTGGACTAAAACTTAGAATAAGAGGTTCGAGGAAGGGAGGCCAATTGGCTTGTCGTCCGAGGAACAAATGCACCTTAGGAGTACATTATGTAGCTCCTTGCACCAGAAAGTAAAGCACTGTGGAAGACACCATAGTCTTGCAAGCAACGAAAATGGGAATATCTAGGAAGGTTGCTATCACCTCCACATTTAATGTTTTGCACCAACTGAACTGGCCACATTTATGAGGAAAAGACACTTGAATAGTGGCTCCACAGCTCACAACTCTCTCTACCACTTTTAAAAGGGTCTTGATGGGATAAGCATCCAAATTATTCCCTTAAGACGTACAGATGAATGGATTAGATGCAATGGAAATGACTATATAAGGAAAGGAACCCCTCTAGAAGGGGGGATGAAAACATTTTACAAAGAAAAGAGAGAGAGAGAGAGAGAGAAATAAAGACCATATTGTAAAAATATTAGCTTTGATTGTTAATGAGCAATCCATCCTTGGACTTGCCCGAGGAAGAATTTACCCTGAATTAGTGCTTCTTTCGTTCATATTAATTGTTTTAGACCTGTTGTCCTCAAGTTTGTAATTTTCTTAGCATTGCAATTGACTCGGAAAGCCCACTCTCTTACAAATTCATTGTATTGGGCTTGAAAAACTGGGAGCCACTATTCTAAGTGGGCCTGGGCTTTTCTTTTGCATCCTTACACATACAATACACACAATTTCACAAAAAAACTTGAATCTCTTTTCTATTGACATCTTATGTAACTTTGCATTCGTTCTTGAGTCAAAGATCAATAGAATAAATTCTAGAAAGTAAGAAAAAGAAAAAAAAAAGCGATAAATATATGAAAATAATTAAGTACTCAATAAAATAATGAAAACTAAGGATATGAAACACATGATTTGAGAGTGCATTGTTGAAAATGGGTTGACAAAACCTAAAAAACCTTAAATATTATTTTATTATTGATGCTAAATATATAATTTATTTTGATATTTTCTTTAGCCACATGCCATAAATAGAATTATATTAAAACCACTAAAAAATTGTCATGCAGTATTTTCATAAACATAATGAATTTGAGTGGGACTTTTATAAAATTCATATAATCTATTTATAATCTTACTTTTTTTTAAGAAGACATTACATTTTTTAAATTTAAAAAAAAAATTCCTTAAAAGAGTTTTTTTTTAGCGTGTCAATTATTATTTTTTTTTTTTAAGGTCAAACTCTTAAAATTTTTAAATTTAATAGGATTTAAACTCTATTAGGGCTAGGGGGCCATGGCTTCTCTTAGTCCAAAGGTATGTACGTGATGGTACATAATATACAAAAAGATTGAGTCAATTAAAGACCTTTCAATTAGTAAGCTTTTTGGATAAATTTGATTTAGTATAATATTAGACAGGGACGAAGCCAGAACTTTGAGTTAAGGGGGGCAGTTAATTTATTGTTAGTTGTGTGCAGCGATTTTAACCTCTGATTCTGCAACTTAACTATTGAGATTTTATTTTTATTTTTATTTTTATTTTTTTTTGTGGATAAGAACAAAATTATTTTTGTTTAGAATTTTTAAAGGGCAGGGTTATTTATTTTGGATAAAATTAGTTAATTGAGCTTAATTTTTTTTTTTAGTTTTACTGGTAATTTTTGTTATTGAGCTTTTTTTTTTTTTTTGGTTTGTATATTTTTTTTTAGATTTTAGATCTATAAATTTTTTTATGGTCACTAAAATAAGGAAAGTGTTAGAGCTACAAGTTTTTTTTTAATAAATTACTGATGTGATAAGTGGTTACTAGTAAATAAAAAAATGATGTGAGTGGTGTGCTCATATGCGAACCAATAAAAATTTGCTACTAAAACAATTTGTAAAAATGTTATAAAAAAGTTTGTGAGTATAACATTACTCTTAAAAGAATTAATGAAAATTGTTAAAGGGAAAGAAAATGTAATTTTATAGAACAAAATTGCTAAAATTAGTACACATATATATAGTGTACGTTTGGATACCGCTTATTTTGCTGAAAACTGAAAACACTGTAACAAAATAATTTTTAAATGTGTGAATAGTGCCGTGAGACCCATTTTTAATGAAAATTTGGTTGAAAAAAGAGATTTGTGAGTCCTCTGAACAGTACACAAGACCCACTGCCAAACTTGAAATGTACTTCTCCCAAAAAAAAAAAAAAAAAAAGAAGCTAGACGCAGACGCGCATGGCCAAAACGTAATCCAAACGTGCCTATAATAATAATAATAATAATACATATATATATATATATATATTTTTTTTTTTTTTTAAATTTAGGGAGGCCATTGCCCCCCCTAGTCCAAGGATGGTTTCATCCCTGATATTAGACAAATTAATGGTCTATTGGTATTTTTTGTTGGCTTAACTAGTAAAGTATTGTAAAATACAAGGTTTAATACCTCTTATTTAAAACTTTAAAAACCTTTTCTATGTGCTGCTTATCAAATTTCAACTCAAGTGTAAATTCCTTTTTGCAGATAATCTCTTGGCTCTAAATGTGATTGTACTAATTAATCTTCTTGCATAATCACGTTACCCACTCAAACACTAGCGTGAGAAATACTACTACTACCACCTACACACAAAGCACATGACGGGGCATAGCATAAACATGAATTAAGAAAAATCTGGTAGATAATTTCAATACTTATTCACATGCTTAAAAACCACTTTCCTCCTGAAGCTGAGAGAACTTCATGTATAGAATAATCCATCGACATACTGGAACATTGCAGAATTGCTAACACGTTGTCTCAGTTTGCATTACATTTTCATGATCATGAATAAAGAAAAATCTAGTAGATTGGAACATTGCAGAAATACTGATACATAGTCCCAATTTAAGCATAGTAATAGCATAGATTGGACTCACTTCAAATGCTAATTAATAGCACAAACACTTCCAATAATAACTGGCCAAGAAAGAGAGATGAGAGATTACCCTCAGAAGAATTTGTAGATATAGTCATCCACGACTATTGGGGTAAGGATTTTATAGGCCAGCTCTGAGGGATGATAACTATCCCAGAATACATATTCAGAGGCGTTGGTACATGTCTCTGGTGAAAAACTGGTACATAAAATGCTGACCTCTATATTCCCTGTGCCACAGCATCCTTTGTTTGCCCCTTGCAATCCTAATCCATAAGCAAAGGATTTAAAAAAAAAAAAAAAAGAAAGCATTACATAACCCCCCTATATCTACAGTCACTCGATTAAGTTTACAGTGCACCTAGCAAATTATCACTTCCTGTTAGTACAGTTTGACATACCAACTTTTGAGAAACCAAAATCATGTAGTAAGAAACGACAACAACAATAGCAGAGCTTTAGTCCTTAAGTTCTGGGGTCAGCTATAGGAGTATACCTTACATCGGGTATATGTTTCCCCTCTCTTGCAGTACCCGTTGCTTGCCATTATCCAAAACCCATCTCAATATGGTAATCACCACCATCATTTTTTAATAGTTTTGATTCACTTGGATATTGAAAAAATGAAGGTGGTGATTACCATATTGAGAAGGGTTTTGGATGATGGCAAGCAACGGGTTATAGATATATATCTAAATAAACAAGCCTAGCGTCTGGAAGTCTTTTATTGATGGAATCCATTTGGAAGGAGAGCTTTGAATTGAAGAGAATTGCTGCTTGGTTTGCAGACTCAGAACACCCTCTCAGTATGCCTCCAGCCACTGCTTTCTGTGATGGCACGCACCCTATTGATGGTAAGCTTAATACTCCAATCCTTCTTGCTCCTAGTCCATAAAGTTCCTGCCCATTATATTTTTTTTTGGCAGAAATTAAAGCTTGACAATGTTAGCTAATGCACACTTAAATTTACTGGACATGTTTGCCCAAGATCCAAGTACGGCCATGCATGACCAAATTAATGTACATGGTTGCAATGGCATTGTGTCTTTATAAACATACCTGCAAGAAACTTGTAGCTGATCTAACCATTAGATCAGTATATCCGGGAATATCATAATGGGCTCTCCTGAATGGTGTAGAAAAATAAGTATTTGCGATGTCATCGCTCCCTGTGCACACTACGAATATACTTTTTGACAGTATAGTAGCTGTTCTGCTTTCTCCTACTGCTTCCTTTATTTTCTTTATGTAATTTCTGAACAAGTCTAATTGATCCGATAACGATAAGACTGATGATGGAAAATTAAAAAAATCACAATAAGTAATTGTTACAATGTATAGGACTAAAAAGAAAAAGAGGTGGAGTGAGAGAGAAGGTTACCACAATTTTAGCAGTGAGAGGATCATATACTGCACCGCCAGAGGCAAAACTTGCACCAGTAAGGAGGTCTTGAAGCTGAGGATTTGGATCAAGATAAGCCGGTAGAATCTTCTTAACACCAAATATTTCAGCTGAAAGTTTGTGTCAAGAAATTTTCAGTAAAATATATTATAGAGCATTCAATCATTGTATGTGAAATGGTGAACGATATAATTGTACGTATTGGATCCTCAAAAGGGCTTTTTTTTTTTTCTTTTTTTTTTTTGGGGTGGGGTGGGGTGGAGGGGGAGGTTAATTTAAACTGTAAATTTTGGATGTTGGTCATAAATTACAATGTTTCCTGGACTGTTCCAATTCACTTGCTGTAAGGACTCTACAATAAGTCCAAAAAGTACTATATATGGTCACAGTGGGAAACAGCAATAAAACGAAAAGTAAATGCTGGACACTACCTAAAAAATCTGCTGGGACCTTTCCATTGCTAAACCTTCCAGTTGGTTTTCCACCGATGAAATCTCTACCACATGGTGGGAAATACAGTTTCAATGTAGTTGTTGTTGCCCGCATCCACTATTGAATCTCCAAAGATTATAACTGCGGGAACTGTTTCATTCTTAGGCAGCCTTGTAGTGCTGCCAGTAGTGTTATGGAAAATGTTGAACACGAGGAGGATTGAGAAAATAATTATATAGGAACTAGAAAGAGGTTTTGATGATGGAAACTTCATTGTGTTATGGTTAAGAGTTTTATGGGAAAAAGAAAAAAGAAGTATTAAATCTTGTTTGATGGTGTAGAACTTATAATTTGCATTTACATG
Organism: Quercus ilex subsp. ballota; assembly: GCA_032727855.1. Classification (NCBI taxonomy): domain Eukaryota; kingdom Viridiplantae; phylum Streptophyta; class Magnoliopsida; order Fagales; family Fagaceae; genus Quercus; species Quercus ilex. The sequence continues at coordinate 53,675,090 of CM064913.1, read as the reverse complement.
ACTATCTCTCGTGCAGCCTATTTATTGGACTCATAACTCACAATAGGTTGTACATGTACAGTTAGGGAAATGTCAGTATTCACTACGTGGAGTCAATATTTAGCATGTCCCTTGCCCTTGGGTTAAAGGGCACCCCCACCCACAATAGATGGGTAGCCCACACATCTCAAAAAAAAGGGAAAGGTCAGTATTTTTGTACTTTCGTTATCAGGTAAGTTGGCAGAGTAGACCATGTGAAAAGTAGCTCTCTTTTAAACCTCAAGTTCATTAAGGGTCTGTTTGAATACTGTTTATTTTGCTGAAAATTAAAAATTTAGGTGGAAATACAATTTTCGTCTCTACATTTTCACGTGATTCCCACTTTGGTCCCTAACTTTTTTTTTCACCGATTTTATTCTCTATTCTAGAAAACGCGTCTCGTTTTTGTCCCTACCGTCAGTGCCCTAACGGCAAAGTCCTAGGTGGTAGACGGAAGCTGACGTGGCACTGATGTGGCAATTAAAATATTATTAAAAAAATATTATTTGGCTTTTTTTTAATGCCACATCAGCATTTTAATTTTTTTTAAAAGCCATGTCAGAAAATTTTAAAAATTAAATTAAATTAAAAGACCTTAAATTTAATTTAATTAAAAATTTTTATTAAAAAAAATTTCTTAATGTTCTTAGTGTTCTTTAACTTGTTCTTCATTTTACAACTTGTTCTTCATATTCTTCCCAAATCAAACCTAGCAACCAAAAACTCAAACCCATCACAAGATCACAAACCCAACAGTCCAAGAACTCAAATCCAAATCACTAGGACATAAATGAAAACAAGAAGAAAAAATTAAATTAAATGCTAACAGGAAGAATGAAGAAACCAAGAACTCAAATCTCCAGCAAATCAAGAACTTAAACCCAACAAATCAAGAACTCCCAAATCAAACCCAGCAACCCAAGAACTCAAACCCAAATCTTCAGCAAATCAAACCCACAAACCCAGTAAACAAACCAATCTCCAACAAACCCATAAACCTATAATCAAACCCAGATCCCAAAACGACCACCACCACTACCACAATCAAACCCAGATCCCAAAACTATCGCCACCACCATCAACCAACAGATCCATTTTCAAAACCCTAGAAAATTCAAAGCCCAGAAGGAGAAGGAGAACAAGAACAAATCCAGAAAATTCATACCACTATCACTACCAAACCTCCATACCCAAACCACTAAGATCCATACCCTTTAGTTTTGAGAGACCCACGCAAGACCCAAGATCCATACCCTTCAGTTCTGCCTAGCCACAAACCCACCAGCTAAACCAACCCAACAACCACTGAAGCCAACCCAGCCACCATCGAATCCAACCCACCCAACCCATCAAATCCAACTGACCCACAGTGAGCCAAGACCACCCATGGTGAGCCACGACCACCCCACCCACGGCGACCCACGACAAGCCACGACCACCTCACTCACGGTGAGCCACGACTACCCATGAGCAGACACTGGACCACGGTGATCTAAATCCCACCCACCTAAAGCCTCCATGTTGATCTGTGCCACGCCGATCTAAGGCCCAAAAGCCAATATTGAAAGAGAGAAGCTTTCAAGGTGAGAGGAAGAGAGGAGAGAGCGTGGGAGAAAGAGAGAAACTCTTAAAGTGAGAGGAAAAGAGAGAGGGTGAGATTAAAAAAATAATTTTCTGGGTTTGTTATTGTTTTGTTCTAGTTTTGAATTTTTTGGGTTTTTGAATTTTCTTAGTTTTTATTTTTATTTCAGTTTTTTCCTTATTTTTTTTTCATTTAGTTAAAATTTACAAATTAATTTTTTGTTTTTAAAAAATGACATGGCATTTGTGGTATTATTTTAATATTTTTAATTTATTCCGTTTGCCAGCTGTGCAATTTCTGTCTCTGATGTAACGTCAAGGACAAAAACGAGACGCGTTTTCCAGAATAGAGACTAAAATCGGTGAAAAAAAAAGTGAGGGACCAAAGTGGGAATCGCGTGAAAGTGTAAGGACGAAAATGGTATTTATGCCAAAAATTTATTATTGAAAATATTGTAGCAAAATAAATTTTAAATTATGAATAATGCCGTGAAACCCATAAATGCGTGGTTATGCGTGTTTTTGCGTTTTGGGCTGGGTTGTGAATAGTGCAATGGGATTTAGCCAAAAATGCAAAACGCAAAATAATTTGCACGCAAACGCACACTAGGTGTTCATTTGCAAAACTTATTTTTGCCAACCTATTTTGCTATTCAGCTTATTTTTGTTATTATTTATGGGTCTCATTGCACTTTTTGATATTATTCATAGGTCTCTCTATACTATTTTAGCTAACTTTTATCTTTATGTACAGTACTTTCAGTAAAAAGTTTTCAGTTTCAGCAAAATAAGTGAATCCCAGACAGACCCTAAGATAACCCTGATTTTAAGTGGAACAAAACTAGGAGTACGTTTCTTTCCGGTGAAAAATCTTTATGTAAAATATTTTACACCCTTAAGAGTGTTTGGGTGGATAGAAAAACCCAGTTAAATTGAAATTAATTTTCAGCTGACCGGAAAACAGGGTTTGATCAATGGACTGTAAAATATTTTACATTTTTATTTTCACTATATTCATTTTACACCCTTCAGCTACCGGGGAGAGAGAGAGAGAGAGAGAGAGAGAGAGAGCCCATCTCACTGCCGGTTCAGTTTCTTCTTCTCTCTTTCTCCCTATTCCTCCCTCTTTTTAAACTGTAAATTTTTTATGTTGGTCATAAATTACAATGATTCCTGATCTCTTCCAATTCACTTGCTGTAAGGACTCTACAATAAGTCCAAAAAGTACTATACACGGTAGGAAACAGCAGTAAAATGAAAAGTAAATGCTAGACACTACCTAAAAAATCTGCTGGGACCTTTCCATTGCTAAACCTTCCAGTTGGTTTTCTACCGATGAAATCTCTCCCATATGGTGGGAAATCACACTTAACCACAGTTTCAATGTAGTTGTTGTTGCCCGTATCCACTATTGAATCTCCAAAGGTTATAACTGCGGGAACTGTTTCATTCTTAGGCAGCCTTGTAGTGCTGCCAGTAGTGTTATGGAAAATGTTGAACACGAGGAGAGTTGAGAAAATAATTATATAGGAACAAGCAAGAGGTTTTGATGAGGGAAACTTCATTGTGTTATGGTTAAGAGTTTTATGGGGAAAAGAAAAAAGAAGTATTAAATCTTGTTTGACAGTGTAGAACTTATTATTTGCATTTACATGACTATCTCTCGTGCAGCCTATTTATTGGACTCATAACTCACAATAGGTTGTACATGTACAATTTGGGAAAGGTCAATATTCACTATGTGGAGTCAATATTCAGCATGCCCCTTACCCTTGGGTTACTGGGCACCCCCATCCACAATAGATGGGTAGCCCACACATCTCAAAAAAAAAAGGGAAAAGTCAGTATTTATGTACTTTCGTTATCAGGTAAGTTGGCAGAGTAGACCATGCAAAAAGTAGCTCTCTTTCAAACCTCAAATCCTTTAAGGGCCTGTTTAGATGCTGTTTATTTTACTAAAAACTGAACATTTATTGTTGAAAACACTGTAGTAAAATAATTTTTAAACTATGAATAGTGCCGTGGGACCCAGAAATGCATTGTTACATGCGTTTTTGGCTGGGTCGTGAACAATGCCGTGGGACCCAACCAAAAACGTAAAACGCAAAATAATTTGCACGCAAACGCATGCTAAGTGTTCCTTTGCAAAAATTATTTTTGCCAACTTATTTTACTATTCAGCTTATTTTTGTTACTATTTATGAGTCCCATTGTACTTTTTGGTATTAGTCATGAATCTCACTATACTATTTTAGCTAATTTTTACCTTTATCTATAGTACTTTCAGCAAAAAGTTTTCAGTTTCAACAAAATAAGTGGATCCTAAACGGACCCTAAAGATGACCCTAATTTTAAGTGGATCAAAACTAGGATTGTGTTTCTTTTGTTTGAAAATTTTTTATGTAAAATATTTTTCACCCTTAAGGGTGTTTGGGTGGATAGAAAAACCCAGTTAAATTGAAATTAATTTTTAGCTGACCGTAAAACAGGGTCTGATTAATGGGCTGTAAAATATTTTACATTTTTATTTTCACTATATTCATTTTACACCCTTTAATTGCCGGAGAGAGAGAGAGAGAGAGAGAGAGAGAGAGAGAGAGAGAGAGAGAGAGAGAGAGAGAGAGAGAGAGAACCCATCTCATTGCTGGTAAAGTTTCTTCCTCTCTCTTTCTCCCTATTCCTCCCTCTTTCTTTCTCTTTCCCTTGGACCGATATGCTCTCTCTCTCTCTCTCTCTTTGTGTAGATCTGCCACACCCTCTCTTTCTCTCTCTCATGAACCAATCAACACCAATCGGTGGTTGGCTGACGGTGGTTGGGTCCAATTTGGGTTTTGGCTGGGCTTTGGTTGGGGTTGACGATGACTGGGTTTTGGCTAGGGGGTTGGTTGGGTTTAGATCAGCATGGATAGATGGTTAGCATAAGGTTTTGGGTTTTTGTGGGTGATTGTTGGATTATCTAAATATTTTTTGACAACAATTTTACATGCAAGTCAAACACTAGAAACCATTTTCTGGTGTATTTCATAGAACGCAACCAAATACTTGAAAATATTTTATACTTGTAAAACATTTTACATCGAGTCAAATACAACATAGGTGAGATGTGGAGTTTTTATTTTTTTATTTTTTTTTTATTATAGTTTTGGTTAATAGCAAAACAAAAAATTTCAATCGTTATTTATTATGTTTAGATCATATATTGAAAATTAGTAGTAATATGCACTTTTTTGACATCACATGAACAAGCCTTGGTAAGAACTATGCACATCTGTAAATAGATAGAGTTATATGGTCCTTGATCTTTTGCTTATGGTGGAGTTAGTGGATGAATTTTGTTAGCATACACAAATAAGTGAAATTTCTACATGGTAGAATTTAAAAAAAAAAATTTGAGAAATTAATATAAATATGATTGAATTTTTTTTTTTTTGGGAGAAACTAAATATGATTGAATTCAAACTCATAGATTTAAGTTTTTAAGTTAAATAGTGTCTAATTCCTAACATATTATAAAGGATTTAAGACCTCGGTTAGAATATCCCATGACATCATAGCTTTAGTGGATGAATAGTTATAACTACGATTAACAATTAAATTTCTTATTTTTCAATAGCTTAAACATTTGAAAAAATTGTTAATATAACATGGAATCAAAGTAGGAGAACTCAAGTTCGATCCTGAATTTTTATGTTAGATTTTGCTATTGAATCTTACTACATTTGTCAATCTTTATTTGCATACACATTCATTAATTGCACTCATAAGGTTGTATCATTCGAGAAATGTATGTCAATATTTATGTTGCTTTCATTATCGGATAAGTTGGTAGCTTTAATAATACAACTGGACAGCATTCGAGATACTACTTTAATTAAATGTGTTACATCAAGCTACGATCCTTTGAATCACCTTACATTTGAGTTTGTGTAGTTAGAGACATCGAGGAAGTTAGTATTTATGCTGCTTTCATTAACTTGTGAGACTAGTCACTCTTTAACTGTAACTGGCTGACCCATATAGATATTGGACTTAAATCTAAGCCATCCCCATTCCTAAGAAATCGTGCTCAAAGAGGACAGGTAACTATGGCATTTTTTTAAAAGGGTCATACTAATGGGTGTCTTTAGGACAATAGTTAACAATCCATTTTAGGAAAGTTTTGACATCACTTTTATGGGAAATGGAAAAAGCTTGTCAAAATATTAATTACTCTTTCTTCTTTTCCTATAAAAATTCTCTTTAAATGGATTGTTAACCATTGCCCTAAGGACACTTGTTAGCATTTTCTCTTTTAAAAATAGCATATATAAGAACATAAATACTTTTTCAAAATAGTTCATTAACAAATGTTTTAAAGACACCTTCGTTTATTTATTTAAATTTTATGCTAGGTGTTGGACAAGTAATTGATCACCTTAACATTTTTAGATCAATTGGAGGCTCAATGGGCAATGTGAATAGTAGCTGTTTGTCAAACCTCAAATCCTTTAATTTAATAGTGAAGATGGCCTTGATTTTAATGGAACAAAACTACGTGGGAGGTGGATATTACTTTAAATTTTGGTTAGTAGCAAAAAAAATAAAAAATAAAAAAATAAATTCAATCATTATTTATTATGCTCAGATCATATATAAAAGATGGGGGGAAAAAAACAGATTCTTTAAAGGTATTGATTTATGAATTTTTTTTTTTTTTTAAATTTACATGAAAAAATAAAAAAGCAATTAATCTTTTTAACACTTTTTATATTTCACATGAAAGTGGTATCAAAATTTTCTTAAAATGATTCATTAACAAATACCCTAAAGACAATTGTTAACCAGACTCATAAAAAATTAGTAGTAACATGCACCGTTTTGACATCAAAGATGCAAGACTTTAGTAAGAACTATTGTGTGGACCCAATTTGAGCTCTTGGCCCAAAAGGAGTATGGACTCAAGCCCAAATAGTCCAAACCAATAAATTTGTAGAGAGTAGATTGAAGAACTGGGCTTTAGTGAATTACACAACGAGTTAATAGATTTTAGTGATAAAAAGAAAAGATCATAGACGTTTATTAAAGAACAAACGTCCTCAGCCAAATCCGAGGAGACTGATTCTAATATATTGGTTTCAAGAGTTGATTAAAAATCTAGTTCTAGACTGCTACAGTATTTCTTTCTTGAATTGCCGATCTCCCTATCTTCAAGGGTCTCTCACATTATATATCTCCTTCCTAGTGATCTTGGCCCTCCATTTGTCAACTGCCTAAGCCACTACTAAAGTATCCATCCCATCAGACACCCTTTCTGGCACTCTGTGAGTTGTGATGGCCAAGAAAACACTGTTCAAAGTCTTCTCCACATAAATGCGGCTAGAAAAGTAGCTACATTGCATTTAATGCGGAGGTGGTGCCTTTTCCTTAGATATTTTTGGATTTCCTTCCTTCTCGTGTGTTTATGAGACATGCTTCTGACACTGGTGCCTCCATTGAGGTTATTTTCATTGCTGGAACACGTATCGGAGCAATGTTTGTCATGGTTGAGGAGGTATCCCTCCTCAGACCGCCTTTTTCCCCCTTTCTTATTCATGAGGTGCTGAGCTGGAATCCTTCAACTATTTGTCTCTCCTTGGACGTGCTAATGTCCTTGGATAGGGCCCAAAGCCCAATATACTGTTTTGGGCCTTGTCCTTACAATAGCCCCTAAAAACTCTGATTTTTCCCTCTCATCCGAGGGGAGAAAGTGGGGTTTTGATCTTTAAGAGATAAGACCATTAATTTCTCTGGTTTACACATGCGGGATTGTCGTGCTTCACACCTTACGAGGCATCATTAATTGCTCTAGGCGGCTTGATATTCCCTGCATCTAACGGCGAAATGTAGATCCAATGGCTGACATTTGTTCTTGGGTTTTGAGCGGTGTAACTCCCATTTAATCCCACCCTCTATATAAATCATCCAGAGAACTCATTTCCTCCATTTTACATCTTCAAGCTCTCCAGAGATCCCAAGCGCTTAAACTTACAAAGCTCTCTCAGTCACTAAAACTCCTTAAATCTTTTCCTCAAGAAATTTCATGAGGATTTTTCTTAAAGGTTTAGGGTTCAGTACACCCGTCCTCGTAAGTATCTATCTCTCCAGACTTTCAACTTCTCCTCAGCTTGGCTCCTCGGCCTTCTTCCTTTTTTTGAAAACTTTTTCCCTGTCATCCATATTCGCGTAGATGGGTAGGTTTAAACATTTAGTGGACTCTCCGTCCGGTATGGAGGGTTTTAGGGTCAAGTACCACATCCCACAAGGAGTGGGCTTAGAGTATTGTCCCCCAGAACGGATACTTACTGATAGAGAAATGGGTGAAGTCGTCATTCCGATGATTGCTTTTATAGAGAGAGGGATGGTGCTTCCCATGGGTAGGATAACTAGAGATTATCTGCTTAACCACAGAATATGCCCCCATCAGTGCGCTTCCAACACGTTTAGAGTCTTAGGGTGCGTAGACGCTTTGAACGACCAGATGAACTTGGGGCTGACATGGCACGACATCGTTCATATGTACGAGTGTCATTTCCTTGCTAGCGCGGGATATTACCTCAAGTCCCAATCTAACGTCGTTAGGTTGATATCCTACCTTCCTAAGTCCAACAAGGGCTTGAAGGATGATTATCTAATCGCCTCCGGGGAGTGGCACGATGGTCTTCCTTGCCCAACTCGAGCAGGAAAGCCAGGTGGGGTACCCTAGGATTAGTCTCTTTAGGCAAGGGATTTAGCCCTTCTATTTTTATTCCTCTTCCGATGATAATCTTCTCTGTTCTGACCACGTTTTTTTTCGACGTTTTTGCAGATAAGAACCATGTTGCTTTGAGGCTCAGCCTAACCAACGTTCAGGCTCTCAACTTCCTCTTAAGGTTGGAGGTATTTGTGAGCGACGACGGACAGTTACGGGCCGCTCATCTGATCTTGGAACCAGGCAATAAGGGCTGGAAGCTCTCAGTTGGCTAGGATAAACGTTTCCAAGTCAGAATTTTTGGCTCAGAGGGACCTTCCCCTCGTTGTGCTGCCACTTCAACCTGCTCCTTAACCGATAGTTGCTCTGAGAGAGGAGTCGGCCTCGTCTCGCCACTTTTTGGATACTGAGATCGACCGGTTCCATTTAGAAGGAGAGGAAGGGGCACTGGACAGGCCCATGGAGTTGTCGGACTCCGAGACTGAGTCTAAAAGGTTTTCCGCCGTCTATTAGCCAAGGCTAATAGTTGCTCGGCCAGACACCAGTTCTGAGGAGAACGAAGTTATGGACCTGAGGCAAAGGACCAGTTTAAAGGGGCTAATGGCCAATAGGAACAAAGGGGGGTCTACTTCAAAAGAAGTTCCCAAGACCCAGGTCACTCCCAATCTCCTTCCTCCTCTTCTTCGGCTCCTAACTGATCTCGGACTAAAGGCTGACCCCAATCTAAAGAAGAAAAGGCCAGCAGAGGTCTTGGAGGAAGGTGACATGGCACAGCAAAAGGGTGCCAAGCAGCAAAAGAAGGCTAAGGACCCTTGGGACAAGAGGGCCCAATCCGTGGAGAGCCGAGAGGATGATGAAGTGCGCCAAGGACAGCGCTCCTGGGCCCCTCGGCTGGAGGTGGAGGGCACTCCCGTTTCTTAGGATGCTACCGTCTGGGAGTCTCAGAGGGGGTATGCTGGCATCTTGGCTGAGGTCCTAAAGCAGCCCCTCCTCCTCCCTAAAGACATGGAGGGCCTCAGGCACATTAGGCTGCCTGACTTCTTCATGTCGTTGAAGAGAGATATTGCAATGGTAAGTTAACCACTATTATTTTTCTTTATTCAATACTAAGCTGCAGGTCCATTCATATGTGTGCGTACTCTTCATGACCCCTTTACTACTTCTATGCAGCTTACCCAGCAAGTCTACGTCGCCGAGGAGTGGGTTAGGAACGTTCAGGATGAGGCTAAGGCTGAGGCCCACTCCCAGTTGGAGATTGAAAAGTAGTTAGGAGCTCTGAAGCAAGAGCAGGCTGAGTTGTCCGAGCAGCTGAAAGAAGCAGTCAAAGCTCGTAACAACGCCTTGGCGGGTCTAAAAACGGTGGAGAGGCAAGCCAAGGATCAACGCCAGCAATTGCATGTGACTGAGATAAACCTGGCCACAGAAAAGCAAGCTATTTTGGATCTCAAGGCCGAGCTGCAAAAAGTCAAGAACACAGTTCGGGTGGCCAGGGAAGCTGTTGAGGCCACGGTGACGGCATCCTATGAGCGTGGGGTGACGGACACGGAAACTCGGCTAGTAGAGGAAATAGTCATAGTATGCAGGGATTACTGCTCTGAGTCCTAGGGATTAGTAATGGACTGGGTAGGCGTTCCTGCAGACTTCGAGCTGAGGAAGGCCGATAACATTTTCTTCCCCAAAGACATTCGAGAAATCCTAGATGCGGACCTTCCAACTGAACAACTCCCTCCCACCCAAGCTCCCACTCCTGAAGGGGTTGAGGTGGGAAAAGAGGCTCAGCCTCTAGTGACGAACAAGCCCTCCGAGGACTCCCTCTTAATCAAGGATGTGGTCTCTCAAGCTAAGGACGCGGCAGCTAAGTCCAAAGCTGATGGTGCCCGTTCCAAGGCTGCTAACCCTGAGAAGAACCCTCTCCCAACTAAAGTTTAGATGTAGGGTGTTTTTCCTTTGTTTGTATGCCTTTTGTTTTGGTAATGGCAATCTGCCATCAGACATTGTATTCCTCTTTTTATTTAATGAAGATGTTTTTCTTCTTTCTATCCCTTGTGCTTTCACTTAGTTTGCTTTGGAATTTATCACAATTGTTTTGAACCACTAAAAATTTGAATAATTTCATTAAGTGCCAATAAAGAGGAGGTCTAACATACAATTGTACCATGAATTGGGCTAAACAATTAAAGACGAACTTACACAGAATTAGAAATCCAAGAGGCTGGTTATATCCTGGAATCCGTTTCGACACTTAGTGAAAAACAAACAAATATCACAGAACGTTAATTTAACCCTGGCACTCGGTTTGAGAATTTCATTTGACACTTTAATTTAACACTTATAAAAGATGTCATTTGAGTGCTAATTTCACCCGAGTATGTGGTTCGAGGGACCTGACATTACTTAGGATCTGTTTAACACCCATAAGAGATGCCATAGCATGTGGTCCGAGGACTTCAGGCATGACTACGGTTCTGTTTAAACACATGTAAAATAGGTCATCATGTGTTAATCTTCCCATAACATCTGGTCCGAGGACTTCAGGCATGACTATGGTTCAATTTAAACACTTGAAAAGATGTCATTGTGCTAACCTCCCCACATCATCTGGTCCGAGGACTTCAGGCATGACTGAGTTTCAGTTTAAACACTTATAAAAAATGTCATTATGTTAACCTCCCCACATCATTTGGTCCGAAGACTTCAGGCATGATTGAGTTTCAGTTTAAACACTTATAAAAGATGTCATTGTGTTAACCTCCCCACATCATCTGGTTTGAGGACTTCAGGCATGATTGAGTTTCAGTTTAAACACTTATAAAAGTTTAAATAATGAGAAATATAATGCCTTAAATAAATGAGCATATTGACAGAAGAAAATTTCATTTAATAATAATACATTTTCAGGTTATTTACATTTCATGAGCGTGGTATTACATGTTCATCTAAATCTTCTAGAAAATATACTCTTATACCAGCCATCGAGGTGATGTGATATGGTTATTCCCAATTGGGTCCTAGTTTTCCCAATGTCGGGTTCTTGGTAGTACCCAGAACCTTTCTTAACACCAGATCACCAGGTGCTAATGGTCTCGGCTTCACGTTGGCATCATAACCCTATTTGAGTTTTTGTTGGTAGTATGCCAATTGAACCATTGCGTTTTCCCTTTTCTCTTCAATCAAGTCTAAACTCTTCTCCAGTAGCCCATTGTTACTGCTCGGATTGAATGAGTCGGTCCTTAACGTTGGAAAGCTAGTCTCTAGAGGGATGACAGCCTTAGCCCCATAAGTCATGGAGAAGGGGGTTTCCCTGGTGGATCTACGAGGTGTGGTCCAGTATGTCCAGAGGACGTACGGCAGCTCTTCCACCTATTTTCCCTTAGCATCATCCAACCTCTTCTTAAGTCCATTCACTATGACTTTGTTGACAGCCTCGGCTTATCCATTCCCTTGGGGATAAGCTGGGGTAGAATATCTATTCGTAATTCCTAACTCACAGCAATACCTCCTGAAAGATTTGCTATCAAACTGAAGGCCGTTGTCCGAGATGAGGGCATGAGGGACCCCAAACCAAGTGACAATTTTTTTCCAAACAAATTTCTTGGCGTCCACATCCCTGATATTTGCCAAGGGCTCGGCCTCCACCCACTTGGTGAAGTAGTCTGTGCCGACTAGCAGATACCTCTTGTTTCCTGCTACTCTCGGGAAAGGGCTTACAATGTTTAAGCCTTATTGCGCGAACAGCCAAGGGCTAGACAGGGGGTTAAGGATCCCTCCTGGTTGGTGTATGTTTGGCGCAAACCTTTGACATTGGTCGCACTTCTTAACATAGTCTTGCGCCTCCCTCTGCATGGTCGGCCACCAATAGTCTTGAATGATGGTTCTGTGTGCCAAGAATCTGCCTTTGGTGTGGTTTCCACAAACCCCTTCGTGCAACTCCTCAAGGAGTAATTTTGTTGCTTTGAGGTGTATGCATAGCAGGTATGGTCCAGAAAAAGAGCATTTATACAATTTTTGATCCTTAGACAGCCAGAACCGAGGAGCTTTTCTACGAACTTTATCTGCTTTTAATTTCTCTTGGGGTAGGGTGTCCTCTTTTAAGAACAGTACTATGGGGTCCATCCAGCTCGGCCCTACCCTAACTTGGTGAACGTGAACCAGCTTTCTGTTTGTCTCTGTGGGCTTACACAGGTCTTCTACGAGGATGACTTGATGTAAGCTGTGCGTCGAGGAGGTTGCAAGCGTGGCTAGGGAATCGGCGTATGTGTTTTTGCTACTAGGGATGTGCGACAGGCTGAAAGATTCAAATTCTGATTGCAGGTGCCTAACCTGACTCAAGTATTCCTGCATTCGCTCATCCCTCGCTTCAAATTCTCCTTTAACTTGTCCGACGATCAATCTGGAGTTCGAGAACATATCTATGGCATTTCCGCCCATTTTTTGTACCATAGTCATTCCCATCAGTAGAGCCTCCTATTCAGTTTCGTTATTACTAGTCGAGAATCTTAACCTTAACAATTTCTCAATGGTAATCCTTTCGAGGGATATTAGTACTAACCCCACTCCGAAACCTTTCTGATTTGCTGCACTTTCAACGTACACTTTTCAGGACAGGAGGTCCTGCTGGTATATCATGCCAACTGATTTTTCATCCATGTGTGGTGTTTCTGTTTCTTCTTCTAATGGAGATTCAGCAAATTCGGTTACTAGATCCGCAAGGCATGTATTTGATGTTAAAAGCCCCTAGGATCGTAGCCCATTTAGCAATCTTCCCTATGTAGTCAGCGCCCTGTAGCAAAGTTCTGAGGGGAAGTTGAGTTAGGACAATGACCGTGTGTGCCTGGAAGTAGTGGGGGAGTTTGCGTGTGGCGTGTACCACTTCCAGGATAGCCTTTTCCAGCGGCAGATAGCAAATTTCGACATAGTGTAGTGACTTGCTCACATAATAAACTAGCTTTTGAGTGCCGTTATCAACTCGAATTAGGACCAAACTTACGGCGTGAGGGGCCACAACAATATAAGCGAAGAGGACTTCATCAACCTCAGGGCTAGACATGATAAGAGACCGAGAGAGATAATCTTTAAGCTGTTGGAAGGCCAAGGCACACTCCTTGATCCACTCGAACCCTTTCCACTTGTTCATCAGTAGAAAGAAAGGTCGGCACCTAACTGCGAACTGGGAGATAAACCGGTTCAGGGTAGCAGTCATTTCGGTCAATTTCTGAACTTCCTTGGGATTCCGAGGTGGTTGTAAGTTGTTGATTACTTTAATCTGGTCAGGGTTAACTTCAATGCCTCTATGGGTTACCATGTAGCCCAGGAATTTGCCTGATCCTACACCGAAGGAACACTTATAAGAGTTGAGGCATAACTTGTGTTTCCTCAAAACTTCAAAAATGTTTCTGAGGTCTCTCAAGTGCTCGAATTCTACCTTATTTTTTACCACCATGTCGTCTATATAGACCTCAATACTCTTTCCCAACTGCGACTTAAACATCCTAGTCATCATCCTTTGATAGGTGACCCTCGCATTCTTCAAACCGAATGGCATCACTTTGTAGTGGTAGTTTCCGGTAGGAGTGACAAAAGCAGTCTTTTCTTGATCTTCTAGGGCGAGCGATATTTGGTGGTATCCCTGAAAGGCGTCTAGGAAGCTGGTCTATCTTGGCCATAGGGAAGGGATCCTTTGGGCAAGCCTTGTTCAGATCTGTGAAGTCCACACACACTCACCACTTCCCGCTCTTCTTCTTTACCACCACAGTGTTGGTCAACCATTCAGGGTAGAATACCTCCTTGATAGCCTTTGCCTTCTTGAACTTCTTTACCTCATCTTTGACAACTTCAAAGTGGTCCTTAGACGAGCGCCGAGGAGGTTGCTTCTTGGAAATGACAATGGGATTAACGTTTAGATGATGACAGATGAAGCTCGGGTCTACACCTGGGGCCTCGTAAGCATTTCAGGCTAACACGTCAACGTTTCTTCTAAGAAAGTCCAACAGCCCTTCCCTTTCTGGAGTGGGCAACTGAGCCCTAATCTGAAAGAACTTCTCCAGGTCGTCACCAATAACAACCTTTACCAAGTCCTCACACTTTGCTTCCTCGGCTTACCTATCAATAGGCAACGTCGAAGCTCTTAATTGCTATAAGCCTTCTTTAGTATGCGCCGAGGACTCGGCCTTGGGCCAATGCCAGATGGCGGCCACCAGGCATTGTCTAGCCACGGATTGAATTTCAACAATCTCTTTAATTCGATCCCTCGACGGGTATTTCACTTTCTGGTGTAAGGTAGAGGAGACAGCCCCCAGAGCGTGAAGCTAGGGTCTGCCCATAATGGCAGTGTAAGGGGAATATGCATCAACCACGATGAAGTCCACTTCCACTACTGTTGAGCCAGTCTGTATGGGCAGTCTGATCTAACCCCTCGGAATGACAACCTTCTCGTCAAAACTTATTAGAGGAGAACTGTAGGCTGTTAGGTCCTCGGGTCTCGTGTTCAACCCCTTATACAAATCGAGGTACATGATCTTGGCGCCACTGCCCTGATCCACCATTACGCTCTTCACGTCGTAGCCCCCAATCCTAAGCGTGACCACCAGAGTGTCATCGTGGGGCTATATGGTTCCAACCTTATCTTCCTCTACAAAACTCAACGTTGGTCAGGCGTTTACCTTGGCCCTCTTTGGCTCAGAATTTGATTCCTTGGTAGGAGGCTGGGCGACAGTCATTATCCTAGAGGGGCAAGACCTGGTCCTCCCTGGAATGGCGAAGATAACATTTATAGTGCCCAAAGGAGGTTTCGTAGGAGCATCTCTCCATCGTTCTTGGCCAGTCTGGTTCCCTTGGCCATTAGAATGGTGTAAGAGGTTCTTCAACTTCCCTTCTCGGACTAGCTGGTCCAATTGATCCCATAAGTTCCTACAGTCTTCGGTGGTGTGTCTGGGCTCTTGGTGGTACTGGCAGTAAAGGTTTTGGTTGCACCTTACGGGGTTTCCTGCCATCTTATTTGGCCATTTGAAGAATGGCTCATGCTTAATGTTCTCTAGAACTTGTTGTACCGGTTCTCAAAACATAGCATTGACTGCCTGAGTACTGGCAGATACTGCCTGCCCAGCGAAGTCTCTTCGTGGTCAGTTGTTACTGTATCAGTCCAACCTGAAATCCCTTTTCTTATGAGGGACAACCTTCTCGTTTCCTTTCCCTTACAGCTGGTTTTCCTCGATCCTTTTATACTTGTTAATCTGATCCATGAGCTGGCGTATACTAGTAACTGGTTTCCCAGTCAATGATTTCCTTAGGCCATGTTCGGCAGGCAGTTCGAGCTTGTAAGTGTTGACAGTGACATTGTCAAAGTCGCGGTCTATCTCGTTGAACATCTCCCAATATCTGTCTGAATATGTTTTTAGAGTTTCTCCTTCCCTCATGGATAGAGATAGTAGGGAAGCTAGAGGCCGAGAAACCCTACTGCATGTTATGAAGCGGGCCCCAAACTCTTAGATGAGCTCTTTGAAGGAATCAATGGAATCTGCCTTCAAGCCGTCAAACCACCTCATCGCCACAGGTCCCAAGCTGAAAAGGAAAACTTTGCACATTAGGGCCTCGTTTTTGGCGCGCACTGCCAACCTTTGGTTGAAATGGCTCACGTGCTCCACGGGGTCTTTTTGACCATTGTAGATGGTGAATGCTGGCTGGTGGAAACGCCGAGAAAGCGTCGCCGCTTCAATCTTGCTCGTGAAAGGCGACTTGGAAATCTGGTTCAACGCCCTGCTCATAGCGTCATTTCCTAGACCTTTGCGAGGTGGGCTCCTACGCCTCCGTTTGTGGTAGCAATCTTCCTCGTAGGAGAAAGACTCACTGGTTGGGGTTCTTGACCTTCACTTATAACTGGTATCCTCTCTATCATCAGAGGAAGTGTCAGAGCTGGAGGGGGTTTGTTTTCGTTGTGCATGGCGTAGCTTTCTCTTTAGTTGGTCAACTTCCAATTGCAGGGCTCTGGTACCTTCCTCATGGGAGATGGCTCTTACCTCGTGAGCGACTCTTACCAGATTGGATAGTATGCACGCTTCCCTCCCGGTCCCTTCTACGTTTGAGGTTGACAAAAGGATTTTCAAGTTGGGATCCTATGGATTCTGCCTGTTGCGGACCTGAACCTACCATCGTTAGCCATTGCACTCACTATTGCACAAGTTCTTCCCACAGACGACGCTAATTGTATGGACCTAATTTGAGCTCTTAGCCCAAAAGGAGTATGGACTCAAGCCCAAATAGCCCAAAGCAATAAATTTGTAGAGAGCGGATTGAAGAACTGGGTTTAAGTGAATTACACAACAAGTTAATAGATTTTAGTGATATAAAGAAAAGATCATAGAAGTTTATTAAAGAACAAACGTCCTCGGTCAAATCCGAGGAGACTGATTCTAATATATTGGTTTCAAGAGTTGATTACAAATCTGGTTCAAGACTGCTACAGTATTTCTTTCTTGAATTGCCGATCTCCCTTTTTTCAAGGGTCTCTCACATTATATATCTCCTTCCTGGTGATCTTGGCCCTCCATTTGTCAACTACCTAAGCCACTACTCGAGTACCCGTATCATCAGACACCCCTTCTGGCTCTCTGTGAGTCGCGATGGCCAAGAAAACACTGTTCAGGAGTCTTCTCCACATAAATGAGGCCAGAAAAATAGCTGCAGTGCATTTAATGCGGATGTGGCGCCTTTTCTTTAGATATTTTTGGATTTCTTTCCTTCTCGTGTGTTTACGAGACATGCTTCTGACATTGGTGCCTCCATTGAGGTCATTTTCGTCGCTAGAACACGTAATGAAGCAATGTTTGTCATGGCCAAGGAAGTATCCCTCCTCCGACCGCCTTTTTCCCCCTTTCTTATTCGTGAGGCGCTGAGCTGGAATCCCTCAATTATTTGTCTCTCCTTAGACATGCCAACGTCCTTGGGTAGGGCCCAAGGCCCAACATACCGTTTTGGGCCTTGTCCCCACAACTATATGTGTGTGTGTGTGTGAGAGAGAGAGAAAAGATAGTAAGTCACATGGTCGATGATCTTTTGCACAATTTACTATTTAATTATTGTAATTTATTATTTTTGGTATTTTTATGTAAAAAAACATTATTTAGGTTTAGGTGATTTATTTCCTTATTTTTAGGTGCATTTAATACTTTTTAGGTCAAATTTGATTCCTGTTATGGTTAGGTATCAATTAGCAGTTATTTTAGATTATATTTTCTTGTCTGTCAAGTTTTAAGGAGCCCTTAAATAGGCCCCTAAGTCTGTAAACGTTTTTCATAGTTTATTATCAATAAAAATTCAGACTTGTGTCTATTGTGTTCTCTGGTGGATTCCAGACCTATCACCTTGTGGATTCAAGGAACCCCTCGTGGATTCGAGATTTACTACCAGAAACTAACAGTTTAGTTTTTGTTCCATCAAGAGAGCATCGTGTGTGCTTTTTTTCAGGCTTCCACGACATCATTTTCGTGTGTTTACGAGACATGCTTCTGACACTGGTGCCTCCATTGAGGTCATTTTCGTTGCTAGAACACGTAACGGAGCAATGTTTGTCATGGTCGAGGAAGTATCCCTCCTCCAACCGCCTTTTTCCCCATTTCTTATTCGTGAGGCGCTGAGTTGGAATCCCTCAATTATTTGTCTCTCCTCAGACGTGCCAATGTCCTTGGATAGAGCCCAAGGCCCAACATACCGTTTTGGGCCTTGTCTCCACAACTATGTGCGTGTGTGTGTGTGAGTGAGAGAGAGAAAAGATAGTAAGTCACATGTTTGATGATCTTTTGCTTGTGGCTGAGTTAGTAGATAAATTTTGTTAATATGCATGCTAGACATAAATATATGAAATTTCTACATAGAAGAAAAAAATTTAAAAAAACTTGAGAAATTAATATAAGTTAATTGTCTAAAATCACTTCTATGAAAAATATAAAAAATATATATTCTAAAATCAGTTATTTATTTTATCTTTTTTTTATATAATTTGTTTAAAAAAAAAGTGATAAATCAGTACCTTTAAGTCATCTGTTGACTGACAAATGCATTTTTTTTTTCCCCTTGATGGGATAGGGCCTTAACTGGCTGTACCGTTGGAGAAATGTACGTCAATATTTATGTTGCTTGCATCATCGGGTAAGTTGGCAGCTTAAACAAACCTGGACAGCATACTAGCTACTACTATAATAAACATGTTCGCATCAAAGCTACGATCCTAATTTTCTGCGGATTAAAAAAAAAGAAAATGACTCATCGATCCTACACTATATGTGTCGCCAAGGTAATACCACGTGAAGCTATGATCCTTCAAATCACCTTACATTTGAGCATTTGAGTTTGTATAAATAAGGGAATCAGTATTTATGACTTTATGTTGCTTTCATTAAGTTGGGAAACAGATCACTCCTTAACTGTGGGCCACTTGATTCACTTTTTTTATTTAAGGGTTGTTTGGTAGATCAACTTTCTAACCCAGACAGATATTGGACCTAAATACAAGCCATCCACGTGTTCAAGTGGATAGTTAACCATGGCCATGGACGGAGCCATTCATGGACTAGAGGTGCAATGGCAGCAAAATTTGTCAAACAGTACAATTTTCAAAAATTTTAAGTCGGATAGCACGCATTTAAAGTTATTTTATTAGTTAGACTCTTTTTGAAAGTCGAGTTTGACAAACTTACTTTGGGCTAGAAAACAAACACTATAGTGGCGTTTTTTTAGTGGCGTTTGTCAAAAACGTCACTATAGGTACCCTATAGTGGTCTTTTTCTATAAACGTTACTATATGCACTAAAAAAATGCCACTATAGTGTTTGTTTTCCAACCCAAAGTTGAGTTTGTCAAACTCGACTTTCAAAAAGAGTCCAATTTACTAAATAACTTTGAACGCATGCCACGCGTCTAATTTTTTCCCAAAAATAGACTGTTTCACAAATTTTATCGTGTAATGGCCCCCCCTAATTTTTTAAAAAATAATATAATTATATAACTATATATTTATGTACTAATTTTAGTAACTTTGTTCAATAAAATTACATTTTTTCCACCTTATTGATCATTATAAAAGAAATGCTATAGCTATTGAAGTAGCAAATTCTTATTGGTTTGCATCTAGGTCTACCACTTACATCACTTTTTTACTTACTAATAACTACTAATCACAACAAAAATTTGTAAAAAAATTTGTAGATCTAGTATTTTCCTTCTTTTAAAGTCCATAAAAATAATTTATATATCTAAAATCTAAAAAAAAAAAAAAAAATACAGCCCAACTACAAAAATTACCAATAGGTAATGGCAAAGCTAAAAAAAAAAAATTGAGACTAAACCAATTTTATCAAAAACAAACAACTTAGCGAACTTTATACAAAATAATTTTGTCCTTACCAATAAAAGACACTCTAGACACATAAAAAAATAATAATAATAAAAGAAAACTTTTGCTAGCTAAGCAATAGAGCCAAAAGCCGAAACTACTGCATATAGCTACCAATAAAACTGCCCTCCCTAACTCCAAGTCCTGGCTTCGTCGCACTCCTCTAGCTACTGGAGATGGCACTATTTATTTAATAACCATGCAAATTACAACTTGTTACAAAGATCCACCTAAAATTCTATTGTTCCAGCTACTTTTACACCCATTTTCACAACTATACGATGTGGCTAATTGTGAGTGAGTGGTAAAAAAAAGGAAGTGATGGGTCTATTGGGCAAGTATGTTTGTTACGAAGTGTTACCTCCCTCATTTTTTTTTAAATGGTTCTTTCATCAGGACAATTTCGATTAATCCGTACGAACCTCACCCCTCCCAATCTCTTACCCACTAAATCTGTATTCAACTTCCTGGGGCAATAATTCTGGCTTTCATAGATTGGAAAACATCACAGTGAAATTTGAAAAATCTTATTAGACCCCAAAAGTTAGTATGCCATGAATTTATCAATTTGTTAAGGTAAAATATTAGCATTGATATACCAAGTTGAATATGATAGTATAGATGCGGAAGCGGAAACATAAAATATAAAACATAATAACACACGAGAATTATGTGGTTTAGCTTAATGGCTTACAGTCAAGGAGGAAACTATAAAGAGCTACATCAATAATATATTAGGGTAGTATAAATCCTGCATTACAATGAACCATAACATGTGTATATATAGTAGACTAAACCCTAGACTAATAGACTTGTAGTACAAGTGGCAAACTTGGCTTGCACACAAAGTAAAATTAGGCTTGGGTTTATGCTAATAGGCTAATATATCTCTAACACCCCCTCTCAAACTCAAGATGGAAGACTGATGAAACCTTGAAATTTGATAAGGTTGAGAAGATCGTTTGAACGAAGTTTGGCTCTGTGACGGTAGTTTGGGGAAGGCAATGGTCTTGCAATGTTAATGCAACTTCTAATGGTGGCATGACTATATCGGAGAGATTTGATAGCAGCAGTGAGAAGCTAAAGAAGATGAACGTAGCGAAGAAACACAGAAGAAAACAAAGATTGCTCTCAAACACACCATAAGGACAGAAAACCATAGCCACAGGGTGGCTATGATACCATGTAAAATATTAGCTATGATATATTCCATGTTGAAAATGCTTGAATATATGCAAAAGAAAGAAGCATAAAATAAGAACACAAAAACACAAGGCTTACGTGGTTCAGCCTTACGGCTTACGTCTACGGAGGAAACCCTTAAGGGCTACATCTTTATTATATAAAATTGTAGTATAAAACCTGTGTTATAATGAACCATAACATGTGTGTATATAGTGGGCTAAACCCTAGACTAATAGACTTGTAATACAAGTGGGAGGCTTAGTTCTATGCTAATGAGCTAATATATCTCTAACACTTACCAATTAACCAACTTATGCGATCACAATTTGGATGGTTCGCACCACAAAATCAAAAAGTCACCAAATCTATAAAGCAATAATTAAAAATAATATACATAGAGGATTCCATTCAGAGACCTATATTATATCAGCTAGTGCTCAACAGAGGATTCGCTCTACCCTCCTTTGTGTACGATTGGTCACATTCTCCCCCTCCAATCACACTTATAAAGTTCCCTTTGATCAGAAATCATCTTGGAAGAACTCATTTTGATTTACAACTTTACTATCACTGGATTCATTTTTTTTGTTATTAGTAAGTTGTCTCACTCATTCATCTCTTCTCTTAGAAGGAACTATACAGTTTTATTAATAATTCAGTTTGCATGAGCAAATCTAGGATAATAAAAGTAAAGCGTAACACAAATGGTTTAGTGAAAATATGTAAGGGATACATAAGACTAGTCTAGTGCTACAAGATGGTACACAAGATTTGTCACATGCTATATCTGTACATTTATGGTAACTAAAAACGTGATACTGGAGTAGAAAGTTGTTCCCACTCCCAGATTTTTTACCCAAACTATAAGAAAGCATAAAAACTAGATCATAAATTAAAAAAGGCAATCAGAAAAATTAAGCATGTTTCTGATTTACCATTATTGGTGATGAAATAAATGAAGGCCACATGTAAACATAAATTTATATTGAATATAAGTAATCACAGGAAGAAATTTTTTTAGATAAGATTCAAACGTTCAATGAAGCAATACTGTAGAAATTTGAGTTGCCATCACAGTAAACAAGCATCAAACTTGTGATGGTTCTCAACATCACCAAAAAGTTCCTCCAATGCTCTTTCATGATTAGTGATAAAAGCCTGCATTGAAAGGGTGTCAGTTAATAAAGCTATTTCAAATTTCGTTTCAATGGCTAGAACAAAAGTGAAAATCAATATGGTTGGGATGCTTAGCAGTAACTATAATCCTAAATGTCCTTGCCAACAGAGGTCAGAGTAGCCAAATGCAGGACTGTCTGTAAAGCATACAGATTCCCTTTTCAGTTTCCACACGTCTGGAAATTTTATGTTTCAACTCTCCTGAACCTTCACCAAAGCATTATCTAATCTACATAGAGACAGACAATATTTAATGAAAAAGTCTAACTAAAAGCAAGTTTAATGACCTGAGATTAAGAAAATGAAGCAAGAGCTGTGAAAAAAAAGCATTTATGATCCACATGGACAGAGACTTCAATAATAATCTCTTCATCCATACAAATTTAAATTGAATCTATATTAACACCAAAACCCAAAGATGTGAAGCCGATTTTCTGAATAAAATAGGAATCATGTGTTTAATTGTTGCCCGCTGATCACTGAATGGAAGAATTTCTTCACTAGCATTGCAGTCTCGGTGATTGGCAACTTTTAGTGCCCAGTGTACAGTTTATGCAGTTTCAGAACTTTCTCAATTGTGTCACGTAAATTTAGAATTTGACTGCTTGCTTTTTCTTAGAGAAAAATCCAAGAAGAAATCCCATATTGAGGTGCAGGGCAGTTTCTGATTGCAACTTTGGTTTGGAGAAAATCTCATCAATCTCCGTTCTTTTCTTTATTGTTACAAACACTCTTTTATCATCAAAGAGGGAGGATTTACTTTCCATTTATGTTTGTATTGTAAGTATGAATCTTCCAAAATTAAATTTGAGTCCTCATGGAGCAGTGATGCCATAAAGGACTTTGGCCAAAAGAATGATCATATATGAGACATAGTGGGGTTAAACGTGTGATATGTATTGAGGAAATTTAGCATTTTGAAAATTATTAATTGGGGGAGGTAGAAATAATGTGGATGGAAGAGACTATTTTTCAAATTTATCTAAAATTTAGGAGTTTTTAAATTAGTAATTTTATGTGTCTAACCCTATTTTATACTTTCTAAATAAGTGGATTTAAGAGTACTTTGGGAACATAAAAATAGGAATCCAAACAAGAGGAGGCCCTTAAATAGTAGTATAGATGACAAGTGAAGGGGCTCGTGTACTTTAGGAATTAGTCTAAACTCAAATGGGTTGGAAATATCCTAGCATAATGATGATAAACGTCAAATGACTCATTTTAGATAGTTTGTATTTCCTAGGTTCGTAACAGAGGAAGATGACAGGAGTTCACTGGATTCAATAGTATCAAACAGCTAATCCTTATATGGTCCATGTAAAAATTTCTGGTGGTTAATTTTGAGGGCGGAAGTGTCTGCTGTAAAGTAAATTGAAATTTTGAACCTTACAATTTACATACATATTTTGCAAATTTCACTTTTATTTAAGCATTGAAGTGTAAAGCCTGGCTTCAATGTAATAACAGTTTCAACATGTCTTAGAATCACCAGCAACTGAGACTTCAGCTTATGCTAATAACAATCATGATTAAACATTGTTGACCATTCACTAAAGACAGTCTTCTAACTTGAGGACCATCTGTCACCATGCCTAGCAAGCAACACTTAATTAAAATGGGCAGCCGAATTGGCTCCCGAAAAGTATTTGCAGAAACTTCAGTACGCTGCAAACCTCGATACATTATAGGTTGTGATGCGGTGAGGAGAACATAAACACAACATACATTATATGGTGTAGAAGAAGTGTTTAAGAAGAAATTTCCAGCGATAACAAGATTACAGTCAGGAGAAGAAAATGAAACCCAATAATCTGAAGTATAATCTGGATAGATAATTTTTTGTTAAGTCTGGATAGATAATTCCGGACACAATTCACCAAAAGTTGTGCAAATCAGAACTTCTCATATAAATAATATTTTCTTAATACAGTATTCACAAGTTGAATACAAGAAGATGGTGTTTGCAAAAAAGGAAATTTAAAACTAAACAGATTAGTTGACTCTCTAAAATTAATATGAGGCACATTGATTGACATAGCATCAAGAGAACAGAAAGAAGAGATGTTGTCAACAAATACCTGATTATCTATAGGAAAGCACTCCAAATTCATCTGCATAAACCAAGAAAAAAAGAATGCACACAATATATTTCAAAGAGAAAACTACAGAAATTACATTTAATAAGAATAATGAAATAACAAAATGAAGATCTAGACCTCTCTCACTGCACCAATGCAGGGTAAGACACTCGTATCACTCTTGATGTAATTTTCAAATTCCTTAGGGACTAGTGCACTGAAAAATACAAATTCCCTGGAACCCAAAAGGCAGGAAAGTAAAGGAAAAACAAAACAATGATCAGAACAGCGCTGACTGAAATTCTAAAAAGAAATATAAACTAGAATTTTCAGAAAGCAGAATCCTTTGAATACTTCTTATATAAAGGCTCCCTTCCAGACATGTCAGACAAAAGCATAACAACACTACACACTAGCAAAAGCCAATCTGCAAAAGCCATTCTGTCCATCCCCCTGGCTGCCAATCGGCAAGAAGACAAGCTGATATGGGTGCCTAATGCCAAAGGTGAGTTTACAACCAAATCTGCATATAAGGTGTCAAACCCGCACCCCAATCAAAGCTCCTTGAGTGACCAGATGTGGAAAAATATTTGGAAAATCAGAGTGCCAGAGAGGGTTAGAATGCTGCTATGGAGGATTGCAACATCTACCATTCCTGTTAGAGAAGTCTTAGGCCAAAGAGTGGAGCTTGACAACCAAGAGTGCATATTGTGTCAAGATGGCCAAGAAACTATTAGCCATCTTTTCTTTCATTGCCCTGTGGCTAGAGCGATCTGGTTTTCCTCTTGCTGGGGACTGAGAGCTCTTAACCACAATATCAGAAGCAATACGGATATCATTAAGCTGATCTTGGACCCTCCCAACCCCTCTGCTTCTGACATAGATGAAGAGTTCATCTCCTCGACTATGGCCTTCACTGTAGATGAGATATGGTACCTAAGGAATCAGGTATATTTCCAAGATGGCAAAGTTGATATTCAATTATCCAGTAACCGCATCTGTCGAAGGGCATTGGAATTCTCAACTTTAGCCGGTGAAGAGCATCTCTCCCCTCTGCCACACCCTCTTTCCTGGTCACCTCCCCCAGAAGGCTCCATAAAACTCAATGTTGACGCAGCAGTAAGTGACACCTTAACTGCACTTGCAGTGGTTGCAAGGGATCACACAGGTACTCCCATTAAAGCTTGGATCAAGCCGTACTGCAGTTGCCTCCCTGCTCAAGCCGAAGCTGCAGCAGTGCTCTGGGCTGTCAATCTTGCTTTAGCTGAAGGGTGGACGAAGGCCGTGATTGAAGGTGATGCGAAAGAGTGTTTTGATGCACTTTCAGGTCCTGGTCTCCAGCCTAGTTGGGTCATTAGTAACTTTGTTTGTGATATTCTTGCTTTAAGTAGGGCCTTTTGTACTGTTTCTTTTGTTTGGGTTAGAAGAGTTTGTAATTCTGCAGCTCACAGCGCTGCCAAGCTAGCTCTTAGGACCCATTGCTTTATGTCTTTTCTTACGGATAGTCTGCCAGTGGAGTTACTTGAAGTATGTAAGGCAGACTTCCCCCTCTGCTCTGATCTTTTTTAATGAAATACTATTGAAGGTTAGCCAAAAAATAAAAAAACTAGCAAAAATACAGGGTTAAAATGGATCTATTTTATCATTGTTTTGCATTAAATGAGAAAACTCAGAAGTAAATGTAAGATAAGCATAAACTGTGGATATGTTTATATAAACAAAACTAAAAGGAAAGAAGAAAGCATGGCAAAAAAGATAATGTAGAAACCAAATCAACAAGAGCTAGGAGTTGCATCTCCAACTAAACAATCATTATTAAATAGGAGCCAGCTATACAGCCAGGCCATTTCTGATTTGCATATTAACAGAGCTATGTTATGGTTAGTAGAAATATAGAACTGACAAGTAGGCATACTACATATTAGTAAATTAGTTGAAAATTTACCAAGCCAGAAATATTATTTCAATGAATGCACATAACTTCAGCAAAATGTTAGATAGTTTTCAACAAAAATTTATTTGATGGACACCGGATTGGTAACTCAAAAGTTCCAAACATTAAGTGATCTTTCTCTATCTTGTTCTAAGAGACTGGATCCCTGCATAGTTATCATAGAGCCCCTCCTTGATTTCACTTAACAATATAGATCAAGCATGTGAATTAAATGACTTCAAATCTTTGAGCAATCTGATAGCTGATTTTGGTAATATGATAGTGCAATTATAGCGGCAGCAACATGTAGCTCCAAATGTATATTTGAGGTTACTGTTACAAACAAGGACACTATGTAGAAATACAAACAAACATGAGGGCAACATTAATGATTGTGTATGTTAAAGAATGTACATAAACATTGTCTCTTGAAGGCAACTAAGGAAACAAATATGTCTCACAACAGACCAAAAGAAAAGGAAGAAGAAGAATTTATTGTTCTTTTAAGCTGGATGAAATAAATATCATCCATGGATGGAAATGATTGCATTCTCTGGAGAAAGTTTTTGACGACTACAATGAAAGATCTCTAGAAGTTAATACCAATAACCAGCATTGAAGAACCACATTATGGACTTGTTTGGTACAATTGTCAAAGTGGGTTTCAAAATGATGACATGCATAAATTTTCTTATTGGGAAGTCACGCATGCTCCTAATAAGACTTAATCCCATGACCTCACCCTCTACCCAGTAAGTTTAGAATATCAATAACCAGAGTTGAAGGACGCACTATGAAGTTGTTTGGAACAGTTGTTGAAGTGGATTTCAAAATGATGCCATGAATAATGATGAATGTATTCTGGATGACAGGGAGCACATTACAAACGCACTAAGTGAGACTTGTTCCATGACCTCAATTTCCACCCCATTTGTATTGATAATGAAAGTTCCATTTAAGCAAAGCCCATTAGAAAAACTATGATGTGCATTATTGGAAAATTCACATGTTTCCAGTGGGTGGGTTCACACTCCATCCCATTATTATGAGAAGATGAAGTCCGAGTTGAGATAAAGCTCATTGGTGATGACTTGCTTCAATTCAAAATGAAAAGGACCAGATATTAAATGCTTATGGCTAAAAATACATTTTAAGCATTATGACGGAACTCTATTACTGTGAAACATGGAATATCAGAGTTTGCATTCAGCCAAAGTCGAATGCAACAAGAAACACATTATAAAAAATAAAAAAAACTTAATCCAAAAATGCAAAAGAAAAATCTATTTTGATGCTTACGTGAAACTCCTTGGTTAGTGATGTCTACCATTTCACACAAGTGACCTGCAGAAAAATCACTTGTTTGACTAAAACAACCTATCATGGTTAACTCCACAATCATAGAAACCCCACAAAGTGCTACTGCTATCCATGTATTGAGAACAAAGAAAATAAGGACAACTCTTTCCTTTATAAATTAGAGCATGTTCGAATATGATTAGGGGTTTGTTAGAATTAGAGTTAAATAATTAAACCAACTATTTCCTAACTGCTTAAGCTTTTGAAACGATCGGTTATTTATCACTTTTTATTGCTATTATCTAAATGGACTACATGGATAATCCTAGGTTCATTCAAAAAGACAACACCCATATAAAATCAATCAAGTTTTGGTATAGAGTAATTATATAAGAAAATGAATCAAACTAAGGACTTATCTCTCTAGCATAAGTCTAATTAGTAAACAACCAAAAACAAGCTTCCTCTACAACAACATTCACAATCAGTAACACAAAAAAGCTTTTACAATAAGCGTTTGCCGTTCATAGTTTCTCTTAATAAACTACTGAGTCCTGACTGCCTTTAGCTTTAGGTATGATTTACAATAAACGACTATCGTTTAGCTCAGTCGCACAAATAACAGAAACATTTCCGTCGTTTCGCTTCATTTTTCAGCTCTTTTAATTTTTTTTAATTTCTTTCGAAATTTTCTCAGCAACCAAATGGAGTTGAATTTGAAATTTTTGGAAATTTTTTTATTTCATATATCCTAAACCTCGATAAAATTTGCGAAACAGTCTATTTTTGGGAAAAAATTAGGCGCGTGACATGCATTCAAAGTTATTTAGTAAGTTGGACTCTTGTTGAAAGTCGAGTTTAAAAAACTCGACTTTGGGCTGGAAAACGAATACTATAGTTGCGTTTTTTAGTGCATATAGCAGCGTTTATAGAAAACGCCACTATAGGGTACCTATAGTGGCGTTTTTGACAAACGCCACTAAAAAAAACGCTACTATAGTGTTCGTTTTCCAGCCCAAAGTCGAGTTTGCCAAACTCGACTTCCAAAAAGAGTCTAAATAACAAAATAACTTTGAACGCATGCTATCCGACTTAAAATTTTCGAAAATTACACTGTTTGGCAAATTTTGCCCCTAAGGCTGTGTTTGTTTTGACTTCAAAGTACTTCCGGAAAACCATTTCCGTAAAACTTGAGTGTTTGGCTGATTTGGAAAATTTGGTCAACTGAAAATCATTTCCCCTTTGACCGTAAAATAGAGCTCCCAAGGGTGAAATTCATTTCACCTTCTATTTTCACTTCAAATGGCATTTTCCGGAAAATGAACCACCAGAGCACGAAGAGAGAGAGAGAGAGAGAGAGAGAGAGAGAGCGAGAGAGAGAGAGAGCGAACCAACTCGAGCTCTGATCCACCACCACAGCCCATCGCCGACGTCCACGATCTTCGACTTTGCCGGCGCCACGAACGGACGAACCTAGAACCCACGATCTTCGACTTCGCCGGCGGCGCGAACCCACGATCTTCGACTTCGCCTTCGCGCCATGAACTGATCTTCGACTTCGCCGGCGAACCCAGAGCCCAGATCACCACCGAAGACCGACCCACCGAAGATCGCACCCCACCGACGAACCCACAAGGCTTCGACCTTCGACCTTCGAACCATTGCCTTCGACGACCCAGACCCAGACCTTCGAACCGTTGCCTTCGAACCATCGCTCTCTCTTCCTCGTCGACGACTCAGTTTTTTTTTTTTTAAAGTTTGATTGTTGGCTCTCTCTTCCTCGTCGACGATTCAATTTTTTTATTTTTAAAGTTTGATTGTTGTTGTTGTTGTTGTTGTGATGTTGTTGCCGGAATTTGTTGTTGTTGTTGCCAGAATTTGCTGCCGGAATTTGTTGTTGAATGGTAGGAAAATAGCATTTTCCTAATAGAACCAAACAGATAAAAATATTTTCCACAACAATTTTCATAATACACCCAAACACTTAAAAATATTTTCCTTTTCCGGAAAATAGTATTTTCGGAAAATAAGTATTTTCCAGAAAATATTTTACGGGAACCAAACGGACCCTAAACCTCCGTTCGGTTGTAAGGTCAAAGAGGAAAATTATGCTTTGATTCTATGTTTAAATATTGATTTGTTTTCTTTCCATAAATTTGAAGTTTTAAACCTTGATTACGTTTCGCTGCATGCATTTTCTTGGGAAACAAACGAAAAAAAAGACCAAAAGCCAGAAACAAAATTCTAAACAGAGAGAGAGAGAGAGAGAGAGAGAGAGAGCTTACGATCACGACCATTTTGAACAAGGCTTTGTGTGGCGCCGCCATGAGAGAGGACAATTCGGAATCCAAGAATGACATTGTTGCAGCAGCAGATTAGGCTCCAAACACAAATTATGCACAGATTCAACAAATGAGATCGCAAACGCAGAGAGAGAGAGAGGTGCGTGTGTTTGAGAAACGAGAAAGGATGAGTCCTTATTGAGATCAATTGTTACTTTATTTGTCACCGTCTTTTTTCAGAGTACCTCATAATAACGATCCATTCTTTCTTATGATCAACTAGGTAACATTTTGAACAAATCTTATCACTAAGTTGGTTGTATGATACTATATCAAATTAAAACTCAAGTTTGTGCATTATGTTGCTAGGCTTGCAAAAAAAAAATTACCTGTTATGTTTTTAACATGCATGTACTCATTATCTAATTGGTCGAAGTAGGGAATTTATCCTAAGTTAGTGCATCTTTGGAATGTTAAGTTATTGACAACAAGCATTATCGAAAGGGTCCCCTTAATATGTTACATACCCTAATCAGAAATGATAATCGTTAATACTTCAGGAGTAAGACCATCAATATGACCGTTCAATTAACATCAAAGTTCACAATGATCAAATCGGATCACTGAATCAAAAGATATCAAGCCACGTCAAGTTTAAGTAGCTAAGATGCATTTTTGTAAATTATGGTTAAATCTATGTGATTACGGTTAATTTATTTTGAATGGTTCTTAAAAATTAATTTAAATTACGTAGATGTCAAAATCTCATTGGTTTAAATTTAATATAAGGATGTAATAAACAATACTATCAGATAAATCCTACAAGATAATTTTTTATTTTTTATTTTGCCTCTTGTTAAAAAGGAAGGATATTTTAAAATTAAAAATTACTTGGAAAGCACTCACATCTTTAAATTAACTCTAAGGTTATACCCAAAGATTGTATCATGAGTTAATCCATTTGATAGAATGTATGAGTTAATCCAATGAGTAATCCAATCCAATCAGAAGACTCCATAATTACTATCATTACTTGAATTATTTTTTGGATAATATTCTTTTTCGATTAAGTATGGCCTCGACTATTCCCCAACAGCCAATTAGTTAACCATAGATATTTTAGTTAACAGTCGTATGGTAGATATACCAAATAGTTACCCGAGGCATGTTCAGTTGTCGAATTGAGGTGCTTTGAGGTAATTTTTGTAACTTTTATGGTTTTCAAGGAAAAGATACTATAGCTTCCTTCAAGGACAAAACTTAGGTATAGTTTAATTTATTAGGTTTCTCAATTAATATAAATTATTTAATTAAATTAGTCAATAAGTCACATAGATAGATTTAATTGTCTTTGGAGGAAGATAACATTGCTTGCACCACATTGGCCAATATTGTCATATAGTTGAATTTAACTAAGTGATCTAAGATAATACAACACCTAAATAACTGTAATTAGGTTTTACCCTTGTTTTAAAGGTTACATACTAAAATGTGAAATATTATCTTTAAGCATTGGTATATTACCATTTATATTTTCATTTTATAGTAAACAAAAGAGTATATTTAGTTGCACTTATTGATAAATATTTCCATTTGAAGCTCATCAACAGAAAGATCCAAATGAGTACATTCAAGGGCATGTTACGTCACAAGCAAAATAGGAAAAAAAAATCGCTTTTATTACAGTGATATAGGTAATAATAATAATAAAGAATAATGTT
The DNA here is from genome assembly GCA_032727855.1 of Quercus ilex subsp. ballota. Taxonomy (NCBI): domain Eukaryota; kingdom Viridiplantae; phylum Streptophyta; class Magnoliopsida; order Fagales; family Fagaceae; genus Quercus; species Quercus ilex. The sequence continues at coordinate 53,643,728 of CM064913.1, read as the reverse complement.
AGCTATACAAATTTTTTTACAAAAAATTATACAAACTACTAATGTGGTGAGTGGTTATTAGTAAATGAAAAGTAATGTTAATGGTGAGTTTAGACGAAAACCAATAAAAAGTTTACCACATCACCAGTTTGTAAAAATGTTGTAAAATAACTTGTATTATAAAATAGTTTGTAAAAATGTTGTAAAATACTTGTATTATAAGCGGTTTAATTAGAATAGACATTGGCATATTAACATCTATATTTTCATTTTATAATAAACGAAAGAGTATATTTAGTTGCACTTATTCATCATAAATATTTCCATTTGAAGTTCATCAACAGAAAGATCCAAATGAGTACATTCAAGGGCATGTTACATCACAAGTAAAATAGAAAAAAAAAATCGCTTTTATTACAGTGACATAGGTAATAATAAATAAATAAAACTTGTATTATAAGCAGTTTAATTAGAATAGGTTGAAGTAAAGAGAATGTCTCTTAGAAAAATTTATGAATGGTGTTCTTAATCATCTGAGAGGTTAGCAAGGCATAAGCTCGTTCAGTGGGGTGATAACTGTCCCAGAAGATGTATTTAGTGTCATCCTTGCATGTATTTGGATTGTAAGCACAAAATAAGATGCCAGCCTCAAAATCTCCCGTGCCGCAACATCCATTATCCACTACTTCAAATCCTGAATTCATAAGTAATGATCAACAAAAAGAAAATGCAAATTATTCTTAGCATATGATATCTACATTGGCATATATATGTTTTTGTTAGTATTGTAAGGCAACATCAAACTAGTTTTTTTAGTTCGTCTCCTAGTTATATATAACTTTATAGAGGGTTGTGTTTGTTTCTAGATTTGAAATCTTCCAAATAGGTTACAACTCTTGATGAAAGGGTGCTTGAATGTTTATAAATAGAGGATGCATGTCTAGCTCCTTTCATTTCTAAACAAACTCTTTGCATATGATTTCCGACCTCATGAGACTTGTGTTTCTTTGGGACCAAATTGGTATCAAAGTAAGGTTTCCCACACAATGTTTTCCACAGAAACTGTGTGAACCTCGGCCTCAGCCAGTTGATGTGAGCATCTATGACCATGTGGGTGTGTTGACCACCTTATTTGGTTGTAGTGATTGGAGGCAACAACATAAAAGCATTGACATTTAATTGGTTCGCAGACATAGACCACGCTGCTAGAAGTTTACCTAAAAAATTCTTTCTAATTTAGGATACAAACCTATTTTTCCTATTTTAGCTAATCACATTTTCTTTTTCACCTAAATCAGATTCCTTATTTTAAACCATATTTCATTTATATATAATTTCTTCATTCATTTTTTATTATTTATTTCACTTTTCAAAACTCTCCCTTTTATTTATTACCATTACAAGGACATAGAAAACAATAAACAAATGAAAAATGCTTCCTAAAGATTGGGAGCAATTATAACAAGACCCTAAAAAAGATAAGAGATAAGCTGATGTATGGTGTTTTTAGGGTTTCCCTATTTTGTTCCCTGACACTATGTTGGGGAATATGCGGCTAGACTAACCAGTTTGCAGTGTATATGTGAGAAAAAGAAACTTTATATGGCAAAGATCATTTCCAATGGTTTCTCTCAAAGGCAATGGTCTTCATCCTCGAAGCCATGGATTCAACAGCCTGATCATGCATTTTTGGTTGCACTGATTCGAACCAAGGCCGACGCTGGTGGTTTCCATGAATGGTGCAAGGAGAAAGCGTGTTGATGTGGTGGTTGGGAGACTATGGTAAAACTGTATTGTGTGGTGACCCATCGTGATGGAGACTGATGCGCCATTTCAGATTGATGAAGCCAAAGCAAAAGATAAATGGTTCGCAGACATAGACCATGATGCTAGAAGCTTATCCAGCGACCATGACTACTATCACTAGCAAAACACATGAACGACCTAAGCAGTAATGCTGTGAAAAGATGGTGCATGGAGAAATGGCCAATGAAAGAGCAGATCGTTTTGGACAAAGGTAGAAGAAGTAACTTGGAGATGTAGAAAAAGAACTTTTAGAGGCGACCCAATATTGAAGTGAATCACAAGCATTAAAGATAATGATGACGACGATTACCATGTTCTGTAGGGTGTTGGATAAGGTGAAGTAATGGATAGTACGTATCCATGTAGACGAATTTAGCTGCTGGAAGCTTTTTGTTGAGATTAACCAATTGAGAGGAGAGCTTGGAGTTGAATAGAATTGCTGCTTGGTTTAAAGACACTGAACAACTTCTTAGTAAGCCTCCTCTCAGTGTTCTTTGCATCGGCAAACACCCTATTGCTGGTATACTTAACACACCAATCCTTCTCACACCCAATGCATAGAGTTCCTGCCAGTTATTTACTTTAACCCGTCAAACATCATGAAATAGCATAATTTTTTTTTTTTTTCTTTTTCCTCACCTTAGATTTTTAGAGTAAGTATTTTTACTTACAATTTCAGGTAAGAAATGGTCTGTTTTCTATGGATAGACTTACAATTACCAACAACGTAAAAAAAAAATTGTTAATATATAGATGATAGTTCTTTTGTAAATTCCTATTAATTTGGCTACTTTGTTCTTATTTTTTTTGGTACGCATCTTCTAGTCTATACTATTTTGCTAAAAATTAGAGTTGCAATTTTGAATACAAATTATGAGTTGCAATTTTGAATTGGAAAGACCAATGCACTTGAGCATCAGAGATATGTAAGCCGAATCTGGCTCTTTAGTTCTTTACATTCGAGCACTTACATGGAGGTTATTAAAGATATATTAGTCCAATAATATAGGCCCAAGCTCAATCATATTTTGTGTGCAAGCCAAGCCTCTAGTTGTACTAGATGTCTATTAACAATAATTAATATATGATTAGTTTAGAATTTAGCCTACTATATATTTTCATGTTAGGTTGATTGTAACACAAAATTTATTTTACACTCTCATATAATTAAAATGTAATCCTTAATTAAGAGTTTTCTCTATGAAAATAGACGGTTTGAACCACGTAACTCTCGTATTCTATATTTTATACTTTCACTCCCGCATCTATTTTAACATATGATTAACATGATATATCAAAGCTAGCTAACATTCAATAGTGGTCATGAGTTGCTAGCCAATTTTTCTTTATCTAGATCACATTGTCCTTATGTTTTCAGAAACTTACTTGCAAGAAACTTAAAGATGAATTGATCATTAGATCCGTATAAGAATTGATATCATACTGAAACATCCTGACAAAATAAGTATTTGCAATGTCATCAGTCCCTATGCTCAACATGTATATTCCTTTTGATAGTATAGAGGCCACTCTGTCTTCACCCGCTGCTGCCTTTATTTTCTTTATGTAATTCTTGAACATCTCTAATTGATCTGACAATGATAAGGCAGACTGATATGGAAGAAATAAGCCAGTCATGGAATTTAGAATTAAAATAAGAAGAAAAACAAAGGGAAGATCAGAGGAATTACTATCATCATGGATGTGAGAGGATCATATCCTGCACCACCAGAGGCAAAACTTACGCCACTAAGAAGGTCTTGAAGTTGCAAGTTTGAGTCCAAATAAGCTGGCAAGAGCTCCTTGAGACCAAATTCTTCAGCTGAAGATTGTTTCAAAATAAGAGTAATGATTATCACATATATATAGTGTGTATGTATATAGACTGAAATCGTGTTTTCACAGACTCTGCATAGTTGTATTTAACTAGCCAGTTAATTATGTGCAGCAATAATTAATAGCATGTGTAATAAAAGGCTAGTCCATTTAGCAGAATCTAATAGCTAGAGCAGTTTTGGGACTACCTATGAAGTCTGAGGGAACCCTTCCATTGCTAAACCTTCCAGTAGGTTTTCCTCCCTGGAAATCTTTCCCATATGGAGGGAAATTGCACTTTATTAAAGTATTGATATGGTTGTTGTTTCCTGTATCCACGATTGAATCTCCAAATACAAAAACTGCTGGAACTTGACCTGTTTCATTTTTAGGTAGTACCATGGCACATCCATCATTAAGGAAAAATATAATGACGCAGAAAATAATGAATGAAGAATAAAAAACAGAATTTCCAGGGTGGAAGTTCATTCTAATATATGAAAATCTACTTTCTTCTTCTAGTTTACAAGGAAAAACGAGAAGAGAAAATTTTGAAAGACCCAATTTCTTTTTAAAAAATCAGTGATAGAATTGTAAATGCAGGAACTTTCACCATAAACTTGAGTTTGGTGCCAGCATCTTACTGGACGCAAATATGTTGTAGTTGTTAGAATTTAAAGGTAGAGTGCACGCATGGTTACGTGCTCTTCTTATTTTGGTAAGGTAGAAGAAGTTGTCAAATTCGTTAAGCGGCGCCTATTTCAGTTGAACGAGGAGGGTGTGGAGTGTGGACATGAAAAATTAAAAGATCAATCCATTTTGGCAATTTATATGCATATTCCCGGTGTGGATTGTGGAGCACTAGGAATTGGAATCCTCTACTATAAGAAGCCAGGTAAACAGTCACTTTTTTTTTTTTTTTTTTTTGATAAGTAAGATGATATATTACTAAAAAGGCAAAGACAACAAAAGGAGACCGATCCATCAGCTTCCTTACATAGACCCATGGAGGGATGGAAGAGTTGGATTGGGGTCTCCAAGTTGGAGAGATACACGCCCAACGAGCTAAATGATGGGCAAGTTCATTACATGAACGATAACAAAAAGGTAAACTGTCACTTTGTGGTGGTAAAATTTTTGAAAGTCATAAGGATTAAAGTATAAAGGTAAAAAAATGAATCTTATAAGGGTATTAGTTTAGGAAATTTTTTAGAAATTTTTTATGAGAAAAAAATTTTTTAATTTATTTTGATAATTTTTTAGATTTTTCATAATAGTGATGTTAAAACTTTTATAAAATGGTTTATTAACAATTATTTTAAGACACCAACTAACAGTCCCGTTAATTCATCTTTGGGAAATGTTAAGGGTATTGGTTTATGAATTATTTTTAGAAATATTTTATTGAGAGAATGATAAAACAATAAATGTTATTGACAGTTTCTTATATTTCCTATGAAAGTGGTATCAAAACTTTTCTATTATGATTTATTAACAATTAACCTAATTGTGTGTTTGTTTGGAGGTGAAATAGGGTAAATGGAAAACTTTGGAGAGAAAATAGGAATGAAAAATTTTTTATAGTGTGTTTGGTTGAGTGGAGAGGAAGAAAAATAAATGGTAGGGCTCATATGTTTTTTCTCTGGGCTTACCAAAAAGTTTTCTCCCAAAAATAGAGAGAAAATTTGGTGGAGAAAATATGATAGCTGAACGACAAAAATGCTCATATGCATGTTGCACATGCTTATCGTTGCTGTTTTGTTTGTTTTTTTTTTTTTTTTTAAATAGCCTTTGGCTGCTTAACGTTTCTATTGTTTAAAAAACAGCTTTTTGCTTTATTTGGCGTTTGCCCTCCTTCTTCTTCTTCCTCCTTTTTTTTTTTTTTTTTTTTGGGAGCGGTGGCATGAAGCTTTGTTTTGTTTTTCTTCTTTTCTTCTCTCTCTTTTTTTTTTTGCTTAACTAGACATGATTTTTAATTTTTAATAAATTTAGTTGATTGCTTTTTTTTTTTGGGTGGCTTGTTAATTGTATATCATTTTTTAACAAGAATATATAAGTAAATTTATACAAAATCACTTTTTTCATCCATCCACCTTTTCACTCTCAACCAAACAAAAAAAAAGGAAATTAAATTTTTTTCTATCCTCGCACTTTTCTATCCTTCAACCATTTTATATTCTCTCACCTTTTTACCCTTTCAACCAAACAGACCTTAAAAATATTCGTTAACATAACCTTTAATCTTTAGTATCGCCTCATGAATTAAATGGAATGACAACTTTCCATATTATAAGGCTCCGAAGTAAGAGTTATGTTAATTAATACACTAAAAACAAGGTTAGCGTGTAATAAATGTTCAATAATTTCATTGGTCTTTTCTTTCTTCTTCAACGCACTAGACACGCACAAGGCATTACTGATTACTTACATCTTCATAAATATGGCTGACTTTCCTTTTTTTTTTTTTTTTTTTTTTGATGAGAATGGCTGACTTTCCTTTTCTTTTAGTAAACTATTTTAACTTAATAAAAGGGACAAAATTATTAAAAGGATTGTAAAAAAGATGAAAAAAAAACTATTAAAAAATTATGGAAAAACAAAAAGTTGCAAAAAATAGAAAGAATACTACAAAAAGTAGTTAACACACAAGCCTAGAACTAAAAGATAATCTCATTTAATGAGCTTTGACAAAGAAGTGGGCTTGACCCACAGTGCAGTGCCCCTAACCCAAATTAACTACGCATATGGTGAATTTAATGAGCGGAAGACAAGAGGTTGCTGACATCCATGATATTTATTTCAAGGTGCCATATAAAATTATATAATTTGTGTTATAAGTCATCCACATGATGTGGGTAATAAAAGTGTGATGATGAGTTCATATTAGAGGACATTTTTACTAGTCACAACTTATCATGTGGACGAGTTGTAATATAAATTATACCATTTTATGTAACTATTTTAACTTAATAAAAGGGACAAAATTATTAAAAGGATTGTAAAAAAGATGAAAAAAAAACTATTAAAAAATTATGGAAAAACAAAAAGTTGCAAAAAATAGAAAGAATACTACAAAAAGTAGTTAAGGCTGTGTTTGTTTCAACTTCAAACCACTTCCGGAAATCATTTTCCGTAAAATTGATGTGTTTGGATGGTTTTGAAAATAGGATTTTCCGGAAATTATTTTCCGTTGACCGTCTAAAATGTGGCTTTGACCCGGAAATCGTTTTACGTTTTTATTTTACCTTCAAACGATTTCCGGAAAACGCAACAGAGAAAGGGAGCGAGAGAAAGAAGAGAGAACGCAGCGAGAAAGAAGAGAGAACTCGGATGCTCCAGATCGCCGGCGAACTCCGATCAAGCTCCAGATCAATCCGAGCAACGATCGAGCTCCAGATCAATCCGAGCAACGATCGAGCTCCAGATCGACTCCAAGCAACGATCGAGCTCCAGATCGCTCTGCCTCCAAGCAACGATCGAGCTGCAGATCGCTCCGATCGCTCCGATCGCTTCGACTCCAAGCAACGCCGTCGCCGTCGCCGTCGCCTTCGAACCCACACCCGACCCACACGCCGTCGCGGTCACGTCGAACCCACACCCAACCCAGACCCAGACGACCCATCGCTCAACCCAAACCCAGTACCAGAGCCGGCGACCCATCGCTCTCTCTTCCTCGATCTCGTCGACGACTCGGTTTGCGTTGTTGCCGGAATTTGCGTTGTGTTGTTGTTGTTGTTTTTTTGGATGAACTGATCGGAATTTATTGTTGTCGTTGTTGTTGTTGTGTTGTGTTTTTTCGCCGGAATTTGTTGTTAATTGGGTGTGATGTTGTGAAAAATTTTCCGGAAAATAGCATTTTTGGAATACATCCAAACACACAAAAATATTTTCCAAAACAGTTTTCATAATTCATCCAAACACTTAAAAATATTTTCCTTTTCCGGAAAATAGCATTTCCGGAAAATATGTATTTTTCGGAAAACATTTTACACGAAACAAACACAACCTAACACACAAGCCTAGAACTAAAAGATAATCTCATTTAATGAGCTTTGACAAAGAAGTGGGCTTGACCCACAGTGCAGTGCCCCTAACCCAAATTAACTACGCATATGGTGAATTTAATGAGCGGAAGACAAGAGGTTGCTGACATCCATGATATTTATTTCAAGGTGCCATATAAAATTATATAATTTGTGTTATAAGTCATCCACATGATGTGGGTAATAAAAGTGTGATGATGAGTTCATATTAGAGGACATTTTTACTAGTCACAACTTATCATGTGGACGAGTTGTAATACAAATTATACCATTTTATGTGACATTAGCATTACTTATTTATTCCGCATCGATCGTTGATTTCACTTTCACGAAGAGAGGAAAGATATTTGTTAGGCTTTGATTGTGTCACACTCCTTATATATTATATCTAAATAACATGTGTGTTAATTGTGCCATTTAGAATAAAAGTGTAGATATTGTGTATAAAAACTGTATATCAAGAAATGTGAAACAATAATTTTCCTTTTTGTTGTGTCCAATTTACAGCCATCTTTGATTCTGATTCTTTATGATGATTGGGAGATATAGGTGCATAGTGCACTCCCCAATCCACTTTCGTGTTCTCATCTTTCTTAGTTGTGTTGTCACTTCAATTGTTAGTTCATTTTTACCATAGAAAGTGACATAATGATACTTCATATTTTCAATTGAGAAATTATTGTTTCACACTTCCATACATACAATATACACAATTTCAAAACAAAAAAAAAAACAAAAAAAAAACTCGAATCTCTTTTCTATTGACATCTTATGTAACTTTGCATTCTTTCTTAAGTCAAAGATCAATAAAATAAATTCTAGAAAGTAAAAAAAAAAAAAAAGCGATAAATATATGAAAATAATTGAGTACTCAATAAAATAATGAAAACTAAGGATATGAAACACATGATTTGAGATTACATTGTTGAAAATGGGTTGACAAAACCTAAAAAACCTTAAATATTATTTTATTATTCATGATAAACATGTAATTTATTTTGGTATTTTATTTAGCCACGTGCCTTAAATAGAATTATATTAAAACTACTAAAAAATGTCAGGTAGTATTTTCATAAACATAATGAATTTGAGTGGGACTTTTATAAAATTCATATAATCTATTTATAATCTTACTTTTTTTTTTTTTTTAGAAGACATTACATTTTTTAAATTAAAAAAAATTCTTAAAAATTTAATTTGGTATAATATTAGACAAATTAATGGTCTGTTGGTGTTTCCTGTTGGCTTAACTACTAAAATAATAAGAGGTTTAATTATAACTCTTATTTAAAACTTTTAAAAACCTTTTCTAAGTGCTACTTATTAAATTTCAACTCAAGTGTAAATTCCTTTTTGCAAGATAATCTCTTGGCTCTAAATGTGATTGTACTAATCTTCTTGCATAATCATGTCACCCACTCAAACACTGGCGTGAGAAATGCTACTACTACTACCACCTACACACAAAGCACATGACGGGGCATAGCATAAACATGAATTAGAAAAAATCTAGTAGATAATTTCAGTACTTATTCACATGCTTAAAAACCACTTTCCCCCTGAAGATGAGAGAACTTCATGTATAGATTAATCCATCGACATACTGGAACATTAATTGCAGAATTGCTGACACATAGTCTCAGTTTACAGAACATTTTCATGATCATGAATAAAGAAAAATCTAGTAGATTGGAACATTGCAGAAATACTGATACATAGTCCCAATTTAAGCATAGTAATAACATAGATTGGACTCACTTCAAATACTGATACATAGTCCCAATTTAATCATAGTAATAACATAGATTGGACTCACTTCAAATGCTAATTAATAGCACAAACACTTCCAATAATAACTGGCCAAGAAAGAGAGAGGAGAGATTACCCTCAGAAGAATTTGTAGATATAGTCATCCACGACTATTGGGGTAAGGATTTTGGAGGCCAGCTCTGAGGGATGATAACTGTCCCAGAATACATATTCAGAGGCGTTGGTACATGTCTCTGGTGAAAAACTGGTACATAAAATGCTGACCTCTATTTTCCCTGTGCCACAGCATCCTTTGTTTGCCTCTTGAAATCCTAATCCATAAGCAAAGGATTTAAAAAAATAAAATTAAAAAATAAATTAAAAAAAGCATTACATAACCCCCCCTATATCTACAGTCACTGGATTAAGTTTACAGTGCACCTAGCAAATTATCACTTCCTGTTAGTACAGTTTGACATACCAACTTTTGAGAAACCAAAATCATGTAGTAAGAAACAACAACAACAATAACAGAGCTTTAGTCCTAAAGTTCTGGGGTCAGCTATAGAGTATACCTCACATCGGGTATATGTTTCCACTCTCTTGCAGCTGGAGTGAGAGAGAGAAAATATATAACCGATGTAAGGTATATTTTTCCCGGCTATAGATTTTCAACAAATTAGTTAAGGTTACTCAATATCCAAGTGAATCAAAACTATTAAAAAATGATGGTGGTGATTACCATATTGAGATGGGTTTTGGATAATGGCAAGCAACGGGTTATAGAGATCTAAATAAACAAGCCTAGCGTCTGGAAGTCTTTTATTGATGGAATCCATTTGGGAGGAGAGCTTTGAATTGAAGAGAATTGCTGCTTGGTTTGCAGACTCAGAACATCCTCTCAGTATGCCTCCAGCCACTGTTCGCTGTGATGGCACGCACCCTATTGATGGTAAGCTTACTACTCCAATCCTTCTTGCTCCTAGTCCATAAAGTTCCTGCCCATTATATTTTTTTGGCACAAATTAAAGCTTGACAATGTTAGCTAATGCACACTTAAATTTACTGGACATGTTTGTCCAAGATCCAAGTTCGGCCATGCATGACCAAATTAATGTACATGTTTGCAAATTTGAATGGCATTGTGTCTTTATAAACATACCTGCAAGAAACTTGTAGCTGATCTAACCATTAGATCAGTATATCCGGGAATATCATAATGGGCTCTCCTAAACGGTGTAGAAAAATAAGTATTTGCAATGTCATTGCTCCCTGTGCACACTATGAATATACTTTTTGACAGTATAGTAGCTGTTCTGCTTTCTCCTACTGCTTCCTTTATCTTCTTTATGTAATTTCTGAACAAGTCTAATTGATCCGATAACGATAAGACAGACTGATGATGGAAAATTAAGAAAATCACAATAAGTAATTGTTACAATATATAGGACTAAAAAAAAAAAAGAGGTGGAGTGAGAGAGAAGGTTACCACAATTTTAGCAGTGAGAGGATCATATCCTGCACCGCCAGAGGCAAAACTTACACCAGTAAGGAGGTCTTGAAGCTGAAGATTTGGATCAAGATAAGCCGGAAGAATCTTCTTAACACCAAATATTTCAGCTGAAAGTTTGTGTCAAGAAATTTTCAGTAAAATATATTATAAAGCATTCAATCATTGTATGTGAAGTGGTGAATGATATAACTGTACTATGTATTGGATCCTCAAAAGATTTTTTTTTTGGGGGGGGTGGGGGTGGAGCGGGGAGGTTAATTGAAACTGTAAATTTTGGATGTTGGTCATAAACTACAATGATTCCTGGACTGTTCCAAATTTCCAATTCATGACTTGCTCTAAGGACTGTACAATAAGTCCAAAGAGAACTATATATGGTGGGAAACAGCAGTAAAACGAAAAGTAAATGCTAGACACTACCTAAAAAATCTGCTGGGACCTTTCCATTGCTAAACCTTCCAGTTGGTTTTCCACCATTGAAATCTCTCCCATATGGTGGGAAATCACACTTAACCACAGTTTCAATGTAGTTGTTGTTGCCCGTATCCATTATTGAATCTCCAAAAATTATAACTGCAGGAACTGTTTCATTGTTAGGCAGCCTTGTAGTGCTGCCAGTAGTGTTATGGAAAATGTTGAACACGAGGAGGATTGAGAAAAAAATTACTACATAGGAACAAGAAAGAGGTTTTGATGAGGGAAACTTCATTGTGTTATGTTGGGTGCACTGCACCATGAGTCCAGCCCCCATGCTTTTTTCAAGAGCTTATTTAATGAGCATGTCACTCCTTGACTTGTGAGAAGTCTGACTTCTCTTAATGAGAAGTGAGCCAAAGTGCTCGACACGCTGAAGAAAAAAGAAAAGAAACAAGCAAAGGCCATTCGGCCAATGAGAGCTGCAGAAAGAGATTTTGGTTGAAACAAAGTCAAAGTAAGCGGCTTGCATTTATTGTGACCTGATGTGCAGAGTGTGGAAGGAAGAAAAGAAGGAAAAGATGAAAGAAATAAATAGAGAGGCCATTCGGCCAGTGAAGATGGGGAAAAAGAAGTGAAGTCCCAGAGTGTGAGGACTAGGTGCAATCTCGGAGAGCTGCGTGATTGAAGGCAAGCAAAAAGAGGAGAAAAATAGAGAGAGTAAGTGAAAATATACAATGAGGAAGAGAGCAGTGAGTGAAAAGAAAAATAAAGTTTTTCTTTACTCAAATTGGATTTTTAAGTGTTGTAATCTCTATTTAATATAGTAAAATTATTCGGAGTTTGTCCCGTGATTTTTCCCTTCAAAGATCCACGTAAATTTTTGTGTTCTTACGTAGTTGTGTTTCCGCTGTGCTTGCTGAAATTTATTCTAAGTTATATAGAATTTTTCCCAACATGTTATGGTTAAGAGTTTTATGGGGGAAAAGAAAAAAAGAAGTATTAAATCTTGTTTGACAGTGTAGAACTTATAATTTGCATTTACATGACTATCTCTCGTGCCGCCTTTATTGGACTCATAACTCACAACAGGGACAGAGGCATTAACCTAAATTTTTTTTAAAAATATATTATATATACACACACATTAATTTTAGTAATTTTGTTCTATAAAATTATATTTTGCATTCTTAACAATATCATTGATTCTTTTTAGAGTAACGTTACAATTACAAACTTATCTACAATATTTTTATAAACTATTGACGTACAAATTCTTATTAGTTCACATTTGGGCCTATCACTTACATTACTTTTTTACTTACCAATAATCACTCATTATATCAGCAATATACCTCTAGCACTTTCCTCATTTTAAAGGCCATTAAAAAAATTTATAGATCTAAAATCTAAAACAACATATACAAGCCCAAAAACATTTGTGCAACAACAAAAATCACCAATAGCAAAGTTAAAAAAAATTAAGTCCAATTAACCAATTTTACTCAAACAAACAACTGGCTCTTTAAAAAGTTTTAAACAGAATAATTTTGTCTTTACCCAGCAAATGCATATATCAAAAATTCAAAAAAAAAAAAAAAAAAAAAAAAAACAACTCCACAGCTAAGAAGTCGCTGAACTAGAGGTCAAGTCGCCCCCCTTAACTCAAAGTTCTAGCTCCGTTCTTGACTCACAATAGGTTGTTCATGTACGGTTAGGGAAAGGTCAGTATTTATGTATACTTTCGTTATCAGGTAAGTTGGCAGAATAGACCATGCGAAAGTAGCTCTCTTTCAAACCTCAAATACTTCTTTTAATAGTAAAGATGACCCTGATTTAAGTGGAACAATACTAGGAGTAAGTTTGTTTTTGGTGAAAAACCTTTACGTAAAATATTTTACATCTTTTTTTTTTTTTTAGCAGAAAATATTTCACACGTGTTAGGGTGGATAGAAAAACCCAGTTATTTTATTATTATTATTTTTATATACAAGATAGAAAAATCCAGTTAAATTGAAATCAATTTTCAGCTGACCGTAAAATAAGGTTTGATGGACCGTAAAATATTTTACATTTATATTTTTCCTATATTCATTTTACACCCTTCAACTCCCCGAACAGAGAGAGGGAGAGAGCAGACTGTACAACTCCAGCTGCCTATCTCACTGCCAGTAAGGTCTCTTTCTCTCTCTCTCTCCCTATTCCTCCCTCTTTCTTTCTCTTTTTAGGGCCAGCCCTGGGCCTAGGCCATTTAGGCCATGGCTTAAGGCCCCCAAATATGGGGCGGTAAGGTTTTATTTATTTATTATTAATTAAAGAAAAAGTGTGAGTTAGATGTATATTTTTTTCCCAATCTTAAGAAGACCTAAAATATTAGAGTTATGCTAGTATATTACATGTTTTATTACATAGGTCCTACAAATTGATATGTCACCAATGAAGTAATTCAATACTCATTTATTCTTTTGTTGAAGTGTCACTTCATTGCCACATCAATTTATAAGCTTTTTGTAGTAAAATTTCTAATAAGTTTAGCATTTTCTCCACACACAAAAAAAAAAAAAAAAAGAATTAATAGAAATACAACATAGTCACCATTAAGTGTATGAAAAATGCTAAAACTATTACAAATTTTAGGAAAAAAAAATTTACAAACTGATGTGGCAAGAATATGATCGGTGTTACTTAAATAATATAATAAACTGAATGTTTTAATTGAAAGTTCAAATAACGTTGAAAACACTATGAACGTTTACACCCCCAATTACAAAATATCAATTCAAGCTTATTATCAAACAATTAATGTGCGGAACATGAACATAAGCCAAACACAGAATTGATAAACAATCTAAGCCAATTATAATCACATCTACAACAAAAAATAAAAGGTAAAGATAAAGGGAAGAGAGATGCAAACACAAGGACAACGCGCGATGTGTTATCGAAGAGGAAACCGAAACCCTCAGCGTAAAACCTCTCCGCCGCCCTCCAAACGGTCAATAATCCACTAGAAAATATAGTTGGGATACATGAACAGTAATAGACCTTCCAAGCCTAATCTACCCAAGTACCTAAGCCCTCCAAACTTCTTGCTCCAACGAGGTTGCGCCGAAACTTTTTCTTCTCTAACTTATTGAATTCCGCTATAGCCCATAGCATCAACCAATAACCATTGGTCCCTTCCAAACTGCTTCCCTTAGCACCAAAAGACCTTCTCACAAACGTGGGTGTGGTGAGAAAAGGATTTGGTCAAGAACTTCTCAAGGATGTATCAATGGAGAGGAAAAGAGTAGAGGAATTTGAAAAGTCTCTTAGTGAAGATTGGGGATGAGGCAATCTTGTTTTTCTCTAGGGTTTCTCTCTCAAAATTCTCTTTGGAAGCCCTCTATATTTCGTGGGTATAAGGGTCTATATATAGTGGTGTGTGTTTGGAATACGAAGAGACAGTTTTTCCCAAACAGGGCAAGTTGGCGACTTGACCTCGCGACTGGTCTAAGTCGCAAGTTCAAGTTACGAGCTAATGGCCTAGCCAGCCTGAGACTTTTGTCCTGTGGTGTGACAGCTGGCGTGACCCTTCACCTCCCCGCATGCTTCTCACGTGTGCTGCAGTTGGCAGCTTGCAAGTCGCGAGTCAGCTGCGAGTCCTAGCCGTGAGTCCCTGCTTCTTTGCACATTGTTGAGCAATTCTTCACACTCTCTCACACATTACCCTTACATGAATCCCACCTAAATACAGGGTTACTAAGTGCTAAATTACAAGCAAATTGGCACGGAATAAAGCCAACAAGATGGTTGATAAAATTCAACCTTACATGAATAACTTTTTTTTATTGGTGATGATATGTCAGTTTGTAAAACCTATATAGTAATTATCATTAGCTCACTTTGGGTGAATTAGTCATATTAATAAGTAAGAATTAATAATAGATTTGAAATTAAATAAAAATAAATAAATATTATTTAAGTGATATTTAGATGTAAAAAGGCCCCTGTAAAATTCTCGCCTTAGGCCTCAAACAATTTTGGGCTGGCCCTGTCTCTTTCCCTCAGACCAATATGCCCCCCTCTCTCTCTCTCTGTGCAAAGCTGCCACACCCTCTCTTCTAGTCAATCCAACCTCTCTTTCTCTCTCTCATGAACCGATCAACACCAATCAGTGGTTGCTCAATGATGGTTGGGTTCGATTTGGGTTTTGGTTGAGTTTTAATTAAGGTTGACAATGGCTGGGTTTTGGCTAGATGGTTGGTTGGGTTTCGATCAGCATGGATGGTTGGTTAGCATATGGTTTTGGGTTTTTGTGTGGTGGTTGCTAGATTATCTAAATATTTTTCAGCAACAATTTTATGTGCAAGTCAAACACCAGCAACCATTTTCCAATGTATTTCATAAAATGCAACCAAATACTTGAAAATATTTTATACTCATAAAACATTTTATATTGAGTCAAACACAATGTAGTTGTGATGTGGAGATTTCTTTTAAATTTTGGTTAATAGCAAAACTAAAGATTTCAATCGTTATTTATTATGTTTAGATCATATATAGAAAATTAGTAGTAATATGCACCACTTTGATATCACATAAACAAGCCTTTGGTAAGAACTATGCACATCTGTAAATAGATACTGAGTCATATGGTCCTTGATCTTTTGCTTATGGTGGAGTTAGTTGATGAATTTTGTTGGCATACACAAATAAGTGAAATTTCTACGTGGTAGAATTTTTTTTTTTTAATTGAGAAATTAATATAAATATGATTGATTTTTTGTTTTTTAGAAACTAAATATAATTGAATTCAAACCCATAGATTTAAGTTTTTAAGTTAAATAGTGTCCGATTCCTAACATATTATAAAGGATTTAAGACCTCGGTTAGAGTATCCCATGACATCATAACTTTGATCGATGAATCATTATAACTATGATTAAACAATTAAATTCATCATTTTTTAATACTTAAACTTTTGAAAAAATTGTTAATTTAACATGGTATCAAAGTAAAAGACTAGAGTTCGATCCTTGATTTTATTTTTATGCTAGATTTTGCTATTGAATAGTACTACACTTGACAATCTTTATTTGCATATACATTCATTAATTGCACTCATAAGATTGTACCGTTCGAGAAATTTTTTTTTTTTAATGAGAAAAAGGAGGGGCGGGGGCGACCATTGTGACTCACCCCCCTGAGCGTGACTATAAAGGCACCCCCCACTAAGGAATATTGGATTGAGCCATAGCTACTATGGTTTGGGGTGACCATAGACGTCACCCTAGCACCTCGAGAGAGCTGTTAATCAGGGGCTCTTCAACAGGTATACCCAAATTCCTCCCCAGGTACTCGCCCGAGCTTGAACTAGGGACCACAAATCTTATTCACAAATCCCAACCACTAGGCCACCCCTCTCGGGGCATATCATTCAAGAAATGTATGTCAATATTTATGTTGCTTTCATTATCGGATAAGTTGGTAGCTTTAATAATACAGCTGGACAGCATTCGAGCTACTACTATAATTAAATATGTTACATCAAGCTACGATCCTTCCAATCACCTTACATTTGAGTTTGTATTGTTAGAGACATTGAGGCGGTTAGTATTTATGTTTCTTTCATTAACTTTGGGAGACCGATCACTCTTTAACAGTAACTGGCTGATCCATACAGATATTGGACTTAAATCCAAGCCATCCCCATTCCTAAAAAATCGTGCTCAAGGGGACAGTTACTCCTGCCTACTAATAAAAATAGCAAAAGCTCAGTAAATAGCATAAGAATCTAAAAACTTTTTCAAAATAGTTTAATGGAAAATTCTAATATATGCCCTTAGGCTAATGGTTAATAATCTATTTAAAGAAAGTTTTTATGGAAAAATAAAAAAAATAATAATATTTTGACAGTTTTTTCCATTTCTCATAAAAGTGTTGTCAAAACTTTCTTAAAATGGATTGTTAATAATTGCCCTAAGAACACCTGTTAACATGAGTATTTCAAACTTGCCAAGAAACACGCACATCCCCATTCCTAAAAAATCGTGCTCAAGAGGACAGTTAACTATGACATTCTCCTGCCTACTAATAAAAATAGCAAAAGCTCAATAAATAGCATAAGAATCTAAAAACTTTTTCAAAATAGTTTATGGAAAATTCTAATATATGTCCTTAGGCTAATGGTTAATAATTCATTTAAAGAAAGTTTTTATAGAAAAATGAAAAAAATATATATATATATATTTTTTTTTTGACAGTTTTTTCTATTTCTCATAAAAGTGTTGTCAAAACTTTCTTAAAATAAATTGTTAATAATTACCCTAAGAGCACCCGTTAACGTGAGTATTTCAAACTTGCCAAGAAACACACACACGAAAGAGGGGGTTGGGGAAGACTTAACATCGTGAGGCACGAGTCTTCGTAGTCCAATCATTTTTCTCTACTAAAGTACTACACCGACATTTTTGAATCATAACGACCAAGACTATCTTCCTCTCAAGAAAATGAGTATCAAAGGCTAGAAATGGCTTGATTCAATGGCAGGCTGACTAGGAAATCCTGATTGGTTTTGCTTGCAATCGTGAATCATAAGGACCGAAACTTAAGCATTGATTAAGTTACACTTGTGTATTCTCTCAATTTCATACTGCATATGTTAAAACCAATAATGTTAAGCCACTAAATTTGACTATTCAAGCCATTCCAACATAAACAACAAGTAGGAAAAAAAAATTGGTACTCAACTATACTAAGATCGAGTACTATAAAAAAGTACTCGATTTCACTAATATTTAGTATCACATTTTTTTTTTTAATTACACAAGTTCCAGGTCAAATAAGTGAGTTTAGGTGAGTTTGAGGTGGATATAATTGGGTTGAGCATATAAAGCCTATTTATCTATTAGAACCCATTTAACTAAACTCAACCTAATTATTATGGGTAAACCCAACTTATCAAATTACTCATTTATCAAAATTATCAAAATATCATTAAAGTAAAAACCTCAACACTTTTTTGAATTCTATTTTCCACTCTCTCTGGTCTCCACTCTACTTTCCCAAAAAATCAAATTAAACAAAAGATACAAGCTTGAAAAGAAAATCGCTTCAAATTAGATCATACTTCTCCTTTTATTTTCCCACACTTTCTCGGCATGCAAACAGCACTATCTAAACAACAAATATTTTTTAAGACATAAAAAGGGGCCTAATTTATTGAGCATTTAGCTTCCATTTCCTGCACTTTCTCAGCAACCAAACAAATCACCAAAACAGGAACAGAATCGAAAGAATTCAAATTAAATGTACCCACTATTCCTGCGTTTTCTTTTCTTATTCCCACTATTCTCTGATTCTCGTATTTGTATTTTTTGGCTTTGATCGTCAATGTCAGATTTCAGCAGATAATTTTGTAGAGGAAGTGGCAGCGTCGATTGAAGAAGTAGAAGGGAAGGGAAAGAGTTGTTGTGAGGCTAAAACGACAGCGTCTGAGCACAAGAGGCGAAAGGTTCAAGTCAGATCTCTGAGGAAGAAGACGAAGAAGAAGGTTATGATGAATGGTGGTAGTAGTAGTAGTGGTAGTTGTTCTGGTTCTAGGCTTTCGATCTCCCTCTCTCAATCTCTTAGAAAGTGCGGAAACAAGGTCGCCGATTGCCGATTCGCTTCGATTTCGTTCAACGATGTTCGTGATTCCAAGGAGGAAGAAGCTCTCTTCGTGTACAAAACCACCGGAGAAGCCAAAGGATACGGCTTCGTTTTGTTTACAACTCGAAAATTGGCACTGAAAGTACTCCAAAACCCTAAGAGAGAAAGAAAGAGAGCAAGCGAGAGAGAGAGAGAGAGAGAAGTGTTTGGAGGCCGAGAAAATGAAGGAAAATGAAAACTTGAAACACTGAAACGTAGGTTTTTTTTTTCTTTTTTAATGGGAAGAGCTGGGATGAATTTGAGTATATTGTTTTTTTTTTTTTTTTGAAGTCAATATTTTTTTTGGGTTAAATAGACTTTATTGAGTTTTTAGTTAAAACTCAATAATCACTTGATCTAATTAAGTTGATATCCATTTAACCCAACTAATAATTAGGCGAGTTTAGGTTCAATTAAAATGAGTAAGTTTGGGTGGGCAAATGGATTTGGACTTATTTTACCACCCCTACTAGTGACTCATTAGGAACTCGAGTTCACTAAACTCGAGTACTTGATTTTATCAAGTACTAAAAAAATAATAAATTGCTAAATATTTTTGAAATAATACTAATTTACCACAAATTTTGTCAAAATGTGGTATTTGACTATTTTCACCTTAAAATTACAACTCGTTACAAAATTCCACCCAAAATTCTATTGCCACAACTAATTCTATACTCATTTTCACAACCATACGAGCTAACTGTGAGTGAGTGGTTAAAAAAGAAAAAGTGATGGGTGTATTGGGCAAGTATGTTTGTTACCAAGTATTACCTCCATCATTTTTTTCAAATGGTTTTTCCATCAGGACAATTTCGATTGATCCGTATGAACCTCACCCCTCCCAGTCTCTTGCCCGCTAGATCTGTATTCAACTTCCCTGGGGCAATAATTCAAGCTCTCATAGATTGGAAAACATTACAGTGAAACTTGAAAAATCTTATGAGAACCCAAAAATTAGTATGCCGTGAATTTATCAATCTGTTACCAATTAACCAACTTATGCGATCACAATTTGGATGGTTTACACCACAAAATCAAAAAGTCACCAAAATCTATAAAGCAATAATAAAAAGTAATATACAAAGAGGATTCCATTCAGAGGCCTATATCATATCAGCTAGTGCTCAACAAAGAGGATTCGCTCTACGAGTCTACCCTCCTTTGTGTACGATTGGTCACATTCTCTCCCTCCAATCACCCTTATAAAGTTCCATGTATCCACACACAAAAGACTCCAACATTGAACACCAAAAATAAATAAAAAATAAAAAATAATTTAACAATATACGTTATCATTCATACAACCCTTGAATGAGTAAAGAACAAAGATCTCAAAATGAATACAGGGACACTATCAGAAATAGCTATGGGGCGAAATTGATAACTTTTATCGAATAAAATATACATATTAAAAGGCTGAAAAAATCAACTACATACAAGGACAGTATGGAGTATGAACTCTTATGGTATATTATCAGTCTCGGTATTGATGTCAAGAATTAAAGAGGCATGGCAGGCTAATGAGCACTCACAAGGAACGGATGCTGGCAAACACTGCACTCTATAGTCTCAGAACCAGTGCTCGGAACCTGAACCTGAAGAAAGAATCCACATAATGGAACCACTTCAAGATTATTGTCCAAATAGAGGTGAAAACCTCGCCACACTAACTATTAAAATATTTAAAAGTAAAACAACCATTTGATGAAAGCTGTTTGACTTTCATCGAGGAAGAAGGGGAAAAAAAAAAAAAAAAAAAAAAAAACTAATAAAGGGCAAAGGTACATGATAATAATCGGCAATAAGAAAGTGGCAAGGATAGTGAACCTTCAAATGGACAGTGCAAATTGGACAGGCAACCTCGCTCATTTGCATCCCAGGTCCATCAGGCTCCAAACCTGTAAAAGTTCATATACTTTAGTGGGCAAATGAAAGATACTCCGAAAGACATAGAATTAATGATTGCATTAAGCCTGATGACCAACAAATTATGCTTCACACAACCATCTGGAATAACAATCTTTCACCAAGTAGATCTTAGGCCAAACTAGTATAGATCAGAGAGTAAAGAAATCTAGAAAACTATCAATATATCTCGTAGGCCTTGGACCATGAACCCTGCCTGGTGCCACCAACAGAGGAGTGGGGGTGCATTTTCCTAAGGGTTTGTTTGGTTGGGAGGATTGAAGTGGGAAAATAGAAAATGTAGGAATAATAAAAGAGTGAAAGGATATAAACTGTTTCAGTTTTCCATTGTGTGGTTGGGGTAATGGAAAAGTGAGCGGATAAAAAATGTAGGAATGATAAAAACTGTAAGGATGGAAAATTTTTCGAATTTTCCCTCATATATAGAGAGGATCAAAAAGTAAAAGGATAGAAAATAAGATTTGAATAAATTTACAATTATACCTTATTACATCAAGAGAGGAAAGAAAATATTGTGGTTTAAAGGGGCAAAATAGTAAAGTCCATGTAATAAACATTTTCTCCCCAACTTTTCCGAGCAATACCAGGGACATAACTTCCACCACAACTTGTTCACGCGGCAAGTTGTGTATGGTAGAGTTATGGACCCACCACTTTTACTCCACCACTCACAACTTGTCACGTGAGCAAGTTGTGGTGGGAAGTTGTGTCCTGAGCATTATTCTACTTTTTCTCCCAAATTAGGAGGAAGGTTTCTTGGTGGGCCTAGTTGGAAAACTCCACCCGCCCCCTTTTCCATCCTCTCTCATTTTCACCACACCAAACAAGGAAAAACTCCCATTTTCCATCCTCTTGTCCTTCATTCCCCTTCCCCCCCAACCCCCTCCTCCTTTACTGTTTAAGTAGAACAAAGAGAAGATTGTTACCCACATTGCTACTTCTTATGAAAAACTTGTCAACAATGATGACTACCTGATGTCTTGCGATTTCTTCCCATCTCCTCCTGTTACAGATCACAAACCACATGGAAAACGAGTATGCATTAGTAATCATGAATATTCAAAAGTAATGTCTCACACATTCAAAATTTGGTAATGTGACTTCTCTGCTGATATCACTTTCTCTATGCTACATAACAAATATGAGTTATCGAAGTTGATTCCATAATTTTAAAGCATAATTGATGTCAGTTGAATACAAAAATGCTAATGTGAAGACAAAGGTACATCAAGTATCTATTCAGCCCAAATCATGGTTTCATGAAAGCTTTACTCCTTGATGATTTCTGAATCACATTACATCAGCCTCATAAATTTCCACTGATTTAGCAGGCATTGCTTAGTGATCTATTAATACTGATGCACTCCCTATCATCCTCATAATTTAAGGATTATAAACAGAAACAGCCAATTTAATAACAAAACACTACTACATTTATGGCAAGAAGACAAAAGTTTAGTTCCTACTGGCAAGAACTTATAATCCAACTGTAAGACATGACTACTACACAATTATTATTTCTTTCTTAAAAGCAACCATTGCTTTGAAACCCAAAAGTCACCTCTACCTAGCTCTAGAGGAAACTTTGGAAGTCAACCATGCAGTTGTAAGAAAAACATCTGTAGAGGGTTGCACAAGGCAACTTATAAAGAACCTTAAAATAAGAAGAAAACCTGACTGCTCCTAGTCTTCATGTTAAGGTTAAAAAAAATGCAAAATCAAAAAGGAAGCAAAGATATAGCAGCAATAATGCAATCTCATATCACCTGAAGCTTCTTTGCAAGATCTTCGTGACTATGCATTTTAGCATTTCCTTCAGATGTTTCCCTCCCATAACTCAACCTTTGAGTAACTTCAGCCTGTAAAAGAACACCAAAAAATACATTAATTTGAAATGAGTTGAACATGCCATTTGAGATGGAATTCATGAAATGAATTGCAGCATGAAGGGTGCATTTTTGTGATGAAGCTGATTAGATTCAGGATTTAGGTTTAGTCCATGAGAAGCAAACAGCAATGGTTGCACCACTATGGCATGATATAACTTTAAATGGTTTTACAAGGGTGTTAGGTTCACAATTGCAGCAATAATATACATAAAAGTTCAGAAAAGCAAACCTAAACCCAAAATCTGTGAGATTTGAAGGGCAGAAAATAGAACAAAAGGGTCAAACAAGATTAATATATTGCTTTTAATCTTACTACATATTTATTAAGTTTTGATACACAGTTGTTGTTATACATCCATTAATTTCTAAAATACTTCATTTGCATCTTGAGCTATGTTTATAATTTTTTAATACTGCCATATACAACATAATATATAGAGCATAACATAATATACTATCAGCAAATTCTTAGAATTTTTTTTTAAACATCATTTTGATTTATTAAACCAACTGTTTCTCAATAAAATGATTAGGAAAATTAGATAAAACACTATGAAAGGGAGAACCAATAATATGAGAAATTCATACCATGCATTGGTCACACACTCGAACAGGTGGAGCTTGGTCATCTGCAGTGAGAGCAATTCTGCCTTGGGTACACATATCACAAAAAATATCCCCACAATTCCTGCAGTGATGCTAAAGATGGGAAAAGGTTCTATAAGTATCATGTATAAAAAGCATGAGTATTAATCCAAGAAAATCCTGCCACTGGCAGTAAACAAATTGGTAATGAATAAAACCTTTCGCACAAAAGCTCCAAAACTTAAGCTGCATGCTGAGCACTTGTTGACTGCATCATCTGGAACCTGTTGAGAAAAGAAGGAAAAACAGAGATAATGAATTAAAAAATAACATACAAGCACAACAACAATCAAACACAACAAGATTTTGCCAATAATAACAAACAACAGAATAATACATCATACTCAAGTCACTTCCTGTAAATGCACTTTGAGTGACAAGATAGATTTATTTTATAATAAATAAAAAATGGAGCTTAAATGTATATATAACTTCAAACCATGTGAAAGATTCCAAATGAATATACAAATAATATTTGTATGAGAATGTAATAGACTGGCCTTAGCATACATACAGATTGTAAGACCATGAGTATCCTGAGCAAATTCATAAAATGTTGAAAGCAGGAGTAAATTTTTACCCAATGATCTTTCTCCTCATTCCCTGGTTTTACTAAGTTCATCCAATCACCAAAGCCTTTCTTCTTCTCCAACAAGTGGTCAGACACCTTAAAAGAGTTTGAAGGTTTGTTGTTTCCACCCATCTCATTGAGCTGCTTTACAGTAAAGAGAGTGAATTTAAGCTTACATGAGTAAATCATTGCATCTCTCTCTTTGGTCTTATACAAACAATCACCTTGTATTTATGCCCATGTCAAACACAATGTTAAATGGTTAAAAAAAAAAAAAAAAAAAATACTGTCAGATCCCCTAACCTGAGCCACTGCTGCCGTCACCATGTCCAGAATGGCATTTGTAGTGTAGCTGTTTGAATACAGCCTAATACATCTTGGTTCCAAGTCAATAGAACTTTTGGCCCAAAACGCAAAGACTGATGCATCAAGAACCTATATGAGAAGGCAATTAAGTCCCAAAGAAATTCTTCAAGATATAATTTTGAAGTTAGTTAATGGCCATTCGCGCAAAAATCTCTAAAGAAACCAACTTACTTCCCATGTCGTCACCGTCTCAAGTGAGTATATTCTCAATGTCCGACTGGTGGCAGGATCAAGCATTCGGATTCCATCCAATCCAATCTATAATGGAGTCATCAAATAAATTCAGAAGTGTAACGTGATAATCCGATTTTGAAATTGACAGTAAATGGATAAACAGAGGTTCACACAAATCCTTGCATATAATGTACCAATCAAAATCCAAAATCCAACACTACGATTAGTCAATTCGATCAATTTTCTCAAGTCATAAACTTTTTGCTCAAACATTTTCCACGTATAAATGCATAATTCAAAATTTCCACACAGCTTATAAACAAACACATATCAGAGAGATTAAAATTAAATTCAAATAAAGCTGGAATTCCATTTTGATCATCACAAACCTGGCAAAGCACATCCATATCGCTCTGCCCACCATTCTCAGCCAACACCTGCACGCGAAACTTCCGAACACCGCTCTTCACATCCTCCTCCTCCTCCATCTCCGTCTTCGGGATTGCTTTGACAACCTTACCCGAATGTCCCTGACCAACCCGGTCTTCCGGACCCGACATATTTATCGGCCTTCCATAATCGTCGAAAGCTAACCTACCGGAGTCCTCGGACCCGGCACTATTACCACCATCATAAGCATAAACTCCACCACCACCACCCAAAACCTCATCATAATTCGGCGTCGATGGTGCAAAATTGCTTGCGTA
The DNA here is from genome assembly GCA_032727855.1 of Quercus ilex subsp. ballota. NCBI lineage: Eukaryota > Viridiplantae > Streptophyta > Magnoliopsida > Fagales > Fagaceae > Quercus > Quercus ilex. Next base: position 53,618,457 of record CM064913.1, on the reverse strand, counting down.
TGGAGCCGAATACAAATTATCTGAAAACGATGGATTGGGATCAAAATTGTGGATATAGCTCGAAGGATCATAGCTTTGTGGATTCAGGGGATATGGAGGGTATGCAGAGGAAAAATCGGCATCGGAATATGGAATCGGAGGAGCAGAGGCATACGTATTAGGCATTGGATTGAGATCGTGATCAAAGCTAGGGTTAGGGCTTTGGAAATGGGAGTGAGGAGGTTGATAATATTGGTAATTTGAAGCGTTGATATCGCTCTGTCGCAACTTTGAATTCTAAAAAATTCAAATCAAAGAAAAAGTAAATGAATTTTGCTAGTACAATGAGTTTTTGCGTTTTTGGTTATATTGGAGAGAAAAAAAAAAAAAGAAAAAAAAAGGAGAGGGATTTGAAAGTTTGAAAGTTTTTGAGTTTCTGAAATTTGATTAATGGAGACTGAGGTTGAAACTTCAGGGGAAGAGAAGAGAGAGAGACGGAATTTTTTTTTGGTTTTTTTTTTTTTTTGGATGGGGAGAGAGAGACACGGATTTGATCGTTTATTAAGTTATAACCGACTCGCGCCAATTTCCGTTGACTGCCCAGTCCGGGTCTAGGCTGAGCTATTAGAGACCGAAGACGTGGCGATAGTCTATTGGTTTTTAGAACAATACTCTAATTCCTTGAAATGGAAACTAGAGCTCACTGAACTTGAACGTTGTGGATTATTCCTCATCTTGCTTACACCGTAAGCATTTCAATTCATCAATGCCAAGAATTAAAAAATATATATGTATACATATAATAATTTTTTAATGGTTTGAGTTCAAGTTAAGTGTAATTTTCAGTAATTTTATATTACTTAATATTTTTTAATTAGATGTAAATTTTGACAAATCTATCGTTTGATTATATTATTTTTGTATATTTTTTATACTTGCAAAATTTAAAGATGATCAAAGATCAATGACAATGTCACCAATCAATTTTTTAAATTCAAGTTTTTGTAGTTTAAAATAATGCATAAAAGATGAGTTTATGGATCGAATAGTAAATTACATTCGATTAGTATGAAAATTGACATGCATGTTAAGAACATATAAAACATACAATTCAACGGTGAGATTTTCAAAATATGAATTCTATAACAAATTATTGAGTGGTGTAACATTACTTAGAATTATACTAAGTATAACTTGAACCCAACCTATTATATATATATTGTGCAGACCCAAAATTGGAACCCGTTGAACTGGGCCTCACTTGGGCTCACAACTTACTTGTATATCGGGTTTGGATTTCCTACAATGGGTCGTTCTGAACGCCAAGGCCCAATGGAATCTCTTTCCTCTGCTCGGGGTCTGGACCACTTCCTCCCTCTGTTTTCTCTGTTTACACCCTTTCTCCTCTCAATTTTTCCAACCCCTTTTTCTCAAAACTTATTGTATTTATAGTCTACAGAATAGTGGAGAGGTCATAAATGTTTGCCACTGAGTGCCACCGGCGGTCCAGTATTATCGATCGTAAGTGGGTGGTTAGGTAGGCATGGGAAGCGGTGAGGGTGGCGTTGGAACTTGGTTCCCACCTCCACGATAGTTCCCTGCAGCGGTGCCTCTCCGAGACACGGCCGGGTAGGTACTGGGTGGGGGTCCCGCGAACTGTGCGTTTAACACTGCTCAGGGAAGATTTGCCGAGAAGCGGTGAAAGGGCGAAATTTGGGCCCGCAGCATGTGTGGCTCGGGGGTGGGCCGCTGGGCTGAGGGTGACACGCCTTATGGGCCATATACCCAGGTCAGGGCCCAAGGCTCGCTAGGGGCCGTGGTACGGGGCCCGTACAATAGCCCCCCCTTGATTCGCTCCCCATTCCCGGGGATGAATCAAGGATCACGAGGGGTAGATGCGTCTGGGAAGTTGGAGGGTCAGTGCCCGGCCATTGTGGGACGTATTAATGCGAGTCTCAAAAGACGCATTAGGAATTGATTGACGGCCTACCCGTCATTATTGTCTGACGGTTCGTGAACCGAGGCGTCGCGCGTGTGGCCATTTGAAGCGGCATTTCGCGTGCTTTTGTTACAGTGGATCATTAAATGCCTCTTCTTCCATCTTCCCATGCTTATAAATAGTCCCTTTAGTCTCTGGTTCTCACTTTTGCATTCTTCATCCTCCAGTATCTTACTCTGCCGAGCATCCCCCTTTCGTGGTTCATCTACTGGCCCAGAACTCACTCCCTCCCTAGAGCCCACAGTAAGTTCCTTTCCTTCTTCTCGCTTTTTTAGTTCAGCCATTTTAGTCTGATCTTTGGTAATCATAGCATTTCTTTTCCCTTTTATCAAAAAACACTCGTTTTGAAAAAAGAAAACATGAGTTACTCTTACCTCCTTTCTTCCGAGCATGCTTTGGCTAGATTTAGGGAAGCGTATAGAGTTCCTAGGGACGTAGATATCGCCTACTGCAATATGGGTGATATCGACATCCAAAGGCGCCGTGGTGAAAACACGGTATTCTTTCCTTTAATGGTCATCTTAGAGGGTGGGCTTAGGTTCCCGGTTGACCCCCTAATTCTGAGTACTCTTAGATTTTACGGCCTTTGTCCCGACCAACTCCCTCCCAACTTTTACCGGGTAGTGAGTTATGTGAGTAGGTTAAACCAGTTATATGGGTTGCAACTAAACCACCATGACATTAACCAAATGTATAGCCTGTGCGGCAACGTTGAGTCCGATTACTATATAAAGACTAGGGACGTGAGGGTACGGCTTATTTCATGCCTGCCAGATTCAAATCGTAACTCGGCAAAAGATTTTGTTCGGGTGAGCGGCAATTGGTTTGCCGAGGAGATCCCTTGCGCGTTTTCGCCGCGCGATGTTGGTCGGTGACTAAAATTTATTCACTTTGGTCTCTTTTTTGATTTGGTTATGTAATCGCTTACCCCTATTTCCTTTGTGCAGATACCAAAAGGTTCAAGCCGGACATTAGAGTGGTGCATGTTCGGGACCTGAACTTCGTGCTCAGGCCGGAAATCTTCGTACATACGGACGGACAACTCCGAGCGTCCCATCTCATCCTCGGTGTCAACCCCGTCTACTTAACTTGGCAGGCGTTTAGCCAAGCCTTGCTAGTTGACAGCCCTCTCCTCTCATACATCGACGTCCGGCACGCAAACTTCCTTCCCCCTAAGCTAACCGTAGGCGAGGCGCGTGATCTCGGTCCCCGGTACATCTGTTCAGACGAGCGACCGCCCATCCGTGACGAATCAGCCGAGCGCGTGTCTGCCGAGCGTAGAAAACGTGCCCACGAGCAAATCCAGCAGGCTTCTGCTCAGCCCGAGAGAGCCGCGGAGCCCGAGAGAACCAGAGAGGTGGTTGTTGTCGCAGAACTGTCCGACTCTTCCGAAACAGGATCCGACCAAGGCAACGCGATGGTGGCCAGGAGGAAGATGACTATAGACCGCTTCGTCCCGAGTGCCCGGCCTACCGTGCAGCAACAACAAACCCCCGGCCGTGATGCTTCGCCCCCTGCTCCCCCACCGTCCCGGATTCGAAAAAGGCCGCGCACAACTGATCAGCCTCAGACAGGCGCGGGCAGCGTGCCCCCCCGACCCTCGGCTGGTATCGTCATCCGAGAACCGGTAGCGCAAACCGGGATAGACCTGGCCTCTTCTTCCCGAGCTCCGGCGGCTTGGCGACCTTCCTTTCAACTCGGCGGCGTGCCTCTTCCATCGACGGCCAGCGCCCGGATATAGGACAAAGGTCACGGCGGCCATGTGGCGCAGAGCCTGGCGCGCGGCATCCTCTTGCCCGAGGACTTGCACGCCTTCATGGAGTCGACGGATGAGTCTTTGGGGAGGCGTTTGCAATGGCACACCATAGCGGTAACTATTTCTTCTTTCTTTACAGTTATCGGTCTCCTATCTGCTTACGTACGTGTACTTTCTATTTTTACCTTACGAAGTGAATATTGTGATCAGGCCGCGCAAATGTCGTACGTGGTGGACGGGAGGATGAAGGAGCTAGCCGAGGATGTTGAGCGGGAGAAGGCTCTGAAGGACGTTGTCGAGGCCACGGCGAAGGAGAAGTCGAAAATTGCCGCGGAGGCAGAGAGTAGAATAGCTGCAGCTGTGAAGGCCCAGGCCCTTGCTGAGACGAAGTCCGAGGAGCTGCAGCTGCAGCTGGGCGGCATCGAGCTCAAATTGGCGGAGGCTCAGAGCCTGACTACCATGCTGGAGGGGCAGCTGGCCGATTCGAAGGCGGCGCTGGAAGCTTGCGAAAACAAGTGGTATAACGAGGGGTTCGCGGATGCCGAGAACTCAGCGGAACCGGTCATTCGCCAGGCCCACAGACTCGGATTCGAAGAGGGCTGGTTCGCTGCACTCCAAGTATTGGGGGTTCCCGAGGATTCTTCGTTGAAGGATCGCAGCAAGATCCCTTTCCCGAGCGTCCCTCAGACCGAAAATCCAGCGCCCCTTGTTATTGACGAGGAAGAGACCTCCAGCATGAGGGAACTGGTGAACGCTATCGACTCTCATGCCGTGCCGACTGACATGGAGGGGACCAGCCACCCCCATGTGGTGGACCGGACCGGGGAAGACATCCAGCCGCCAACTCCTCACGCCGACCAACACTCTCAAGGGGACGCCTCTTCTGCTCATGCCGCGGTTGTTTAGAGTTGAAAGTCAGCACCTCCTTATTTTTCTTCTTTCTTGAATGAGCGAAATTGCCTACGTCACCGGGTTGTGGTGACGGGATACATTGTTTACATTTTGTTTATGTTTTGTACTTGTTTTTGTGTTGCCGGGTTTTGGGCAACAAGACGTTGATTTAAGATTTATGTTTTAGTATGAATGCCTTATTATTTTACCGCGTTGTTCCTTCGTATGTGACCAAGTAATGAACTGTTGGTTGCCCTCATTATGATGTGTCCGACCATGGTAAGGCCTTCACATGCTCGGTGATAGTTACTTAACCTGGGGTCAGGGCTCCGGATGCTCGGCGCTAAGATCGAGCCGAGAGTCAGGACTCTGTCCTTAGAATAGAATGGCTAAGGTTTCCACATGCTCGGTGATTAGGATCGAACCGAGGGTCAGGTTTCTGTCCTTAGAATAAAATGGCTAAGGTTTCCACCTGCTCGGTGATTAGGATCGAACCGAGGGTCAGGTTTCTGTCCTTAGAATAGAATAGCTAAGGTTTCCACCTGCTCGGTGATTAGGATCGAACCGAGGGTCAGGTTTCTGTCCTTAGAATAGAATAGCTAAGGTTTCCACCTGCTCGGTGATTAGGATCGAACCGGGGCTCAGGTTTCTGTCCTTAGAATAAAATGGCTAAGGTTTCCACCTGCTCGGTGATTAGGATCGAACCGAGGGTCAGGTTTCTGTCCTTAGAATAGAATGGCTAAGGTTTCCACCTGCTCAGTGATTAGGATCGAACCGAGGGTCAGGTTTCTGTCCTTAGAATAGAATAGCTAAGGTTTCCACCTGCTCGGTGATTAGGATCGAACCGGGGCTCAGGTTTCTGTCCTTAGAATAAAATGGCTAAGGTTTCCACCTGCTCGGTGATTAGGATCGAACCGAGGGTCAGGTTTCTGTCCTTAGAATAAAATAGCTAAGCTTTCCACCTGCTCGGTGATTAGGATCGAACCGAGAATAAATAATGCTCAGTGAATATGATTGGCCCGGGAATTTTGGTTAGAACAGTGCGAATCTGCATGAAAAATGCCATTAGTATGACTAAAAACATATACAACATGTGGTTTACTCCATGCACATTAATGATAGTACTTCCTGAGGTTATGCACGTTCCATGGTCGGGGCAGTTGTCTCTCGTCTAGGTCTTCCAAGAAATAAGCCCCGGTGCCGGCTACCGCCGTGACCCTATAGGGTCCCTCCCATGTCTGCGCCAATTTCCCGGCATTAGTGTCCCGCATGTTGCCCACGGCTCTTCTAAGAACCAGATCCCCGGAGACAAACTCCCTGGTCCTCACGCCTCGGTTGTACCTCTGGGCGAGCTTCTGTTGATATTCCGCGAGCCGTATCGTCACCATCTCGCGGTGCTCTTCCACCTTGTCCAAATATCCGACCATCATTTCGTTGTTTTGGGCGGGATCGAACCCCGCTACTCGCGCACTGCACAAATTTACCTCGGTAGGGATTACGGCTTCTGCCCCGTACGTAAGAGAGAAAGGGGTCTCCCCGGTTGACCGTCTAGGAGTGGTGCGGTATGCCCACAAAACTTTAGGGAGCTCCTCGGCCCAGTTTCCCTTGGCTCCCTCCAACCTTTTCTTCAGCCCACACACGATCACCTTATTTACGGCCTCGGCCTGACCGTTGCCCTGTGGGTAAGCCGGAGTTGAGTATCTGTTTCTGATGCCGAGACCGCTGCAAAACTCGCGGAATGCCCGGCTGTCGAACTGTAGTCCGTTGTCAGATATGATAGTGTTCGGCACCCCGAACCTGGTGATGATATTTTTCCATACGAATTTCTTTACTTCCACATCTCGTATGTTGGCCAACGCTTCGGCCTCCGCCCATTTGGTAAAATAATCGACGGCCACCAAAACGAACTTTCGGCCGCCTGTTGCCCGAGGAAACGGACCGATGATGTCCATCCCCCATTGTGCAAAAGGCCAAGGGCTGCTGATCGGGTTCAGGTGGCCAGTAGGCTGATGGATCAGAGGGGCGTGCTTCTGACACTGCTCACACTTAAGCACATACTCGGCGGCGTCTTTCTGCATCCGGGGCCACCAAAATCCTTGAGTCATCGCTCGGTGCGCCAACGAACGTCCCCCGACATGGCCGCCGCATACCCCGGAGTGTAGCTCCGCCGAGAGCTCGCCCACCTTCTCTGGGCGTAAGCACAATAGGTACGGCCCTCCGAAGGACCTTCGATATAAAGTCCGGTCCTCTGCCAACCAATACCGAGAAGCCGTCCTTCGGATCCTGATCCCCTCCTTCTCGTCACTTGGCAATCGGTCGTCAGCCAGAAAGTCCGTAATGGTGTCGATCCAGCACGGGGAGCTTGCTGCGATGGCCGTGACATTGATCCCTGTAGTTCCCGAGTTGCTCATTACATTGACACTCGGCTCTGAGATAAGCTCAATTTTGATTTGCCGAGGTATTTCCTCGGTCACCGATGATGCTAGCGTTGCTAAAGAATCGGCGTGCCTGTTCTGTGTTCGGGCTATGTGGAAAACCTTCACCGCGTTGAAGCCGGCCATAATCAGCCTTGCTTGTTCCAAGTATGCTTTCATCCGGGGATCCCGGGCTTCAAAACTGCCGCACACCTGATTAACAACCAGCCGCGAATCCGAATATAGCTCAATCTCTCGAGCCCCCAGGCTCAAAGCTACCCTCAGTCCGGCAAGAAAAGCCTCGTATTCCGCCTCGTTGTTGGACGCCCTGAAACCCAATCTAAACGAGTGTTCTAGTCGTATTCCCTCGGGGCTGATCATAACAACTCCTGAACCGGCACCCGTGGAGCTTGACGCGCCATCTACGAATATCTTCCACGGTCGAACTTCCAGTTGGCAAACCATCTCCCCCTTCTCCCTGGGCGAAAACTCAGCGATAAAATCTGCTAAGACCTGACCCTTCACCGAGCTTCGAGGTCTGTATCGTATGTCGAAGGAACCGAGCCGAGTCCCCCATTTGGCTATACGGCCCGTGAAATCTGACCTCTTCAGCAATGACTGTAATGGGTACTCGGTCAGGACGTGGACGGTGTGAGCTTGGAAATAATGCGGCAACTTCCTGGTGGCGTGGATCAGGGCTAATACGAGCTTCTCCAAGGGCAAGTATCTCGTCTCGGCATCGACAAGAGTTTTGCTAACGTAGTACACGGGTCGCTGGATCCCATTATCCCTAAGTAGCACGGCACTCACGGCATGCTCGGATACCGCCAGATACATAAACAAATCCTCACCTGCCTCCGGCGCCGCGAGCACGGGCGCTCGCGCCAAATAAGTCTTCAGGTCTTCAAAGGCCCGTTCGCACTCCTTGCTCCACTGAAATCCAGTCCATTTCTTCAGCAGTTGGTAGAACGGCCGGCAGCGATCTGCGAATTTTGAGATGAACCGGTTTAGGGCGGCCAGCATCCCGGTTAGTATTTGCACTTCCTTCGGGTTGCTCGGTGGCTTCAGTCTCCTCACTGCTTCGATCTGGTCGGGGTTGACCTCAATCCCCCGTGTACTGATTAGGAAACCCAAGAACTTCCCGGCCCCGACACCAAACGCGCACTTCTCCGCATTAAGGCGCAACTTGTGTCGTCGGAGAACCTCGAAAACCTCTTGGAGGTCCCCCATATGCAGGGCTTCCTGCTTGCTCTTAACCACCATGTCGTCGATGTATACTTCCACCGTGCGCCCTATCTTGTCTCGGAACATTCTTGTCATCATTCGTTGGTAGGTGGCCCCGGCGTTCTTCAGTCCGAAAGGCATCCTTGTGTAGTGGTAATTTGCATCTGGGGAAATGAACGCCGTTTTTTCTTGGTCCTCGGGCGCCAGGGCGATCTGGTGATACCCCTGGAAAGCGTCCAGAAAGCTCATCCTCGGGTGCCCACAAGTGGCGTCCACCAGCTGATCAATCTTCGGCACGGGAAAAGGGTCTTTCGGGCAGGCTCGGTTGAGATCGGTGAAGTCGACGCAGACCCTCCACTTGCCGTTTTTCTTTTTCACTACCACGGTGTTTGCCAACCAATCCGGGAAGATGATTTCCCGAATTACCCCTGCTTCTTTCAATCTCTGAACTTCCACCTTCACTGCCTCGGAGTGCTCCCAGGCTGATCTCCTCGGTCTCTGCTTTTTAGGGGCGAACGAGGGGTCAACCCCAAGTCTGTGCGTGATGAATTCGGGATCCACCCCGGGCACCTCATATGGACTCCATGCAAATACGTCCACATTCTGCATGAGGAGTAGTAACATTTCGACTTTTTTCCGGTTCTCCAGGCTCTCCCCTATCTGGAAGTACTTGTCCGTATCCGGCAACACCCTTACCTTGAGCATGTTCTCGGTGCGCGCGACCTCCGGCGGGCCCTGTAATTGCTATAAAGGCGTTCCCGACGACGAACGCTCGGGATCGACCGGGTCCTTCTTGCCGATCTGCTCCTTCCAGTCAACCATGGCGATCAAACACTGCCTGGCCGCCTGCTGACTTCCTTGTATCACCGCGACACCATAGTCGGTGTGAAACTTGACCCTCATGTGCAGAGTAGATGGGACAGCCCCCATTGCATGTATCCATGGCCTCCCTAAAATTGCCGTGTATGGGGAGTACGAGGCAACTACGAAGAAGCTCACCATTGCCTCCTTGCCCCCCATGTTCACGGGCAAACAGATTCGCCCCTCGGGCACCACCATTTTCCCGTCGAACCCAACTAGGGGAGTGCTGTACTTCGACAGATCCTCATTCCTCAACCCGAGCCCCCTGAATAGGTCCGGGTACATAACATCCGCTCCGCTTCCCTGGTCTATCATTACTCTCTTCACAACGAAACCACCTATCCTTGCCGTGACTATCAATGCGTCGTCGTGTGGCTGAATGGTTCCTTCCAAATCACTGTCGTCGAAAGAGATCGGCTCTCGGGTTGGTCGGACCCTCTTCGCGGGAGGCGGCATGCCCGTACTTCCCCCTACTGGTATCATTGTCAGCACCTCTTTCCCCTTTGCCGTTGAAATGCCTCTCGGTGCAACGTGGATAACGTCAATTATCCCGAGAGGGGGCGGAAGGGGATTCCCCGTGTGTGGGGCGCCATGTCCTGTTCCCCGATTCCCGGCGTCCATCACAAAATCCTTGAGGTGTCCCGCCTTAGCCAACTGCTCGAGATGGTCCCTTAACACTCGGCACTGCTCGGTAGTATGCCCCCGGTCTTTGTGGTAGGTGCAGTATAGGTTCTGATTCCTCCTAGAGGGGTCGCCCGCCATCCGGTTCGGCCATCTGAAGTACGGCTCGTTCTTAATCTTGTCCACAATTTTATGCACGGGCTCCTTAAACGTCACGTTCACCTCCCCTGCTGGTGCTACTGGCTCTTGAATCCTCAAATTTCCCCGTGCCTTCTGTTGAAAACCGCTCAGCCGAGGACGATCTGTCACCTGTGCCTTGCCCTTGCTTTGTATTCTGTCATCTTCTAACCGCTTGTACTCCTCGATGCGCCTCATCAGCTGCCTCATATCCTCGGGAGGTTTCTTGGTTAATGATTCCCTCAACCCTGACTCGTCAGGCAACCCCAATCTGAAAGTGCTCGCCGCGATCTTCTCATTCCCTCCGCCGATCTCGTTGTAGAGCTCCCAGTATCGGCTAGCGTAATCACGGAGGGTTTCCCCTGCCCTCATCTTCATAGACAGCAGCGCGTCCACCGGTTGTTGTTCCCGGCTGCACGTCACGAAACGGGAACCGAACTCTTGTATTAGCTCGGCGAAATTGTGAATGGAGCCCTTACGCAACCCGTTGAACCACCTCAAGGCGGTGGGACCGAGGCTGGAGGGAAAAACCTTGCACATCAGAGCGTCATTGCGGGCATGCAGAGACATCATCTGGATATAGTGGCTGACATGCTCCACGGGATCCGTTTTCCCCCCATACGAATTGAACGGCGGGCGCGTAAATCTGTCCGGCATCGGTGCTCGCTCAATGTCTGCTGAGAACGGTGACCGCGCTGCCCTACGCAATGCGCGGCTCATAGCATCCATAGCTACATTCCTCGGTCGTCCCTCTGGAGATTCCGAGCCCCGATTTCCGTATTCCCGGGACCGGGAACGATTCGACCGCCGCTGAGATTCTGCTGAATGGGAGCGGTCTCGACGGTGACGGGATTCCCCTGAGTGCGAGCGCTCCCTATGGTGGCGGGATCCCGGTCTGTTCGAGCCCGTCCCGCGTCTCTCTTCTTCAGCGTTCGGCCTTCTATCTTGGTCGTCTTGTCCGGCTCGGCGGCGCTCGTTTCGTGCTTCCAATTCCAGTTCCCGTACTAACCTCCGCAGCCGCTCAAGCTCTTCATCCCTGACGTCGGGTTGCTCACGCCTGGAAGCATGGGACACCGTTCTCCCCGTTTGATACGACCCTTCTCCAAGGCCGGACCGCTCCTCCAGTTGCTCGTAAACCGGATCCTCGCATCTCTTTTGCCTCCGTTCCCGCCAGGTGGAGCCCCTGGAAAATCCTGCCGAGCCACTCCCGGCGCTACCTCTAGACATCTTTTCTGTACACTAGCCTTGGTGGAACTACTGCTTAGTAGGATTTTCCACAGACGGCGCCAATTGTGCAGACCCAAAATTGGAACCCGTTGAACTGGGCCTCACTTGGGCTCACAACTTACTTGTATATCGGGTTTGGATTTCCTACAATGGGTCGTTCTGAACGCCAAGGCCCAATGGAATCTCTTTCCTCTGCTCGGGGTCTGGACCACTTCCTCCCTCTGTTTTCTCTGTTTACACCCTTTCTCCTCTCAATTTTTCCAACCCCTTTTTCTCAAAACTTATTGTATTTATAGTCTACAGAATAGTGGAGAGGTCATAAATGTTTGCCACTGAGTGCCACCGGCGGTCCAGTATTATCGATCGTAAGTGGGTGGTTAGGTAGGCATGGGAAGCGGTGAGGGTGGCGTTGGAACTTGGTTCCCACCTCCACGATAGTTCCCTGCAGCGGTGCCTCTCCGAGACACGGCCGGGTAGGTACTGGGTGGGGGTCCCGCGAACTGTGCGTTTAACACTGCTCGGGGAAGATTTGCCGAGAAGCGGTGAAAGGGCAAAATTTGGGCCCGCAGCATGTGTGGCTCGGGGGTGGGCCGCTGGGCTGAGGGTGACACGCCTTATGGGCCATATACCCAGGTCAGGGCCCAAGGCTCGCTAGGGGCCGTGGTACGGGGTCCGTACATATATATATATATATATATAATATGATAATATATAATACGAGTTTTGTAACTTAATTATATTATCTAGTCTCTTTTAAGATCCATTTGTATTTGTTGAAACAATTAAACATTAAAAAAAAAAAATTAGAACAAACATATTTTAAACCCTTTAGTTTAGTGTTGTTTTAAATTAAACCATGAACCTCAAAAGTTTTTATTTAGCATCTATTTTGTCTTAACAAAAAATAAATAGAATAGGAAAAGTAATTTTTAATACACTAGCTATAAGTCTATAACTTAATTATCTATCAAGATGTAACTCGATCGACTTATTTTTAAACTCCGAAAATCACCTGAGATTTACTCCATACAAGATATTACAATTATTTCCCTTGATTTTAAATTCAGAGGTTGTCATGAGTTCTCTTAAATAAACAAAATTGTATTGTCATGCAATGATGTTGAAGGGCCCGTAGGCCTTTTTGTCGTGTCCATACTGTTTAGATCGTATGTGTAACTGATGTGGAGCTCTTTGGTTTAGGTGATTTTCTTTTCCTTTCCCCATGATTTGTTTAGTTTCTTTCTTTCTTTGTGATACTTGATTTTAGTCACTCCAAACACCCGTAAATGGGAAAAATATTTTTCGAAAATCTATTTATGTTTTATTTGTTTCGATGAAAAATCTTGCGTAAAAATTGTTTTTCAATGTTTGGTAATATCAGAAAAAATAAATTAAAAGAAAACTATATTTGGTCAAAAAAAAAGTATGGCTTATTTTTAGAGATTATTTTCTATTAATTTTTGTTGGAAAACAACTCTATCTCACAGCAAACTATATAAGGAAAGTTAGGAGACTTTTTTTTTTAACTCATTTAAAGTTGCTACAAAATATAAAAAAAATAAGATAATTTTATAGAAAATATATTTTAAAAAATGACTAATTTTCTAGAAAACATTATTGTCGAAACAATAGTTTTATTAATTTTCTAGAAAATGTTATTGCCGAAACAAATAGTTTTATTAAAACAAATGCAGTTTTATTAATTGTCTTGTTTCTTGTATAAAAAATAAATATTATCTCAGTACAAAATCCCTTTCATCAGCAATTTAACAGTAATAAATCCCATTAGATTGCTGTGATCATCCGACCTTGAATGTTTCTTAAAAAAAAAAGGATTATGAAAAATTCTAAATTTCACTTCTCTTTTGGGCCGCAACTCTTCACCATTACTTTATTCTTTCTTCTTTTTATATATAGTCATTGCTCAGCACGCAATTTAGACCTATTTCTTTTCTCTCTTTTTTTCTTTTTTTTATACAGCCTGTTCATTTATTAATTGTAATTGAAACACAACACATTTATAGTGATGAATTTTTGAGCTAAGAAGGTTTTATGGAATTAAATTTGGAAATTTTCTTTGCCGATTCTATGCCAAGGGCAAACTTCTTGGCTTAAAGGTACATAAAAGCCAACCCTGTTTGTTATTAATTGCAAGTACTAGAAATGGCTAGTCTGAAATGGTCGTCAAAATCAGAGAACATGCATGCGAACTTTCTCGTTGTTTTCTATGATAATTAATCCTAACCACGTAATAATCATTATCTAGTGAAAAGATTCAAAACACGTGGCAACAATCCATTATGGCTACTGCTACTTGAAGATTCCAGCTCATAATAAAATGAATTTTTTTTTTTTAATGGGAGAAAGCGAGAGTGGTGATAAAACCAAAACTTCAGGGGAGATGATGACGTGTAAGTTCCAGATTCGCCCACGTGCACGTATGATAAACACACGTGTATCTCCATAAAGATAAGTTATATATACACACAAATAGAATTACCTGTCGCATTGTCTCAGGTGGCTTATTTAGGGAATATACGAACCTCACTCACTTTCCTAAAAACTCATCTAAAGTCCTCTCTGTTGGAATCATCTTTGAATCACTTTGAACCCTTTTGGCGTTTTAAGCTGTGTCAGTGATGGGTTTTCTGGATTATGTCTCCGAACTCTGTGACTGTGACTGGCACCTGTGGTACAGTAGCAAAAAGCTCAAAAAACGCAAGCAACTTCAGGTATATACATACACCTATAAACACCATTCCAATATTTGCTTCATCTTCACCATATATTTCTTGTTTTCAGTACTTTTAGCTTGTTAATTTGGATACTATAACTAATCTTATTCTGTAAAAAAAAAAAACTACCTGTTTGAGTGTTAAGGATAGAACAAAGTAACTAACACAGTTTCTTTCACAATGGCTAAGGTAATCCACCATTAATAGTGGACACTGCCACTAACAAACCTATCATTTATTCTTTATGTAACTCTAACACTAGTAATTATGAAATTTATTATGAAAAAAAACTATATTATTAGCATGATTATAATGATATTAATACAATCATAAACTTATAATTACTACTCTATTTCATTTTGAGATTATAATGATATTAATACAATTATAAACTTATAATTACTATTTTATTTGATTTTGAGATATCTCAAAATATTGATCTGTTTTTAAAAATAAAAATTATTAATTTACTAATATTTTTATTATACTCTATTAATTTTTTAATTTAATTTTTTAATAAATTTATATATTTTTAAAAGATAAATAAAATAATAAATAATATTTATTTAAAAATTTTAATTTTTTAATTTAATAAAAAAATTGAGACGGAGAAAGTATTTTTCCTTCGACTCTCACAGTCGACTATTTCAGCAAATTTCAGCAAGTGTAAAGTGAATTATGTTGTATAACATGATTGTAATGATAGTAGTGCAAAACCTTTTGTTGATGATATTAGACGGTGGAGATAAAGGTGAAAATGGACTGCGAATGTTGCGAAAGGAGTGTGAAAAAATCAGTGAAAGGTATGAAAGGAGTGACACAGGTGGAAGTGGACCGGAAGATGAGCAAGCTGACGGTGATTGGGTACGTAAACCCCAAGAAGGTGTTGGAACGTGTCAGATATCGAACGGGGAAGAAGGCTGACTTCTGGCCCTACGTGCCTTACGATCTTGTCCCGCACCCCTATGCGCCAGGTGCGTATGATAGGAAGGCCCCACCTGGGTACGTGCGGAACGTGCTGGATGATCCACAGTATTCCTCTCTCGCACGTGCCAGTTCTTTGGAGGTCAAATACACGACGGCGTTTAGCGATGAAAACCCCGATGCCTGTGTAGTCATGTGAAACATTTTGGGTCGTTTGATTAGAGATTTTTAATATAGTTGTTTAATTATTGTAGAAATATGGGTGGGTTAAAAAGTATTGTGAAAACAAATGTTGTGATATAAACACTGAAAATGGTTGTTTAAACACCACTGCTAAACTCGTCCTTTGTTACCTGTGTACATGTGTACTATTTATCAAAGGTGGTGCTTGTAATTTTTTTTTTTTTTTTTTTGGATTATGGATATGGATGTATATATAATTATATATTGCCATGGAGGCTGGGACTATTAAACTTTATGAAAGTCTCATGTTTGATTATTATCAATGGAAATGCTTGTGAAACTAATTAAGAAAGGTCCTTTGAATTGAAATTGTATTTTATTATCAGTGATGTTATCGCATGCTGGCATGTTTATTAAGTATTATTTTGGTTTTGAATCACAAATGTATTTGTGATTTTGAGAAAGAAACAAGAAAAAGTAGTCTTTTGATCTACTCCAGAATAAAGTTTGTCATGGCTAAGATCATCCCTTGAAGACTTAAATATCTTAGAAAAACTGAACATATAATTAATTACATAACTGCATGTTGTCGTCTCTTTACATATGCCTTTGCCCTTGCCTCTTGATTGCTATTTTTTTTTTTTTTTTTTGGTCTTCTCTTTATTCTGGCGGTTGAACCTCCAAAGAAAAGGAGAGAAGGCCAAGAAAGAAAAGAAAGAGAAACAGTGGGAGAAGAAAGAAAAGGAGAAGGCCTGGAAAAATGGACAAATTGATAATAAGAAGCATAGACATAAAAAAGGGCAAAAGGAGAAAAGGAGCCAAGAAAGTCAGAAAGGAGGAGACCAACAAAAGGGAGGAGAAAATGAAGCATAAACTCTTGAGAAGATTAGCCTTACAGAAGAAGAACATGGCAATCTTGTTGATTCCAAGAATGAAAGCTCAGTCCCTAATGGCAGAGCATATATAATTCTGATGATTACATGCTTCTTCCTTATTAGTTAGAGAGGCTTTTTAATACTTGGGTTTGTTAACTTGCACGGCAGTGATAGTCTTTCTTCAAATTGTTAAAGAGTATTCTTAAGAGAACATTCTTGTTCTTCCCGAAATATGGGTTGAATTATTCTCGGTGCTAAAAGTGTGAAAAGGTTTGTTACAAGCATTTTGGCCATTCCCTTGCTTTCATGCTTTTGGGGCAACTCTTGCTTCACTTGGTGGAGTTTAATTTTGTTCCAGAGATTACTTTACAAAGAAGAATTTTCTATATGTTGGAGGATATAATTTGAACTCCACAAATGTTCATCTTAATGTTTAAATTCAAGACCTCATTTTTAAAAAATGGATAGAGTCAATTTTATGATGGAGAATTAAACTTTCATGAATTTACACATTGTGTCATGCTATTTAAAGAATGTGACAGTATCTATATCATTAGAGTCATGATGAAAAGATACTCCATTTAAGCAAATGGAAAGGATCTTAATATCATTAAAAGAAAACAATTAGTACATAAATTACTTTTTTAAAAATAATTATTTATCATTGAGTATATGACCAAAAAAAATAGGAACTTCACATCTCTTTTTTTAAAAATGAAAAACTAATTATTAATATCTCTTTCCCCCTGTTATATGGATAATAAGCTCTATTTGTTTGTGTAAAAAATATTTATTCAATTTGATGAAAAAATTTAATTAATAGATAATCTTTTATTTGTTTGAATTAAATGGAAAATAATCCAAAAGATACTAAAATGATTTTACAATTTTGAGAAGCTGAAACATTTTCCATATATTCTTTTATTTCTTTTTTTTGGGCCACCAACACCACCACCATCACACTACGTACCTTCAATGATGTGATAATTGACATTGCAATCACCATTTGCAACAATGTTATTTTCATCATTGTTGTTGCCATTACCATCACCATCACCATCACCATCTTCAATATCACCACCACTCTTACCAGAACCTAGGAATGGCTATAGACCATGTTTGGGTTAGGTAAATCCAAACTTGATAGAAAATTTTACCTGTAGATACTCAATCCCACTACCAGATTGTTACTTGAACCCTACTTTTTGTAGTTTTATTTATTTATTTTTAGATTTGAAATTTAAAATTTTTAAGTTAAAAAAAAAAAAAACTTGTCCTCATGTCCTGTAAAATTATTATTATTTTAATAGGAACAAAATCTTTAATTTTACTGTTTGTACTTTGTAGTCACCAGACAATTGTGTATGTGAATTATGTCCATTACATTTTCACAATAAATTTTAAGTGACAGGTTGATATTAGTTGTTATTGTTGGAGCAAAAAATTAACTCAATGATAGGTTCAAATTTAAACTAATAACAACTAACCAACTATAATTTTTTGTGAAGCACTTCTCAATTATTTTTAGCCATGTAGAGAAACACATGGTTAGCTTTAACGTTGGAACTCAATATGCCAAATATCTAAACTTTTCTGTAAGTAGAAATCTTATATGCCTTGATGACAAGTTACTCAAGTCCTGTCTGATATAATGAATAAAGTATAACTACTTTTACTGATAGTTGTTCTGAATTATATTTTCAGTAGATTCACCATGATTCTTCCATGTAAAACATTAAGATTTGAGTTGCAAGCATCTAATTCATTTTGCACGGCAGTTGGGCACTTGTAACTTATGAAATCTATATATCTATATATATATAATAATAGGTGAAGTTAAGAGAAATTCAAATTAAAATTCTAAATTAAAGTTTTAATTTTGTGCCATATGTTCTAAATTATTTATTCTTAAAAAGTTTTATTTATTAATTTTAGAATTAAATGTGGGACCACATCATAAATATTCATCCAAGTGAGTTATTAAGTACAAAAACCAAAGAATTTAGGATAAATGAATCGTAAAAAAAAAAAAAAATGCTTCCCAATAATTAAAAAAAATAGATAATTTACATTTTATACCTAATAATATCCTTACAAATTTTTTTAAAGAGTTAATAAAATATAAAAATGACTATCAATAGTATTTAAATTATATACATATGAATTATATTATGTATCTTATTATATATCTTTAAGTGTATTTATGAAGTTACAAGCTAGTTCATAGTAATGTTTACTGTATCATAAACCATATAAAGCATTTTATTTAGCAAACCAAATCAGACATTTTTTTAAAAAAAAATTTATTCATATAACACAATGAAGCAATAAATATTCAAATACAAGCGGCACTAGCTGCAAACCTGCCTTATGAGACAACAAACTGCTTCTATAAATTCAAGATTCAACACACAGAGAAGGTAATTCTCCACAAGGAACATAAAACTCAGCTTCGAATGGATTCGTTTTATGTTCCTTCACATCTTGAACTACAATCCTCAAAATTTCAGAGTTAGTTTTGCAATTTACACTACGAATTCTAAAGTCCTTCAATCCCCACATGGTAAATTGCTTCCCATGCTTACTTGCAGATAACTTTCTACAGATTTTTGCCTTTCAGCATTTTCACTTAAACTCCTTATTTAATGTGACAATTGTTGAGGGTCATTTTTTGTGAAACCTGAATAGAAGGAAGGAAGCTCAACCCAGCAACGCAGGCAGCAAATAGAAATGGCAAGCATAGAATAAAATCATTAAACTCAAGCGGCAGGAGTAATGGATTACAGGTCTATAAAATAAATAAATGGGTCTTAAGGAAGCAAATGAGCTCAAAAGAGCCCGGAAAGAGAGAAATAGCAAATAGCAAACCCATGGGCAATGTATGATGTGAAAAAGTAAGAACGGGTCGCGGCAGGCTCAAAGCAATGTAAGTAAAGGGAGTAGGGGATTGTTGGCAGACCCACAAACCCCAAGGATGAGTATGAAGTAATTGGGCCTGGGAAGCCCAATGAAGTTAGTAAAAACCCATGGGAACACAAAGTTAGGAATAGGGCTGAGGAAGCCCAAGACAAGCAAATGGGCCGAGGATGTCCAAGGGAAAACAAAAAGGGACACAAGAGCCCATAAGTAAGAAAACCCATGGCCATGCTAAGCCATTGGAGAAAATAAGCGGCAGTCTTGAAAAGGCCCAGCAAGATCAAGTCATTACAGCAGGAATGACAAAGTAGTATGGCAGGACATAATGACAATTAAGAAATAGGCTGAAAGAAATGCAAAGCCCAATGTTAAATAAAGCCCAATTCCTGATGGGAACGGAGAATTATAAAACAGCCCACATAAGAGGTGGAAGAAGGGCGGCAAACTGCGCAAGCAAGCCTCCAGGTCGCAGCAAACGCATGAACAGTAGGCAGATATTGGACATACATGGAATGGGAGCACGCGCAAGACCCAGGCACAACCAGCCTGTACCCAGCCAATATGGGACGTGGTGGGGTCATGGGTCAGAGGTAAGGGGGTATGGTTTAGTGGTGGGGAGAGGGGAAAAGACCTATTCTGCGGCTCCTGCCCAAGCTCTTTTAGGGGTACGTCCTACTGGAATGACAGACCACCCAAAAGAAACAAGGTTGAGGGAGGAACCGTTAGGTGCATGCCATGAGGGATAGAGAGAGAAAACACCTACACCGTGGCAAGAAAGGGTGCCACGACAGACTAATAAATAAAACAACCTGTCTTTGTCTGGCAAAGGGGAGTGGCACACAGACGAACCCTTGGTGGTCGGCAAGTACACCTAGACTAGACAAATGTGATTAAGGGGCAGAATAGTAAAATCTGGTCACGACAGGCACTATAAGAAGACCCTTGCCGTGCCCAGAAAAGGGAATCGAAAAACAGGGGAAGATCACGAAATTAGAAAAGAAAGAAAGTAAAAAACAAAAGGAAAGAAAAATATAAAAGAGAAAACAGAAAATAAAGAGAGTTAATACGGTGGGCATGCACAAGTAGGCCGATTTCCCTCTCTCCCCTTCAAAATCCTGCTATCTTCCAAAATGTAAAAAGGATTCCTTTGGTCATTAACCATTCAAGTCTGGTTCCCTCAAAGCCATTAATCCCCACGGCAGGATCTTTCCTAGGAGATTATTTGCATTGAGAGGAGGCGTTCTTCTTTCTTTGGTTTTGCTTCTGCGGACTAAACTTAACTTGATTTTATGTTCATTCTTGATTAACTCATATTATCATTCACTCCCTTACTTTCTTTGTAAAAGTTATTGTTATCACTGTGATTATGTCTCATAAATAAAGATTACTTGGTCATTTTCTATTAAATAGTCAGAGTACTCTGTTTCGTTGTTATTATTATATCTGCCTTTCGTAACTCATTTGAAACAGCTTTGCTTGCCATAAGCACACTCCTGGCAAACGAGACATAGTTTGTACACAAACCGGCCCAAGTTGAGTTGCAATTGGATCGGTCTCAACTCCCTTACTCAGAAACATCAGGGCTCACTATACTGTAGAAGGTAGCCCAGCCCAACGCACAACACAAAAAAGGCTCCTACAACAATCTATCTGGTTGTAAGGCATCTATTCAAACACTGTCATATTCTTTTGGAGATAGGAGAATCATATAGATGTGATCCAAAGACGCTATCCCTGTACATAAATACATAATTGACCTCTTTGATATCCTCGCTTAGCCAATCTTTAATTTTAATTTTTTATTTTTATTTATAGTATAGGTTGAGTTTCAGGTAATATCCAAATCGACCTAAGAATTTCGGGTTTAGGTAAAATCCAACCCGATTCTCTTTTACCCATGATAAACTAGGTAATACCTAGAACTTTCGGGTCAAGGTACCCATTACCCAATTGATTTGCCCATCCCTACGACACAACCCACATAATAATAATAATAATAATAATAATAATAATAATAAATTGCACTCTTTAACTTTAACTAAAATTCATTTTGATTATGTAACTTCACTTTCTTTCGCTTAATTTAGTTCTCTAACTTTAACTTTGTTCAATTCAATCATTTCATCTACTTTTGTAAGAGGATTTTTCGTTTAAGTTCCCAAACCAAACTTGAAAACAATGTCATTTTAGAGATTATTGACGGCACAATTCAAATAAGAGACTAATGTGAAGACTGGATTAAATAAAATTGAAACTTAGATGACTAAATTGAATAAAAGTGAAATTAAGAAACTGAATTGAATTTTGGTCAAAATTAGAGGATGCAATCTGTAATTCAGCCTTATAATATTTTGTGCAAGTCAAACAATAAAAAATATTTATGTGATCATTTTTATGAATGCAATCAAATATGGATATTAAAGCAGACGAAAATTGTTATAAGTAAACAACCTTTGTTAGGAGGGCTTTTATTAAAAATAAAAATATTTTATGGTCTAAAATTTTTTTCATCCAAACAAATAAAACCTTAATTTCTACAATAAATTTTTTTTTTATGGGAAGTTTGTAATCTTTATTCAAGAAATTTTTTTTTCATATCTAATGCAATAATAGTTGGTAAATTAATTTGTCTGCAATAAAAGTTTAAAATACTAGTATTTTGTCTCTAAACTTTTTGGAAAGTTTGTTTTTCGTCCTTAAATTTTAAAAATTCATTTTTTATCCATAAATTTTGTAAATATTATTCTTAATAGTTTGGAGTAAAAATTAGAGATGAAAAAAAGTTTCAATAATTTAGGGACAAAAAAAAAAAAAAAATTTCAGAAAAGTTTAAGCACTAAAATAGTTTTTTGAGAAAAAAATATTGATGTTTTAAGAGAACTGCTATATCCACGATATTCTTGCAACAAATTCTAGATATTATTATTGCTATAATTTGAACCTAAATAAAATTGTATAGTTTTTGGAAAAATGTATACAGTATATTTTTTAAAACTAAATTTCATATTGGAAAATGCTAACGAGTGCCCTTAGGGTACTGGTTAATAATCCATTTAAAGAAAGTTTTTATGAAAAATGAAAAAAAAAAGTAATTAATATTTTGACAGTTTTTTTCATTTCCCATAAAAGTGGTATTAAAACTTTTCTAAAATGAATCATTAACCAGTGCCTTAAGGGCACTCATTAGTATTTTTTTTTAATATTTTAAAAGAATTATTATATCCATAATATTCTTACAATAAAGTTTCAAACAAAATTATCCACTAATAACAATTAATAACATTTTAATATTTAATATTTGTTGTGAAAATATTAAGAGGCAGCCATTTTCATGACATTTACATGTCGTAAAAGGGAATCTAATTGGATTGTTGTTCTAAATTCCAATGGACATGGGGTCCACCTCACACAGTTTGTTGACACACGCTAAGCTTCTAAGCAAATCCGCAAAACGAAAGTTGGTCACGGCGTTGATTCAATCACCCAATGGTCCAGGCATAGCATAGCATAACCAAAAACCTCGAATCGATTTTGAGAATATATCAATATCAAAATCCAGTGTATCATTTGCACCCGATCCAAGTTAGTCTTTCTTGAACAGGCCAGTTGAGGACCCCAGAGCTAAGTCAAAACGCAACCTGAAAAAGAGAGAGTGAGAGAGAGAGAGAGAGAAAATGATCTCAGACGTAGCTGAAGACGAAGAGAAATGGTTGGCCGCTGGGATCGCCGGCCTCCAACAGAACGCTTTCTACATGCACCGCGCTCTGGTAATCCTTCCTAGCCTTTGTTTGTTTCTCGAGAAAAAAAAACAAGAACAATTTGCATATCAAAGCCCTAATTTCTCCGATTCTGACAATTTTTTTTTAGGACTCGAACAATCTTCGAGATGCCTTGAAATACTCGGCTCAGATGCTTTCCGAGCTTCGGACTTCGAAGCTTTCCCCTCACAAATACTACGAACTCTGTGAGTTTCTCTCTCTCTATCCGATCCGTTCTCTTTGATCAAAACGCAATTGATTTTTCTATGGCTTTGTTGATTGGTTTTTTTTTTTTTTGTAATGCTTGACTTATTAGATATGCGTGCATTCGATGAATTGAGGAAATTGGAGATGTTCTTCAAGGAAGAGGCTCGTCGTGGCTGCTCCATTATCGATCTGTACGAGCTTGTTCAACACGCCGGTAACATTTTGCCCAGATTGTAAGTGATATTTACACTCTAACCTCTTCCTTTATCCATTTCCATAATTAAAGTGAGCATTTATTTTTATTTTTTTTAATAATTACTTGTGATCTCGATCAGGTATTTACTATGTACAGTAGGATCCGTATACATTAAATCTAAGGAAGCTCCTGCTAAGGATGTTCTTAAAGATCTTGTCGAAATGTGCCGCGGTATTCAGCATCCTTTACGTGGCCTCTTTCTAAGGAGTTACCTTTCTCAAGTCAGTAGGGATAAGTTACCTGATATTGGTTCTGAGTATGAAGGGTAAGGGAACTAGACTGTTATTTTGTTCTAGTTCTTAGGTGAAAGCATTCTTATATGTGATTGAGTGGAGGAAGATTTGGTGGGTTGGTGTCAATTGAAGGTTTCGTGGATATGGTCGAGAATCAGGCACATGCCAGAATGACTTGTGTCTGCAGTTATTATGTGGCAGTAACTTCTATTTCTAGTTTAATTACGATGACCAGAATGAATGCCTTCTGAACATAGCTTGACATAGATTTAGTTTAGTTATTAGTACCAAGTTTATCTAAGTAATGTGTCATAATGTAACCCTTTTGAGTTATTCCTTTTGTATCGTGTTTGTATTGGGTGTAAAATAGACCTTTGTATACTCTGTACTTGTGAATTCAATGGCTTACTTTACCCCTGCAGAGATGCTGACACTGTTACAGATGCTGTTGAGTTTGTACTCCAAAACTTCACAGAAATGAACAAACTTTGGGTGCGGATGCAACATCAGGTTGGTTGAGATACCTGTGAATTGTTACCTTTTCTCATGTTTGGACATGCATGGGACCACAATTAATGTTATTGAAAGCATGCTTGATCATGCTTTAGGTTTGAAGTTCAGTATGGTTTCTATGTAGCACCTTTTGATGGTCAACAAGGAGTATTATGGCTTAGCCTAAGCACAAAAGCTTATGTTTATTTAATTTTTTTTTGGTGAACCTCAAGCCACTATTTTGTCTATACCAAGCGAAGCTCATGGCACTTCAATCCGGCTTATGGAACCTTTTATTTTTCAAATTTCGATAATCACTCTTTTTCCTATTTTTTATGATTGTTGGTGGCAATTTGCCATATTACCTTGGTGTTGATTTTTATTTTTGGGTATTTCATGTGCTTATCGATTTTCATCCTTTTGATGCCAAATGTGTAAAGTTAGAACATTAAAGTAAATGGAAGGAACTTTGTCTCCACAAATCCTAGCTCTGTTGATTGCTTTTAGTTATGTTTACTAGGTTTGATGTTCAAATATTAGAAAAAATTTTATAATTACTATTGGATAAATGCATTTTGGTCTAAAATGTATTTGATAAAGCCATATGCTTGGTGGAATCTGAAATAATGTATAAATTGACTACATCATTGCACGTTGCAGTTGCAATATCACCCAATTTTCATTTTAACTAGGCTTGCTTTGTGTCTTGAAAACGTGCACTTTGCTTCACTAGGCTCATGCCTTCCTTTGTGGTTTGGCTCTAAGAGACATTAGCACTTAAGTGTGCCTTGAGCCTTAAATAGCAATGACACAGTGCTGCATGTCTGGAAGGTAAAAATTATCATGAGGGCATGATTTCTGGTCATGCAGGTGTTATAGTGCTTGTGAATCATTCATACTCTTAGCTGATCCTGTGTTGAGGCTTGCTATCGGGCTTTCTGGTCTGCAGGGACCTGCCCGGGATAAGGAGAAACGGGAGAAAGAAAGGAGCGAGCTGCGCGATCTTGTAATATCAGTAACCTGTATCTGGTAATTTCACTGCAATAAATTGTGTACATACTCAGTGTACACTTACAGAATGCTTCTTTTCGCACCCTTGTATATTCATTAGGTGGGGAAGAACCTGCATGTCCTCAGTCAGATCGAGGGTATTGACCTTGATATGTACAAAGACGGTGTCCTTCCTAGAGTCCTGGAGCAGGTCTGATCTGTTCTGCTTTATCTTGATTACTTTTTGGAGGCTTATGGATATTTGACTTCTATTTTATAACCATCATGTGAGGGATTTTTCATTTGAATTGTTTTTTGCCAGGTTGTCAATTGTAAAGATGAGCTTGCTCAATTTTATTTGATGGATTGCATAATTCAAGTCTTTCCTGATGAGTATCACTTGCAAACACTTGATGTACTTTTGGGTGCTTGCCCTTTGCTTGAGGTAGGTTCCATAATATGCATTGTTTAGTCTCATGGACCTTTCGTTTTTACACAACTTGTGAATAATATTGTTTCAGAAAATATGAAACATAAGCGTACATGGTTATTGTAGTTTATGTTGTTTCTTCATTTTTTTTTTCTCTATTATTCTTCAAAAGTCATACTTAAATCTTTTCATCAGACTTAAAAACAAATTCCTTTATGGTTAAAGTTAGCATGTGTGGATGTAGCTTTTTTTTTGAAAGCTCGTTTTCCTATTTTCTAAAAGTTGGTTAAAGTATAGTTGTACCTAGAAGAAGTGAGGCTTGAAAGGGCTGTACATAAGCTAAAAAGCTATAAGAAAAGGCTGTTGCCAAATATAAACGTTACAATCGTTAAATGCGATAGCAAAATTGAAGTAGGGAGTAGCAATGAAGGATATTGAGGCTAGTTTCTTGAAAGGCTTTTGGTGACTCAAGATTAGAAATCTATGTGGGATTGGGCTTTTTGGTTGCAAAGATCAATTTAAGCTAGGGAAGGCTGAATATTGACTGGTCCAAATCACTAGAAGGCAATAAGAGCTGCTGGATGTTATTTGGCAGTCGGGCTTTGTTGGATTTGAGCACTCTTTTTAATTTTTTTGTCTGGGATGTGTGTGGAAAAGATCTGGAGCATAATAGTGAATATATGATTTCAATGGTGAATGGGAAGGGTAGGATTTGGGGATGAAACAGTGTAGAAAACTTAGCATTTGGATGGCTGCCCCTGGGCTGCAAACTGTAACTCGGGAATAGTGTTTTGGCTTATGTGAGTATTTGCTAATTTTGAAGCTGTTTGAGAGATCGATTTTTAATATTTATTCTTGGTTGTGATAGGTAAGAATAATTTTATTGAAATGAGACTACATGGAAAAAGTCATGAAGTAGCCTCAAGAATTACAAACGGAAAAAATATCTCCATATGAAATGGTTCTATGAAAGGTTGACATAATTACTATCTGTAAGACCCAAAGAAAAGGACCACTCATAAAGAGAATTAGTGAAGGATGCTAGCAATTGAGTTGGCGTGCAGCACTCCACTTTAAAAGTACTTTGATTTCTTTCCCTCTACAATTAGACCCCCCCCTATTCTCCATCCACATAATAAATCAAGAACCTTCTCCGGTAATACCCATTGAATCCCAAACATCCTAAAAACTTAACTCCACAACTCAAAAGCCAGACTGCAATGTATCAAAAGGTGGTCTACAGTCTCCCCACCATAGCGGCACATACAACACCAACTCACCATTGAATAACCCCTCTTGAGAAGGTTATCAGAAGTAAGAATTTCCCCCTAAGCCACTGTCCACACTAAAAAGGAAACTCTCTGAGGAGCCTTAACCCTCCATATGGCTTTTTAGGGGATTTTAGTGAAAGAATAGCTAAAATTTATGTGGTTAAAGTATAGTGGATGCATTAGGGTTTTAAAGGTTGCGATTTTTGTTAGGAAACCCACACTTGTTGTAATATCCTAATAATTGTTGTAGTTAGTTAATTACACATGTTAGGATAGAGTTAGTTAGATCTATTGGTACATGTAACTCTATAATCACATGGGTTAATTGGTGAGAGCACATGCTTAATTAATAAGCTAATAGGATTGAGCCATGTGAGGCAATAGGAAGAAAGCCTGAGTTCTATAAATAGTGCGTGTAACCATCATTTGATTTTTCTTGAAGAATAAACCAATTCCTTTCTTAGTGCATTTCCTTTCTCTCTTAATATTTTTCTATGGAGGGTGACTACCTCAAATTAAGTTAATTCACATACAGTTTACATCCATTTCCATACATTTCCCATCTATCCCCCTTAGGAACCACTGGGTTCCTAACAATTTTAGTTAAATAATAGGTATAAATTCAGATATAGCCTTGGCTGGAAATTGATGGGAAAATGTAGAAAATTCATTTTTTTGATATGTAAGGAACTTTATTAAAATAATAGTTTAGTCAAGCTCACAAAGATGAACACTCTATAACCTAAAAGAATTACAAAAAGAATGGACAGACAATTGATAAGTAAAATTTTTATTAGAAAAAAAAAGGAGAATGACACATAAATGGATGTGTACAAACCCTTTTCAAAGAGAAACTGCTAGAAAATTCAAAGAAAAATTGAAAGTGAAAAGGATTGATTATTGATAAATCTAAGCATCACACAAACCCTTAAATGAAGCTTCATAGCTTCTGAAATTTCTAGAAACCATATTCTGTATCAAATAAAAAGCGTTACATCCATATAAATAGACAACTAATATGTGAATATGTGAGCCTTATAGGATATGGACTTCATAAACTTTGTCTATTTGACTAGAGTTTATAGCTCAGCTTTTAGCTTTTATATACAACTTTTTAAAACTTCACTTTTTCTTATTTTTCTCACTTTTTCAAAGTACAAGTATACTTTAGCACACTTTCAGCAAAAAGTTTTCAAAAGAAAAAAGCTAAATAAGTTGTTCCTAAACGAACACTAAGTCCAAACTAGATAAGTATTAAAAACCCTTATTAAAAATCCAACAACACTAGAGACCTAAAATACATCCCAATAGACCAAAACTATTCCCATGTCCAGAAATCTAAGATTACAATAATACACATACATATTACAATAATACACCTTATTCTAAAATAAAAATAAAGTTCAAACAAAGCCAGCTTTTTGCTGCCTGCATCATAAGCTCTCTCTTTTTTTCGACCCATCTTATAGGAAAGGTACTTTGTTGAATTCAGAGATTTGAAATGATGGTGGCATTGGGATATCTAGATTTTAATTTGTTAGAATTATGGTTAAGTAATTAAATTTACCATATCCTAATAGCTTAAACTTTTGAGACAGTTGGTAATTAAACATAGTATCAGAGCAGGAGATCTTAAGTTCAATCCCTGTCTTCTCTCTACCTCTCATTTAAAATGTTAAATTCCCACTGTTGGGCCCTCATTTATTAAGGGGAAGTTCAGGCCCACAAGTGAGGGGGAGTGTTAAAATTATGGTTAAATGATTAAATTCACCCTATCCTAATAGCTTAAACTTTTGGGACAATTGGTAGTTTAACAAAATTGATATGAATTTAGAGATTTGAAATGTGTTGGGCATCAGTCAGGACTTGTGTGAACCCTTATCATCTATCAATAGAAGTGCATAATGCACTGCAATGGGTTAGATTTACTGTAATTTAATGAATGCACATAATATTGCTCTCCATTTATGATAAAGAATAACTTAATAATAATGCTAAAATTTGATGCCCTTGATCAATGAGATATAAAGTAGATTGGAAATTTCCTTGTTTGGAACCATCCCATCAACATATTTAGTCATTTTTATGATATAACCACAGTAGTATGCATCCCACTAAGTTCTCATGTTTCTCCCCTTTGTGTCATTCTGTGTTTCTCAGCCATCTGTTGACATCAAGACAGTGCTATCCCAGTTAATGGAAAGGCTTTCCAATTATGCTGCTTCAAGTACAGAAGTGTTGCCTGAGTTCTTGCAAGTAGAAGCTTTTTCCAAATTGAGCAATGCCATAGGGAAGGTAATTGTTGCATATTCCCATTTAACATTTCTAAAGAGTAAAGAATATGGCAATTAAATAATGGAGCTATTCTTTTTTTATTAGGAAAAATACATTTGGTTTCTAAATTTTGGCCCATGAGTGATTTTAGTCTTTGAAGTTTAAAGTAACCACTTTTTAGTCCTTGGAAGTTTAAAGTGATCGCTTTTAGTCGCTTTTAGTCCCTTAGATGACGTTCTAAAATCCGACATGTCATCATTCTACTGAAAGCGATCACTTTAAATGCAGGGACTAAAGCAATCACGGGCTAAAGTTTAGGGACTAACAATGTATTTTATCTTTTTTATTTGGACAAAGTTTTGCTAGGAATCTCCTCCATCCCATTATTTTGTGATTCATGAAACCATCATGTGTATTATATCACATGACTTATTAAATTATTTAAACAAGTCACATGACTCATTAAATAGGTCATGTGACTAGAAATACACGTGGATGGTCCTTCAAATTGCCATATGGGTGGATGGAATTTTTCTCCAAACCGGTTTGGAGGTAAAATCTGTCCTTTTTATTTTTAGTATGAGTAATTACTTCTTCTTAGATGGACCAAGGTTGACCTGTACTTAAAACTTTCTTGATGCACAATTGTAACATTTTTATTTCCGTCTCCCCAACAACCCCCCCCCCCCCCCCCCAAAAAAAAGAGTCTCTCTCCCAACCTCACTCTCTCTCTCTCTCCGTATATATATTTACAATGTCATTTAATGTTTATGTGCTGATGCAGGTGATAGAAGCACAAGTTGACATGCCTACTTTTGGAGTTGTAACTCTATATTCTTCTCTTCTTACGTTCACTCTTCATGTCCACCCTGATCGACTTGATTATGCGGATCAAGTGTTGGTATGCTTCCTTTTCAAGCTGATTTAACATAACCATGTTTCACTTTCCTTGTCCTATCTTTTCTTCCCAGAAAACAGTTAAGATCTACCGCACCCAAGTAAATTGGTTCATTTTTGGATTTTCAAACTTCAGGGACAATCTAAGTGAGAGGTTAAAATCAGCTTGTGGTTTTTTATAATAGCATAGATGGCAAGGCTAATCTTCACTTGCTATTTGAGTTGTTAAAAGGTTTATCCTTGATGACAAATATAAGGCTCTTCCCTTGTAGCTTTTGCCATTTATGTATCACAACAATTGCTTATTACAAAATTTTGAATAATCCATATGAATGGCCCCAAAAGACTAAATCCTAGATTTTTTTTTTTTTTCCTGTGAAATAAAACCTTTATAAATTTAATTTTAAACATGCTATATGCTGTGATGCAGTTGTTTATACATTTTTTTTTTAAATAAAGCACAGTATTCCCTATGGAAGAAATACAATGAACTAACTTGTCAGAACATAGCTTAGTGGTTGGAGGCTTGGGATGAGCTGTAGTGTAGACCTAGACATCGTGAGTTCAATCCCCAATAGGAGTTCCCCTAGATTACTTGATACACGGTTTTGGCGGGTGGGATCATGCATTTGTGGTTTACTCCCTAGGGGTGGGTCCAAAGGGCCGTTGCCTTGGTGACGTTCCATGTCATCCAAAAAAAAAAATACAATGAGCTCACACTTTGGATTTTTTTCAAGTTATTACTCCTCAGGCTCCTATTTAGCTTTCATTAATACTCTTAATTTTTGGGATTTGATTGTAATTTTTCTTCTTGTGTTCTGATCGTGAACTTGGATTGCATCCCCTGTGATGCCTCGTTATATATCTTTACTTAAGAAAGAAAAAGGCATACGGCGTCCACATGGGGCGTCCTACCCCATCCATTGGTGCCACTACCACCACACACACATGCAACAGATTCACACACAAGCACCTACTCATACACAAAACCATAGGAGATTGAACCTTTGCCTTTGTGAGAGGTAGCACATGGTGACAAACGGATAAATGTAGAGTGTAATATGCCATAATGAGTGCATTGAGATTATTAAGGTTGATAAGGTTTGAAAAAAAAATATTGTAATCTGTGTCCATGTACTGATGTCTCATTTAGTTGTTACAAACTGATTTGCTAACTCTGCTTTATGTTATTGTGGAAGTTGTTGAATGGATTGTTTCTAATTGGGACATATTAAGATATTGTACCAAGTGAAGTTATGCCTGGAAGACATCCCTTATCTCCTCTCTCTCTCTCTCTCTCCTTTTTGTTTTTCCAGGGTTCATGTGTCAAGAAGCTCTCTGGCAAAGGAAAGATTACCGATAGCAAAGCAACAAAACAGATTGTTGCACTTTTAAGTGCTCCACTTGAGAAATATAATGACATTGTCACTGCCTTGAAGCTTTCAAATTATCCCCATGTCATGGAATACCTGGACAACGAAACAAACAAAGTCATGTCAACTGTTATAATTCAAAGCATAATGAAAAATAAAACTTGTATTTCTACTTCTGATAAGGTATGTCTTTAATTTATTGTTTATGCTGTCTTTTTTAATGGTACTTTGTAATAATGTGGCTTGTTTGGTGTTTATAGGTTGAGGCATTGTTTGAATTAGTGAAGGGGCTTGTTAAGGATTTAGATGGGACTCTTCATGACGAGGTCATTTGTAATTCACTTACTAAGTCATATATATCTTAATGATATTCATTTTTTAATGCTTCTTGTGAAATGTTCCACCAGTAAATGCTTTATGTTCTTATTACCTATAAAAAATTATATATGTTCTTAGTTTTAGCTATTTTTCATTTGTTCTCTTATTGATTTTAATATGTTTTTTTGGAAAATGAGCATTACTGTAATGCCCCTGAAAGTTTGTGTTTAATTAAGTATTTTTAAAAAATGTATTTACTCCTTAGATTGATGAGGATGATTTCAAGGAGGAGCAGAATTCTGTTTCACGTCTTATCCAGATGCTTTACAATGAAGATCCTGTAGAAATGTTCAAGGTATTTTTCTTGTAAAATGTTCCTGCAAGCTTCTCATATTTTTATAAACAATGTACCAGATTTTTAATCTATCATCTCAAGTGCAACAGCTGGGGTTTTCCAAATGAAAGAGGCTTTAATCCATGCGAGTGTTGGAGAGATGAAAAAGTTGTGAAGTATATAGGATTTTCTCTCCCTTCAGATTATTCATTCCTGTGCTTGATTTTCTTGTAAATATCAACTTGTCATATCTCAGAAGCTGGGCTTGAAGTCTGGTGGCTATTTTCATTTCTTACTTTAAAAAGTTCACTTTTGTTTGGAATGACTGATGAGTCCCTCGAATGGAATAGCGTTTCTTCTGTTGAGCTTGATTCTACTTCCACCCCTTGGAGCTTTATATACAAGTTTCGATTGCCATCATGATATAATTGTCTTGCTCTTGTTCATTTCAATGTATTACTTCCTTCTTTTTGAAGGGCTCCTGCATGAATTTGAGTACTTTTTTACTGTAATTCATGTGCTAAATTGCAGGTCATTTGTACTGTGAAGAAGCATATTTTGACTGGGGGACCAAAGCGTTTACCATTTACTGTACCTCCTCTTGTTTTCTCTTGTCTTAAGGTCTGCATCTGCCTATCTAACTCATTCAACAAATATAAAATGTTTTTCTGTTACATTTGATACTAATGTGTTGTAAGTTGTCAAAACTTCTGCTTATCAACAAAAAAAAAAAAAAAAAAAAAAAAATTTGTCAAAACTGCTGTTATGATTAATGGGATAACCATCATGTAATTATCCAAGGTCCATGGTGGTATGTGGAATGGCTTATCCTATTTTGTGGCTTGCATCACTAATAGTCGAAACATTGTAGAAATATTAGTGTATGTTGGAACAAAGTAGTGAGCACCAGGACGTGTGCATTACACTTGATTTTGTGAAAAGAAAAACCAGATTTTTGCACTTATGTGCTTTGTGTTTTCTGTAATGTGCAGTTGGTTAGGCAGTTACAAGGCCAAGAAGAAAATCCTTTTGGAGATGAGACATCAACCACACCAAAGAAAATTTTTCAACTTTTGAATCAGGTGAATTTTCACTGAAATAAGTTGGATTTTTTTTTTTTTAATATATTTTATAATTTTCAATTGTCAAATGTGTATTCATTTCTGTTTTCATTTTTTCTATGTTGTATGTATACAATTTTTTGGATGCACTGATCTCATGTCTATCTGTGCAGTTTGAGTTATTTTATTAATCTATTTTTGTGTTTTTAGTAAGTTTCCACTTTATTGTTTCAGACTATTGAGGCTCTGTCAATTGTTCCAGCACCTGAACTGTCATTACAGTTATATCTGCAATGTGCTGAGGTACATGGAACTGTTCGGTTTATAAACATATAAAACTAGTCAGTGACTCACTTGTCTTATCAAACAAAAAAAAAAAAAAAAAAAAACTAATCAGTAAATCATGCGATGCACTAAAAAGTTCAACAAAGTATGATCTCTCCCTTTTTTTTTTGAAATATAAAATTTGACAATTATGGTAGTTATTAATAGGCCTTTATTATAATTGTGTTTCTATATAGAACTAGTTATTCTACATATTAAGAAAAAATATATATAGAACTATTTATTCTATAATTTAAAGAAAATATGATATTGCAATATTCTAATGGAGGGTACAAATATAGGTGGTTTTATAGGGATCCTTATAGAATTTAAGCTTAATTAAAAAAAAAAAGTTCAAATTTGATGTGGAAAAATGTGGGCTTTCAAAAGTTTGTGTTAGTATCATAAGAAGTCAACAAAAAATTGAAGGGTTTAGTTTTATATATTATTATAGATACCATTGGATTAAGACATTTGCTAACTTGCATTTCTCTTTTGTTTTCTGTTAGGCTGCAAATGACTGTGATTTAGAACCTGTTGCTTATGAGTTTTTCACCCAAGCATATATTCTGTATGAAGAAGAAATTTCAGTAAGTAGACTGACAACTTGGGAACTAGTCCTAGTACACTTTTAATTCCTCTCAATATTTTTTCCTTGCATGTGTTTGCCATTATAGGATTCCAAAGCACAGGTGACTGCAATACATTTAATAATAGGGACTCTTCAGAGGATGCATGTCTTCGGCGTTGAGAACAGGGATACTTTAACACACAAGGCCACGGGGGTAGATTCTAGAATTTCAATATTTTTGCATAACTCATATTAGTCTCTCTTTAAAAAAAAACTTAAATCCTGCATTTGATGCCTTTCTTTTTACAGTATTCTGCGAAGCTTTTAAAGAAACCTGATCAGTGTAGAGCTGTTTACGCATGCTCGCATCTCTTCTGGGTTGATGATCAGGAGAATATGAAAGATGGAGAGAGGTGTGTTACTGCCCCCCACCCCAAAATACACACACACACACACACACACATACTTATGGCTGTGCAGCCTTATATACACTTCAGTGATATTCCACTTCAATTGTGATCATGCTGACAGATATGCTGTTCATATGCTTTTTCTTTGGGCACTATGAGCTCTGTTAGCTAAATTTAAATAATTTGTTGGATTTTAAACCTTGTATTGATGCCATGAAATTGACTCTAGATTTTTTTTATTCCTAAATTAATTTTGGCATTCTCATGGTAAATATTGTCATTTAGAAGAATTTCATAGTTTTGTACTAAAAAAGAAGGGAAGCAGTGGTGGGTGGGAGGAGGGTTGATTTCCCAAATTTTTGCAAGGAAGATGTGAATTTTCTAGTTCTAACTTACTAAATTTATTATTAGTATTCTTCTTCTTATTATTAATTTGTTTTAAATGTCACAATTTTTTCTTCCCCTAGAGTTCTGCTTTGCCTAAAGCGTGCATTAAGAATTGCAAATGCTGCTCAACAAATGACCAATGCAACACGAGGTAGCACTGGATCGGTGACACTATTTGTTGAGATACTAAACAAGTAAAAGCTTTGCCCTGACTTCACAAAACCTCAGTTCTTCAATTTCTTCAATTATTTGTCTAAAGGTGGGACAGTGTTACCCTTATTGCAGGTACCTTTATTTCTTTGAGAAAGGGAATCCCCAGATCACTATTTCTACAATCCAGGGCCTGATTGAATTAATTACAACTGAAATGCAAAGCGACTCCACCACACCAGATCCAGCTGCAGATGCTTTCTTTGCCAGCACACTACGGTACATTCAGTTCCAGAAACAGAAAGGCGGTGCAGTGGGAGAGAAATATGAGCCCATCAAGGTGTGACTAGCTGGAGGACTAGATGCCATGTCTATCTTGTTGGAGCAGCAGACGAGTTTTAATTGGTGCGTGGTTCAGAACTGCCATTAACTTCCATATTTAACCAACAAATCAGGTGTATGTTACATGCCTGATGTTCAAGTTGCTTTGTGTTTCCTAGTCAGATGCAATGTTGAATTTAGGTTAGCATTCATTTGTACTAGGCATTCCGTATGCTAATTGTGCCACATTGAGCACTTGGACCTTATTAGTTCTATTTAAAAAAATTATGTTGGTCAAGGAATTCATTCCCACACACAAATCCTGCATATCTTTTTGTTTTCTATTTCTTTTTCTTCTTTTTTTTTGGTGGGGGGGGTGGGGGGGGGGGGGACGCAGGTGAGAGCATTTGTTGATGTAAAAAATAAACTCGACACATCTTTACATTAAATTTTGAGATCTTCTACAATTCTGTATGCTAAGGTGGGGTGCCCTGTTCTTTTTGAAGGGAGGTACAGATGGTTGATTTTGGCATCTAATAGCTTATATATTTGTTAAAGGCGAGACAAAAAGATATAAATTACTTCATTTCTTAAGAAATAAAAAAAGAAGATGCTAGTTTTTTATTATTTGGTAAACAAGAAGCAAAAAATTTGAAAGTTATACAGGGGAAAAATATCCATAACAAGGAATTTATTACTCTTTTTTCCTCCCCTTCTGCCAGAGTTTATTGTACTACCAAGCTCTCCCAGCACCATCCTATTCATCATATTGACTGCTCATTGGACATGAGTATTAGCAAATATAATGCTCTCGAGCTGGTGATGTCCTGTTCAAGCTCCCAATATTTCATTTCAACTTCAATCAGATTTTTGGGTCTTCTTTGCAACTAACTCTTCTCTACTGCTCTCCCTCAATTCAAACTGGCCCTATGGAAGCCTTTTATTTCTGCACAGACAAACTCAGCTTAATTTATCAGCGAACTAACCCAGCATTGGTAATGCTAGACTAGCAAAGTTATAAATTAAAGCTCGAGCAGTTGTTTTTGAACTTCATGGCTCACGTAATGAGGTAGTAGTTCATGTCATCTCATTTATCAAAAAGAAGTGTAATTATTAAACAGGGTCTGAATTAAATCAAACTTTTTGTTGGTCAGTAAAGTAAAACCAAACTTGCTTTAGTCGGTTTGCCTCAGTACTAGGGACTTTGACTAAACTTCTTTTATTAGTGGGAGCGTCTAAGCAGTCCTTTATCATGTAGAATCAAGGCAAATAATTCACTGGAAAGACAAGATAACAAGGTAAGAAGGAAAAACCGTTACGCATTCAGTAGTTCATTCCATGATTGTCAAAACGTGTATCGTATCGTGAATCGATTTTTAATTTTTTGGTGTCACATGTCTTATCGTATATCATAAGATACACAAACACTTAATAAAATTTATAAAAAATTATAAATATACATATATAAAGGGTATATTCATTATAAATTTTGAATGTATTCAACTAATGACTAATTTATTCATCACTTATGTAATAATATTTAACAAGCTAACTAAATAAATCAAACTAGCACGTGTTTATAACATACACATTCAAATTACTTAAATTCAAATGTGATAATATATTACAAATGACTCAAAAATAATAATTTATTTTTATCATATTCATCAAATTGCCTAATCAACCCCATCTAAGTCAATGCTATCATCATGTTTATAATTTTGCAAATTTATTTCTTCATTAAAATTTTCTTCATTGTTATTCGTCATTAACATTTACTATCTCTTCTTGTTCTTTTTATTTTAATAATTTTTTTATAATTTTTTTTTTGGCATTCTAGTTTCTTGGACTTATAACAATAACGATTAAAATAAAAAAATTTAAAATAAATTTTAAAATATTAAAGTGAAAGGTAAGTGTGTACTGTGTAGTCTAATTGTAGGAGAGAGGGGAAAAAAACTTATGAATATGTTGTTTTAGTAGGCTAAATTAAGTAAACTAATAATTTTTTGATAAAAACAAGTCTCACAACTTGTTAGATTCAAATAAAAGTACAAATTTTAACAAAAAATCTCATTTTAAAGCATTTGTCTATGTATCGCACGATACGATATGATTCATACAATACGCACACTGTATCGTACGATTTATGAGCACTTACAATACGCCGATACGATACAGAACTTTTTCCACACGATA
The DNA here is from genome assembly GCA_032727855.1 of Quercus ilex subsp. ballota. Taxonomy (NCBI): domain Eukaryota; kingdom Viridiplantae; phylum Streptophyta; class Magnoliopsida; order Fagales; family Fagaceae; genus Quercus; species Quercus ilex. The sequence goes on along the minus strand of CM064913.1, from coordinate 53,581,419 downwards.
CGATACATATTGTACGATACATATCGTGTATCATACGACACTGACAACTATGGTTCATTCTCTTAGAATCCATTTGTGGATGCTATACTAAGTTCTCATACAGAGGAAGTTCATCTAGCACGCTGACCCTCTCTTACAGGTTCACATTGCATTGAAGAATCTAAGAACTCACTACAAGAGGCTGCGGAGAGTCCAAGCAAAGCTTACATTTTCAAAAACCATTTAGCTGAATGGCAAAGGCCTTCCTGAAGTAAAGGAAAATCCTGTGGTGATTAACCTAACTTAACAGAAAGCCTGATTCTTAGGCCTTTTATTATAAGCTTTAATCCCATTTGGGTAGCAGTTTTATTCAAGAGCCAGGCATTTGATAAGGCTTGACAAAAATGATCACATCACAGATAATTGAATAATTTTAGGAAATCCATAATTTGCACCAGAAACTAGAATGTTGTTAAAAATGATACACGGGCTGCATGAATCACACAAATAGAAAGCATTTAAGCAAAATACTAAGTAATAAATATAACTGTGCTCATGCAAAGCAAGGTTGTTTTCCTAACTGGGGCAATCCAGTCTATTAATACATAAAACAAATCAAAACTGGTAATTAAGTAAAGGTGGGCAACCATGTAATGCGATTCAACAATTAGAGATCAAAACAATTCCAAGGGAGCAACACCAAGCCACCTGATAATTCCAGAGATCCAAGTATTGTTTGTTAAATATCTCAGGGCCCGCAGCTTCTTCAAGAGCAAAGGGAAGAGAAACAGAGAGGGAGGAGAAAGGTAAAACAGATAGCTTTTTATCTCTTTACAACTATTCAATCACAAGATAGCGCAAGCCTTCTGTGCTTTGTTTTTCTTTTTCTTCTGCTTGGGTGGCTGAAGAACAACTCTTATGGCGGCATCAAAGACTCCCTTCACATTCTGCAGTAACAAGTCCACAAATGAATAAAGGCCTTTGACATCGTACAAAAGAACATCAAATTGTTATAAATAAAAAATTTATGCCTGCTGTGTTTTTGAACTGCACTCGATATAAGCAGGTGCACCAATCAGCTTCCTCAGCTCCTCTCCCTTGAAATAGAAAAATGATTTTAACAATTTAGAAACAAAAAAGAACAGAATTTTGCGGGAATGAACTGAAGATATGAAGTAATAGTCTTTACTTGAGCAGTAGTAATTGGCACAGCACCAGGATGGTCAATAAAGAACTGCTTATCATCCCGGAGATCTGGCTCATAAGAAGTTACAAAACAGTAAGGAAATATTCTCAATTGTAAAAAGCATTATTAAAAAATCAAGGCATTGTTAAATGATCAAAAAAGTACAATAAGATTAGCAATTTTATACCATAGCTAAATCCCATCATAGAATAACCCATTAATCATTTATTAAAAAAATTGCATACCTAATCACTAAAACTACTAACAGTCCTACTTAGGTTTATGATAGATCAAAATCACACCAGCGATATTTAACGACAGCGGTGAGTTAAACTAAAAACTGACAAATAGGTAAACAAATATCTTATGAAGCGATTGCATGAGCAGGGTACAGCAGTTGATATAGTTATGTCAATTATTTATTTATTTATTGGTAAGTTACACACACACACAGTAGGTCTTGAACTCATGAACTTCGCCCACCAATACCATCTAGTTATTATGGAAGAAGCAAGTGCCATTTGAGCTAGAGCTCATTGGCTTAATCTGGTTATATCAATCACATTAGATGAAAGAAAAATCTTACCAAGCTTTGTTCCAACAAGAACTATAGGAACACCAGGTGCATAATGCTTCAACTCTGGAATCCACTGCAAGAAAGGGCAATATATACACAGTTCCTCAACAAATTATAAATTATACATTGGAAGTGGCATTTCTTTCCTTTAAAAAAGAAGAAGAGCCAGCATATCATGTAGTCCAACAAAATCCTCACCTTCTTGGAAACATTTTCATAACTGGCCTTGCTAATGAGAGAGAACGCCAGTATGAAAACATCTGCTCCACGATAACTCAAAGGTCGTAATCTGTTATAGTCCTCTTGTCCTGAAATAATAAATTCAGACCCAGTATAAATAAAGTCAACAGAAAACAAAAAAGATCTATGATAGAGTTACTTATAGAAAGAAAACAGGTGACTTTGATAACCTACCGGCAGTATCCCACAAACCCAGATTAACAGTGCTCCCATTGACAACCACATTAGCGCTGAAATTGTCGAAAACAGTTGGCACATAATCCTGTTCCGCACAAAATGCAAGAAGAAACTGATTATGGGTACCACATTCTATACAATCATCTTAGAGAACTTTTAAAATGTGCAAGAAACAACATCAGCATTCATCAAAATGGGATCGCAGATGTCCTTCAGTTTGTTTGGCAGGAGAGCACAAAACCAGGAAAAAATATATCAAAATTTAAGAATCTTCTTACTTGTATCATTTGAAATGGATACATAGATTCCAAATATTCTTAATCATAAAAACCAGACAGATCATATTGCCTCACATTATTAATCCTCCACAATAAATTAACCATGACATCAACATAAATTCTAAACCCAGATCAAAACCATGTAAGCCGAATTTTGAAAAACATTCATTAACCCTTCAAACTCACAAGCCATACAAAACAAAAAACAACCATCTTTGAGTAATTTAACCTCGAAAAAAAACACAAATGATTCTTGCATTTATTATCACAAAAATCAGACAACAAACATGCCAATCTTTTCAATGCCATCACCTAATTCAGCTGAAGATTCATAATACACAAACCCCAAGCTCTCATTTTGAACCAAATTTTCAAAAAAATAAACCAATCAAAATTTTTCTGTGATCACATTTTCCAGAATGGTAAACAAAACCCAGAAAAGAAAACATTATCAATCACAAAATGAAACACACATTAAAAAAAAAAAGGCAAAAAATTTAGAAAGTAAAGGACTAACCGTAGGGAAAGTGTTGCTGGTGTAGGAAATCAACAAGCAAGTTTTACCCACAGCTCCATCACCCACCGTCACGCATTTAATAAACCTCGAAGCGCTCATATTTTTTTTTGTTCTCTAATTATTCTTTATTGTTGTTACAAATTTTTGCTGCAATTGTAAATAAATTCGAGCCCCAGATCTTTCACCTGAGGTCCTAATCACACAATCCCACCTTCAAACTTCAACCTCTCCTCCTCCTCCTCCTTGTTCAGTCACATATCTGTATGGAAAAATAAAGAAAACCCAGAATTTTTTTTTTCCCAAAAAAAAAAAAATTATATTTTAGAAATGTAAAAAAGAAATAGAATTTGTGAAAAAAACTACAATGAAGGTTGTGCAATCTAAGACGTAACCCTAGAGAAAGGGAATGTAGGATTTTTTTTTTTTTTTCCTTTTTGGGTTGAAGAAGCTAGAGAGAGATCAAAGACACAGACACAGACACAGAAACAGAAACAGAGAGAGAAAAAAAAAACACAAAAACAAGAAAAACAAAAAAAAAAGAAACAAACAAACCCTTAATGGCCGGGAATTAATGCCGTTGAAGCGTTCGTTGAGCGAACCAATCTTTCGCCAACAAACGCCTTCTCCTTTTCTTTTCTTTTTTTTTTGTTGATATTTTTTCTCTTTTCTCTCTTTTTTTTTTTTTTTTTTTTCGTTTTAATTTAACGCGTTTGTGCTAGTTTGGGGGGAGCTTGTGAATTTGGTACCAAATTAAAAAAGCAAACTTTTTTGCTTAAATTATCTATTGTATTTTTTAAAAATAATTTAAATGGTAGTAAAAAAAAAAAAAGTTCATTTTTATCTTTTTATTTTGCATTATCCATATAAGTTACTGAAAATAAGCAACTTTCAAACCGAAACAGACACGCATATATCCATCCAATACATTAATTTTACCATCTTTTCTTTCAAAATAAAATTACCGTCTTTTTTTCTACTTGGGGTTTCCACTCTCAAGTTTGTATCTAACCCAAATAGAGATTGGGCTCAATCCAGGACATAGACCCCATGAATTTAATTCAACATTACAATGTTACATCAACTCATCATGTACTGCTCCTTTTTTATTCTTAAAATAAAATAAAATAAAATAAAAATAAATACTTCTTTTAAGTTTTTTATAACCTAAACTTACATGTGATCCTATAAAAAACTTAGAAATATATATATATATATATACACACTATTTTTGTGATAATTATAATTAAGGAATATGATTCTCAAGTTTAGTTATTTTGTGTTTTTTTAGCACGACATTTGTGCTACTTTTAGTAAATGTGTGTCTTGAACATTGGTTGTTATGACGATTAGAGTTTTTGTGTGTGTTGATTTCGTTATGATGATTAAAATTGTGAAAAGAGATTTTTAAAATGTTAAGATGATTACTATTGTGATAAAGAGATTCTTTTAATTTTAAAATAAAATTCGGAAAAGATAACATGATTATAAAAGTGATAGTCTCTTACATAAAAGATTAAATATAATAAAATAAAAGTGATGGTCTGCAAGAGATAAATAGTTGGGAGTTAATCTAAATATAGTTGGGAGTTGGCTGATATTCTCTAAATATAGTTTTTAAAAAACTGTATCCTATTTTCCTTATTTAAAACATGATTTTGAAAAAGGCTTAGGGGTTGTTTTCAAGATACATAAAATGTTTTTAATGGCATAATTGTAAATAAATTGAAAAAACTCAAAATAGTGGACCTCACAGATTTGTCAAAACTCTTCTATCTCTTAAATTGAGGAGCTTATCTTTATCACAAAAAAAAAAAAAAAAATCATACTTCAAATTTGAAACTTATCATTATGATAATAATTAAAAAAAAAAATTGGTACATGAGCTTTATTACCTTATCATTATCTAAAAATAAAAATAAAAAGTAATCTACAGATTACTTTTTTTTTTTTTTTTTTAAGTTTTTAAAGAAATCTCAAAAATAGAAATGGTTTCCCAAAAATTTTTTTTTTTCAGTATTTTGAAAATTGTTCTTAAAAATGGGATCCAAACACAGATAATGTAAAAATTATTATATGAAAACTAGTTTCAATTTCAATTTTTTGAAAATTGTTTTCATACTGTTTTGAAAACAAAAACAAAAATCCTCCTACTAAATAGGCCCTAAAATTTCATTTTTTAGTAAGAAAGAGAAAGAGTATGAATTTTAACACTTGGAGAGAAAATTCACCCACCATTTTCGAATTCTGGTTAGCGACTGGGTCAGCATTTAATTCCAACCAGTATTCTTTTGCCCCTAAAGTGTATGTGAGTATGCTCATACATGTGAATGTGTGTGAGACAGATTGAAAACGATTAATTAATACTCTCAGATTAACGATGATGTGGTGTTCCTACATCTTACAACACAATAAATTTAATTTCTGAGATTTATGTTGAATATGAGAGTAATGAGCACCACATCATTGTACTCTAAAAGTATCTAATAATTTCTCAAGACAGATTACAGACAATAAGAACAACCATACTAAAGGTAACATCTCTTTCTTTTTTTAGGTAGCAAGGGAACAACATCAAAGCAACAAATAAGTGGACTTACTCTGAGCTAGAACTCTTTTACAAATGCTTTTACAATATTAACAAATCGTAAATCATGCAAATGTACAAAGAAATTTTTTTGAGAATATATATAGGGTTTGACTTTTCTTTGATGCTTTTGAGCATTGGAGGGGACATGATAATAATATGTGTTTTAAAATGAATATATGTTAATATTGTGTTTTGTCTTGTGCTTTTGTTTACACGAGTAATGTAATATATTAAATAATTTTAAGGTATGTCAATAATTTCATAATATCTTAAAATGGACACATGTCAATAATTTTCTATTAAATTAATGTGTTTTTTGGACAAATTTATTATTAAATTATATTATATTATTTATTAAATATTAAGATGATTAATAATTATAGAGACCTCATATATAAATGGATGAAAAATGAAACGTGAGGTACATACCTCAAGCTCAAGTGTCCTCGGGTGGTAATGAAATTGTGAATCACGGAGAACCTACCAAGCATAGTTAGTAAAAATCAGTATACATTTTTTTTTTGGATACAAAAATCAGTATACATTTAATACGGTAAGTATACGGATACAATTTGAAATTTTGAAGAAAATACATTTGAAAAGTTTGGCATAAAAATACAGAAATGGAAAAAAAGAAAAGTACGTGTATAAAATGGGTATATTACATTTATCTTTTAAAAAAATGTAACAAAAATATAGATATATTTACCATATACCTTTTTGAGATAAATACAATAATCTTTGTGTGGTAAACTTTTAGCTTCGATCAAGTATGATTTAATCTTTAGAACATTCATGAGTGATTACGATATAGGTCTTACAAACTGATATGTCATTAAAAATATTTAACAAAATGCTAAAAGTACCATAAGTTTTATAAATACTAAAAGTACTATAAATTTTATTGCATAAAGCTTATAAACTAATGTGACAATGAATGTAATTAGTAGGATTCAACCACCTCGTAATTAAATATTTGAATTGCATCTTTGTGATAGTGACAAATCAATTTTTAAGTTAATGTAGTAAAATTTGTAATACCCTAACACTTATAGATTAATTCAAACTCTCAGTTTATGAGTTTTTTATACTAAGATTTATAATAATTATAGCCTTTTTTTAATAAGTAAGTTATTAACAATAATTATTTTGGTAGGAACATGAGCCATAGACTTACAACAATAACAAAAATTGGAATTTGTGTTTTGGCGAATTTTATTTTTATGTTTAATTGGATTTACAATTTTAATAAAATAAATATATTAAATATGAATCTTTGAGTTCAGTAGGAATGAATACCTTCTATTCAGATAATATTTTTATCCCCTTCTTTTTTTTTTTGAGAAAACTATTCATATCCCCTTCTAACGCCCAAGAGGCAACATATTTGATATTGTTGTTATGATAAATTTTTACTTGATTTTCATTTAGGCTTATCATTGACATCATTTTTTTACTTACAAATAACTACTTACAATATCAGTATTTTATAAAAAATTTTGTAGCTTCGGTATTTTTCTTTGACGTTTGTTTCACTAAGTTTTATCTTTAAGGAGTCGTATTTAACAACAATTTTTATGGAGAAGTACTATTATATTTATAATATTTTCACAACAAATCTTAGGTAATTAGTTTTTATTAAATCTAATTTGAATCAACTACTGAAATTAATTACTTTTTTGCCAACTAGTACTAATTAAAACAATATAGTACTTAGAATTTATTGTAAAAGTATTTTGGAAGGACAATTTGAAAAAGTTAATGGCCTAAAAAATAGAGAGAATGTCTTAAGGGTGGAAAAAAAAAAATGCATAGCGCAGCACCCACAACAGTCCGTTTAACGCAGCCGCCCAAAGGAGACAACAGGGATAATTTAGCCGCCTAGTTTTGCATGATTTTAGAGATGAAGCTTGGTGGTAGAGTAGTGTTTGATTGATGATTTTATCAATGATGAATGGCAGGATTGTTTTTGGGTTGATGATTTTTCTGAAAAAAGAAAATGTAACGTTGAGAAAGGGAAAAAATAGAATTTGAACGGTGTTAGTACGTACTTTTTTTTTTTTTTACAAAATAGAAATTTTACTATAATATAATTTAAGTGTATATATATATATATATATATTTTTTTTTTATAAGATAGAAATTCTACTATAATATAATTTAAGTGTATATGTATGTAAAGCTTTCTCTTGGAGACTTAAATCTCTGCTCTTGTCTCCCACACCCTACAAGTACTTATACTTGTGGAGTGACCAATGCACCAAGAGTGTGCGGTGATGTTGTTAGTACATACTTAGTAGTCTAAAGAGTGTTGTTTTCTTTTTCTTTTTAAATGACTTATTTAGGGTTATTTTAGTGGATTGATATTATTTATGGGACATGTTAATCAATGCCTTAAGGGCATTGGTTTAGAAGCTATTTTTAGAAATATTTTATTGAGAGAATGATAAAATAATAAATATTGTTATCAATTTTTTGTAATTCTTATGAAAGTAATGTCAAAATTTTTTTATTATGATTTATTAACAATTATCTTCAGGGCATTTATTAACATGACCCATTATTTATTTATGAACAAAGTTTACCATTGAGTTGGTTTGGAGGAAATTAACAGTGTCTAACCTACTACGTAACACCTTAAACAAGCATTCACAAGTTATTTTAGTCGATTTATTTAAATCATTAAATTAATAATGAATTCGTGTGATTTAATATAGATTAATAGTCTTATGAAACACACTTTCAACCGGTTTGAAGGAAATCTGCACATCCTTCATTTCCAGGCTAATTTTGATGCTTTAAGGGCAATGAACTACACACACACACACACATATATATATATATATATATTCGAGGGCATCTCTTCTAACTTGTTTGAAGCATTTCACTAATGGGAAGGAGTTGATTAGACCAGCTGCAACTTGATTTGCTACTATATATTTGACATTGGCATGCCTTCATGAACTAAAAGGGGCATTGATAACAATGTTCTCATCTGACAAATGGAAGTTGAGTAGGTCTGCTGCCTCACAAGAAGGAAAAAGAATTGAAGCAATAGTTTTGGATAGCCGAGATTTTTGGCCGCATGTTGCTTATTGTCTAAGGGCTGCAATACCCATTTTAAAGGTGTTTCGAATGGTAGACTCCTATACATCACCTTCAATGGGATTCATCCGTAAAGCTATGGATCAAGCAAAATAAAAAATAGGAAGTAATTTCAATAATGTTCAAAAAAGGTAAAATTTTATATCTTACTTTGATTTACTTATTGAATTGATTAGTGTAAGAATGTTATAGTTTTTTTTTTTTGCAGTATAATAATAGTGACATATCTGACTTTTTATGTATTATAGATACCAACCTGTATGGGATATTATTTTTTATTGATCAAAGATATCAACTCCAGTTTCATAGTCACTTGCATGCTGCATACTATTTGAATCCTCACTACCACTATAGTGATGATTTTTAATCCGGATGTCGATGTTAAATTGGGGCTATACTCTTGTCTCTTTAGAATGATAGCTGATGCTAAAGAGAGAGCCAAAATAGATTTGCAATTTGAATCATTCAAGGATGCGAAAGGCCTCTTTGGTATAGAGTTTGCAATCTCAGCTAGACAGAGCAAAACTCCAGGTTTCTAAATTTGCTATCTCATTTGAAATTTCATTTGTTTTTTTAAGAATTCCTATATTTGTAACCCTTTCACTAAGCCTTAATTAGGTTACTAAGTGCAGCTGGCTGGTGTAGTGCATATGGAGATGAGTGTCCGGAGTTGATGAGGTTTGCTATTAGAATATTAAGCTTAACATGTAGCTCTTCAGATTGTGAAAAGAATAAGAGTGCATTCGAGATGGTAAGTTATTTTTTATATTAAAATAAATTGATAAGTTGTTTCTTATACAAATTTTGTTAGTTATTTCAAGAGTTTTTCATTATAAGACTTTTAAATATCTTTAGGTACACTCAAAAAGAAGAAATTATTTACACCAGAAAAGGTTGGATGACATGGTGTTTGTCGTGCAAAACTTAAAATTGAAAGAAAGAAGACAAAATACAAGTCGACCTATGAAAATTTGTTTTGATGATATGCCTTCAGATGATGAGTGGATAACAGAAAATGAGAGACAATTTCCTCTACAAAAAGAGAGTTTCCTTGATGTTCTTGACAGGGCTGCTCGAAGGGAGGCATATAATAGTGATGAAAATGAGTTGGAGGAAGAAGCCACTACGAGGAATGCAAGAGAAGGTTTTAATTTACAACTTTTATGCTTCCTTATAAGTATTATTAATATAAAATAAATAATAATAAAAATTAAAAAGAGTAACATTTTTTCTTATTTGCAATCTTCTTCTTCTTCCTTTTATCTATTTTTTTTGCTATGCTAGGTGGTGAGTACTTTAGAACTTTCAATGAAAAAATTACAAAAGTTGATGATGGTTGTGCAAGCAATGACATTGATGTTGGTGCAAGTAATGGCATTGATGAAGGTTGATGACCACAATGAAAGCATTGAACAAAATGAAGAATGTGGCATGGATGATTGAATGTCCATTTTTTATTTCCATTTTGTGTTTTTTGCTTCCCTAGTTAAAGGTGGAAACATAGACTATCTACTTTATTTGAATTGTTTTGTTATTGTGGTGCTAGCTAGAACTTGGAAAGCATTCTCCTTTGTTCATGTATGGATACTTAATTGCTAATTAAGTGCTTATTATTTAACTTTTTAGGTAACTTGTGTTTGAAAAAAAAAATTCCTTTAATTAGATAGTAGAGAGTTTGAAAAAAAAAAAAATTTACTCCTGTAGTTAGTCAAGATTATTCCTGTATTTTATAGAAGTTGAACTATATTGCCATTTTTCATTAATGATTTTAATAATTCTTAAAAATGTAACAATTACTACTATCTTATATATATTTTTTGTCCTTTTTAAAAAATAATAATAATAATAATAATAACAAAAGTAGGATCTTATGATCTCAATCTGAATTTCAAGATAGGTGCATGGTAAAGGATGTCTTGATGTTGGGAAGTAGGAGGTGTAAAACCAACACAAATGATTTGTTCAAAAATACCATAACCATAACCATAACCAGAAACGGGAAATTTCTTTTTTCTTTCTTGTCTCTTAACCTTCAAATTTACCTCTTTTGCTTATCCAATAACTGGTTGCTATAAACTCATACCTCCTAATGTACGGACATATCCCATTGATATGCTTAAGGCAAGTTACCCTGAAAATAACTTGAACCCTTGAAAATTGCATTCAAGTCCATCAAATCTACTAAGGAAAGCAATCTAATTCACAGCCATGAATTTTTCATATCAATTTCATGCACACCATCAAAAACAAATGCTAGACAAGATAACTAGAATTGAAACTGTGACATGAAAGGAGTAAATCAGAAAACTACAAAAAAAAATTATATAAATACCTAGGGATGAATTATTGAGCATGCCACAATTTTTAAAATTACATCTTGGTAAGAGCACTTGCCAATAGAATTTGGCAGACCAAGGGCCAAGTCATCCAGAGTACAAGGAAAACAATAGGCATAATACACACAGAGATGTGACACAAAATTTGCACGCTGCGGAGAAAAGTCAGCTTCAGATCTCAAATCAGGACTTAACAAATGCACGGAGTGTTTCATCCAGGGCCTTTCTATCATAGTCACCTGTAAAAACACAATTGCCTAGAGGACCTTTTAGAAGGATGAGCCTTAGTAGTCCATCAGCTACCTTCTTATCAACCTGCCAACCAGAAGAACACAGAGACATTAAGAATGAGTGAAAAAAAAAAATGTTCAAACTTCAATGTATAAGGGCAGCCTCATTATCTTACAGCCATAACAGACTTGAACATCTCCGCAGTCATCATTTCAGGAGGGGTAGTAGGCAACTTAGCCCGTTGCAGAATGTTGTGAACTCGCTTCACAATAGAATCATCAATCCAACCAAGGCGATGTGACATGTCAACAGCCATGACCTGAAAATTGCCACACAACCTCCTTTAACATAATTGTGACACATATGAAAGAGGAATTCCTGGTAAGAAAAGAGGCTAAATAGCAATACCATGCCAACTGCAACAGCTTCTCCATGGAGCCATTGCCCATAGCCAAACGAAGTTTCTATTGCCTGAAAAGACATGCCACAATATTAGGAGGAGTTAATCAAAAGGAGCTATTTCTGGCAGGGAAATTGAAGAATCCAATAATGAGTCTCTTTATAACAGTACGATTAAATATAAATTTCAAACAATTTAAAAAAGAAAATAATTTTTTGTGTGTTCAAACTTCAAACTTAATAAAGTAAAATGATAAACTTTACATGCTGGAATTCACATCTTAACAATAGTTGTACATTTACACAAATTACACAAAGGAGAGACAGTCTACCATGAGGGCAACCCTGGCATGTCAGTTGGATGACTCCAAGCAAAGCTTAATACAAACTACTAAAGAAATAATAACAAAAATACCTCTTAGATAAGATTTCACCTAAGCAAGTATTCAACATAAATTGTGGTCAATAATTAGCACATGAAACAACAGCCTAACCACATATATATCTATAATAACTGAGAACGATTCACTCTACTTCCCCAGGATAAATAATTGAGCCAGCATCATCCAGAAAAACTGACATGGACAAAAGTGGTAAATAAATAGTAATTAACTTATGAAACTTCAATAACAGGACAGAGGTAAATGTTAAAAAGATTATCATCATTAATTCAATATTGAGAAAGATTTAAAATCATACTCTAGAAAGTTTATATAAATGTCGGTGGAATGAACATTAATGTCCATCTATCTATTCACTAACAAATCTTTTTGGGGGGGGGGGGGGGGGGGGTGGGTGTGGGGGGAGGTGAGGAGGGGTTAACTAAGATGGAGGCTCAGTCATGGAAGACATTTGTTCAGTCCAAGCCAAAACCCATCATATTTAAACATACTGCATCGTGGGCATTTCCTCCTCTAAGGTCTTTTATTTGTTTTTTCTTTGGCAGCAATTCCATTAAGATCAGATTGATTACAGGTAAAGTTGTTGGACAAATTTGCTACCTACAATGGTTAGGATGGATCATGGTGAGAGCATAAGGCAAAGGCGAACTGAACCAACTAATAACCAACATCTATAGACACATACATGCTTTGCGCTAGTGCATCAAGTTCTACCGATTCAGGAAACTGCACCAACAGAGTACAGAAGTATTGAAACAAGTACTAACTTTAGAGCCATGGATCCTAATAAAGCATGGAATACTCATGAGAACTTCAAAGAGGTCAGACTTGATACAAATCCACTACAAAACATATACCACTTTATGTTTTATACTTCTTCACGTTCACTCCAGTGAATTGCAGTTGCATAACTCATATTTAGTAGGATTTAAGTGTTGCCATAAACTATCAATTAGAAAAATCACTTCACCTACACAAGATTTGCAAAGCACAAAATTTGCAGTTATCCAAGCTATAATGAATGAAATTAACTGCATAAACTCAAAACTCACGTGGCCAAATGTATGACCCAAGTTCAGTGTTGCCCTCAGTCCACCTTCCTTCTCATCCAAGGACACAACCTCAGCCTTGTTTTCACATGATCGCTTTATAGCATAAGTAAGTGCACTTGGATCCCTGCAATGGACCAACCAATTATACTCATGCATGATGTTCCATCCAAATTGAGTTAAAAAAAAAAACATAATAATTGCATGACTGAGTTAGCATGGCCAAGTATATAAAAATAGCCAGTAATACACAGAGAAAAGACATAATAAGCCAAAAGGTGCTATAAAGCTACATTTAGATGTGGAAGTTTTTGATAAATATTCCAAAAGGCCCAAAAAAAACCAATATTTATAACAAGTTATATAAATGTTCCGTGTCCCAAGATATGTTTCATCTTCATTTTCATGAAAATAATCAACAAGTCAATGCAGTGCACTAGGTCGGAAATTTACTCAAAAAAATTTCTTCTATGGTTTTTATACCTAGCCATTAATGCCTCCATATTCTTCTCCTGCCACTCAAAAAATTCAGCATCCCTGATAAGCCCATACTTTATAACCTCTGCAAGCCCTGATCCCAATTCCCTATCCGGCAATGTGTTTAACGTGTCTGTGTCTATAAGTACACATTGAGGTTGGTAAAAAGCACCAATCAAGTTCTTCCCAAGGCGGTGGTTTACCCCAGTTTTGCCACCAACAGAGGAATCCACCTGGGAAAAAAAATCAAAACATCAAAGGAATGTGTGTGGGGGGGAAGGGGTTAAGTCCAAATAAGGGGACTGAACAGAGAAATAGTCAAATAAAAGTTAGGAATGAGAAACATTGTCATACGTGTGTAATGGATTTAAAAGAAATTAGCAGACCTGTGCCATCACCGTCGTAGGAATCTGAATGAAATTAACGCCACGGAGGAAAGAGGCAGCAGCATAGCCACACAAGTCACCAATCACACCACCTCCTAGGGCAACAAATGTACAACGCCTATCCAACCGCGACTCAATGGCCTTGTCGAAGACTTTCATAAGTGTATCCTATCAGATCAAACACGCACGTACTTTTAATGCAAAGTCAATTAAACCTCAAACACAAAAAAGTTAATTTTAAACCTTAAAAGATACCCACCATGTCCTTGTACTTCTCACCATCTGGTAAAATCACACTCTCCACAGAAACATTAGGGTTCCCCTTAGTTAAAGCTTCAACAACTTTATCCAGGTAGAGTGGTGCAACTGTGCTATTAGTGACCACAAGTACTCTCTTCCCATGAACATGCCTACCACATAACAATCAACTTATTATTAACCAATCCGATAAAGAAAACCACAAGCATGTCTATGAATACCTAAGAAGCACAGAAACTTGAAAAACTCTGAATGCGTATTCTCATTATGTAGGGAGAAAAAAAAAACTTTATTTTGAAAATAATTCCTTCAATCTTAGACATGCTTTTAAATATTTTGATAGTTGTTATCAAGGATGCACAAACACTTCATTTGGGGTGCAATACCCGAGTCATAACACTGTCCTATCTGTCGTACCATGTTACAATTTTTCAAAAATTAATCATGTCGTCATATCGTACCCGTGTCCGTGCATCCTAGGTTGTTGTTTATTTTGAAAACTTATAAATAAACATGAAATATGCCTATAAATAAATAAAATTGCCTATATTATCCTAATTTTTCAAGAATTGTCATGTAGTCAGTGTCCGTGTCCGTGTCCGTGCTTCATAGATAAATACTAAGAAATCAAATCTGAATTTTGAGTCTCATGTGCCAAAAGTTTTAAATTTTAACCTATGCTACATTATTTGCTCTTAGTGTCTAAGAAATCTAATAATAATTCAATCCATGATATGAAACATTTTGGTCACTCATTTACAGAAACCGAATCAAAATTTGAACAAAGCTAGCAAATAAAAGATTATTCAAAATTAGAAAGCTAAGGATTAAAAAATATTCACATGCAAAATCAAAACGAAACGAAACGAATAAAAGTGAAAAAGAGTAAAATTTGACTGGAAGTTTACTTCTGGAGAAGGTGAGGTTGATCGAGGAGTCCGGATCCGATGTAAATCGGGTAGCTCCGGTTGCCCAAATCCACGTCCACGATAGTCGGGGCATTAGAATCCGTTTTAGCCGCCGATTCCATAACCTGAGCGGAACTCGCGCAAATCCTCGACCTGACTCGGCTCGCGCTCGACACGGAGCTCACTCCCCGATTCAAACTCAACTCGATCGAACTCGGGGAAACGAAGGAAGAGCGGAGCGAGACCGAGTTAGGACTCTGAACGCGGAGAAAGGAATCGGAGGAGTTGTTGGTTTTACGAAGAGATGTTGGTTTGGAGGAGAGAGAAATAGCGAACGGGTTAGCAGTGGAAGCCATGGAGTATTCGGGTTTGGGTAGGAGTTCGGGTATGGGTTAGAGGTTGGTGGGATAAGAGAGACAGAGACAGAGACAGATAGAGAATCGGTGATTATGGTTGAGTGTGGGTGTGACATTGTGAGTGTGTTTGGATTTTGTTGAAGAAGAAGGAAAGAAAGAGAGAAAGGGAGATGTGGGGGTAGGTGAGGCGGGCGAGTGGTTAATGACGCTGCGAGACGGGCCAGTAGGTCCGATTTTCATTTCATGATTTCTGCGATATTCTCGTGATAAATTGAGGTTAAAGTGGAAACTATTGTGAAAATTTGGGGTATTCGCTACGGACGTTACGTGATGACAAGGTTAATACCACGTTCATGTGTACCATCAGTGCCTTGATTGTGTTGAATTACCATCAATTTTGTGTTTGCCTCCTTTGATTATTTCCTACAATACATGTTTGATCCGTCTTAACATGATCTCATTTAATCCATATAAATAAATATAATTTTTTTTATCAACTATAACTATAAATTTTAAATTTAGAATTAATGACTCTTAGCATTTTAATAGTTACATTGAGAAATTATTTGTTCATCCCTAAATTCCCTAACCATTTTACCCCCCAAAAAAAAAGTCTCATTTTATTTATATTTACTTACATTGCGTATTTTTAATTTGGATAAAATTTGCATTTCATTTACAATTATTATAATTTATGTGCTTTAAAGATATACAAATATGTTGTCAAGAGGTTTATAACTCAACTAGCATCTCTTGGTTTGATAAAGATATCTCTCAACTATTAAATTATTTTATAAAATTTAAATTAAAAAAAAAAGGTTAAGCATTTTAGAATTTTTTTTTTTTAAATATATATAGGTTGAAATGGTCTTGTAAATCAACCCAACAAAACTTGTTTATTGAGTATGTTATATAGGTTGTGTTGTGTTAACTTGTTTAATGAACAAGTTGTTTTGTATCCTTATTGATATGCTTTGACAGAATTATCAAACAAATTGTGTTCGGATAAAACCCATTTAATCAAATACATTTACCTTAACATGATATGAACATGACCCGACAATACAAATTACCACCCTTACAAAGAGCTAAGGGGAAACAATCTACAAAATAAAATAAATAAAATATATTGTGCTATGAATTGGACTGAGAAAATAAGCATATGTTCTTGAACTGAAAATTCCTTAATCGATTAGTTAAAAACATGAGGATGCAGTAAAATCGATTCTGTACAAGGCCGATTGTGGGAGCTTGTCTCTGGACTTTGAAAGTTTGATAGCAACTGAATTTCTGTAGCGTATTGTCATGGCCCTTAACCAAGATTTTTATGGTTACCAAAATGTCATCCCTTAGCACTAGCAGTGCTGTTTGCTAAGGTTAGCGATGGCATACACTTTTGTCTAATTAATTAATTATTTATTTATCAGCATCCCCCTCAAAAAAAAAAATTATTTATCAGCATGTGCTTGGGCCAGCTTGGTGTTCTATTATTCGTGACTTTAAAATTGAGAATATTTTTGTTCGTAGGAGAACCTTCAAGCAGCCATTGACTCTCTTGTAGTTTAATGAGTCTCTTGATAACACAATAGTTACTTCAATGCTAAGTGAACGTCCTAAAGCTAAATCTGTCCCTTCGCATTAGGTAATTGCACAAAAAATATATATATATATATATGTATGGTCAGTTTTTGGCGGCCCAAGCCCAAAGTATGGATTCAACGCCCACTGAGCCCAAAACAATAAATTTTGTAGAGAGTGGGTGAAAGAGCTAAGCTAATAATGAGAGTAACAGTATCAAACGGCCACACCAATGGGAGAATTTGGATTAATATGTCCTCGGACTGATAGAAATGCCATGTCCGAAGAGGTGCCTTTCATTGATAATTCAATATTACAATTCTTGGAGCTACAATAATCAAATATCTTCCTTTTCCCCCCTACTATCAGAGGCTTCCTTCCCTTATATAGTACTGCCCTCCTACATCTTCTCCGTCCACTTGTTCATCATCCAGGCGTCCACTTGAGTGCATGTCCCATCACCCCACTCTTAGCCTTATGTGAGTGGTGGTAGCTGAGAAAGCACTGTTCAGGGGTCTTATCCACATAAATGCGGCCAGAAAGGTAGGTGCAGTGCATTAAATGTAGTGGCTGAAGTATGCCTCTTTGATATTTTTCTGTTCCCATTATCTTTACGCGCGTCCAAGGTTCCTTTCTCTCTTAACACTTGTCAAGCAGGTCGCTTGAACCTCCCAAGCTCGTGTTGGATCAAACCTCTTCGGATCCGAGGATGTTGGACTGCTCGGACATATGAACATCTCCTCGGATAGTACACGTTCATCTCTAGGCATTCCCCTTTGACATGGGCCGGACTGAAGACCTTGCCTCCTCGGACGAAAAGTGTTCCTCATTCAGGGCCTTGGGCCCAATAAGTTGGGTTGGGTTTTTCTCCCCCCACAATATATATATATATATATATATTTTTATGAGAAACTTGCACAAAAATAGATTGAATGGGCCAAAGTTGACTGAAGTAATAATGGACCGAATTGGACCAAAGTAGAGTAAATAGGACTGAATAGAACTAAAGTGGATAGAGTAGACAAAATGGACCGAATATGACCAAATTGGACCGAATAAGACTGTAGTGGATATAACGGACCGAATAGAACCAGTGTGCACCAAATAGAACTAAAGTGGACCGAATAAGACCGTAGTGGATATAATGGACCGAGAAGGACCATTATGGACCGGATGGGACCATAGTGGACCGAATAGAACTGAATGGACCTAATAGGACCAATGTACACCGAATGGGACCAAATTTGACATAAAAGACCGAATTAGACCGAATAGAACTATAGTGGACCGAATAAGAGCAATGTGGACTGAATAGAACCGAATGGACCGAATTGGACCAATGTAGACCGAATATGACTAAAGTTGAAAGAATAGACCAAATAGGACCGAAGTGGACTGAATAAGAGCCATGTGGACTGAATACAGCCGAATGAACCGAATAAAACCAAAGTTGACAGAATAGATTGAATAGGACCGAAGTGGACCGACTAAGAGCATTGTGGACTAAATAGAACCGAATGGACCGAACAGAACCAATGTAGACCGAATAGGACTAAAGTAGATATAATAGACCGAATAAGAGCCATGTGGACTGAATAGAACCTAATGGACCGAATAGGACCAAAGTCAACAGAATAGATCGAATAGGACCGAAGTGGACTGAATAAGAGCAATATGGACAGAATAGAACAGAATGGACCGAAGAGAATCAATATAGACCTTATAGGACCAAATTGGACTGAATAGACCGAACAAGACCGAAGTGGACTGTATAAGAGCAATGTGGACTGAATAGAACCTAATGGACCGAATAGAATCAATGTAGACAAAATAGGACTGAAGTGGACATAATTGACTGAATAGGACCGAAGTGAAACAAAAAAGACCGAATAGGATTGAGGTACACAACATTTAAAAAAAAAAAGCACACACACACACACACACACATTTGTATTGGTAAAATTTGGTTCAAAAATCATATAAATAAAATAATGATTTTGTGGAAAATTCAAAGTGAGGTAGCAAATATAGATATAGAATATATATGATATTAAGTTTTATTTATTCATTCTTATTTAACCATGCAATTCATGCATAATAACAAAGTATAAGACATATAATGTTTGAAACCTTGTTGTCAAGCTAGGCTTCCAACAAGGTAAAATTTGCATCAACTCCACAAAAGTTTATGTCAATTTTAGTATAAATTTTTTTTTCTCTATTTTATGTAATCATTTTTCAAAACACTCTACGTTAAAGTATTTATTACATTTCTTTATATTATATATATTTTTGATTTTTTAAATGTTTATCTTTCGGATCAGGTTTAGGTTTAGTGTCCAATAATATCGAACCCATTGAGATGATTACATGTATCCATTTTTAGACATGTGTCACCATCTTATCGAATCCAGTATACTGAATGCACTGAACCTAAGCCAAGTCCTTATCTTTCTTCGCGAACATCAATTACCGCTCACTATTTTCCTTTGTTATAAATTGACACATGTTAATCTGAAAAGAAATCCAATGGTTGAGATAATTATCACTGAATATTTCAGTACACACTGCGATCACACAAACATCGCTCCCCATTAGCTTCTTAGGTACACCTTCTTCTTTCTCAAAAGAGAAATGATATATTTATAATATTTTTACAATAAATTCTAAGTGACAAATTGTTACTAATTGTTATTATTGGGGTCAAAAAAGTCATCTTAGTGTTAGATTCAAATTTGAACCAATAACACCCAACCACGTATAATTTGCTATAAAAATATTGTAAAAATACGGTAGAGCTAGCATCACTCTTCTCAAAAACCTCACTACAAAACCCCGCGTTTTTTCAGTGCCCGCGAAATCTCTCTACATTTCACAGTTCGATTCCTCTCATTTTTCGTTCTCTCTCTCTCTCTCACATCTCACACCGAAAGCTTCCTTATTACGCCTTTTTCATTTCAAAGAGTTCGAAAAATATTTTGCCTCTTTGATTTCGCTGAAGTGACAATGCTTCTCCACCATTAGCGGTTGCTGAAGCTATGGAGGAATTGCGAGCCTGCTATTTCCTCACAAAGTCCTAGAAATTAAGCGGTGGTGATGGGGAAGAGGAACAACTTAGTTGTGTTGTCCTCCGATGACGAAGAAAATGAACGTTCGTTGAGTTCCAATCGGAGCTATTCGAAGCCGAAATCTAGGTCACTGGTTACTCGCTCAAACCCTAACCCTAGAGGAGCCAAGAAGGCTCGCATTTCGAATTCTAGGTCTCGCTTGAGTAAAGAATCCAGTAATGTAAATGAGGTATAATTTACCTTTCTATGTTTTTTTTTTTTTTTTGGGTAAATTTGATTTTTTTTTTTTTTTTTTTTTTGGTTGTTGTTGTTGTTATATGTATACCGAATGTGAGTGTATCACAAAATCTTAGTTTTTTAGCTGAAAATTTTGAGATGCAATGTCTGCGAATTTGATTTTTATGTTTTACTTTCTCAACATATTCTGTGAAATCAAACCGAGCAACTACCATTTATTGTGATAAATGTGTTCATTTTCCTCTCGATTCGCCTGTATTTCTTTCATAAACTATTTGTGATCAATCTTTGTATTTCTTCTAATGTCTGATGTTGTTGCTCAAGTAATGAAAATCTGACGATTTGATTTCACTCAATGCAGATTGGATTCTTGTATGACGATTTTGATGAAGTGTTTAATGGGTTCAAGGTATCTGCTGGTACGCCATTGTTGTTGATTCTTTGTATTTTGGCTGGCATTGACATAGTAGTTTTATTATTATTGAGGGCTCTGTTTCCGAAAACATGGTTTCGTGGCATGCTTTGCATTATGTTGTTATGTGCTCAGGCTTCATGTAAATAACTTTTTAAGTATTAAAAAGACTGGATTATGGGCAAAATAGTTTAAATAACTCGTTTTCTAAATCAACTTGGTTGAGTTATAAAAGTTAAATAATTATCACCTTAAATGTGGATGTTACCGTACTTTTATTTATTTATTTTGGCAATTGATAATTCTTATAATTGCTTGTTTATCACTGGCTTTTTATAGGGAAACGAGAACACGTGTCAGGTTTTGGTGGGAGCAATGCGAATGGGTTATGGGTTGATAAATACAAACCTCGTTCCTTGGAAGAGCTAGCTGTTCACAAGAAAAAGGTCAAGTTAATTTACTTATAAAAAAAAAAGGTCAAGTTAATTTGCTCAATTTTGATAATAGGAACGTTATGTTGATCTCTTTTGTTCTTTCTACTGCAGGTTGAAGAAGTTAAAGTATGGTTTGAAGAAAGATTGAGATCTTCTAAGGTAATAATGTTATAATCATGGCTATGGTCTTGATATATGGGTTCCTTTCCTCCAAAAAGAAAGGGAAAACAAAAATTAAAAAGACAAAAAGAGGAAGAAGGAAGAAACAAATCAGTACTACAGTGAACTAGCAGTAAATTGTGATAAAATATTTAGGATAGAGCAATTCACATGCAATGAAGCAAGGACGTTTGGTTTCCGTGGATTTTAGTATAACCAAGAGGTCTTGGTTTCTTCACCACTGTACAAATGACTGTAGAAGCCTTCCATTAAAGATTTTTCTTTTGTTACTTGTATAAAATGAAGTTGGAACTAGTAACAGTTTTTGCAAATTTCTTCCAACACCTTTGCTTTCATTCAAAGGTGGCTTTAGCTTGTTTGAAAACGTGGTCAGGACAAGTTGCAATTCCCTAGAGTTTTAGGTACGATGACAATGATGATGGAACTGATGAGCAGTTTCCTGTAATGATTATAAACTAGAACACCACAGCAACATTAAAGCTGTGGCTGCACCACACTCATAGCATCTTAAAATGTCAAAAACTTTGACTGCCTATTATTCAAAAGGTGCTTGACTGTAGGTTACTGATATTTTGTTTCATCTCTACTGCCTGTAATTTATTTTCTCTCTTTCTACCAATGGGTTGGAGATTTTGAATTGCCATTTTAACATTGGGGTCTATTATGTGACTTGATTTTATTAATCTATGTGAGCATAGTTATCCATCTGTTCCCTTCTTTCCTTTTGTATAATCACTTTTTTGGAGCCTCATGATCTCTTCTTAATTTATAGGATGAATTTGGCCATTATGTTCTTGTCATCACCGGGCAAGCTGGAGTTGGAAAATCTGTATGTTCTTAACCTCTTCATTGATGCATTAATATGTTTTCCCTGTTATTGTATTGTTGAAGGGTGATTCATTCATTTTGAAAATCTTGCTTCTCATTTTTTCAGGCAACTATTCATGTAATTGCATCTCACCTTGGAGCCAGAGTATGTGAATGGAACACACCTACTCCAGTTATTTGGCAAGAGCATCTGCATAACTCTAGTGCAGGTATTTGAATTACATTCTGTTCATGAATTGTTGTGTGCAGAGTGCTCAAACAAAGTACTATGGTTTTTTACTTTCTGATAGTGATTATGCTTCCACTACCAGGGATAACCTATACATCTAAGTTGGATGAGTTTGAAATTTTTGTTGAGAGAATAAGGAAGTATGGATTGATACCATCATCCTCTGCTAAAGAGCCAAAATCGTCTAACATACTCCTCATTGATGATCTTCCAATGACAAATGGAAAAGTTGCTTTTGGAAGACTTAAAAAATGTTTGCATCTTCTTGTGCGATCAACTCGGATACCAACAGCTATATTGCTCACGGACTATGGTGAAGCTGATTCGGCGGACCAGACTGCAAGATGCTCGGAAGAACTTAAGTTGTATCTTGAGAGTGCTGGGGCTTGTAAGGTTACTTTCTTGGACAAATCAGTATCCATTATTATGTACTGTTGTTATTGAATGCTCATTATAAACTGGACCTGGAAGTTTTCAGGTTGCTTTCAATCCTATTACAAATAATTCCATTAAGAAGACACTATCAAGAATATGCAGACAAGAGCGGTTTAATGTGACTGCTGAGCAGATTGATCTAATAGCAAAAGCAAGTGGAGGTGACATCCGAAATGCAATCACATCTTTACAGTTCTGTTGCCTCAAGCCAGATCCCTTGCGTTCTTTATCTTTGTGTGATACCACTACCAAATATTTGAGAGAAAAATCAGATGGGATCAGTGCTTGGGACGGTGAATTTTCCCTGAAATTTGGCAGAGACGAGACACTTTCTCTTTTTCATGCTCTTGGGAAGTTTTTGCATAACAAAAGAGAGACTGAAAATGCCATGGCATTAATGGGTACGTTCTGGGAAAAGTAACTTACAATTTTAAGTTATGTCCTGTAATGTGTGTAATTGGGATTAAGGCTTAATTGAGTTGAATATGTTTGTCAGTGTGCACCCTGAAAAGGATTTTTTTTTTTTTGGGGGGGGGGGGGGGTGGTGTGGGGGGGTTGTTAAAATATTATAAATGTTCGAGAATATATAACTGCAAGGCTGGGGTTCTTATTGACTGACAAAGCTATTCCTTTTGCCACTTAAGATTGTTTACATGTGTGCTAATGGGTTGTAGACCAAGATGAATTTCTTGTGCGGGATAAATTCTCAAGATTGCCACTGAAAATGGATGCTCCAGAGAAGGTTCTCTGTCAAGCACATGGGCAAGCAAGGCCTATTGCTGATTTTCTACATGAAAATGGTGATCTTATTATCTGCAAGTTGTGATTTCTTTTATGATTACTACCATTGCTTTCTGTTCTGCACACACGTGAACATGTGTGGTGACTTGTGTTTTTGACTTACCAGAAACTTGTAGTATTGTTGAATTCTGTCATACAAGATGCCACTGGTTTCTAACTGTTGCATATAATTTTCTTTTAGTTCTAGATTTCCTGTGTGAGGAGGCAATAGATGATGCATGGACTGTGGCTTCATATTTAAGTGATGCTGACATGCTTCTTGCTACTTTCCGTGGGATGCTAACTAGATATAATGAGGCAGAAAATGTTCTACAAACAGCTGCTGCTTCAGTTGCTGTCCGGGGGGTCCTATTTGGAAATTCTCATCCTTCGCCTTCCAGGTTACATTTATATCCTTGAATTATTTCTACATTTAAGCAATGGCTTGAAAAAAATGAGTAATATAAATATTCTCGTGAGTATGCAGGTGGCATGCCATTCGCCGACCAAAGCTCTGGCAGGTTGAGCAATCATCACTTTGCAATAAAGTAGGTTTCAAACTGGCTCTCTCTTTTGTACTATGTTTTCTTTTAGTGTTTTTTTTTATTATAAGTAACGTAATAACTTTTATTAAAAAAATAGCCAACCCAAGTACATTGGAAATGTACTATAGTGGCAAAATATCAAGAGCCCAAATTACAATGATCAATTAAAACAGGGAGGGAAAAGCAAGAACAGGATGGCAAAACTAGACTCCATTCAAGGAGAGTTAGGAAGAAAAAATACTTTTTTCTCGAGAATAGATTGTTCACAATCCTCAAAGCATCTAGCATTATTCTCCCGCCACATACACCAAAGCAAACAATGCTGTGCAAACCTCCAGATAGCTATATTTCGATGTCTACTGAACTTGCCTGGCCAAAAAGACCTTTTCTTTTAGTTGTTATGCTCTTTTTCTTCTTCTTCTTTTTATTTTTAATTTTTTAATTTTTATGGATTTCCATTTTTTAAGGAAATGAGAAAACACTTGAAAAATCCTGAAAGCAAGGTAATAGTAATAATTGTTAGATTTGATTGATGATAATTCTCTTTAGGAAACTAATACTTAAGAGTCGGGATTTGGGCTCACTGTTTTTAAATTGGTAGCTACTTGTCACTTGCATCTATCAACACATATTGTTTAATTACTCCAGGACTCTTCAAACTCTTCCTATTGGAATACAAATGTACTTTTGTTCATAATCCATACACTATATTGCTTTGTGACTGCAGTAATTGCCAGTAAAAGTAGTTGTACATATCCCTAATTTCATGGAATTAAATGTAATGAACTATTGTTGGACTGAACAATATGGTTTCCTGTGGTATGAGTATTAAAAATCTATTCACCTCCCAAAAGTAAGGATGTTTAAACAATTTGTTAATTGGTGTGATGACTGCAGACTGAGATAGTAAAACGTAGATTCATTGGTTACAGCGGGCTAACTTTATCTGATCTGTCGGTTGTGACGACGGAGTACACACCTATGCTCAAGTGGCTTGGATATGGAACCTCTGGGTGTCTTGAAACTCATCAGGATTTGATGCAAGACAACAATACAGAAGACAACTTTGATAAGATGAGTTTGGATGACCAACAAGAAATTGAGACAACTGATGATGAAATTGAAGATTGGTGAGAGTCTGCATGCTTGAGAAGCAAGCCGCATCAAGATTGACTCCTGTAAAAAGTTGATGTAAAGTAATTGTTCATTTTTTCCCTTGATTTTTCTGTGCTGAAAAATGTGATGTAGATGTTTTCTGGTATAGAAGGTGTCATCGGTTCAGTTCTCAGTTTTGATAATGCAAGTCCGATACTAGTTATAAGGAAATTTTAAAGGGATTTGAGTCGTGTTTATGCTGATGCTTCTCTTGAAATTTATGAATTGATGCTGGTATAAAATCCTTTTTGAAATTCAAGTGATGAAAAGAAAAACATTTATGAGAGGGACTAAACACATTCATTGTCACATCATTTATTAAGTGGTTGATAAAAATCGTGGACCTTGTGGTAGCATTAGCATTTTTATTTTAAAAAAAAAATTATTATTTTTTTAATCTATTGACTAATATTACAAGTAAAAATACATCCTTATTGATTAATACTTGAGGCCTTTTTACATTTGGGGGTCTAAGGCAATTGCCTCACTCGCTTCTATAGCAGAGTTGGCCTTGCCTATGTTGAACAGTGTTCAATGTATTATATATATAAATGAATATGAGTATCTTTTATTGAGCATTTGGAAGAAGATTAGGGGTTACTTTAACAAATAAATCCAAAAATAATAACCTTATGATCCATTGAACTTCTATAAATCTATCAAGACCGCAAAATACAGACAAATTTGACAACAAAACCTGTAGAACAATTAAAGGAAATATCATTTGCTACCTTTTCAAAAGATAAATCACAAGTGCCATAACAGATATTGAAAAGCCTCTTTAAAAAATGAAGGGGGGGGGGGGGGGGGGGGTGTTGGGGTGGGGGAGAGTTTGTGAATTTACCTTTTGTGTCAGGCTGCCAGCACAATTCCATCCTTAAATCGCTGTATTAAGCTCCCAAGAGACCCATCACTACCTTCAGAACTCAACAAAAAAATCTCTAATTTCCTTGGGTTTGATTTCCAAAATTATTTTCATTGAAAAAAAGAGTAAAACATTCATTAACACAATGTATAAGATCGCTAAAATTCTTTTATCGTTCTCTCACCAAGTACTAGTAAGATCATTGGAAATACAATTGTTATAAAGAAACAAACAAGAATCTAACTAGCTTTCACCCAATTAAAAAAAAAAATAATAATAATAATCTAGGATTCCAAAATTTCACAAGCAAAGTTACAAGCCCAAAATCCTGGCCAAAATGATAAAATACCTCTTTTGCTCAAAAGTTCCAGCAAAATGCATCTGTTTTGAAACTATTTAGCAAAAGACCATTGTTTTGAAATTTGATTTTTTAAAAATCGAATTTCAGTAAGGAACTCGAGTTCCATAATTTTTTTATTTTATTTTATTTTTTTAAAGTTTGATTGCCTATAACTCAATTTTCTACAAATCGAGTTTTACATTGAAACTCGATTTTTAGAATATTGAGTTTCAAAACAGCTAGATAATTTTAGAACATGGACATTTTGCTGAAACTTTTGGACGAAATGGGTATTTTGTCATTTTTTGCCCCAAAATCCCAGTTGTGATTGTGAAAAGTCATCATCAAAATCATGCATTTTCATCAACTCACCCTTTCGCGTATTCCCATATCTTTAGGATTATGTTGCGCTTCATCCTTTGTTAAGATTGTTGGAAAAGTTTACAAAATCTTGTTCAATCCATCAATCCTCTCCTATTCACCTTGCAACGAGTTATCTGAGGAAAATCTACCTTGTGCTCTATATATGAATTAAACATTTTTGAGTTTAAACGCACACATTGCACTAATTTCTGAAATCCAAATGCAATGCTCTAATAACAACAGTGCTCTTGTTGGTGATATTTGGGGTTGGTTGGGCAAAATCATTTTTTTGCAAGAACTAATACGAATGCTCTATGGACTTGAAAGTTGCAAAGATGAATGATGTCAAAAAGTAAAAGAAGACAAAAGAACTTATTTGAGAATTTATATAGAGTGAGGCACAGCTGCACGCTTGCAAAGAGTTTGGGAAAATTTTACCGCTTTAGTCAGTCCAATTAGTAGAGTAGTACTAAATTGAGGTAATGTGCAATACCTAAATTATTGCACCATATGTAATAACTATCAACGGTTAAGATTAAGAGTTAAAGCCAACGGGGGCTTGGCTGAGTGGGTAAGGTTTGGACGCTTCGTGCACCACACCTAGGTTCGAGTCCCGCTGCCCGCAGGAGTCCGTCGGTGGGCATCACATCGCTAAGTCTGTGTACTCTGCCCGGGGATGTAATATAACCATAAAATCTCCCTTTTTTTTTTTTCTCAAAAAATAAAAGATTAAGAGTTAAAAAAACAACTTTAAATCTCAATTATTAAATTAAACAAAAATTGAAAAACGTAAAAAAGAAAAAAAGAAAAAAAAGAAGGGTTAAAAAAAAGGTAAAAAATGTTTGGGAGTGGGGAGGATCCTAATCCGAGTAGTATCCATTGAGCAATTCTAAAGTATTCTTGTGAGTAAAAAGAATGATGATCTCTCATTTCACGTCTATGGTAAGGTCTACTCATTAAATTTATAATAGAATCTACTTTAAGTGTGAGTTTGGAAAGCGTATTTTGTACGTTTTCCAGGGGCTACGTTTTTTTAGTGAGTCCATGAGCACTGTTCATAGGACCCGCAACTTGGAAAAAATGTAAATTTAACTTTAAAATTAAGTTTCACGATACTATTCATACATTTAAAAATTATATACTACCATATTTTTAATTTTTAATTTTTAATAATAAACAATATCCAAACAGCCCCTATAATTGATAAAAGAAAGTAACATTTCTCCTTTATACCTATCAATTTTCGGTACCCATTACCCAAAAACAAAAACAGGTCCGGGTGGAGGGTGCGTGCAATGACATTTTGTCCCGAATCATCCAAAGGTAAAGCGAGCATTGTTTGAAAGAATAAAAGAATTTTCTTTAACAAAAACTCTCAGTTCCCAAAATCAGAGAAATGTTAATGGGCTATTTCAAAAAGTAGTTTTTGTTCTTTTATTAGTAATTTTTTTTTCTTCTTCTAGTACAATCTCCTTTTGCCAAATTATCTTCAACGCCACTGCGAGTCACTCAGGGCTTTTCTCAAAGGTGCATTGCTTTTCCTCTCTCTCTCTCTCTCTCTCTGCTTCTTCAGGGTTTTAATTTACCTGGCTATTAATATAATCTCATTTTTCCAAATTTTCTTCATTTTCCTAATAAATTTAATTGTCCATTATATAATCACCATGAGCTCAACTTTGCAATAAATTATGGTTTTTGCTCAGCACCTTTCGTTTGTTCATTAGGGCTTCTATTATTATTTGTTATTTTAATTTTGGGTGCATGAACGCATATTGGTGGCACAAAGTTTTGATTTTGCCTTTAAAAAAAAAATTGATGAATTGTTGGGTTTATTTGGTACAGAGTAATGGAACCCATTTCTAGGTTTCTAAAGTATTCTTTAGAAAAGGAATAATGGTTCTTTTACCAATAATTCAAAGCTGGAATTTGCGCGGATCATAGGTTTTTTATTTTTTGAGAATTGGATCGTAGTTAATACTGTTGCCCATGAATATGAGGAAATGCAGCTATGTATGTGAATTGTTAGAAAATGATTTTACTTTAAAATAACCCCAAGGTTCAAATGCTCTTTCAGTTGATTCTCATACCAGTAGTAACAGATTTTGAAATAAAGCAATGCAAAATTCAGCTGCTTGTTTGTTTAGAATATTTTTAAATTAGGTACAGAGACACAAGTAAGAGTTTCTTATGTCTTTTGGTATTTGTCTGTGTTGAGTGCTGTTGAGCTAGTCTTCGTTTAAGTTATCCATAATCCTTTCTTGGTCTAATATCCTATGCGATTTAGCTACTGTTAGTTAAAAATCAGTTATTATGAACCTCCAAAAGTTACTTCTTAAATCTAAGTGGTTTTATAGATTTCTGAGGGGCGTGATATTGACTTTAAATAGCAAGTTCTTTGAAGAAGTATCATTGTCAGTGAGTGTGAGAATTACTACTTTGTGCCGACAAGTACAGAATGTTTTGTAGCATATAATACTATGTTTCTTCTGAATGAGGTGTTATAAAGTTACATACTGGTGGTTTTAGTTGCATCAATATATACCACATCTTAGTATTGCATATGAATAATTGGAAACCCCAATCTGTTAGTTGAGCTCTTTATGTTTAGGGTTATCTTTGGAAGGGAAATAAATTCTTTTGTATATTTTGTCTATTCTGAGAAGAAGCCTTAATAATATTCAGTTAATCGACTTTGAGATCACCTTTGATGTGATCGTACATAGAAATTATGTAGGACTCGTCCAAGGAGAACTTAATAGAGGTGATTATATCTTGTAGGCTAACATGCCAATCTCTATTTTCACCTTTGCATTTTCCCTACCCTTTTGGGGTCGTGGCCATTTGAACTCATCCTAGACTTCAAGCAGTTATTTGCACCTCATTTACATGTGTTCTTTGAGCAGCCTTTATGTTTGCTGCTTTTGTGATGGTTGTTACATTTGATGGTTTTTTCCCTCCATTCTTTTTAAAACCTGGGGTTTTGTCTATGGAATTAGTGATGTCAAGCCGAGTAACTCGCTCAAGAAGAGAACCACCTCAGCAGGACGACCAAGCAAGAGCTAGATGGACAACATCTCTCACTAAGATACTTGCAGACTTGATGATTAACCAAGTTCAAAAAGGGAACAGACAAAAAAATTCTTTTAGCAAGAAAGCATGGAGGTATATCTCTGATGAATTTTATAAGAAAACAGGGCTGAAATGGGACAAGGAGCAATTGAAGAACCGATATGCAGTCTTGAGAAGGCAGTATATTACTGTGAAGTCACTTCTTGATCAAAGTGATTTCAGTTGGGATGAATTCACGGGGACTATTGTAGCCAAGGATGAAGCATGGACTGAATACATCAGGGTATGTTGCTTTCATATCTGTTGCCTTTTAAAACAAAAAATCAAACCTGCCTGAGCTGGAGGAATTTTTCTAACCTCATGACATTGGCTGCTGATCCTTGATATTTATTAAAAATTTTGTATTGTTTTTGTATTCAAAAGGGGTAAAGCATGCTGGACTTGATAGTAACAAATTTTTTGTTGAAAATTCCATAGAATGATGTTTTAGGCCAAATTTTGGTCTTACTACCAGCCAATAATATATATCTGCTCTAGGTTGGAGTTCCTCCAAGTCAAGGCAGGAGCTGATTGCCTGATTTATGTTCTTTATTAATCATCCATCATCTACTCCCTATGGAACATGCCTAGCAGGGACATGCTGATGCCGAGACTTTGAAACACTCTGGCTGCCCAATCTACAAGGAGCTATGCTTGATATTCTCAGAATCAGCTGCCAATGGGAAACACGATTTGTTTGCTGAAGATGAGGGACGGAGTCCTTCCATTCAATGTGCAGATCCCTTGAGCATGCACCCTGAGTCCATGTCAGATTCCGATGAAGTGGATGACATTATAGATGACCACAAAACTACTCAACCGACCACACCTTGTTCAACAGCAAATCGCAAGAGAGGTCGTAAAGGAATGGATGACGTTATTGCAGGAGCTATAATGGAGATGGCCGCTGCTTCAAAGCTAAGGACAGCCGCCATGCTGCAATGTAATGCCCGACATACCATAGCCGATTGTATTAGAGAACTGGATGAGATGCAAGGTGTTGATGAAAAGGTCTATTTGGCTGCTCTTGATCTATTCAACAAACCTAATGCAAGGGAGATTTTCTTGTCTCTCAAAGGTGACAAGCGCTTGATTTGGTTGCATAGCAAGTGTGCTGCTTAATCCAGCACCTTAGGTTGATAGATGAAACAGCTTGTATTTGGTCGGGTCATCTGCTATATATCTAGTAAATAATAGCAATTTTCTCCTTGTGTACAGCGACCAAGTACCAGTTGGCTTGTATATGTTTAGTTCAGGTTTCAGTGTTAGGCATTCTAAACCAAAATTTAAGGATAATACAATGAATTTTATATTAGTTTTAGTGCAAAATATGCACATGGTCTTTATTATATTTATATGGCTTTGTTTGGTTGGGAGAATGGAAAATGGAGAATAAAAAATGTGTTTTTCATTGTGTGATGTGTGTTTGGAAAATAGGAGGGAGAAGTAAAAAGATAAAGAGTAAATTACTACTGTACCCTTATTATTAAAAGTAAAAGAAAGAAAAAATGGGGTACTTTTGACTTTTTGGGTCTCAAGGTCATTTTCTCCGCTCTTTTCTGTTAAATTTGAAAAGATAGAAAAAAGGGCAAACCCGGGTCACATTTTTCTTCCTTTTCCTTCTCTCATCTTCCATTCTATCTTTTCTTCCCATACCAACCAAACATGGTGTAATAAGTTATTTAAAATTTAGAATAATTTTATACAAACATATGCGGTTCCTTGAAATTTGCTAAAAATAAAACTTAAGTTCACTATTTAGGTGTTATTTTTTAAATAGAAATTTAGTTTTTAGTTAAGTAATCACATGGTTAAATTTTAAGAGAAATTTAGTTTTTAGTTAAGTAATCACATGGTTAAATTTTAAGAGGAGAGTCTAAAGAACAACATATAAGTTTTGTCCATTCACTGATATTACTAGTCGCTAATATTACTGGTCCAACCCATCAAGCATGTGCGAGTGTGAAGCCAATTGGGTTAGATATAAAAAAAGGCTAAAAAAGAAAAAGAAGAAAAGAAATGTCCACTAATACCATTGCAATTTGCAACCATGAAGCTTTAAAGAAAGATACTGTTATGTTGGCTTGGCTACACAATTCTATTCGCTTATTTTACCACAACGAAGCCACGCTTGGCGACCTTTCCAAGAGGCTTTTTTTTTTTTTTTTTTAATCTCTAGACGACCGTAAAGTTGGGCTTCTACATTCAGATAAAAAGTGCATTATACAAAACATAGTGGATCAAAACGATGTTAAACCACATTCATAAGCAAAACCCTTCATCAGAAATAGAAAACAAACAATGTAAGTAAAACCAAAAGCATCCAAACGATTTCCTATGACAAAGACAAAACGAAGGTATAAAATCTAATTGAAAACTCCTAAATAAATTACATTCAAACTTAAAAATATTGTGTATCAAACTTAACTGAACCGCTGGACAAACACCAGAGTCTTCAAGCCTAGGAAAATTACTAGACGTCTCAACTCTGAATTAAATCTGGGCCAAATGGATTTGCAAAGGAGGAGAATCCTGAAAATCTCATGGAGTTCACTTTTGTCTACCCAAAACCAAAAGGGGGATGCACTTCTATATACAAAAACCACTGCTGTAATTTTTCCTAAATCTGGGTCTTCTCTCAACCTAGTATCCTCTTCACATCAAGCTCCTCACCGGCGGTTTTGGCTTTGTTGTATACTGATTCAAATGCTTGTGTACACACGCTAGAAAATCCCACTACAGCTTGAAACACATGCGGAAAGCTCATCTGAAGATTATTCAGTGTCATTGCCCTTGTTACACCGACCGATTTTTCATGCTTAGTTTTCTCCTCCTCTGCCTTTGCTCTCAATATTTCCACCTTTGCTCGCTTATCTGCAACTGGGTCCTTGCCACTTGTAGTGCCATAGGATTCTGCCATGGAATATGGACCATGCTTGCACTCGAGTGATCTAAGCTCAGTGACCTTCTTCTCAAGCTCTTTAAATACAGATTCTGACTTCTTTTTTTGCTTATGCTCGTCTGCTTGTTGAACTACAATGGCATGGATTACTGTTAAGAGGCTCTTAATCCCTTCAGATGCCACCCTGTCTGGAATATGCTCAACTGCAATGTGCCATTCTTCACAAAGTGAGTAAATTTTGGATTCCTGAGAGGTTCTGGATAGTGGATTTTTGCTGATTTGAAAGAGGCTAAGTCGGAGCCAGCCTGCAAGGGACTGGATGTAATCCCTTTGGGCCTTGACCAGGTTGCTAAAGGACTGGTGCCATTGCTGGACCTCAAGCTCGAGCTGGAGAGTTGATTGTTTGTGAATCTCGGATGTGGCTTCAGTTGATGGGATGGTTTTGAGGTATTTCAGCTGCTGAACTATGTGGGTTTGGACTTGGTGGCACTCATACATGCTCCTCCACATGCACATTAACCTGCAAAACAAAACAATGAGTTAAAAATGTTGAGACTTATTTCATCTTTATAAAAAGTTCAAGTGTATAATTCAAATAATGACAGCAAATTTAAACAAAATGACTTGCCCAGTTTCCCCTAAGGCAAGTTACGCCAATATTTTGAAATAGATAAATGAAAAAAAAAAAAGAAAAAAAAAAAGAATTATGGAAAATTCCAAAGACTAAGGATATCATAGCGTCGGCTCACCAATGCCACATCATGCATGTATAAAAATCTGCATGCCTATGGGCAATGGCACATTATTCACAGGTTACATTAACTTAACTTTGGTTCATTGTGAATGCCTAATCCTAAGTGCAAGAATTGTTCTTTATTTCCTAGTTAGGCATGTCCAATGGATGTGTGCTTATTATTGTTTATATTAAAATAAAGACAGTTTATTTCCAAAAGGAAAGAAAAGAGGAATTAATATTTGAGGATTACAAAAGGGAATACGAGGCTGAGTTGCATACATGGCATGCTAGTATAGCCAAGATTGCATCCCATCTACTAGTACTTAGTACCGGTGCAAGTAGTGAAACCTCAGAATAATAGTACACTCACAGCCACAATATTGTCTCCCTTGGGAAGACATTCAAAAGAAAAAGGGTAGCAAAAGATAAGGCCTGAATAGTGAATTCTAAGGAGAGAGACCCACCCGACAAAGTTTAGGTTTAGTCAAGGCCCCTCAACAGGTTGTACATGACACAATTGTAGTCCGTATATTTATGCAACAAAAGCAAACAAGGGGCACGATGAAACAACCCAGTAAAAGCAGTCAAAAGATTTTTTTTACTGGGGTACTAGCAATAGCATGCATATCTTCTGAGTTCTGACCCAAAAATATCAATACAGCTGACTTCTCATGCTGCTAAAACCAGATATGTTCATTAGTCAATTGCTTATCTTTTAGCTATTAATTTGAACACCCAAACCATGTGTCAGAAAAAAAGAACTGTATTCTTTGCATCCTGGATCATATTAATACAGAAAAAGACATTGTTTGAATGCCTTTCTAAAAGCCCTTAAAAAATAACTACACTCAGAAAGAAAACTCAGAAGAAAAGCCAAAGGAATTGAGCAAAAGATGCCTGCCAATGGTTCATCTTTCTTCAATGGATTTTGAGTTTAAAAAACTCACTTGAGTAGAGATGGGGGGACTCAGAGAATTCAAGGGCTCTTGTCCTATGCTATTATTATTATTATTTAATTGAAGGGACATGGCATGAGTGGTAGGAAAAAGACTAACCCTTTAACAAGCTCAATAAGTTGTGGATATAGTTCGGTTTCTCTTAATTTGATGATCTCAGAAGAGGTGGACTCTATGGCTTGGGAAGCAACCATCATTTGTGATTCCAACTTTTCAACCTCTTTCTTGGTCTTCTCAGTCTTCACATAGTCAGCCCTCTTCAACTCTAGCTTCCTTAGATGTGCCACCCTTTTCTCATGCTCTATCTTTAAGGTCTCAGCAGTCTAACAACATCACACAATAAAATTACAAGTAGCAGGGGGACCAAAAAAAAAAAAAACCTTAAACACAATACAAAACTTAATAAGAATTTGAATAATCTGATCTAATAGTAATGGATACACATGGGGGCCAGTGGCCACTTTTTGACTAATCAATTGTAGTTAAAAGGCCCCTAGATTAACATGTCATTCTTTGAGCTCTAAAAGCAAAAAGAAACACAGGGAAAAACTCATGGAAGCATAAAAGGACAAAAATAGATTGCTAATTTTGTTTTCTGTGCTTGTGACTTTATGTAAAGCAAAATTCGATCACGAGCCCACAAGGGAAGCAGAGAAACTTTTTGATTTTATTTTCTTGGGCAATTAAGGAGCAATGGATCATGCAGAAACTCTGAAAATTTGAAGCTTTGAACTAAAATTTTACCTTGACTTCCTGATACAATTTCTTCTCCCAGGCGTATAGTCTCTCCACAGTTGAACAATGGCTGTTACTGACAATAGCCCCGCTTGCAACACTACTTCCAAGCATTTCCTCACCCAACTTCCCAAAACCATTTGATTTTGGACTCAAACTCCATGTCCACGTCGATGGACTCAAATTACACCCATAGTTATAAACTTTTCCTGCCAAAACCAAATTAAAGACACAGACAATAATCCCTCTAATTACTCCAAAATTTAGCCAAATATAGAAAAAAAAATGCCCATAATCTTATAATTCATTTTGAGTAAAATTTTGAAGTCCATAGCAAAACAAATCTATAGCACAAATCCAAGAAAAAAGCCCTTTAAGGCCTTACCTCCTTTACTCTGAGATGAATAGCTAATAGAACTTGAAACTTCCAAGAGGATTGAGACTTGGGCACCAGCATCAGCAGCTTTGAGAAAATACTCATCAAGCTCTTTCACAATCTCAACAAGATCTTTACTATTCCTTGACACCACCATAGCAAGCTCACTCGCAGTAGTGTCCTTAGAAAAACCACTGACCACCGAAGGTGGCGGCGTGGTACTCGCGGCCCCAATGCCTGTCGTGGTAGCCACCGCCTCCGAAGCCATCGTGGTGGCCTCATCCCACTCCTCCTCCGTCACGGACCGCACAAATGGGTCCCAGAAATCCCACGTGGAAGTCGACGCAATTGGCGGAGGAGGCGGCGGAGGTAGAGCTGGCGAGGCAGTTATTGATGTCCAGGTGTCGGAGCCGGGACTCATTGGCGGTGGAGGAGGCGGAGGTGGCGCTGGAGGCTGCGGCGGCGGAGAAGGAAGAAGTGGTTGCATGTGGTGGTTGTTGTAGTGGTGGTGGTGGTGGTGGAGGTTGGTTTCGGCATTGGCGAACTGGAGAAGAGCTGAACCAGTACTACGAAGTGAGCGGAGGTACATGCTGTGTGTTGCTGAGAATGCTTGCCTTGCCTTTACCAATTGTTTCATGTACCTTTTTCTTGCTTTGCACCTTGACACGATCTCTTCTCTCTCTATTCTTGAATAACAACAACCCATTTTCTTCTTCTGATAGATCAAGCTTCTTCACTCTCTTTGAGTTTGGAGATTTTGGAACCAAAAGTAAAAGAAATGCCTTTAAAAAATAAAAGGCAGATTTTTTTTTTTTTTTTTTTTTAAGGTTTAGTATATTTACCTTACTTTGACGAGGAGAGAACTGTTACTTTGTCCTTCGAAGCTTTGATAAACGGCGGGTCCTTCATGTTGATGTGTTTGGTTGTGACTCAAGTTTGTCAATTTGAGCCAAAAAATCAGCTTCAGAGTTACCAAACAAACCTTGGTTTTTTCAATTTTCTGGGTTCTTCAAATCACCCTTCCAAGTTGGTACTATGAAGTATGAATCTAGAAAACTCTCTCTCTCTCTCTCTCTCTCTCTCTAGAGATATAAAAGTACAGACAATGCTAGTTTGTTTGATATGTGCACTTGGGTTGTGGTGGTGGTGGTGATGAAGGAACAGTGAGAGAAACAGAACAGTTTTTTTGAGAAGTGTCAGGAGCAATGAGTGTTGGGCAGAGGGCCAGTGGTTATTTTTTATATTTGAGCTTGTTTCCAAAGTGCTTTACCCTTGTGCTTATGCACTTAATAAATTATTACCATGAAAATTGTGGGAGTAACATGCAGATGCAAGCAAAGCAGAGAGAGACACAAACATCCCCATCCATGTCCCAAATGTTGTTTCTCTATAGGTACCCGTACATACAAATACAATATTGCTAATTTGCTATACTGATTGTTGCTTTGGGAGTGAAAAAGAGGGCATTTTGGTAAACTCTATTTTCCAACGGCCATTTCAATTCTCAAACCTATATATGGAAATATTTC
The DNA here is from genome assembly GCA_032727855.1 of Quercus ilex subsp. ballota. NCBI lineage: Eukaryota > Viridiplantae > Streptophyta > Magnoliopsida > Fagales > Fagaceae > Quercus > Quercus ilex. The sequence goes on along the minus strand of CM064913.1, from coordinate 53,544,181 downwards.
AAAATACTTTAGGATCACTGAAAGTAATTAAGGATTATTCATATAAACTCAGCGAGAAATGGCTGGCCTGTTGCTAATGACGTTTGTGAAATGATGTTTAATTACGTATTTATTGTTTTTATCTTTTTATCTTTTGCATTAGCTTTGCTTTTTTTGCTTGAATTTCTTTTGATTTACTATATCTCACATCATAAAAGCGATAATGATTCTAACCGGATCTTACACAGTAATATAGAAGCGTAGAAATTGCTCCCTGGCTTTCACTATTGGATCAAGAATAATCTCCTCATTCTCCAAACATTTTTCCTCCACCCCCCCAGAAAAAAAAAAGTATAATCTCCTCAATAAAATATAAAATCAAAATCAAAATAAACAATGAATTCCTTATTTAATTGGTGTTATGCAAATTATCCTCATATATTACTAAGTTCCATAAATTTGTTTAAAAATTAACAGAAACCTTGGTTTTTTTGTTTTTTTTGGGGGGGGTGGTGTTGGGGCGGTGGTGGTTTGGAATTGTAAATTGCTCATACTGAAAATGCCTAAACATCAAAGTACCGATTTTGAGATTTTTTTTTTTTGAAACTACCGATTTTGAGATTAAAATCAAATAGGGTCAACATCTTTTTAAAACACCCGAGGCCGAAACCGAATGAAGCTCTTAATTTTGATATCATCATACACACATTGACACCTAAATCTCCAAATTTTTTAAAGAAAAAAAATGTTGCAAATCATCAGACAATGGCCATTTCATCGTTTTTCTGCTTGGATTTGGAGTGAATGTATTGAAAATCAATAGATTATGGATATTGATGTTGTGTGGAGTAAATCTCAGCAAGTTTAAAGTGGATGATGGAAGATTAAGTGTGATTTGGAACAAATCATAAAATGACAGTTGAGTTGGCCTAGAGAGTCATGGAGGTGAGGAGAATTATTTCTAATGAAGGAGATGATATTTGTTTTCTAACATTCTAGATGAGTAAAATTTTAATTTATGCCTGATTTATCCATTTGTAATTCCTTGATCCATTTGACTTAAATGATACTTTGTGATAGTAGCTTTGTTAATGTAATTTGAGAATTAGGATTTTCTATTAAAAAAATTGTTGATTTTAACAAAATTTTCAAAATTGACAAAGGATATTGGCCTACCACAAATCAATTAGGGAATTAATTATTCATTTTTTATAGTTTAGTGGTGGATTGAATTTTTTGTTTTTCATTTATCAATAATCACTCATCACATTAGCAGTTTGTAAATTTTTTTTATAAAATAGTTTGTATCTCTAGCATTATTTCATAACATAATGTGCTTGAGTGGAATTAATAATAATGCTTATTATACTATTTAGCTATCATATATTTTTTAACCTTTTGAAAATGAGATTAAATTTAAACCGGATGTGGAGGTAAACACCTTTGTTTAGGCCCTCCACTCAATGTGCGCCATCTCACATTTTTTCAAATACAAGAATAGATAGCAACACATCATATGACAACCCATTAATCTCATCCACCAATATAATTCAGATATTAGGGATGTATTTGAATACTGCTTATTTTGCTGAAATTGAAAAATTATTACTGAAAGTACTGTAGATAAAATGTGCGCCATCTCACATTTTTTCAAATACAAGAATAGATAGCAACACATCATATGACAACCCATTAATCTCATCTACCAATATAATTCAGACATTAGGGGTGTGTTTGAATACTGCTTATTTTGTTGAAATTGAAAAATTATTACTGAAAGTACTGTAAATAAAAGTAAAAGTTAGTTAAAATACTATAGTAAGACCCATGAATAGTGCCAAAAATTGGAGCTCATAAATAGTAGCGAATTTTTTTTTTTCATTTTTCATCTATATCAAAACGCACACCAAGAAAAAAGGTCAGCTCAAATCCATCCATGGTAGCCATTTGTCATCTCACGCGCCTCCGCCATCAGCGGTGGCTATCATTTTCTATCGTTAGGTTTGTCTTAAGCTGATATTATACACTGCAATTACAGTGTGTAAAACAGGAATTTGCGACCACATCCGTAAAGAATAATATATGCACTCTTTTAAAAATAAATTGTTAGAGAAAAAAACAATACCCAACAACAAAAATTGAAGTTTAAAAAAAACCACCAGGATTAAACAATGCCTAGGAATAATACGTGTATCAATGGGAATTAAACTTTGTATTTTACTGCTTCATATTTTATTGGGAACAGTGATGATGGAATCACATTATCAGAGCATTTTCAGGCTAAATGCCTCGGATCTTCTTTGGATTTCCAGCATTGCCACCTCCTCAGACTGAGAAATTCACGATTATAATATTGAGTATGCTTAGCTCAAGCTGAGTCAACAAATTAGCTATTAATCTTTTATATATTTTTGTTTTGCTTCTACTTTTGTAACTTTGTGTTGTTTTCAGAAAATATTTTAACTTTTCTCATTTGGACCATGTAATGACTAGCCTGAAAAGAAACGAAAAGCGTTAAGGAGATTTATCTGTTTCGTTCTAGGAGCTCGGATTTTTGATGGCCCAAAGGCCCAGCGTGAAACTAAGGCCCGTTTGTTACTTATGTTTATGCAACCGGTTTTAGTGTTTAAATAACATTATACGTATTTTTATACACTTTTTTATTTATACGTATTTTTAAAAAAATACAAACAATATTATTTAAAACAATATTACCAAACGGGCCCTAAGTGGAGCTATACTTGTTAACGAGTATTTTTAGGACAATAGTTAATAAACTATATTAGAAAAGTTTTAACGCCACTTTTTATGGAAAATATAAAAATCTATTAGAAAAAGTAATTGTTTTATTATTTTCCAATAAAATGTTTCTAAAAATAGTTCATAAAACAATACTCTTAAGATTTTATTTCTAAAAATAGTTCATAAAACAATACTCTTAAGTCTTAAGACATTCGTTAATATTTTCCTTCTTTTATTAAGAGAGAAATGCTATATACAAAATATTTTGATTACACATTTACAACAAATCTTAAATGATGGGTTGTTATTGATTTTTATTAAAAAAAGAATAATTGTTACATCTACAACATTTTACACAACACTTTACAACAAATCATAAGTGGTAAATTGTTATTGATTCTAATTTGAATTTACCACTTAAATTACTTTTTTGCCCACTCATAACAACGGGTAACAACATATCACTTAGGATTTGTCGTGAGAGTGTTATAAAAATATTAGGGACATATGTGGTAAGTTGTTATTGATTTTAATTTGAATTTATCACTTAAATTACTTTTTTGCCACCCATAACAACTAGTAACAACATACTATTTAGGATTTGTTGTGAAAGTGTTATAAAAAAATTATGGACATAGTATTTCTCTTTACGTATATAAAAAAAAAGAAAGTAATTTCAATTAGAGCACCCACACTAGATGTGGAATATGTATTTGGCACATATCCCACACCAAACCCAATTTTAGCCTATTTAGTAGATGTGGTATATGTTATTTTTTTTGCAACATTGAACAGTACCGTGGCAAATTTGCCACGGTACGGAATACATGTGGCAAAATTTTTTTTCTTTTAATGTGTAGATTGTGTTGATGAGTTGTAATAAATATTATTTTAATGTGTAGTAAATATTATTTTAATGTATAGAATTGAATTATAAAACATCTGATAAATGGGATATTGTAAAATGATGTGGTAAAGTAATAAAGTAAGCCTTTGATGTGATAAAATGGCATAATTTTTAGAACATTTGCTACAAATGCTCTTATAGGTTTAAATTTGAATCAATAAAAACTTACCATCAATAATTTTTTGTAAAAATTAATTTTAGTTGTAAATTCAAATTTGAACCAATAAATAACTGTGGGGCCAAATAATCCCACGGCCCAGCCCACTTCATTCCTGGGCCGAAAGCCCGAGCCGAAGAGACATCCAAGTCCGAGGATGACCTCATCATCGGACGTTCGAGAGTTTGAAGAACATGTTCGCAGCAAGCGGTCATCTCTACACTAAACGCACCTGACAACCGCCCTGGCCGCATTAATGAGGAAAGGACCTTCACCAGTGTCGCCTTGGTTACCGCGACTCCCAAAGAGACTGGGAAGGCGGCTGATGAGACAAGCACCTGAGCAAAGGTCATGATCACTCAACAAGTGTAGGGTTAGGATTGGTTGGGTAAGGGGTATATAATGTAAGGGAATCCCTCCTGAAGTGGGGGAGAGGGAAGAGAAAAAAAAAGAGTCAAGAGAACTCTAAAGACAGAAAGGAAAATAGAGAAAACAGGGCAAGAGCCTCCTCGGCCCATGGCCGAAGAGCCCATCCCATTTGTAAACTGTGCTAAGTCTTTTTCTTTAAGTAAAAGAGACCGAAGTTCACGCCACTCGAGCGCTGGCCGGCGCCTAGACCTTCGACCCACTCTCTATAAATTCATTGCGGGGTTCGTTGGGCTTTTGACCCGTGTCCATTGGGCTTGGGCAACCAAAAACCCAGTCCCTACAATTGGCGCCGTCTGTGGGAAGGATTAGTGCACCGGTTGGCGCAACAGACGACTGTTCTAAACAACCGTTCCATGGAAGATCGGCGGTGGTGCAAAAAAAAAAAAACTATCAAAAAGAAGAGCGTTGCAGAAAGATAAAAGCTTGAAGACAAAAGATTCAACAGTAAAAAGAAAAGTACTTGATATTATTCAAAAAAAAAAGTCACAGATTACAATCAGAGGCTTAGGCAGGCTTGTTTTACAACTGTTCCTACCAGCTAGTCCTACAATCAGAGGCCCAGGCGGACCCAACCTAAAACTAGCTAGAGGGAGATGTCAACTCGTCCCCTGATTGGCATAAAGAGAATGGGAGAAAGAGAATGGGAGAGCTTGACAATAAGGGGGTGGAAGGGGGCTGAGAGCTTGAACAAAGCGAGGAGCAGATGCAGGGGCTCCGGGACGCCCTCCCCCATGATGTTCCCTTGATTCTCTCCAACCTCCACGAGCGTTGGCCGTTGGAGACGGCAACACTCGGGCGCCGCACATAATGTGAGTTCGCATGTCTCCTCCGTCGGGGGTGCGCCCTGAGGAGGGACGTTAGGTACTTCAACGATATCCCTCCAGGCCACCGTGCATGGCGCCATCGGGGTTACGCCTAGATCCTGCCGCACCGGAAGCCCAGTGGGGGCTACGGCCACAACGGCTCTTGGCACGGATGTTCTCATGTCCGTCCAAAGCCGCCCCATATCGCCTAACTCCGGTCACAATCCCGGCGGGGTTGTTAAAGGGGCATGGGGAGTTGAAGGGGTATCTTCTTCCTGGTTGGGTTGGGAAGTTCATGGAATGAAGAGAAACCATTCCCCCAGGGGGCCTTATATAGAGGATGAAGGTAGGTGGGAGTTAATCCACGCAGAATTCGAAAAACTGGTTAACGAAGCGTTGGATAGTAATGAAGCGGCCAGATTCCAAAGGAGCCGCAAACCGTTGAGCTTATGGGGATTTACGAGGCCATTAATGAAGGCGCGTCTCGCGCACCGAAACGTCAGGCGCGGAACACGAACGGCCAAGGGACGCTTCGCAAATGACAGAGATGAGGGCTCGAGATGGAGATGAGATCAATGCCACGTGCAAGATCATGAGCCGTCCGAAGGAGGAATCGTCCCCAGTAAAGCAAACCGAGGACAAACCCCTATTTCCAGAGGCCAAGCGTTAGACAGAACCAAGGCACTGCATGGTCCTCGGACTCAGGCCTATGGGGAAACGAACCGCTCCAGATGCCAAGCGTTAGACAGAACCAAGGCACTGCATGGTCCTCAAACTCAGGCCTATGGGGAAACTAACCGCTCCAGATGCCAAGCGTTAGACAGAACCAAGGCACTGCATGGTCCTCGGACTCAGGCCTATGGGGAAACTAACCGCTCCAGATGCCAAGCGTTAGACAGAACCAAGGCACTGCATGGTCCTCGGACTCAGGCCTATGGGGAAACTAACCGCTCCAGAGGCCAAGCGTTAGACAGAACCAAGGCACTGCATGGTCCTCGGACTCAGGCCTATGGGGAAACTAACCGCTCCAGGTGCCAAGCGTTAGACAGAACCAAGGCACTGCATGGTCCTCGGACTCAGGCCTATGGGGAAACTAACCGCTCCAAGAGGCCAAGCGTTAGACAGAACCAAGGCACTGCATGGTCCACGGACTCAGGCCTATGGGGAAACTAACCGCTCCAGATGCCAAGCGTTAGACAGAATCAAGACACTGCATGGTCCACGGACTCAGGCCTATGGGGAAACTAACCGCTCCAAGAGGCCAAGCGTTAGACAGAACCAAGGCACTACATGGTCCTCGGACTCAGGCCTATGGGGAAACTAACCGCTCCAGATGCCCAGCGTTAGACAGAACCAAGGCACTGCATGGTCCTCGGACTTAGGCCTATGGGGAAACTAACCGCTCCAGATGCCCAGCGTTAGACAGAACCAAGGCACTGCATGGTCCTCGGACTCAGGCTTATGGGGAAACTAACCGCTCCAAGAGGCCAAGCGTTAGACAGAACCAAGGCACTGCATGGTCCACGGACTCAGGCCTATGGGGAAACTAACCGCTCCAGATGCCAAGTGTTAGACAGAACCAAGGCACTGCATGGTCCACGGACTCAGGCCTATGGGGAAACTAACCGCTCTAGATGCCAAGCGTTAGACAGAACCAAGGCACTGCATGGTCCTCGGACTCAGGCCTCTGGGGAAACTAACCACTCCAGATGCCGAGCGTTAGACAGAACCAAGGCACTGCATGGTCCTCGGACTCAGGCCTATGGGGAAACTAACCGCTCCAGATGCCCAGCGTTAGACAGAACCAAGGCACTGCATGGTCCTCGGACTCAGGCCTATGGGGAAACTAACCGCTCTAGATGCCCAGCGTTAGACAGAACCAAGGCACTGCATGGTCCTCGGACTCAGGCCTATGGGGAAACTAACCGCTCCAAGAGGCCAAGCGTTAGACAGAACCAAGGCACTGCATGGTCCACAGACTCAGGCCTATGGGGAAACTAACCGCTCCAGATGCCAAGCGTTAGACAGAACCAAGGCACTGCATGGTCCACGGACTCAGGCCTATGGGGAAACTAACCGCTCCAGATGCCAAGCGTTAGACAGACCCAAGGCATTGCATGGTCCACGGACTCAGGCCTATGGGGAAACTAACCGCTCCAAGAGGCCAAGCGTTAGATAGAACCAAGGCACTGCATGGTCCTCGGACTCAGGCCTATGGGGAAACTAACCGCTCCAGATGCCGAGCGTTAGACAGAACCAAGGCACTGCATGGTCCTCGGACTCAGGCCTATGGGGAAACTAACCGCTCCAGATGCCAAGCGTTAAACAGAACCAAGGCACTGCATGGTCCTCGGACTCACGCTCACGGGGAAGCTAAATACTTCGGATGAACCTAAGTGTTAGGCAGAACCAAGGCTCTGCACGGTCCTCGGACTCAGGCTCACGGGGAAACCAACCACCTTAGATGATCCTAAGAGTTAGACAGAACCAAGGCACTGCATGGTCCCAGGACTCAGGCCTATGGGGAAACTAACTCCTTTAGAGGATTCCAGGTGTTGGACAGAACCAAAAGCGCTGCATAATCCCAGGACTCAGACCTATGGGGAAACTAACTACTTCAGAGGATTCTAAGTGTTAGACAGAACCCAAAGCACTGTACGGTCCTCGGACTCAAGCTTATGGGGAAGTCAACCACATCAAGGGGAACCTAAGTGTCAACCTAAAGAATTTTCTACCCGGCCCTTAGGGAAAGATGGGCCCACTCGAGCATACATGCCCTCGCTGCAACAATTGATGCCGTGACTGGCCGAGGTGCAATTAAAGATAAAATTACACAAGTAAAGAAAGAACGAATAACGTGCAAGTAAGCAAACAACCACAACAAACAGGAAGAGGAATAAAACTCACATTCCATTAAGTTCACAAATATTACATGATGAGTACCACATTACAGTCACAAAGCCAAAAGAAAAAAGAAGAAAATACAAAGGACCAGGAAGACAACAGGGTCGGAGGGCCTGCCCCACTCACTTATACTCCTCCCTCAGCTGGGGGTTGCACCATAGCAGCTTCAAGGCTTTCTGAGCTTTGGCCAGAGGGGACGGCCTGCGAAAGCGAGGCGGGAATAACTGCCTCCTCAGCAGTAGGAGCTCCAACTCCAGCGCTAGACTTCACAGCCTCCTGGGGCGCCTCCCCAACGGGGCCCTCACCCGATTCTGCCACCTTGGAAGGGTCACTTCCTTGGGCGGGCTCAGCCACGGGCTCAGCAGTTGATGTGTCCTCACCCGTAGCAGTGCCGGTTTCCTCCGCAGCCTCCTCGGCCTCAGCGCCACTTGGAGCAGCCTCGCGGATGGCAGGAGGGTAGTACACATTCTCCTCCTTCCACAAGTCGGATGAGGCCTCGATCCCGGCCTGCCTGAGAGCCTCCCTCCAAACCTCGGCAGAGTAGCGCCTGCACAACTCGGGGACTTCAGACCTAAATGTTACTGCTGTCTCTTCCACCCCCGCGGCGTAAGCCTCCTCCTCGGCTTCCTTCATAGCGGCCAGGGCTTCCTCCCTGCCCTGGTCAGCCTCAAACTTGGCCCTCACCGCCTCGTCCCTCGCCCACTCGGCTGCCTTCTTGTCCGACTCGGCGGCAGCCACCTTCTGGGGTAGATCAGCAAGCAACCCCTTTGCAGTCTTCAGCTGCTCCTCCGCCTCAGCCAGGCGCTTCGAGTAATCCTCGGCCTGCTTCTGAAAACCGGCGAGACCGGACAGGGCAGTGTCCCGGGCACTGGTCATCGCACTTAGCTCCTCCCGGGCCTTGGATAGATCAGCCTCAGAGTGTTTAAGAACCTGAGTGGCCTCCAGACGTTTCTCGCGCTCCACCTCCATGGCTTTCCCCTGGTCATGGGCCACGTCCTCCAACCTATAAGTAGCCTGAACGGCCTGTCCAACAAAACAAATACGCCATCAGCTGAGATCAAGAAGCGGAAAGGAAGAGCTACAACTTGGAAAAGTCACAAGTATTGAGGGGCTTACCATCCCCAAGTACCGCTTGAGGCAGAGGAAGACCTCCCTGCTCCTCATAGTCGCCAGCTCCGCCATGTCGGCTGGGAGTAACAGGCACCTTTCCACCGCGTCGGCCACGTATGTGCCCTCGCCCTCGTTGAAATTTCTGAGGGAGGAGTCTTCCCTCAGCGGCGCCCCGCGGAGCATTGGGGTAGGAAGCCAGGCCTGAGGCTCGGGCTAGTCGTCAACCTGTTTGTCCTGGCCTCAGGAGCCTATCCTCAGCTGTTTGGACGGCTGCCGATCATCACCCTCCTCCCGTGGGGACTCGGACCTCTCCTCAGCTGGCCTCTTGCCCTTATCCTTCTTCTGCTTGGGATCAGAGGGCTCATGCCTGGAAGGCAGACTCGCCTTGGGCGGAGAGGGAGGAAGCCCCGATTGGGTAGAAGCCGACTTGCCCTGTGCAGAACGAGTTTTTGGAGGAGGAGGAGGAAGCTCTGACTTAGTTTTCCCCAGCTGGCCTTCAATCAGTTCCGCCAAGCTAACTTGCGACTTCTTCTTGTAGCCCATTTTCTGCCGAGAAGAGGACTTGGACGCTGAGAAATCCGCTTCGGTCAGACGAGGGTAGCCCAAATCTCCTGGAGGGTCCTCGGACTGGTGAGCTTGATCAAACACGTCAAATTCGTCCTCGGCGGGGCCAAAATCAGCAACCTCTACTTCCCTCTTAGGGCCTACTTCGGCGGGTTCCGAGATTCTAAGGGAGGAGGAGGGACCCGCAGGTAGTGCGCCTTCTGATGGGGAGGGCACCTCAGGGAACCGAAACCCGTCCTCGGTCACCGTTATCTTCCGAAGCCGAGGATCCTTTGCCCTGATCACGTGCTTCGGCGCCGCAAATGACTTGTGAGCCGGGTTGTATTTCAAAATTTCGTGAGCGGCCCTAACCTGATTATCGGCCTCGTTCACAAAAACCTCTTCCCTCAGCGCCTTTTGCAAGTCTTCCCGGTTGATTAGGCTGAAGTGGCGCGTGAAGGCGTGAGGATCTGCAAAAAGAAACACCTCCACATTAGAAACCAAACAGTGCGAGAGAAAGAGACGAGAGAAAGGATGGAACTGATCAGGGTCCTAGAACTCTCTCTCTATATTTTCCCACTGCCCACCTGGGGTCCCCTCCGTCGTCGGGCAGTGAAGGCCATCATGCCACTCTCCAGACACGATGAGGAAGTCTTTGTTCAACCCCTTGCTGGACTCAGGGAGACACTGAATGAGCCGGACTCTGTCATCCCTGGTCTTCAGATAGTAAGTTTTGCCCTTCAGGCACTGGAGATTATAGCACCAGTTGACGTCATGGTGGGTCAATCTCAGGCCCATCTTTTCATTTAGGGCATCCACACAGCCTAGGATCCTAAAGACGTTGATGGCACACTGAGTGGGGGCTAACCGGAAGTGCATCAGATAGTCTCTCATCACCGGACCCATGGGAATCCTCATGCCCCCTTCAATGAAGGCAACGATGGGAATCACTACCTCACCCTCCTGCCTCCGAAAGCGCCACTCACCCTCCGCACAATACCTCAAGCCCACATTGGCCGGTATCTTGTAGTCGGCGATAAATTTCTCCATCGCCTCCTCAGTGAAGACATACTTCTTAAAAATACCCATCCCAAATAAAGCCTAAACGAGCTAAGAGGGAGCAAACGAAAAAGAGGCAAAGAAGGAGAAGGAGAAAGTTCAAAGGGAGATAGAGTGACTTACAGAAAGGTGTAGAAGCTCCTCGGACAGGTCTTTTATGCTGGAGATGTAGACTCTTGAGTGCAAAGAAGCAGAGGAACCGGACTTTCAAATGGGTATTTATACCCTAAAGTCAAGGACCAGAGCGGGTTTTCCCAGCCCCAACCGTTAGGCAAATCCCCAACGTTCGATTGACATCCTCCCGTTGAACGTGGGGAGCACAAAGCCGTCAGGATTTAATGAAGGGAACGTCGCGCCCTTCAAGGCGTCGGTAACGCTTCTGAGGCAGGCGAAAAGACTCTAGTACCCCCAGAGGGCCAAACTCAACGGTACATGACGCGTGCCCGAGGACATCAAAATCCTCCTCTCCGCCCGAGGACGCGGACAGCAAAATTTTGAGGGGCTATTGTGGGGCCAAATAATCCCACGGCCCAGCCCACTTCATTCCTGGGCCGAAGGCCCGAGCCGAAGAGACATCCAAGTCCGAGAATGACCTCATCATCGGACGTCCGAGAGTTTGAAGAACATGTTCGCAGCAAGCGGTCATCTCCACACTAAACGCACCTGACAACCGTCCTGGCCGCATTAATGAGGAAAGGACCTTCACCAGTGTCGCCTTGGTTACCGCGACTCCCAAAGAGACTGGGAAGGCGGCTGATGGGACAAGCACCTGAGCAAAGGTCATGATCACTCAACAAGTGTAGGGCTAGGATTGATTGGGCAAGGGGTATATAATGTAAGGGAATCCCTCCTGAAGTGGGGGAGAGGGAAGAGAAAAAAAAAGAGAACTCTAAAGACAGAAAGGAAAATAGAGAAAACAGGGCAAGAGCCTCCTCGGCCCATGGCCGAGAAGCCCATCCCATTTGTAAACTGTGCTAAGTCTTTTTCTTTAAGTAAAAGAGACCGAAGTTCACGCCACTCGAGCGCCGGCCAGCGCCTAGACCTTCGACCCACTCTCTATAAATTCATTGCGGGGTTCGTTGGGCTTTTGACCCGTGTCCATTGGACTTGGGCAACCAAAAACCCAGTCCCTACAATAACTTACGTCGCACACTTCTCCTTTTTTAAATGTATTTTTTCAAAGAATATACTTTGAGTCTTTGACAGTAATTTTTCTTTTCAATGTTTTTTTCAAAGTATATACTTTGATGGTAAAGTTTTGTCTTCCCTCCAAGGAGAGCAAAATACCAATACTTTCCTTCTTCTCTGCCAAAACCAGTTTAACCTTCCCTTCAAACTCAATCATTCCTTTCGTTTAAAAAAAAAAAAAAAATCCTTTATATAAACTTTCAAATTCGATTATTGTGTTTGTTATGCGCCTTCTTTGTTTTTGTTTGTTGAGAAAGAGGAATCTGTGCTAACAAACTCGGTTTCATCTCATGGCAACACCAGTGGTAGACAAGGAGTACCTCAAGGAAATCGAAAAGGCTCGTCGAGACCTTCGTGCTCTTATCTCCAGCAAGGGCTGCGCTCCTATCATGCTCCGCCTAGCGTATTTGCTCTTATCTTTTCCTTTTCTCACATATGTTTGATTGTCCAAACAGAGAACTAAGAAACTGATGTGTTATACTTGCAACCATTAGCTGAACCAGCTTATACAGTGTACCGACTTATAGATCACTCATTATTATATATATATATTTTTTGATGATTCGATAGATGGAGAGGGTGGATTTGAACACTTATTAATGTCTCCGTTAGAAACACGAGAAACTGCTATTGAAATTAATTGCAAATTTTCAATAATGCTGCATAACATTATCATTGACAGTTGGCATAGTGCTGGGACCTATGACGCCAAAACGAAGACTGGAGGTCCTAATGGCTCAATCCGGAATCCGAAAGAGTTGAAACACGCTGCAAATGCTGGTTTGGAAAATGCTGTTAAATTTTGTGGTGAGCTTTTGCTTCTCTATGGTTTTTAGAGAACTGGTTGTAGATAGTATGAATTTTTGTAGGAGCTCCATTCAATTTCGCCACTCAGTGATCTTGGAAGCCAATTAGTATTCATTTTCATCTAATTGTTCTGCTCCTGCTTTTGTTTTTGATTCAGAGGAAGTGAAGGCTAAACATCCTAAAATCACGTATGCTGACTTATACCAGGTGATTATTTTCTTCCATGAACAATAGTTGTATTCAAGATTTTATTTTATTCTTTTTAAATTTTTTTTTTTTTGTTTTTGTTTTTTTTTTTTTTGAAAGTGTATTTGATAAACCAACCAACAAACAAAACAAGCAGCAGTAGCTGTACAAGGTCTAAGCACAAAACAGAAAGTAACCTGTCCAGAAGAGCCTACAAAACCAAAACCAAAACGACACCTAGAAAAACAAGCTTAATTAAGCAAGCTATACAGAATAAAAAATAACCAACATAAGCTGCATAGGTCTATACTTAAAATAGAGTTCTTCACTTTCCTTGAGCAAGCTAGTTGCCCTCTCACATTATAAGCTATGGCTTTTAAGAGATCTAATTTATATTTAACTCTGCTCCCATGAATTCTGTACTGTCTGCCAAGCAATTCTGCTGATCAGACTCCTCAAGTTTTTGCCTTTCAGATGCTTAAAAGGCCACTTGCCTATTCTTCTATAATTATTGAACTTAGACCTTAACTTTCCAGATACTCCGAGTGAAAGAACATTAAAAAAATAGGTGGTCCCCGGACTCCATTTTTGCTCTGCAGAAAGTGCGTAAAAGATCACCTTTATACTCTCAAACTCTCAATTAAAAAGTCTGCCTCTGGTTGAGTGGCAAACCAGAATATAAAAGCATGTTTTGGGACATGTTTGGAGAACTAAATCAGCCTCTGGAAACTCCCTTCTAATTTAGTCGTATGCTGAAGCACAATCAAAATTATGATCTGCAGTAGGCAATAAAATTACTTTATCATTAGCACCCAATTCCATACCAGTCTGACCAGCTTGAATTCGAACAAGATTTCAGATATAGCAGCAGGCCAACACCAATCCCCATTTCTAATTACACCAGACAACTTTGCAGAAGATGAATAGGCCCCTCCATATGCCACATATAAATTGAACTTCCTTGACCACAAATATGCCTCATAAATGCTTAATAAGAGGTCTGCATGGAGGTCTAAGTTGCAAAATTTTCACCAAAACACCAGGGACAATCATTAGAAAGCCTGAACTCAGGCTACCTATAAAGTGCCAACTTGAACAAGAGCAACCACATAAATCTCATCACAACAGCTAAATTCCAATCCCCGATTATTTTCAATTCAAAAAAACTTCAGATTTACTATGTCTTGACATGTAACATATAATCACAAACAATATTTGTCATTATAAAATAATGTATTTAGTGTAGATATTTGTGCCAAGCACAAGGGTGTTAAAAATACTCTAAAAAATATAACCAACCTTGGTACGGTATTAACTAGAAAGGGCTTCTTTTTTCATGTATCAATTTGATAGAGGATCCCATGCTTTTGGTAATTGTGAAATTATGTTTATATGCATCTCTTTCCTTTGAGAACCTTCTCCCACAATTTGGATAATTATTATTTTTTTAGTCTTTTAAAACACAGGCAGAGCATGTCCACCAGTCATACACCAAAATGAATGATGGTGCTGGTCATATCAAATGTATATCATTGTTACCATGACAAAAAAAGAAAAAAGAAAAAGAAAAAGGAAGTTCATCGGCATTGTTTAGATACACTTTTATGCATTTCTTTCACATCCTCAAGATGTTGATGTATTGTTGCTTTTGTATGAAAAAAAGGGGCAGAAGTATATCTAATTTAAGAAAAAGTTGGCATTGTTCAGATACATTTTTTTTTCTTTCCACTCACATCCTCTCAACCTGATATTTTTCTTATCATGGATGAGCAAATATGCTAGTTAAGAAATTAATAAATGTTTAATTTATGAATATATTGTCTAGTAATTGAATCAACTTGGGTTCATCAACCTTCATTAATATTAATCAAGCTGGTAACTTCATCTATTAATAATAATTAGATTTGAGACTTCTACACTCAGAGTTACTTAATTGACTCATCTTCATTTTTTTTTTTTAGCTTGCTGGTGTTGTTGCAGTTGAGGTCACTGGAGGTCCTTCTATCGACTTTGTTCCAGGCAGAAAGGTATGTTTGTGGTAGAAGTTTTTAACACCTAACTACTTGTCTTTAGTAACTTTCTTTATCCCAATCAGGATTCGATGGAATCTCCTGAAGAAGGGCGCCTTCCAGATGCAACTCAAGGTATGCCATTAATGAAGTTGCTTTAATTTGTAATGGGGCCATTTTGTGAATCATTTGTTTCTTCAGTCTCTTTGTTTCATGATTACGGAATGAAGAATAAGGTTTAACTCTGTTCTTCTATGGTTGTTAGAGTAAATATAGCGGCCTTCTTAGTTGCCTTGGTGGTTTAGCAGCATGTGTTGCTACCCCAAGCTCAACAGTTTGAAGGATGTTAGAAAGAAGACAAAAGATATAATACACGCTTGTGTACCATTATTGCATGTTTATAATGACATTTTGTTACTCAAATTTGCCATCATCCTCATTTGGCCATACTTTCCTCTCATGCACTTTGATACTTTGATTAGTTTATAATCCATTTGAAAACATGTTTTTTTAATACCAAGAAAAATGGAATTGAAGAAAAACAAGAAATAGGACCTCACACACAAGTGTAACAAGCTCACCACCTAGGGAAAATCCAATGGGATACCAAAAGATCACCACTCAAAGGAAATCACCAAGGGCTGAAGTTGCTGAACACACTCACCACTCAATGGAATACACCCAATGAGATACAAAGTACTAACACAAGTAATTTTCAGAATAATCAATCTCTGATTTATTTATTCTAGCCAACTAGGTTATATGGTGTTTAGAACAGCCCTCTTAGTATGGAAAAATCAAATGACTACATGATTCCCAATACATAGGAAACAAATAGAAGAAAATAAATGATATGGTATTTCCCACAAATGGTAGATTTCAAGATTGACTAAATAAATGCATTAGGACCAGCCCTAATGGGCTTTGACTAATAGCACTAGTTTTGGATAATTGGGCTAGAATTGGGCCTCCAAGTTCAAACCACAAGATTCGTCTATTTGGACTTGTAAGACAACTGGGGCTGGATTTGTTTGGACACTCGTCATTTTTGGTTACCTGAGATTTTTTTATATTATAAAAAAACTTGGTTATTTTGTTCTAAGCTTGGCTATATGCATATTGTATTATTGTTAGAGAACTTCATTGTGACAGAACATGCAATCATATGCACACATTTAACAGATGTTAAACAAATTAGATTCTCTGCTTATTATTTTTCATGGTAGGTGCAAAGCATTTGAGGGACGTCTTTTATCGCATGGGTCTTTCTGACAAGGACATTGTGGCATTATCTGGAGGCCACACATTGGTAACTTTCTCCAAATATTCAAAATATGGAAAAAGTTCTTCACCATGGTTGAAACATAAATATAATTTATCCTTCTTTTTGGTTCTTTAGGGAAAGGCACATAAGGAGAGATCAGGATTTGAAAGTCTACCTTGGACAAATGATCCTTTGAAGTTTGATAACTCATACTTTGTGTAAGAAATCAATAAAAAACTTTTTTTTGGTAGATAAAAAACTTGGTTACTATATTCAATTTCCATGTTATAAGAAATATAGTAGGCATGTTGAAATTGTATTTGATAATATAATCAGGGAGCTTGTGAAAGGGGATTCAAAGGGATTATTGAAACTTCCCACAGACAAGGTTTTAGTTGAGGATCCTGAGTTCTGCCGCTATGTTGAGCTATATGCAAAGGTAGTAGTGTGGCATATATTTATTCATATTGAAATGTTTACATTATCTCAGTAGTGCTCACATTGCAAGCCATCAGTAGTTGTTTTGACCAATGGGAAATTTATCGTTATGATTATGGCAGGATGAGGATGCTTTCTTCACAGATTATGCGGTATCACATAAGAAACTTTCCGAGCTGGGCTTCAATCCACCTTCCTTGGGAGCTGCTAGGAGCAGTGCTAGAATTGTAGTTGCACTTGCTGCAGTTGTGGTGTTATTCAGTTACCTTTTCGATATTTACAGAAAAAGTCAAGTGAACAAGACTCAACTTGAATAGAATTTCTACACAAAGTCAGTATATTCAAATAATAAAGTCACATTCCAACCCAATCAGCCGTCGATTTGTTATTCAAAAAGAAGAATATTCGGATATAATAATATTTATATGTTTAATTTGAAAATGAAAACCATTTAGTCACCTTCTTCTACAGATTGTCTAAAATTGTTGCCCCCTTTTCTCCGGAAGTTTGTAAATAAGATAGGCGATATAAATAAGAAATAATGAAGTTATTATTATTGTGTTAAGCCCCTTGTTGAAGGGGCTTACAGGAATAAATAGGAATAAACTTCTGCTGAGTAGACCAACACTAAATAATCTACCATACTACTATTACTGCTTCTACCTGTAGAATTGCTACTATTATGTGTAGCCATCTACAGGAACTGAAGTCAAGAGGAGAACAAGTGCATCTCCCACCTAAAAAATTGCTATATAACTTAATAAATTAAAATTAATTCAAGACTCTTGGACTCAAAGAGAGTGTAATGTCTTGAAAAACCTTAAGCCTCTTCTCAATCTTCCTCTGAAATATCCCGGCAGTGTTGCTAGTACCAACTGTCTTTCCTGCCTCATCCGTGCCCAAAACCGCAGCCATGATAGCTTCTTCAAAATCCTTGTTGTCAGGCAACAACTCTGTCAACTTGTCCCCTTTTTCTTCAGGGGAAACGGATAGCTTCCGGGTCTTATTTTCGGGCTGTCTTGATTCCATAAGCGGCTTCTTAATCTCCCCAATGTCGTTCACTCTGATCAAATTGGCAGCATTTCCAGACCTTGATCTCTTTAGGCCCTCAGGAAATTGATTCCCAACTGGGTCTTCTGCAATGGGCTCCTTAAATTTTGTTGAATAGAATGGTGGTGCAGCAACATTTAGTGAATTGAAGTTAGGAGCAACTTGTTTGATACTTTTCTGCTGGGGTAATGCCACGTGGTTTGCCAACATTACGTTGGAATTGATATTCTCATCAGCAAAATCATCCTGGGATTTGATTGAAGGCAAGCTAGTATGATGATCCTTGCAAGGCTGAGGCTGCCAAATCGATGAAGATCCAAGGAAGGCATCGAAGAGTCTACTCTGTTCGACCCGGTCCCCTCCCTTGTTCATCATTTCAGACTCAAGGTCCTTGAGCATCTGCTGTGCCCTTTCATAGGCTTTGAGATGTGAATCTGTCCCTCTTGGTCCATCTGCCACAGCGGGTTTCACACGCCGCAAATTTTCTTTGGCTTCAGAAATCCTCCCCTGCTTCATCAAACAGATTCCAAGATTGCACATCTTGTTATTATCTGGAGCAATTGAAAGAGCCCTCCGATAGGCATCTTCTGCTTCAATGTAGTTGTTCTGCTGCATCAGTGCCCATCCCAAGTTCCCCTATAACAAGAATTGACCCTCAATTTCATGTGCCCATTATAAGTCTTTAAACAACAATTAACTAAACTAGTAGAGGCGAATGCATTCTTACCAATAACCTAGTTGCTTCTTGTTCCACCGAGACCTGAAATTTCTTTCCTTGAGATCTGGCAGTCTTGGTGCGTTTCCCATTGAAAGCCAGCCCTTGTTGAATCAAGAACAGCTTGTGCTTGAGGAGTGATATTTGGTCATCCAACCTCCCACATCTCTGCAGAAACAAAGGCAAAAAAGAATCAATACTAGTAATCTTGAGTATCCTGAAGTACCAGAAATAATACACAAACTGTAAATGTACATCAGCGAATTACCTTGTAAAGATCCAAAAGAATATTGTCAAGAGACTCTTGGGCTTGATCTGAACACCGATGTCTAAGTGACTTGATAGCTTCAATGGCTTCTTCAGCCCGATTTTGTTGCTTCATCACAATAGCCATATCTTTCAGAGCACTATCCACCCTATCCCCAGCATTAATGGCTGACCAAAACAGTGGAATCGCTTTTTCAGGATCCTTATCCACCAACTGTTCAAGCAAAAAAGGAAAAAAAAGAGAAAGTCCCATTTAATCAGAACATAAAACAAAGCAAGAAAACACCATTTTGAACCAATTAAAGGAAAACCCAGAAAGCTTGCCTGAACGTTCTTGGCTCTGACATAAGGACTGTCGCCAATTGGGACCTTGTGGGTAACGTGGAATGACTCAGATCGAGTTCTTGAAACCCCAATAGGCTTGGCTGGTGAGGAGGGAGCGGACTTGGTGGGTCTGAAACCTGGGGGAGCGTTCCACATATCTTGCAACATCTTTGGGTGTCTTTTTTCAGTAGCAGTGATCTCCCAGAGGAGGAAGATAGAAGCGGAAGTCTCTGAGAGAGAGAGAGAGAGAGAGAGAGAGAGAGATGAGGGGAGAGAGTGAAGGGAACGCTGAGATTTAGAGGGGTATTATGAGATGTATTTTGAATTTTTGACCGTTGGGGTTACCGTTCTACGAACTAGCCGTTGGGTGTTTTCCATATGTTAAGCGCAGATTTAAATTGAAATTTGCGTATCTGCTACGGTAGTCCTCAAGCTTACTGTAATTACATATTTGCCCTTTTTTAAAATTCTTCTAATAAGTATCATATCTAGTAATGTTCCATTCACTAATACCCCTAGGCTACTCTATCCTTTTTAGAGGACTTTTTCTTTTACGTCATATATAGCAACTTTGCTACCAACACAATTTCTTTCACATCTTGTGAGTGATGGACAATTACTTTGATATAAATCTAATATTAAATCACTTTGATTTTTCACCACATATTAGAATTCGCGACTTCAAAAACTTGTGGAAAAAGTAAATTATTCATTAAATGAAAGGAAAGTTTTATTTTATTTATATTTGTTGAGAAGGAAAATTTCATTTAAACCCTATAGTTTAGGAGTGTAAAAAATTAATCCAGCGAAATTTAAATAAATAAATAAATAGCAAATTAAACCCTACTGTTTCAAAAGTAATAGAATAAGCTTAAGAAGTCAAAAGGGAACCAATTGAACCCCAAAATAACGTTATTCTACTTAAATTGGTATAGGTTTAATTTGTTACTTTTTGAAAATTTATGGTTTAATTTTTTACTTTTTGCAACTATGAGGAACAATTTGTGATTTTTTAAAAACCTCAAGATTTAATTTACTACTTTTGAAGTTATAAGGTTTAATGTGTTACACCCCTAAACTATAGGATAAATGTAATTTTCCCTCACTAGATATATATGAGAAGTAGTGAAATATAGTAAAATACTAAATACTGATGTATAGAGACGTGGTGAAATATAGGAAATAGTAAGAGAAAGGTTTTGCGACATACAAGTATGTAGCAATTGTTGCATAATGGGTTATGTGGTAGCAAAAATAAAGTGACAAGTGCCTAAGGGTTCATATGATAATGTGCATTGCACATGAACCTTTGGATATGTTACTTTTTTTTTGCTGCCACATAACCCATTATGCAACAATTGTTGCATACAAGTATGCATCAAAAATTTTCTGAAATACATTGGAGCTATAAACTTTCTTTCTTTATTTATTTTTTTTTGAGAAGAGCTAAACTCATTTGATTATTGTATGTTTGAGACTAGAAAATTCACTTTAATAATTGTATGAATTAATGTAGTTTTGAAATTTCAAAAAAGAAAAAAAAATTAAGAACGTAGTGTCTTGTTATATCTTTCTAAATAAAAGGAAAAAAGAATATATATATATATATATATATATACACATATAGTGTCTTGTTATATTGTTAATATTTCTCTTCATTTATTTTATTTTTTTGAAACCAATATTGTTATTTTCATTTAAGAAGAGTATATTATTAATTTAAAATATTAAAATATTACATGTGCGTATATTTATGGTATTAGCTTGATATTACTTTCTTCCCATGTTGTTATTCTTTTATTCAATTTTGGGATTTTTTTTTTTTTTTTGATGAACAAAAAAGGGTGGAGGGAGGGGAGGGGGGGGGGGGGGTAGTTGACCAACATGGCAATCCTACCTGAGCGTGATCATAGTAACATCACCCGCTAGGTCCGGGGCCCTGTTGGGGTACATGGGGACCATGGTGTGCCATAACTTTCCAGCCTCACGAGATACACTAGTGAACTTTGAGCTATTGAGGGAGGCAACCCAAGTGAGTCCATATTCAGAATCGAACCTTGAACCACACACTCAACGTATCTTGTGCATCACCGAAAACCACTAGACCACACCCCATTCAATTTTTGGATATTGGAAAATATGGTTCTATTAGAAAATGTGGTCCTATTGAAAAGTCAATTAATACAATATTGATAACCGATTTAACTTACCCTTTAACTTTTAATAAAAAGTCATTGCTCATCTTTCACTTAAAGTTTAAACTAAGAAGTGTAGTTTCTCCACACACACACAAAATTAAGGAAAGTAGTTTTAGAAATTTATACTTCTTCCATCTTAAATGGTTAGTTCTTTATCCTAATTTTTTTTTGAAAATCTACCTTCTACTTCATTTAAAAAGTCAATATGGTTCATTCACAAAAATTCAAATTAAGGTAGATAGATTTAATCTTGTGTCTTTTATTTAAAAGGTAATGCGTTAAATGATGTTCCCAACTTTTTTCTAAACATGGCTAACAATATAAGATGGAAAGAATATATAATACCATTTACAAATTTGTTTGATTGCACATTAATATAGTTGAATTTTGTTTCTCAAAAAAAAAAAAAATATATAGTTATAGTGGTCTCACACTTGTTGTACCATGATACCATACATTGCATGACATCCTTAAGACCCATCAATTTTTTCATTTTTTTTTTCTTTAAGGCCTTATGAGATTTGGGAGTAGGTTCAAAATTCCTATCCAACATTTTGGTGTAAATGAGATTTGAACATGAGTTATCAAATTCAATGATAAGAAATTTTACTGGTTGAGCTAAAATCCACTTAAAAAAAATAATATGAAACCTACTTAAGAGTTAGACCCATTTGTTATTACTTATAAATTGTACTATGATTTAAATAATACTAATTTTCCTTTTTAGGATTAGATTCAAGTTATATTTGGTGTAACTTTAAACAATATTATACCACATAATAACTCTTTATTGAATTAATATTTTGAAAATTCTACTACTGGATTACATGTTTTCTATGTGTTTAAAGTGTATGTCAAATTTCATACTAACTAGTAAGTTGCCCGTGTGATGCATGGATAATTTTGTAATATTTTATGTAAAATAGTTTTGGATAATGTTGTACATATGTTATAAAGAAAAAGTAAACTAAATTAGAGTAAATAAACATATACATTTTGAGATATTAAAAATTAGTTTAGTAGTTTCATTGCATATTTGTAGCATTCTTAAGGTAAGATTAATTTTATTTTTTTAAAAAAATCAGGAAACCAAAAATAAATGCAAAAGAGTAATGGGACCATGAAAATTAACTAATTTGTGTTGTTTTCACATATTTCATACCATGAAATAAAAGTATGCCCAACTTTTTGACCGTCTTCCACTCATCAATAGTGCAACATTAAGACATGGTGTGGGCAAGTGTGTACGCATATATTTTATAGATGATTTAAAATTAAACCATGGTAGAATATGATTTTACATTGCGCATCAAATATTCTCTTTACTTATATACCCAAAACAAAAACTATCCAACCAAATTACCTAAACCTAAATCGTATTTAAGCCCCTAATTTAAAAAGAAAAAAAAAATTACCCGTAGGGGTTTCAGCGTCTTGATGGTGGTAGGAGGCCAGTATAACGGTGGTGGTGACCCCTCAGATTCCTCTTTATCTCACTTTCAAATGTATTGTTAGTCTCAGGTCTTTTATTTTGGTAATATATACTGAAATAGTGCATTTTATTTAACAATCCACAACATTTTTGTGTCTCTTTATCTCTCTTTAAGGCTTTATCTAATTAGTTATTACTGTTAGCCCTTACTAATTTTATTTTATTTTGTTTTTTGGTTTTTTTTTTTTTTAAATACTAAAATAGTGGGTATGCTAAAAGACATGAAGAATAGAGAAATGTGTGGTGTAAGCTTAAACAATTAATGAGATAACAGTAAAATAAGTTAATATGAACTTTTGGGTAACAGTAAAAAAAAACTTCATGAAAGAGGTAAAAAAAAAGCTAAATGGAAAATTAGAGCACCACTTGGTAGTACCTCATGCACTCTTGCATGAAGTCTTTGCTTTTATATATACTAGCTTATAACTCCAAGCATATGCATAGATACACTTAAAGATATACAATAAGATGAATAATATAATTCATATATATATATATATATATAATTTAAATACTATTGATAGTCATTTTTATATTTTGTTAACTTTAAAAATTTTTGTAAGGATATTATTAGGTATAAATGTAAATTGTCCATTTTTTTTTAAATTATTGTGAAGCATATATATATATATATATATAGTTTTATGATTCATTTATGCTAGACTCTTTGGTTTTTATACTTAATAACTTACTTGGATGAATAATTATGATGTGATCCCACATTTGATTCTAAAATTAAGAAATAAATCTCTTTAAGAATAAATAATTTAGGATACATGGTGCAAAATTGGAACTCTAATTTAGAATTCTAATTTGAGTTTCTCTCAACTTCACCTATTCTTATATATATAGATACTAGTCGCAGACCTACGTAATGCGTGAGAATAAATAATTATATTTTAGTTGTGGTATAATATATAATTTGTTCTCTAAATTTTGTGGAAAATAATTTGTTCTCCCAAAAACTTAAACAATTTCTAAACTTATTTTTCATTTTTTTATCTCAAAAAATATATCATCATTTTATTATTTGGATTTATTTGATTGATATTATTCATTTTTTAGGTGGTCCATATTTTGATAAATTATGTTATCGTGCATTATATTTTCCTAATTTGTTTTTCCTGTACAACTAAACTGTTTGAGTTTCAAATATATTATTCAAAAATTTCATTTTCTTAAAAAGAGATTATTATATTTATAATTTTTCTTATCATAGGAGTAGCTTCGAACTATTGATTGAGTTTCGTTTACTAATATAGATACATGAAATTGGAACTGCATATTTCTTAGATATTCCTAAGAGACTATACCATATTATAAATTTAATATTTAAAATAATATGTAGGAAAAAAGTAGACTTTATGTCTAAAATTAAACACTTGACCTATCGAAATGAAAGAAAATAATATGTATAACATAAAGAGAACATGATCTAATTTTTTTTTTTTTTTTTTTACTGCATACACTTTTATTTATTAAGATTTAATTGTCTTTAATTAGATCTTCATATCGCATTTTTGTTACTACGCTCCTGA
Source organism: Quercus ilex subsp. ballota (assembly GCA_032727855.1). Classification (NCBI taxonomy): domain Eukaryota; kingdom Viridiplantae; phylum Streptophyta; class Magnoliopsida; order Fagales; family Fagaceae; genus Quercus; species Quercus ilex. The sequence continues at coordinate 53,520,072 of CM064913.1, read as the reverse complement.
TAAGTCTTTTTATCCGTCACATCATTGGCCACATCATTATTCTTATTTTTTACTTTTAATTTTTTTAAAATATTAAATATATAAATATATTGGCTTTACAAATTCATTTTAGGCAGTTTTAACTTTACATATTTATTTACTTTAATTTTGATGTTATAACTAAATAATAAATCAATGAAAAATAAAAATAAAAATATTATCTGTAGGGATTGGGTTTGAGCACTACTGCTTTGAGTGAGTGGACCCAGACCCAACTAGCCCAATACAATGAATTTGTAGAGAATTGGTTTAAGAACTAAGCCTTAGTGCATAGACAACGGTCAATATGATGTTCACAACAATCAAACATAAATGAATCGAGATTATCTAAAAAAGTTTGTTCTCGGCACAATCCGAGGAGCTTTGTTCTTATAATGATTGAATGAGAATGGTTACATGAACTCCCCCCCCCCCCCTCTTCTAGGATCCATTTTCCTCTTATATAGTCCTCTTTAAATGATCTTTGTCTTCCACTTGTTGATCATTCAAGCATGTACCTGACTGCCCATCCCATCAGCTACCTTATCAAACCTCCTGTGAGTTACAGTAACCTAGACAACTCTGTTCAAGGGTCACTTCCTCATTAATGCGGCCAGAATGTTAGTGGTGGGCACTTAATATGGAGGTGACAGTTTCTCCTGAAATTGCTCCTCCACCATGTTTCCGTGGCTGACACATTGTACTTATTCTTTTTCTGGAGATGCTCTGGGAGGCTATCTTTGATGACGTACTACTCTTCCTTTCTATGACCTCGGCAAGCCGGGGACAAGGTCGTCCTCGGCGATGTTTCTTGGCAACTTGGGCTTTTTTTCGATAATCCTCGGACGTTCCTCCATCCTCGGCATGGGCTTTGGGCTTAATATAAAGTGGGCTGGGGTTGCCAGATTCTTAGGCCCCACATTATCTATACATATTCATCTTGGGTGGTTTGATTTTAATAATTTTTTAGGGGTTTTAATTTTAATAGTTGATAGACACATTCAAATACAAAGTCAACATAATATTTTGATATAAATTCAAAATCTCACTTCCAAAATAACTAATTAAGTATTATGTCAAAAAAAAAAAAAAAATTCAAACAAAAGCTAAAAGAGGGAGAGAGAAGATTTGTGAGTTGTGACAGAAAATTTTAAAAATCAAACACACTACCAGATCGTATTAACCCAAAATAGTATTATATAAAAAATAAAATAAAATAATTCATCAACCTAAAGTAAAGTTGCAAAAAAGAATATATATATATATATATATATAGAGAGAGAGAGAGAGAGAGAGAGAGAGAGATCACCTTTTTCGGGAGAGAAATAGAAAATAAAATGAGAAAAAGAAGTATCAAATAAAAAATATAGTCATAAGTCAAAAACCAAATTATTCAAGCCATGATATATAATAGAATAACATTATTTTCTTGTAAACTATATTTATATGCATTAAAATAACATTTAACAATTATATGAAAGAAAAAAAAAAGATAATAACTTAAAAACACAAAATCAATTGCAAATTGCAACCCAAAGTAAAATTCTAAAGAACACATAAATACATCAATCTAAAGTAGAGATACAAATAATAAAAAATTCACACAAAAATAAAACATGAGAGAGAGAGAGAGAGAGAGAGAGAGAGAGAGAGAAATAACATTTTTCATGTGAGAAAATATATATAGAATGGGATAGAGAATGTCATATTTATAGTAATAGAATGAGGATAAGAAGTCTCAAAATAAAAGGAAGAGGAAGAGATAGATGAAGAGTGACATTAAGGTTGAGAGTAGTGGAGAGATGAAAAGTTATGGTTGGAACTTAGAAGTAGTAGAGAGAAGTGAGAAATAGGTAGATGATGCGGCCGCTGATGTAACTCAATAGAATGAGGATAAGAAGTGTCAAAATAAAAGGAAGAGGAAGAGATAGATGAAGAGTGACATTAAGGTTGAGAGTAGTGGAGAGATGAAAAGTTATGGTTGGAACTTGGAAGTAGTAGAGAGAAGTGAGAAATAGGTAGATGATGCGGCCGCTGATGTAGCTCAATAAAAGCGTAGCAATAATAAATGCTACGTTTCAATTTTTAGATATATATAAATTGATTGATTAGATATTATTTACTATTTGTTCTATAAACTCATTTTTTTATATATGAATAATTTTAAAGTATACAAAAACTTAAAATTTAAGTATTTTATGGATGAGACAGTTATCAGTCTTAAATCATCTTAAAATTTCGTAAGTACGGAGCGTAAAAAAATAAAATATAATTCAATGATGGATTTGTCAAAAATTAATTGAATGACAAAATATTGAGTAGTATAATATTGATTAAAGTCATGCAAGATGTTCCTTAATTACCTTCTACCAAAAAAAAAAAAAAAATCACAAAGAGATGTAACTTGAACTCAATCATATATATATATATATATATATATTACACAATTTTTTTTAACCATAGATCTTCAACGAGAGAGAGAGAGAGAGAGAGAGAGAGAGAGAGAGAGAGAGAGAGAGAGAGAGAGAGAGAGTATGAAGTCTAACAGACATTCCTCAAGCTTTGGTCGTGTCCAACCCGGCTGTTAGCAAAATAGGAGGACAAATAATATATTCTTTATCTATGTTTCTGGTGGATGTATAAGAGTATTTCCAGCAGATTCATCAAATTTTTGTACTGTTTGGAGAATGAATAGTGACTTTTACCTTTATCTACCCACTTTTTCAAATATACATTCCAACAGATTCTCTATCTTATTCTCTATCTCATTTAAATATTATTTTTTCATTCATTATTTATTCTTTTTTTAACAACTACACATCTTCCAACATTTTTTTATTCAACACGTCATTATTATAATAGAAAAAATGTATTTGAAGAATGAACAGTAGCCCATCAGACTTGATGGGCTACTGTTCATAAGCCAAAAAAAAAGGGGTATAGAGAAGCTGCTGGAGTTGGGTTTTTTGGCCATATTCTCTATTATAGCTAATATTTTAGCTATACATTGATTGCTGGAGATACTCTAGCAACTATTTAGGCAAACGTACTATTAAAAAACAGAAAAAAAAAAGTTTAACAATTAATCCATTTTATATAAAATTATTATGTATGCGCTTGCTATTATCATTCATAAATTAAAATCTTATTAAAAAAAAAATATTTAAGCATGATCAATTCCATTTGTGTTGAAAAAATAAAGGGAAATGCTAACGAGTGGCCGGACACTCGTTAATAATCCATTTAAAGAAAGTTTTTATGGGAAATGAAAAAAAAGTAATTAATATTTTGACAACTTTTTTCATTTCTCATAAAAGTGGTATTAAAATTTTCTTAAAATGGATTATTAATGAGTGTCCTAAGGGCACTCATTATTATTACCCTTAAAATAGTACTAGGAAACCAATCATTATGCTGAGATACAATTAAATAAAAATAGAACAATCATTGACAGAAGATTTTTTTCATGTCAACCATACTATTCGAAAATTTTCTCGCATAGCATTTGCCATGCCATGTTTGCAGGAGCGACGGTACTCTTTGGTCAGGGGTTCAAATGAACCCCCTGACTTCAAAAAAAAAAAAAAATATATATATATATATATTTTAATTTTTTTTAATTTAATACATTAATTTTTTCTTAAAAATATTTTTGCACACTCTGACTTAAATTTTATGCACCCTTAGTACAAGTATTTTTAACTCTAAAGTAATAGTAATGTTTGTGAATTGTAAGTATCACTATTTATTATAAATTTTTTCTTATATGTGTATGAGTGTGTCTAATATTGATTGTGTGCATTATTTTTTTTTTATAATGTCATTTGTGTGAATAATGACGTGTACGTGGATGTTTGTGTGTACAATATAAATATAATATAACTTTATATAATTTAATAATTAGAAAATAGAGAGGATTTGTTATATATATATGTGTGTGTGTGTGTGTGTGTGTGTGTGTGTATACTTATCATGGTATAATAATTTTTTGTCATAAAGTTAGAAAAATTGAAGAAAACAATTGTAAAGTTAGTGATTATTCAAGCATTTGATTGGTTAAGTAACATTGTAGTGAATTATTTTATGTATAAATGAGTGTGGTTATATGTGTCAATAATTAATATAAAGCCAATGAGTTGAGTTTAGTTATTTAGTTTAAAATATTTTTATAAAAACAACAACAAATATATAATATTAACTGCATAAAAATAAAAATTTAGACAAACTTAACAAAATAAATTGGACATAGCTACCCATATTGGCAATAAATTCTCATAATGAATTATTGCGTAACAATTCAAAATTTGAAAACTTGTAGAAGGAAATTGTAAAAATTCATTTTTTTTTTCTATAACTTGATATATTCAAGTACTCTTTTTATTAATTTTTTTTTAATTTAAATTTATTAATGACCCCCTTAAACAAATTTCTTGGAACTGCTGCTGCATGTTTGTGGTTCAAGATTATGTCACAGAATACAACACAAATACCAACCTAATTCTAATATTTATCGGTACTGATAGCTCTCTCTCCTTCTACTGGTGTCGTCTACATCCAGTGCTCTATACTTTTTACAGATGATCTTAGCTAGAGAGTGAAAGACAGGTCCCCAAAGCCTACCAAACTCACATCTAGAAGCAGTTACTATTAGAGGCTTACTTGCCTAGCCATTCACTTTCTCCTTTTTAATGTAGATAAGATGCGGGTGTTTGCGTAGTAAATATATAAATAACTTAATATTAAAGAAAAAAAATTTGACATAATCGCACCTAAAGATCCGATGATGTACGTCATAACAAAAAAGGTAAAATATAATTATGCAGTTGGTGAACTAATTAGGGAAAGAATTTAGAGTACTTGAGACTTAATTAGTGACAAATCATAAACTAACTGAAACAAGATTAAGTAAAACATGAAAGTAAAATTGCACCAAACCAAGATCCTATAAAAGTAAACCCTCAGTGACACTGGAAGGCTTAACTCCAATATATAGGCAAATATGCACCGAACTAGCTACTCCTCACCACTGATTACTACACCAGCGACAGGCACAGCCACTTCAGCCTAGCTAGTGATAAGAGTAGTAATATCAATCGTGTTCTTTATAGCATAACATGGGTAGGTCTCCTTGTTGTGATAAATCTCTCACTAACAAGGGAACTTGGACTAGAGAAGAAGATCAGAGACTCACTGCCTATATCAAAGCTCATGGGGAGGGCTGCTGGCGCTCAATTCCCAAGGCTGCAGGCCTTCTTCGTTGTGGCAAGAGTTGTCGTCTCCGCTGGATTAACTATCTTCGCCCTGATCTAAAGCGCGGTAATTTCACAAATGAAGAAGACAACCTCATCATCAAGCTACACAGCCTCCTTGGTAACAAGTAAGTGTTGAAGATTAAGGTTTTTATTTTATTTTTTTGATAATTTGATAGTTATAACGGGGAGGGGGATGTGAATCCTGGGCGTCTCCAATGGAAACACTTGGAGATGCTAGTTGAGTAATAAGGCTCTTGGTGAAGATTAAGTTGTTAAATCCTACACAAATGCATGAATGGTCACAATATCTATAGGAGCATGCAGTGCTATTCAGCTTCTAGTTCTAACAAAACAGTGGTTTTGTTTGTTACAAGGTGGTCCCTGATAGCATCAAGGTTACCAGGAAGAACGGATAATGAGATCAAGAATTACTGGAATAGCCATTTAAGGAGGAAGTTATTGAGCAGAGGGATTGACCCTTTGACTCACAAACCGATTAACACTGACACTGACAAAGGAGAGAAGTTCATGAATGGGTTTGGGTGCAAAATCGAGAAGAACCCAGTTGAAAAATGTTTAACAGAATTGAATCTTGAGCTCAGAATAGGCCCTCCCAACCAACACACACCTTTGCCATTGGAGAGAAAAGAAAAGAAAGTCTGTTTCTACTGCAGCTTGGGACTAGAAAACAGTAAATATTGCACTTGTGGGAGTAGTAGCAATAGTACTAATGATTTTTGAAGAATATGCAACTCTTGATTGCAGAAGCTTGGTGAGGAAGTGAATTTGAAGTTTTTTTTTTTTTAATAGGAAGGATTTGAAGTTGGATACATAGCTCTCCTGGCATGGAGAAATCAATTTTAAAAGGGATTAATATTGTTAAATTATCTTTCCCTCTCTCTCTCTCTGGGGTTTCTGCTTTGCTTGATCATGTATAAAATTGATCTATGCTGAAAGTAGTCCATGCTTATGAACTACCAACTTGTGCAACGGAAAATTGATGAGTGTACTGTGTGTCCTTTATATATATATGGTAAGTAATTTAATACCATTTCTTTACCATCATCATTGTAATGGTACTGGTAATAGAAACATTGATCTATCACCATTCACCAGATAGAATATGTTTCTTTCTTATTCTTTTTGTACTGAAAGATTTTGTTGGAAGAATGGTAATAGATAAAGCTATGATTATGAGAGAGGAGGAGAAGAGGACAGGAAAATGACACACAAGGAGTAGGTAAGCTATCCCAATCATCTATAACAATGAGAGAGAGAGAGTGTGTGTGTGTGTATGTAAGGGAATCATTTTGATGGATTTGTGAGTGGGTAGCAAGTTGCAACAATAATTGTTTGGTTGGTATTGATAGAGTATGAAATTAAGATGGTTGCAGAAAATATTGCTGTAGTGCTTCCGTCTCTCTCATATCCACACATACATACCTTTGAATTAATGGGAAGTTAATCCATCTCTTAAACGAGGGTTATGGTCCATATATATATCTGTCCATGATATCAATCAACGTTGAGAAACCCCCAGCTACTAGTCTAACTTGGGTTAGTGTTTTTTTCATTGAGCATCTAATTAAAACTCAATACGATTGAAAATGTTTAACTACTTAGCAAATGGGAACAAAGAGTGACTTGTTTCCACAACTTTAATGAAAATGGCGACCTTGCAAGCTGATTCATTTTCAAAAAGCTAACTCAGTATAGTCGAAAGCTATTAAGTGATGAATTACCACTTCAAATACTGGTAGTCTAATTGGATTTCAAAGTACTCGAAGAAGAGTTGGACTTGGAGAAAAAAAAGGGTAAAAATAAGAAAGAAGTAGAATGAATGCATCGCAAACTTGTTGTACAAGTATTTAAAGCACCTGCATATAATTCCGAGGGACAAGATTGCCCTTTGCTTGTTTCGACTTTAAATATCCGTGTGCTGCCTATATAACTTTATTTCGAATAATGTTTATTGCACCTAAATTGTTTTAGCGTGAAAAAGTAATTGAAATCATGAGTAGTATGTGTAAAACAGTTTGTGTACAACAAGTTTAACCATTTTATATAAGGATTGAATTTATGTCTAATGGCTAGTTCTATTGGATATATTGAGATGTGGACACGTATCTAGTTTTGGACATGTGTCAGTATCTTATCGTATTTAGTAGAATTGACCACTAAACACAAGTCTCACTCTTATTTAATGAGTAATGTATTATCACATACTTGTTATTGTACATTTCGTATAGACTAAATTTAAAGCCGGTTAAGATTGTAAAATCGTGAATCGTGCTTTATTTAATATATAAGAATCATGTTGTGTAAAAGATTTATTTATTTTTAATAAAAAATGAAAAATACTTGGTAACTCATTAAAGAGGAAACGGGAGGTACATCGTTGTCAATATTACATTATGAGTATCTTCGACCATACTCTCTCACTTCCAATTGTATTGAGAATGCGGGCCTTGTTACGTTTATGGGCAACCTTGTTTCCTTACTTCCCTACCAACATGAGATATATGCCAACTTCTCTAAACCTTCTCAACCTACACTTTACATCATCTATCATGTCCTATTTTAAAGTAGTGACCTTGTTCTATAGACATTGGTGCCCTTACGGTGACCAAAGAGTTCCCTCCAAAATAACATTCCTAATGTCGATAATCTACAAATGTTGCTGTTGGATAGGATAGTAACAAAAAACGTGTGAATGAGGGAAACATGCTTTAAATTGCTGTCAAGTGTCGTTGGAGTGAAAGGTAAAGATGTTACATGGCACGAAAAAAAACTATCAATAACCGTCAAGAACACAAGTATAAATAAATGACTTATTTTTGAAGAATAAAACACACACATCGTACCTCTCTTTCAATAGAAACTTCTCTCGCTTGTAATGCTATTTCCTTTGTTTCTAGTTTAGGATTATTGTAAGCTTTCAATATAATTAAGTGCTCTGTTTATAATCATCACTCTTTTATTTATGAAGCACTGCTAGATTCAAAGCAAGTTAGTAGTTAGTAATTCAACAAGATCTTTGAAATCCTTAGTTTAATTATAGTTCATTGTTTCACGCCGATATAATTTGGGTAGCCTCGTAGCTTGGTAGATCTCTAAATCCCTTTACTTTCTAGTAAACTTGTAGTTTTGTAGATCTCTTAATTGCAACTTACTGTCTTCTATCAATAGTTGTTATTTTGCATTTTTCTCATTAATCAACTTATCATAATTTAGTAATCTTAGTGTGTTAAGATCTAAAGTTCTCTTCATTAAGGCATTATTGAACCACATCTTTCTAAATATGAAGTCAAATCTCAAGAATAAGATCCTTAATATCAATTTAATTATCATTTAGCATTTTGTCTCACGTGCTAATCACAATTTTTAAAATCGTATTCATACTAACTCCAATCCATGAGTTTAAGAAATTCAAAGTTACATTTATTGCTAATGAAAATAAGGTAAATTAAAAACACAATAAACTATTAAGATGATAGATTATGATCAATGCAACAACAATTTCACACGGAACTATTATTGACGTCATTTGCATCGTACACTTGTTATAGTTTATCAACTTAGCAATTGTAAATTTTGTTATGACACAAATATACTATGCGGGCCAGGCACATCTCAAAAGAATATAATCTATTGAACATACCAATTCCACCAGTAGCTTAATATCCTCTTAAAAATGTTTTTAAGTACATAACAAAATTTACAGCATTCACACTACATTCTTATTTTTAGTTATATTAAATTCCACGATAATTTTATTTTGGGGTTTAATGATTTGACATTTCACCGTGAGTGAAATTATTATGATATTTTATTGTATCTCGGTTTTTTATTGGTTTCAAGAGCCAAGCGTATTGACAAGAAAGAAAAACTGCGCTTAACATCTGCACGCATGCAGGTCTTGTCAAGCACAGTGGAATGACAACTACCGAAGCAATAATACCTGATATAGCTGCTGTGTGTGTGTGTGTGAAGAGAGAAAGAGAGAGAGGGTGAATAGGGGGGGCCGGGACAGGGATTCAGATAGATGCACCAGACCGCAGCACTCTTCTTTATTAGCATCATATCCTGTGTAACACATTTTTCATAACTTGTGAAGAAAGGAAGTTATAATAGGAGCAACGTTCATTTTCATATTGTCTTATCATTAAGGCAGCTTTTGTTATGTATCAATTTCAATTATATACCAAACCACTGATCTCACTGAAAAAAAATTATACCAAACCACATTGTGTGTATGTATATATCTATTTTAATATTCTTTGATGTGCCTAGCTAGCACAGTGACGAAAAGAGAAACAAGATTATGATAGCTGCAATGAAAGCTTAATATATTTCAGAGACTATATGTGTAATCTAATACTGAAAATACAATGATAGATAGTCAAGTGTAAGTGCATCTACTTATCTTCTTCTCGAATCTAATACCTCCCATCCCTCACCCTCTGTGAAATGTCGTCTTACCTTGCATGCCACTATCTAAAAAGGGAGGAACATATATACTCTTAAAATAATATATATAATAATAAAATAATTATAATTATTTTCTTAATTATTTCCTTAATTACTCATAGAAGTAGGTTGATGAAATTATCATCAAACATCCCTGAAGTCTCGTCATGGAATAGGGTCCGTGAACTATAGTTAAGATAATTTTTGCTGAACCCGCAATAAGCAAAAAAGTACTTGACATTTGGAGAAAAATTATAATGTGAGACTCGCATTCAGTTAATTGTATTGACTTTTTAACCAAAAACATAATGGTGGAACCCACAAAAAATATGTTATCAAAGAAAAAAAATAAAAGCTCCTTTATTTTAGGACAATAGGGGACAAAAAAGAATAAGTTAAAAGCTTGCTGGTAATCTAATCCATTAGTTTGCATTTGACATCAACTTATTTAACTTTTGTTGATTGTTTTTGGCTAAAAATATGCTAAAGAATGCTAAAGGTTTTAAAAAGTTGTATATAAAAACTAAAACTAGAAGTACAAATGAACACTTATTGTCACTCCCTCCTACCATAAATCAAAACCAAAATCCTATTCCTATCTAAGTGGAAGTTGTGCTTTGATATGTTGCAAAAATTAGAGGTCATGTTGTAACTTGTAAGGAAATCATGTTTGCTCTCTCTCTCTCTCATATAGTGGTGTAACTTTATTTAAAGTTACTGTACTAAATATTTTTCTATTGAATGCAAATTTTGATTAAACATGTTGGATTACATTTTCTTTTAAAATCCTTTATACTTGCAAATTTTCAAGACAATTGAACATTAATAGTCATTTAATCAATAATATATATAAATTTCAAATTTTTGTAGTTTAAATTTATGCATAAAAAATAAGTTTTATATTTTATATGTTATGTCTTACTAGATTACATTTTTTTATATTTTGTTGACACGTATGCCAAGTTTTTCGTTCCAATCGGATTCTATTTACCATTCAATCTTTTTAGTTTTTATTTTTTTTAGAATCAAATTTATTATCCAATCTAGAAGCCTAACTTTTATGCACAATTTTAAATATAAAAATTTGAAACTTAAACATTCGATTAATGACATTGTTATTGATCTCATTTCATATTGAAATTTTACAAGTATGTAGAATATAAAAGAAAATCTAATTTAACAACAAATTTGTTAAAACTCATATCCAATAAAAATCCCATTATTAGATTGTTAATAACTTTTTATTGGATTAATATTTTAAAAATATAACTATTAGATATATTTTTAACACATACCAAATTTTGTACTAATCAAATATTGTTTACTTTTTGATGCATTAACTCATCTTTTATGCATAGTTTAAATAAATAAATATATATGTCTCTGTGTGTGTGTGTGGCCGGTTCCAACAAAGGCTTAATGGGTAGAGCCCAATTTATACCCACATTTATAGACGTCGTGAACCTAAATATTCAATCTACGCACATCAGCCCAAAAGGATAGAGGTCTACAAAGTACACATAAATCTAGGCCTCGATTCCTGCATAACCTTAATAAGTAGGACCACCCACGTTTACAGACATTGTTGTGATCCGAATATCACGCACATACCAAGCCCTAAAGTAAAGTGGGTTACGAAGTACAAACACCAATGAAGCCTAGAACTCAATGGCACTGACCAGTTCTCCCATGAAGAAGAATCTGGATTCAAATCTTCCCTCCCCCCTCACTTATTGTAAGAGATGTGGTATTACATGGATCGGATGTACAGTAATTTTTCCATTGTAAGTGGAAAAAAACTAATGCAGCCTTAAGCAATTAGCCAAACCCAACCAAGCTTATTATTACGATCAAACTTACACACACGTGATGCTTTCTCGAGCAAGAAATTTGTGGACAAAAGAATAAACTAGGCATTAGAATTTACATATAGAAAGTCATCCAAACATCCACATATGAAATAAAGCATCAACTTCTGCTATGTGACATTCTCCAATTATACAAATCTCTCAAACAGAACAAGAGTTCTATGCATCGGGGCTGCCAAAAACCCTGTCTGGTTTATCAATTCTAGCTGTACCTGAGCTTGATGACTCGCCCATTGCATCAGGAGAAGCTGCTGCCTGGGATGATTCTCTCTTCAGAGAAGTTGGCATCCCGGAAATCTCCTGAAAGGGAAAAAGAAGTTAACAAGGCTGGGTAAGAAATAACAATCAGAAAGGGCTTTAAGTCCCACTGGCCTATTGCTCCTATCAGATGAACTATATTTAAATTCTTCATAACATCCCTCTACAACGGAAAAGCCTAGATTTATTCCAACATATTTTTGTAATAAACAAATAAAACCAAAGGAAATAAAACTGCTACTGTTCCCAACAAGTAACTTAAACAAGAATCTCCAAAATACCTTCATTAAATGCAATCTCAAGTCACAAGGTCGAACTTGATTTCCAATACATGCCATCACAAATTTTGAATACTGAAACAAAACATCAGCAGCGGCTTGCTTTTTCTCTTCGCTCTGCAATTCAAATTGTATTTTTGATGATTGAATGACACAGAAAAAAAGACAATAGGAGAGGAAATTATGCAACTATTCTAATGATATCAGACTAACTAATAAAACCCTTCCAGCATTAGCATATGTTTAAATATATGAAATAAGTTATTGAGATACAGAAATATGTGATGATAAAGGTTTAAAGTTTAAACTCTTGTCTCAAGGCTGCCACTATTTTAGGCTATAAATGAACCAAGTTGTTTATGAATAGCTCGAGCTTAGTTCGGGAAAATACTTGTTTATACTTACATAGACTTGAGATTGGATTTGTAAAAGTTTATAAATAGGTTCATATGATATAAAATTATTATTCATAGTTTTTTAATAATATAAATAGTTTGTTCGAAGTAAAATTCATTGATTTCTAAAGAGATGAAAAAAATTAGTAATGATTTTACTATAGATGAGAAAAGAATAAGTTAATCAACGAACTTGTGAATAAGCTTGCGCTTGTTCGACAAGAAAATAAATCAAGCTTGAACTTATGATTTTGTTTGGTGATGAGCTTGAGCTCGGCTTGTGTTCGAAAGAAAATTGAATAAACAAGCCTGAACCTTTAGTAATAAGCTTGACTTGGCTCGTTTACAGCCCTACACAAGTTATTTGGATTGGTAGGCCTTGGGGTGTGCTCCTCAAGGTCCTGGGATCAAGTCTTAAATTTACTTGGTGCATGGTTCTTGTGGGTGAGGTCATGCATCCGGGGTTTACTTGACAAGGGTGGGTTTAAAGGACCTTGCCTTGAAGAGGATCCCCATCATTCAAAATAATAATAGTAACTAAAGGGTAAACCATGGCATAGACCAATAACCTTGCACATATATTTGCCAAAATCAATATTGTAAATCTATACATATGTGTCCGTGTGTGTGTGTGTTTGTATTTGACCTGTATTTTACCCATTTTCTTCCTATGTTTTGTACCTAATATTGCATATGGTTGATTATAGCTTCCCACTTTAAAGAATGACCAGCGGTGCACCCTGCCCCCAGAGAAATCCAATGCCACTCAACAGACAGGAAGGACAGATACAAAAATCAAGCGAATAGGTTATCAAGCATGATATCTCTATTCATAGATAATTCTTTGTTTCTTTCTTTCTTTGTCTTTCTTTTGGAGTAAGAATAAAACCAAAGTACAGAGGCCAAACAACAAAAGGGAATTCCATCCAATTTCCTTTTGAGTTTTGACCACAGTTCCTTCCTATGTACACACTTCTTCCATTCTTACAAAACATACAGACGGTAATATGTTGTGTACAGGACTTGCACTTTATAACACCCCTAATCTGTATACATCTGTGCACACAATGGCAAGAGAGTCCGAAACTAAGTCCGAAATAGCTATACTAATGTGATTCATCATTTCCCAAAAGCAAATCTAGGAAGCATCAAACACTACAAAAATGAGTTTTTTTTTTTTTACTAAACATGAGGAACCCAAAAGCACATAAATTTTCAATCAAAATTTTGATTTATGGCAATGAATACGGTATTTACTTGATGTATATTACAACTTCCACAGAAACACATATATAACTATGAACTCAACACTTTCAAGTTTAAACCATTTATAGACATTCACAGGAAATCAAAATGCCTACCACAAGTGCTCAGGTAAGGAATTGAACTTTCTTTCCCTAATTTACCCTTACAACCAAACAGTGGCTTTGGCTTTGGATTTGGATTTAGAATTGGATGGAATTTTAGGCCTCCTATATTTTATCCAAATCTTCAATTTCCTATATTTGTTGGCAAAAATGGAATTATAGTTTTAAAACTAAGCAATGGAATCAGGAGGTGTATAGTGTTTGGGATTTTTTTTTTTCCCTTAAATTTAAAATAAAACAAAAACCTAAAACGAGAAAGTAGACGATTTTGCTAATGTTTGGTTTAAATATTAGGGTTGATCTTGAGAGAGTTATAGTGTGTAGATTAGAATGAAAGTTGAAACAGAAGAAATATAGTACAACTCCAAGGAATGAAAATTAAACAGTACCTCGTAATCTTCTTTATCTTTCATGCCCGAAATTCTTTTTTCTCCGCTCTACGGTTTGAACTTTTGAACTCACCTACCAATGAATTATGAAGGTGAGCCTGTGTTTATTAAAATATATAACTCGCCCTCATTTTGTATTGATATAAAATGAACCATTTCCCACAGCCAAGTGGCCTATTAGCTCAGCTGGTTAGAGCGTCGTGCTAATAACGCGAAGGTCGCAGGTTCGAGACCTGCATGGGCCAAAATATTTGATTTTTTGTTTTGGGCCAAAAATTATAAATTATAAAATTCTGGGCCGAGCCCATGGAATGTGTCTTGGGCCAAAAATTAAAAACAAAACAAAATCTCCTTTCTTTTTCTCTCTATTTGTCATCCTTTATGCTCCAGAACCAAACTTTTTGGCAAAAAATGAAATAAAACAAACTCTACTCTTTTCTTCTCTCTCCCATCCAGCTGAGATAATATAATAATGAGAAATGCTATGTCCACAATATTTTCACAACATTTTTACAACAAAAACTAAGCGTTTCTTGTTCTTTCTTTGATAAATGCATTAGAAATTGAAACTTCAAAGCATGCAACTCCATACTCTCAAGGAGACCTCTGAGCTAAAATCCTTTCATCACTGTCCACTTGACATCTCCCTCTAAAACGAAGAGAAGCTTGCGTAACATGGGAGACTAGTTTGGAGTTAGCTTCAAGTGACTTGGTCAATTAATTGTAAGTTTGTAACACAGAGTGAAAGGCTGTCTGATATGAGGAAATAATTTTGCTTGGCAATACGTTTAACTTAAATGAGATATTTGGGCTAACCGAGAGATGGAAGCAGGCTATGTATTGAATTTGAAGGAGTAGACCTTGTTGGACCAATAAATAACAAATAATAAATAATAAACAATGGCACACGTGTTCACCTTTAATGTGTGAATTAAACTGCCATGAAGCCCTTAGAAGAATATAAGTGACGTCATATTATTGGTTATTAAGCCTATTATCAATATATTTAGAACCAAAGAGAGATTGCAGAGCCATTTGAATGAAAACACGTGAAGATCACATGGTCATTAACATTTATATACGAATAGTTATTTTTAGCCGAAAAGCATTAAAAAAAAAGGGTGACCTTATCGAGACACATATATGCAATAACTACTATTATGCGATAACTATCATTCTCGATCAATTAGACGATTATCTTCATGCTTGTAAATGCGTAGGGTAGGAATTTTGTTCCTCAATTTGTGGTTGATTTATGCATTTAAGTCCTATTAAGTTAGCCCATGCCCATGCCCAAGCCCAACCCTTCTGGTTCGAAGTACTGTCTCGCATGGCATAACGTAATGCGACCACCCATAAAAATCACCGTGTAATCCAAACATAAAAACGACTTCGTAATCCAAACAGAACTATCTATAAAGTCAAATCATTAACAAGCAACATGATCTCACTTTATTTTGGTGAGATATTTTCCTTGATGTTTGATATGGTAGAAAATCAAACCAATTCCTTTCAATTAGAGCCCCCAAAACGCTATCACGGACACTAGAATGGTAATTTAACCTCATTCCAAAATCAGAAAGTAGGATAAGGGTAGAAACTCTTGGCTCTAATCAAGATTTCTGCTATCACTAAAAATATAATTTAACCAAAAATAAAAAAATAAATAAAGCCATCCATTTTCATACTTGAAGCAGTCATGTTTCTAATGGTTCAAAAGCTTCGCAGCTCAGAACTCCAATACAATCCAAATGGACGGCATTATGGCAATACGATTCAGGTTTAACCACAGTACCAAATACAACTCCAAATAACATTGCGAGCATCAATAAAAACTTGGGGGAAAAAGAAATTGAAAATAAGATTATGTTTCCTTTGGGGGGCCCTTCTTTGCAGCCTCAGCAGCTGCTTTCTCTGCTTCAATTTCAGCAACAACAGCATCAATCTCAGCTTCCTCAAGTTGCCGCAGGCCATGCTCTTTAGTCATCACAGCAACTTCTATGTTCTTTCCCCCACTCTCAACAACCTATATGCAAGCATAAACAATTCAAACTGTTATAGTTCCAGATTAAATGATGGGTTACAGGTTAAATGATGGGCTACAGGTTCATATATTCCCTAAAACCAATACAGTCAACCATGGGCTACAGGTTAAATGATGCCATTGCAGTCCACTAGATTAAATGATGCAGTTTAACTTGATCTTACTATATGTTTGAATGGGGAAAGACAGGGAGAGAGGATAGGGAAGAGAATGGATCGTGAACAGGTGGTACCCTTGTAGAAGAGTATGGAAATTTCTAGCCACCATCTGTCATATGCAAGAATATTCCTTGTCCTAATGTAATCATCATTGTCTATATAAGGAATGATTAGTACGGGGCTGGGTATGTAGATTCTCCAGCACCTCCTTTTTGTAAATATTTCTATTGCAACTTTCTTTCCCTTTTCAACATGGTATCACAGCATTAAAGATCCCTTGGTTCTAATTTCTTTATACATCTTACAGATTCTTTTTTATCTTCCTATTTTTCTAACATTGTTCAATCATCAAATTTATTATTTAGTCCACAAAAGTAACACAGTTCTACCACAAATATCAATACCAAATCTTAAAGCAATAAATATGAAAGCAGTAAAAGCAGGACACATGATCTGGTAACGAAGTAGAAAACTAAAGAAGAACCTCTTCAATGGAAAACCACTCTAGGACCCAGTCTTGTAGAAAATTCACTATAGGAAAAGCAACTACAACAACCTATTTACAAAAC
Source organism: Quercus ilex subsp. ballota (assembly GCA_032727855.1). Lineage (NCBI taxonomy): Eukaryota > Viridiplantae > Streptophyta > Magnoliopsida > Fagales > Fagaceae > Quercus > Quercus ilex. The sequence continues at coordinate 53,503,006 of CM064913.1, read as the reverse complement.
CTTTGTTTAGCTAGACTCTCTATTGCAAAATCTGCAAAAGCACTGCTTGCTTTCCTACCCTCATTTGCACGAACTAGAACTTCTGGTACTTTTTTTTTTTTAATAAGTAGAACTTCTGGTACTTCAAGGAACCTCTTTGAAGATTTTGTTGCAGTGAACCTCACAGAAAATAATTCTTTGTGAGTTCAATTAATCTCTCACTCACTCTCTTTGGGATCACAATATGAGAGGCTAAAGAACAAGGTTTTTCAGTTAAAGTACAGGAGAAAAGGCACAAAGTTTTCTCTCTGACAAGCATAGTGTGAGGAAGCCTTTTCCCTATAGAAAAATTGTGCAAAAGCCAGTTTATATAAGTGCACAACTAGGGTTTAAAGAGACAACACAAAAATTAGGTCAAACAAGAATTAGAAAACAAAGTCTAACATTCTTGCTCGAGCAAGGGACAGACAAAGTCTCGAGTTGAATTATTGTTTCACTCGAGTGAAATTCTTAGGGATCAGAATCTTTGATGCATCTTCAAATAGCTCATATCCAACTTTTAAAAGAAACAAGTACACTCAAATCTTGATGCTTGATTACAACCATTGTCATGGAATTGGCTAATGCTAAAATCCTAAAAAATGGGAGCACAGTGACATAACCTTAGGTTAGATATTCCACGTTACCTTTTGATTTGTAGTGCCTGCCAGCACTTTTTGTACCATTCTAATACAACTAAGTTCAGATAGTTTTCAATCAATTAACAATTAGCACCAAGAGCCTTGTAGCTCAATTGGTTGGCACCTCCTAGTGTTTCCAATGGAGACATCTAGGGTTCGAATCCCCCCTCCCCCAACTATCAAATTATCATAAATAAATAAAAAACAATCATATCATTCCACCAATTAGATTTTATAATTTGGAACATTCATTGAGCTCTAATCTCTTTTTCTCCACAAGCAAGATCTGCCAAGATACAAATTATAGATAAGATGATACCTTAGAATGAAAAACACATCCCTTTGAGAATCACACATCATTGTGGCATGTTATTATAGGTGCAAGAAGTAGAGATACAGAGATTACTTATTTGCAAAAACAGAAGTCAGACTGTGAATCATCTTGTGCTTCACTATTCCATAGCAAGAGAACTTTGGTCATTTCTTTTAGGTTCTTTTTTTCTTTTTGGAGTACCGTGGGTCATGTTTTGCTCAATCATAGACTTGTTGGCTTTGTTTGATAGGTCATTTGGGGAGACATAGAAGAGTTATCATTTGGAACGCCGTATCATTGGCTCTTTTATGGTGTATTTGGTGAGAGCAAAATCTCTATACACTCGAGGGGTGTGAAACTGCAATTTTAGAGATACAACACCTGTTCCTTTGAACATTATTGGATGGATTGAGGCAATGAGCTGTTTTTCTTTCTCCAATAAGTTAGATTTTATAGAGTTCCTAGAGTTTAAATGTTACTAATTTTTGTGTTACCCTTGTATCAAGATACAATTAACACCACAGAACACGTAGAAGAGGAAGAATCTGCAATATGAAAGAAATATAATGAAGTATGAATTCGTGTTTCCAGGAAACTGGTCAAAATAGTTTACCTCAAGCAATGCACGGATTGCAAGCTTAACTGTTTCTTGCCCAGAAGTTTCTTTATAGTTTTTCTCCAAAAACTCTCTTAAAGAATTAGAGTTTCTTCCAGTTGCATTGGCCTTCCAAGCTGAAAATGTCCCAGAAGGATCTGTCTGATAAAGTGATGGAGCACCAGTATAGGGATCAAAACCAATAATCAAAGTTGAAAGGCCAAATGGTCTCACACCCCCACTCTGTGTGTACTTTTGCTGAAGACCAGCAATATAACGAGTGATGTACTCAACAGTTGCTGGATCCTCCACTGTAAGCCTATGGCTTTGACATTCAATCCGTGCCTTGTTTATTAGGACACGAGCATCTGCCTTGAGTCCAGCACAGGCCAGTGCGATGTGATTATCCAGGTTCACAATCTTCCTAACTGATCTGCCAAAAAAAAAAACAAAGACTCATCAGAGGACTGCCAAACCTAGATAGGATAACAAGAAAATAACAAATTGAAACAAAGAAAAATAAAATTAGTAAGCAATATCTTTGCCAAGGATGCATTTCTAATACAGTGTGAGCAGCACAATTCCCCCCAAATACGATGATTCAATCAGTATCTTCTTTAATTCATATCTTGATTAGATACATTTCAGAAATTGGAAGGGCTTTAATCTATAATCTAAATGGGCAGTGGACACAATTTCAAAAAATAACAAAGTTTTTATCTTTGTTTGGCGACCGCCAAGTAGAGTAATGTATATTTCTAATATGAAAATCCTAACAAATGCTTCTATAAAAATACCATATAATAGTAATCTAAATGAGCAAAAAATTGTGCAGCTAAGAAATTGTAGAGCATATAACATACTGTAGGTTAGATAACACATTGTAACTCTTTTCTAGCTAAAAACACCATCATATCTAATGGTGAAGTAGAATTTGAGCAAAGGTATTCACCATTGAAAGTCCAAACAAAAAGTTTGTCTCCTTTAAAAATTACAATTCATAGGGCTAAATTGTGCACCGCCTAGTTAAAATCAATTTCAGTAAAATTCATCATCTGAGTAGTACATAGAAATCCCCAAATTTATAAAAATGGTATATGACAATAGTAAACAGAAATAGAATGATACAAAAAAAACCCTAACCCTAGGATCATGTACACGATAGGAGGACAGATCAATTGGCAATCTCAACCAATTCCATGATTGTTATATATAATAGAAGAAACGCCAATAAATAAATACATAAAAAGGTGTTTAATTGTTTGTAGTGAGAGAGAGAGGGGGGGGGGGACCTGGAGTCTTGGAGTTTGGCGGTGGATTTCTTCTCGACGCCGAGGACGATGGTGTCGGTGCCACGGACACCGACGGCGGCGTTGCCCTTGCGGACGGCTTCGAGGGCGTATTCGACCTGGAACAAATGGCCATCTGGTGAGAAAACCGTTATTGCTCTATCGTACCTTGCCATTCTTCGTCTTCGTCTTCTTCTTCAACTCAACTCAACTGATCTCCTCTCTCTGTTTGTTTCTGAAAACAATTCTTAGAAAACTCTCTCACTGCTTTTTTTTAATTACCAATCTCAACTTAAGCCACAAGGCAACCCACCCACTGAAGAGTTGCTGTGTTGTGTTTCTCACTGGAGACCCGGAAAAATTGGACCGGATTCGATAACCCGTCCTAACCCGAAAGAAAAATATGGATATATGTTTCTCGAATGATTTATTTATTTATTTTGTTTTCAATTATTTGTAAACATATTTCGCACCTTCACTTTCAAAGATACTCAAAGACTAGCTAGGTGTCAAAAAAAAAAAAAACTCAAAGACTATAATTTAGTGAACTTCTTAAAGAGTTTTTGTTTATTTGTTCTCTTATTTTGCATCAAGAATTTGTGTGTTATTTACCATTTTTGAAGAGTTTTTATTTATGTTTTCTCTTATTTGTATTGAAAGGAAAATAAATACAATATTATCTTGTTTATTTATTATTTTTTACATTAAAAAAAAAAACCTACTAATACCATATTGATTTTACCTTTAAAATACATAGTGATGGACATAAGTTTTACAGCCCATTTAAAACAATCTCGTTTTTACTCAAGCTCGATGAGATCAAATCCAAACCTAATTGATTCAAACCCATTTACTAAGTCTACTTCTGATTTGAGTGGCACCACTAGAAGTTGGAACTACTTTTAGGAATAATATAGTCATTTTCTCTTCTTATTATTTTTCCATGCGAATGTTCATGGCCTTTAGAGAGCCTTACCAATTCTCGATTACTTTCCATTTTCAAATTTAGATCAAACCATCCCAAGATAAATTAGGACCATTTCTATTTGAATTGAATTCGTTTCATGATTTAGATTAAATATTATAAATTTAAAAATGTACCCAATGCCACATCATTTAATTGTAATTCAGAAATTTTATACATTGTCAAATTCAAAAATTTTAAGTGTAAAATAGATTTAGACTTCAATTCAAGTAAAATACAGAGAACTTTTTTTCCTTGAAGATTAATATGCATCTTGTTTTTACTTTCAAATTTAATACCTTGTAATTTAATGCAACTTATTAGAGTTGGATTTTTTTTTTTTTTTGAGATAAAATTTGACTTGTAACTTAGTATGCCAATGACCCTGAGGTTAATTGACACCTCTCGCTTTCCCAGGTTCAAGATTCAATCTCCCTTCCCTAATAAGTTAATAAATCTCACTCCCCTAGTAACTTAATATAAGAAAAATTAAGACGAAACTACAATGTTGGTCTCTCAAGTTCATCATGTATGCATAATTGGTCTCTCAAATTTGAAACGAGCACAATTGGTCCCTCAAGTTTTAAAACTGAGTTGTATTAGTCCTTCTACTAATTGTCGTTAGTGGTATTATTTACATGGCTGACGGAACAATGACTTGACATTTTTTTTTAATGATGTGACATTTTTTTAATTAAAAAAATTACAAATTGTTTAGAATTGATTGGATCTTAGTATTATGTTGGTGCCAACTTGTTAAACCTTGCAAGTAAGTTAAAGATTTAAAATTTAAAAAAAAAAAAAAAAAAAAAAAAAAAACTGCTTGCAAAGCTGCTCACATTTTTCATACAAGTTTTGAAAAATATTGGTTGACATTTATGGAGGCTTCAGCCTTCAGCGAGTGTCCTACCCTTGTGGCTTTTAAAACATATTTACTGTTTTTTTTTTTTTTTTTGAAATCCAATTCATGTAGCGTCTGTGTCTTCCTTTTACTTGATTTGATTTTCTTAATGAATTTTCTTGTTGATGTATATGGAATGACCCCTCTTCATGAACTGCGGTAATTAATCTGACATTTTAAACAAATTTCCAATGTCTACGAAGTGAAGAGGATGGAAGTAAACTACCTGCAGTATCATCCAATCCAGATGGCCTACCGTGTTGCTCAACAGCTTATATGTTTGAAGTACTACAGCCAAGATGGGGATTCAATTCGATAAGCATTGCAGGATCTAAAAGAACAATATATTGACGGAAGGATCTAGAGTTTGGTGTAAAGCACAATTCTGTATTTTGGTACCTACTTGGTACTGAAAGAACAATGTAACAGGTTTGCTATCTGGACCGGAGATGTATCGCCAAACTTTTGTAGAATAATCATTACGTCTGTGTTAACAGAAAGCCAAAATGTGCAGGTTCAAGTTTTAATTAAAAAAATTTGTAATTTTTTTAATGATGCGGCTAGGGTTTGAGTTTCTCCACTCTCTCCCCTTCTCTCTCTTGTTTGGTACTAGGTTGTAAATCAAATTGCTTATTACATTTTTTTTGATGGGGAAATTATTTCTTACAAGTAAATTTATTTTGTAATTTTTTTAATTAAAAGAATGCCACATCATTAAAAAAAATGCTAAGTCATTGTTCCGTTAGCCACATAAGTAACACCACTAACGGTAATTAGTAAAATGACTAATACAACTCAATTTTAAAACTTAAGGGACCAACTGTGCTCACTTCAAACTTGAGGGACTAATTGCGCACACAGAGTGAACTTGAGGGACTAATTGCGCACACAGAGTGAACTTGAGAGACTAATATTGTAGTTTCGCCAAAAATTAAGCTTGTAACTCAATACATATGTGCAAATGCATATAAAAATAAACATAGTTAGATATATATATTAAACTTTGTACCTAAGTTAATAATTAAACATTATAAGAATATTATTAGGTTGATTATGCAATTTTTCTCATACTTGATTGCACTAATTCACTAAAAAAAAAGGTAATTTGCTACTTCTTAACTTAATTTTTGTTATTATTCGCTAAATTTATTTAATGTTTACATTTTTCAAATAGGATAGAAAAATTGATAAATTATGAAAATATATTAATCTTGAACATTAATTAATTAGAACATGATAAAATTTTACATTCACCCTTATACTGAAAATACTAATCAACTTTGTTAAGAACATTTAAATTAGTTTTTAAAGGGCTTTAAAATAGAATGGGTTAGAAGTAGTTTTTGAATGTATTTGAAGTAGTTCAAAACTAATTCAGCAAAAAAAAAAAAAAAAAGTAGTTTAAAACTTGGAGCTCCAACATAAATTTTTCTAAAAAGTTGCATTTGGTGTTCTAATTATAAGTAAAAACTGAATGTAATTGTGTTTTTATTCATGAATTCTAAAAATATATATATTTTAACAATAATATATTGATGGTTCCAAATTTTTTGTTGGTGTTGTTGTTTTATTTTTTTAATATTACTAGCATGTAGTCCTATTCTAAACAAATATAAAGAGTCAATAATAAAAGAAATATACTTGCATAAACAACGTTCTAATTAAACAATTTCTACAATTTTCAGTAACAAGAAAATTATTTTAATTTATTTTTAGTTAAGTAGTTTTGTACAAAGGAAAATATTAAATTAAAAAAGAAATATGCCTAATAAAAATTTCCCAAAATTCTTTAAAAAAAAAAAAAATTCAGTTTCTACAATTTCTCTAACCAAATTCGCAAACTAAAATTTTGTTATGGAAAGAAACAATTGAAGCACTACCCAATAAACAAAATAAGGGGCAACCAAACAATTTTAGTTTACGATTTTTATGAACAATAAAAAAAAAAAAAAAAAAAAATCTAATTCCTACCCCATCTTAGGATTTCCAAAATCCAAACCCCTTGAGGCAATTAGTCAAATAAGAAAAATGGACTGTCCTTCTCTTTCTTTGCGCGTGTAGCCCCATATAGAAATTAATATAACATGATTGCTTTAAACACAATAAGTATATTTAAGCTTTTAGGTTTTAGGTTTAATGAGATAGAGGAAAGAAAATGTGAGGGAAAGTGTAGGAGTGTTAATAGAGAGAGAAAGCAAGTTGTTTGGGAATGATAAGGGCATTGTGCATATATATATATACACGCATTTAGAGTGGGGTGAGCAAAACTTATTATTGCCATATCACCTTTTTTTGGGTGGGGAAAACCTGCGGGACATGGTAGAACGAGAAAATTTTGCCATTGGTATTTGGTACACTTAACCTAAAAGCCAAAGTCACCTAAATTTAGAGATGACAAAAATACCTATAGTCACCTCAACTTAGAGACGGCAAAAATACCTATAACTTGCCCCACCCACATGGTTTTGTTTGCCCCATCCCAAATTGGGGATAGGGCACCCTTGATCCAACCTGATGTTGTGCCACCCTGTTGCTGTCTCTAATTAAGTTTTGTCTTTATCTCCCCAACATATATACAGCTGTGATCTGACATTTTTCCAAATTATATTGTCTATTAGATTCGGGCTATAAGCATAGTGCATTGGGTCATGTAATATATACTGAAGTTGGATCTCTAGTATCATATAGGAAAACTCAACATACTTTTACAATGCACTTTCTCAGTACTACTATCCAATTTTACATCCGAAGGCTGCCTAAGCCGCTGGTTTTGTTAGCTTTCGCTTGGCGTGTAAGTTAGGCCATTCTTTTAGTGAGTGAAAGAATTGTGGACACCATCATCTTGTAGTCAATTGGCTTTGTTAGATAAGCATCCATGCCCACCTCCAAGCACTTGGCTTCATCTGATGACATTGCATGGGCTGTCAGTGCAACAATGGGAATGTGCAATCCGTTTCCCACTTCCGATTTCCTGATTATTTTTGTTGCTTCATAACCATCCATCTTTGGCATCTGTTTGTCACAAAGAGAAATGTTCAGAACTTTTGTCATAAGATCAATCTAAGCATATTCACATGGTAAACCAACACAATATGATCATTGTCAAATGAAACAGACTGAGGTGATATTTCCTAAGCATTCCTTTTAAAATCGCTTCTAGTTTTACTCTCAAAAGCAGGAGCTGTCTAAGGAAACTACATAGGATTTTTTTTTTTGTTCTTTTTATTCATCTATTATTCAATATATTATGATAACCAAGACACTAGAGCATTAGAAAAGTATGCATTTTCATAGATTCTTACTTGGCAATCCATGAGGATCAAGTCATATGGAGGGGAATCCTTGATTTCTGTTTGTGATCTTGTGTTTCTTTCTTCAAAGAGAGATTCCCTTCCACAATCTTCTGCATTAATCATACAATTCAGAGAATCTACTGCCTGAAGTCCATCTCCCACAGCAATAACTACTGCCCCCATTTTTTCTAGCATTATGGTTGCAACTCTCTGGAGTACTGGGTTATCTTCTGCAAGCATTATGCGTAGGCCTTCAAGAGATTTCTGTTCATTCACAGCTTTACTTGAATATAAATTACCTTGCTGTGTAGGACAGCTGCTAACCAAATTTCTACCTTCGCATTCAGCATTTTCACACTGAGGTTCTATTGAAAATGATGCTTCTTTTGTGCAACATTTAGGTTCTTCATCTTTAACATCATGAGAGTTCAGCCTGATCTGACATGGATCTCTTTTGGTTGAATCATTTTCTTTTGAATAGACAGGAGTGAATTCCTCTAAGCAGTTATTAATTATCTTGTATCCTAAAGAACAAGGTTTTCTAATCCCTTCTCTTTGTTTTTCCCCAGTGTGAAACCTTTTGACAGAATTAGGACCCCCCAACAAATCAGAATCATCAGAGCTGGCAGTGTCAAAATGTGTGGCATCAATCTCAAGACATTCATGCAGATCGCCTTCTTTGGTAATTCTCAAAGCATTTGAACTTTTTTTCTGCTGCTCAAGATTTGTCTCCTTTATGACAGCTTCCAGGATGTGAATCATCTTGGCCTTGTATAGAGGTTTGTTAACCATCAATACATTCGCCTTTCTGCGAAGCTCCATCTTTATGGCATTGGAAGTATCATGATAAACCATCCATGCAAACTTTGCTTTCCCAAAGTAATTGTTAAGAAAGTTTAGTTGCTCTTTCCATATATCTGTGCTCAAGTTAAGTAGCCCTATATCAACAACGATGATGAAAACTGGGTTTGCCATTTCTTTTATTTTCAGTAGTTTTGCCTTCAAGCGCTCACTTACTGAACATTGTGCATCAAAGCCATTATAATGAACTGATTTTCTGGCACAGAAGAGTTCCTGGAGAATCTGCGTCAGTTCATTCCATTCAGATGCCTCTAAAGTGAAAACTCCAATTTTATGCAACCACTGGGACATAATCAATCTACCCATTCTGCCATGTAGTGCAAGCAGCACCTGCATTCACATTTCAAATATATAAGCACTTGCTGTTTGATTGTTCCATAGTGGAACTGCACGAGTTTTCAAATAGTATTCTAAAGAAAGTAATTTTTTACTTACTACTAAATTATGCTTTGCAAAATCTACTTGACAATTTTGTTCTATGCCATCTACAGGTGCTCTGAGAAGCAAGTATAGTCGCATTAGAGTTCCTGGACCATCCTTCTTTACAACCTTGATTTCTCCACCCATCTTGTTAACCTGTCATCACCAGTATAATTGTAAGCTGGACAAAGAGATTCACTCTATATAGTGCATTGGACTATATAAAACATAGAAAGTAAGATAGAACCTTCTTTTCTCCCTATAAAATTTTAGTATAATATAATAGTTGCTTTCCAGGATTATTTGGCACAGTTCTAAATATACAGCTGATGGCCCAAAGGTCAAAAACTCCACAAATTTGATATTTATAGGTGTGTTGTTTCTAGTTAGTTATATGCTATGCATCATCAACATGTATGCTGGAAAACTTCACTCACCAAGGTCCGTACAATGCATAGTCCAAGACCAGTGCCACCATGCCTGAAATTATCAAAAAGGTTTCAGAAATAACATCCTGGCAATTATAATTCTTGTTTTTTTGATGAATTACTTACACTATTAGAAATATTGGTCTATTTTTATTCAGACAGCTCAACAGCAAACAATAGACCTTATTCATCAGATAAAATCTGTAATTGACACATTTGTTTTGAGAATGAAGCTTGTTTTGCTTTACTTACGTTCGTGTTGTTGAGGGGTCAGCTTGCTCAAAGCTTTCGAATACAGATTCCCACTTGCCTGAATCAATACCTACAAATATGAACTAACTGTTAATTTTATTCGTTAATGGAGTGTCTAATTTTTCAAGTGGATGCAGAGTTTTCAATATCATTATAGAATGTTTTGAGATTCCTACCACAGCCGGTGTCATCAACTTCAAACCAAAGAATCATTCTATTGTCTTTCTTGCAGGCCCTTTTCATATGGTTTCCCTGTTGCTTCCACTTCATCTTATGTGCACATCGTGATTTCTTCTGATCGAAAGGAAACTTCTCAGCATCAACAGAAGAATTTGGGATCTCACACCATCCTCGGAGGATGATATGACCCGCTGTAAGCCATTCAGAACAATTCAGTTGCAGGTTACCCTTTATTTATTGAGAAATGTGATCGTTTTGTAATTAATGTACTTTGTGTTGTTACTTTATGTGTTATCATTATTGACAATAGGCCTACATTTGTATATTCTCCTATGATGAATTTGGGGATGAAATTACTTCTCCATAATGTAAAATACCAAGCATTGTGTGAATGTTTAACTTACAAGATTTAAAAAATCATTGGCTTTCTTTACCGTCTGCAAGGACTCAAATGAAGAGTCACCTACTTCTGACGGTTTATTAATTGGTAGTTTCTTGGACAGTTTATAAATACAATTAAGTCAAACATCTCTGCTTGCTTCTTATACATCCATAAAAAATGAGATGAACCAAAATGAGCAGTGGAGAAATATTAACTTTTATTTTGATAAATATTAAATTCATTAGTGAGGAAAGAACAGGGATCAGATGCTCCCATGAATAAATGATAACTTGCAAGATATCTGAGCTACAAAAAAAACAACCAAAAATAATTCTCAAGCACAAGGTCCCCAATTATTTGTAGCTCCAACTTCTAAAAAAATATCCCACCCGAATGGAAAAAAATTCTCCTATATTCAAACTCAAGGTTGTTTGGAACTAAATTTTTTTGCCAATGACTGAATTATTGAGATAGTGATCTTGAAGAACTCTTTTGGAACCAAAAACTTTTCCCCCTTTTTTTAGGGAAAAAGTTTTCCTCCCAACCGGTTTGGAGGAATCTCCTCCAAACATTATGTGACCTAAAAACGTTCTTTTAGGTCATGTGACTAAAGTAGACATGGATGCTTTTTCAATCTCCACTTAATTGGTTGGAGGAATTTTCCTCCAAACCAGTTTAGAGATAAACATTTTTTTTCTTCATTTTTTACAGTATGATAGCTTTCATAATTGTAGCTGCAGCACTGCAGAACTAGGGCTGGCAAAATTTCGATATATGAGTTGCACTTACATGTCGTGAACTTGATAGAATTGCTGACTAGATTTGCAAAAATTTGAACAACTCTTGCAGAGTCTCCTCGAACTAATTTTGGCATATCATCTAAACAGGAAACAGATGGTGATAAGGCATATCAGAAACAGATAGCTAAACTTATAATAATAATCTTTGGCCGGTAATTTGAATTATCTTATACCAAGAGAACTAAAGTCATACCAGAGATATCTAAAACAGTTTCTACATTGTGGTTAATGCATTGCACAGAGAACATGTCAACAAGTCCTTCAAGTTCTCGCCCCAAGTCAAACTCAGTTTCCTCCAGCACCAGTTTTCCAGATTCAACCTACATAGAGTTTTTATTTTCATTGTCAGGAGCACAGTATGTAGAATAAAGTTCTGTCACTCTTGTGATTTAGAGTTGTTTCTTATAAATTCAAAATATTGCTGTGATAGTTGAAAGTGAAGAAGTAATTATTGTGGTAAATCCGCTCAACAAACATTATAATAAGCATGTTGTCATCTGATTAAGTGTGGTTCTCAACTTCTGATAAAAATCTGGGTGTTACTTTTCCTTCCAATTGTCTGGTAGATAGTTACTGGAAGGTGATCAACTAATTCTCTCCACTTAGTAACTGTATGAACATATACTCTAGCTTGTTTTGATACACAATATGTAGAAATCAGTAGTTAGCTTGTTTTATAGCTCACCTTGCTCAAATCCAATATATTGTTAAGAAGCCGGAGTAGAGCTGTTGAGCATTTTCTAATCTGTGTAACAGTTGAATATTGTTCATTTGTGAGGCAATCATCACATATGAGAATGTCCAGCAAACCAATTACTGCAGCCATAGGTGTCCTCAGTTCATGACTGCAATGCATCAGGTTTTATTATTGAACCATAACCTCATAAGACAAATATCCACAAAATCTAACACTTGAAATTACTGACCTCATGTTCGCTAGAAATTGGCTTTTATAGTTACTAGAAGCCTCTGCCCTTCTTCTTGCATCAAGATGGCTTATTAGTTCTGCTCTTAGTTTCATTTCCTTAGACACCCCATTGGTCAGTATCAAAATGCAGACGCATCCAATGAATAGGATACATAAAGATGCAGATATCAATATAACCACTGTTTTGAAGGCTCTCTCATCTACCTTGCCCATTATATATTTCCTTGGAATGATGATGACCCCCACCTGCACAAAGTTCAACTCAATTCAATTTCTTGCTTTATGCTAATAACTTTCATATTAGTATAGGCCGATTAAAAAAGAAGTGAAAACATGTACAATCCCCCTGGAAATTTTGGTTCAACAAAGAATAATCAGTAAAATGTTTAACATACAATCATTTCTATCTCGTCTGCAGCACCTACTATCCAAGTTCTTAACAACATAGGACCTAAAATTTCAGCAGGACCTAAAAGACTTACCATAGGAAGCCTCTTTAGTTTTAGGAAAAATGAGTCAATGTAGTACTGATCACCGCCGAGATTGATGTTCTCTTCATGAACCTCATGATTTGGAGGAAAGTTGTTTCCAAAGGCTCTCTGCAACCACCGGGCTCCCATCTGTATTACAGGATCCTCAGAATCAATAGCCATCGTAAGATTGGGCCCCATAGTTGAATTTGTCAAAAGTGGAGTACTTGAAGAAGTAGCAAGTAGATAACCCTCTTGCGATGTTAAGTATATATGCCCACTGTGAGTTTCAACAAGCTCCTTCATAAGCTGGCCAACACTATATAGTGCTGTAGTAACACCCACAACAGCTACTATACTTTTATTTGAAGGGTCCCAAACTGGCAGTGCTGCTGAAAGAACAGGTGAATCTATAGATTTGCTCACCGCCACATGCCATGAAGCCACACCATCTGGTACTTGTGGAAGGCCTGCAATATGGATTAGATCATCTGGTGGGATTGGCGTTGCTTTTCCTATTTTCACACCAGTAAGGGGATCAAGGGGTTCTCGATACCAAATTGCAGAAATGTTACCATTAAAGGATTGATCATTCAAACTTTGATGTGAAGACATCATATTCATGTCATTAGATCCACTTATTGAATAGTTTACAAGATCAGAGTAGATGTAGAATGTATTGTTACTCCTGTGATCTCTATGGAATGCCTGGACAAAACCATTTTTATAATTGATAGTTATTGCATTGAGAGCTTTACGACTAGCAAATAATGCCCATGTTACATCCCTCATTGCTTCGTATAGCTGTAAGAGTTAGAAAACTATTAATAAACAATATTGCCAAACATTTTCGTTTGGGATAAATAAGTCTCAAATAAAATTTACAAGTAACATAAGATATAATGAATGGTTTAACAGTCAACCTCAACTTCTTCTGCTTGCGTAGCAGGTTTGCTGTACCGTTTGAACACGTACTCTGACAGTTTAAGCTGCACTGTAGTTATCTCAGAAGTTGAGTTTAAGATGTTCCACATCCGTAAAATGGGACGTTGTAGAAGTTCATTACGAAGGCCATATGCTAAGTTATTCAGTGATTTTGTTGTGTAGACCCTTGTAAAATGCCATGTTAATATGGTTAGCAGCCCAATTAAGATGGCGAGCATGACCTGTTTAAAACCACAAAAGACAAAGTTAATAGATTAAAGAACCAAATATGAGTTTCTGGGTATACACATAAGTTTCCACTTTCCAGTTTCTTCTTTTACCAAATAAGATCTTCTAACAACTGAATTCCGGTTTCTTATACTTGCCATGTAAAAAAAGTAATTAAAAGAAATCTCCTTCTCTGGCAGAAGTGAAAATGTATATGCATGAGGAAGGTTTGGGAGGTTAGGGAAGGCCAGGGACATTATTAATTAGTATCAACAGAATCTGAAGCAGCTAGGCAAAGAAATGACTTCCAACCATTTAAGCAAAATGGGTTCTCTTATCTTGGGAGTTTATGCAGTTCCAGTATAAAATTACAGACTTAGAGGCGCTTAACTTATGTCATGTTCCTTGATCAATACCATCATGTTCAATATCGTTGAAGCTGACTACACTAGTACTATATGTAGTATGTATGCTGATATTAATAGGCATTTGTATTAGCCTAATTGTAGACTTTGCTTAGCTGATCATATTATTGTTTATATGATAGAATATCAAACATGTAACTAAAACAAAAGTGCAGGGCAAAATTTCACAAACCATGATTGCAAGGCGAGCCACAAAGACACTGTAGTAGGAGGAGAGACAGTGAGTATTAGCAAACTCGAACTCTTCTCTTTCAACATCCCTGTGAAAGAGTCTTCGACCGCGTGGAGTTGTGCTCCTATTCCACGGAGAGGCAAAGCCTGATATTCTATCCAACACCCTTCTCAGAGGAGTTCCCATTGGTGTACTTGGAGTTGGTGAACAATATTCTCTACTTCCACAATGGTTCTCATCAGCCTTTTCTGCCATACCCTCCTCAAACTATAAAGCATGCATTAACAAAGAACCTGTCTGCGTCTGTGTTAGTGTGTTGTGCCTGTGTGTTAGTGTGTGCCAGTGAGAGACAGAGGTTCTTGGGTGAGTGTTTTTAATACACTGCTTGTGTCATTTCCCACTTTTTCAAGGCAATAAGCATATTTTGGATTACAAATTTCTGAAGTGCGTAGGTGATTCCTCATCCACAACATTCATGCCACACCTCCCACCCTTAATCCAATTGCACTTTGCCAAATTCGACCGTTGTTTTATAATTGGATTCTGAGCATGAAAAAAAGACTAAACTTGCTTAGGCCACCACCCGATGTGGCAAACCAATTGAAGACGCTTCTTATTTAAGAGATAGCTTATCAAGTGTTCAGTCCACAGTGTAAATCACTCACATTACTTTACATTTTTTTTGTCCTTATCCATCTCACCTAAACTAAATTTAACTAGGCTTTAAAAAACTTCAACTACAGCCAATTGGACTTGGGGAAATATATTCTTTTACCCTACTTAGTACCTAACTTATTTATACTTTTCTCAATTTATTTAGTATTATTTATAATATTTTTGGCTATAGTACATGTGACCAACTCCTGCTAATTTGTAGAAGATTCGTAATCGATCCAAAAAAATTTGGAACTAAAACTTTGTTGTTGTATAATACTTTTGGAGTCTATGATAAAATTGTTTATTTTAAGAGATCTAATAATAACCTATATTCACTAAGAAACTGTGAAAATTAAAAACATTTGGAAATCATGGTTATGATCATAGTGAGTATCATATCTAAAATAACGCAGGATAGAAATTTTATTCAAATGCAATAAATACCATGTCTCTAATTACTGTTCTTTATTCTTTAACAATCAAGTGTTTATCCGTAAGACATAATTATTGAAATTCAAAGAGGTTGAAACAGACCTAATATTGAGGAGATTGTTAATTGACCGAGTGAGACTAGGCAGAACTATTTCCTCCTTGCACGGGTTTGACCATGACCGGCAATATTAAAATTGGATTTGGATCTAGTGCAATAATTGCAAGCTGAAATTAGTAATTGCCATATGATTGTGAGTGTGAGATGTAAAAGTTAGAATAGTAAAAAAGGATGAAAGATTATAAAAAATTTCAATTCAAGGGTTAAAGATTAAAAGAGAATTTTAACTTTCAACTCATCCAGTGATTTAACATTATACTAGATTTTTTTTTAAAGAGTTTCAACCTATAACGTCTGCTTCTAATGATAGTTTTTTATCATCAGACCAAGACACCAATAGGTTTTTGTTGCAACCAGGAATTGAATTCCAGATTTCTTATTCAACTATTAGAAATTTTACCAGTTGAGCTAATTGGAACCCAACTTATACTAGAATTTTTTATTTTATTTTATTTTATTGAGATACTAGATTTGAATCCACTAAAATGATATTGGAAGGAAGAGAAAGTCTGGGAGTTGGAAAAAGATATATAGCACTGCACCGCCATATGAATATTATACACAAACCATGAAGTTATGAGTTATGTCATTGGCTCATTGTTGGAAACTTGGGGTTGGGGAACATGGAATTGAATTGTATGATTAAGATCTGGGGTCTATTCTATTCTAGTGACACTTTCGACTATTGAAATTTGAACATGGTCTTTGGGTATGCATTGTGCAATGATGTGCGCGGCTATTTGGTCGGTCGTGTGGGGTAAATTATGATTTGGATCTTAGCCTTTAGTAGTACAATGTTGAATTCTAATACCGCAAAAAGAACCGTAAAAAAAGATACAGAAGGGGAAAAGCCTATGACTTTTGAAATGCACATCTTTAAAAGACCGGAATTACGGAACGGAATTACTGTTTCTTATCCAAACTAAAATAGTAAAAATGTCTTATAGAATAAACTTTTTTTTTCCCCTTTTTCAACTTTATTGTTTTTCTTCATCGGTGGAAATTTTTAAATAACATAATCTATATAATTATGCCAACGGGCTTTTTTCCCAAAAATAAATAATAATAATAATAATAGAAGTGTCTGATTTTTTTTTTTTTTTTTAATCTTGGGTAGTTTCTTTTAAGTATGATCTCTATAAATATATGTATTTTTTAATTTCTTATAATAAATTGGGTGAGGGGAGATTTGAAGAAGGGGGTGGAAAGTTTTTTTTTTTTTTTTTTTTTTTTCAAGAGGATGGAATGTATTTATGACTTACAAAACTTTTTTGCTTCTTCACATTTTTCCTTTCATTATAAAATTGGCGGGGCTAATTCTTTAATTAGTTTATGTCAGTTTTGTGGTCTCACTCTAGTTGTGGGGTCCAAAAAGTAGGTTCATTGGAAATTTATAGGATTTTGCAAAATCTATATGGTATATTTTTAGCATAAAGTAGATGTATTTAGAAAACTTCTGTGGGACCTAGGAGTTAGGTTTTTACACATGTAGAGCTTTGACATGATTGTTTTGGTTGTGTGATTTGGGCACATGATATTGCGATTGATAGATATAACGATTGCACAATTCATTAGTTCTGCCAGATGAAAACAAGTCGAGACTCTAGAGTAAGATTTGGTAGGAAACAAGTAAAGGGCAATTCACCATCACAGTTCAACTTTGGCCCGAAAACAAGTCAAGTCAGAATTTTTATGTCAATAGGCTAGAGTAGATTCTATCTTGTATCAAAAAAAAAAAAAAAAGTAATGCTAGGACCACAACTTTGCCATAATTAGCCTAGTTGCGATCATTGCATTTTTGAATACCAATACCTATTACTTTCTTTTCACAAACCATTTCATACACATACTTTTTCAAACACTCAGTTATAGCAGCACTCATACACACACTCTATTCACAAAGATTCATGCATTCATGCACGCACACGCTTCTTGCTTACTTGTCCCTACTCCTTGGTCCTTTGTCTCTTACTCCAATTTATATTATATGTATTGTGTTTTGTTTGCATAATCTTTCTCCTCTTTATTTTTTAAATCGCAATGTCACTAAACCACAAGACTATTCGTTCTATGCATATAAAAATTAAGCGTAGTAAAGAGCTTTTAGTTGGAATGAGAAGTATTATTATTGGACTTATGCGAGTCAAAATTGCAACTATTTCATAGGAGGAAAATGTCATTTTCACCACATAATTCAAACACTTGACGACCTAACAAAACATTATGATAA
This sequence comes from Quercus ilex subsp. ballota, assembly GCA_032727855.1. Classification (NCBI taxonomy): domain Eukaryota; kingdom Viridiplantae; phylum Streptophyta; class Magnoliopsida; order Fagales; family Fagaceae; genus Quercus; species Quercus ilex. The sequence goes on along the minus strand of CM064913.1, from coordinate 53,485,085 downwards.
ATTTTAATCCTTGCTTCTTTTCCACCATTCTTTTTCCCTGAGAACTACTTTCTTGCAAGACTTTCCTTAACGACCTAACAAAGCAATATAAACATGGGTATACTGAAAGTAAGAAAACCATATAGGTCATAATTTCCTTGTCGCAAGTGGGGGTAGCTGATAGAGTGATAGTAATTCATACAGTGATACATAAGATAAAGACTAATTAATAAAGCCACAACAATGTATGCGGCGTGCACTAGGTACCTTGATTTGACAAGGTTGATCCTCTAGAACATAGCTTTTGTGCTCCACCTCACTAATCCATAATCTCCCATGCTGTAAGGTCTCTCATGGGCTTATGTAAACAGCCACTACACTTAGAGCTCAGCTTAATTATAAAGTCCTAATCTACCTTTAAACTTACATGACTTTAGTGCTAATCACTCTCCACTCTCCACACCATTTCATTCCTATTGCCTTTTAGCAAAAACAAGAACACAATTAAGAAACATTATCATCATAGTGTGGTAGAGCAACTCAGCCTTTTGTTATTCTTGATTTTTTACCCAAAGAAATTTGGAAATATTTTCTTCTCTTATTATTATTTTTTTAATCTCTTTTTTTTCCACAATTCAGATTAAAGCAAAGGAAAAGATTGGAATTTTAAGAGTTTGGTCTGTTTGTAATTTTCTTTTTTTTCATTAAAATTCATGCCTCTGCTTAGATGCACATGTAACATGCTTCACCTACTTATTTTGAGAGTCACATGTGGCTTCCAATAACGGTACGTACGTACCTCCAAAACTAGACACACAAAATGGCAAAAGTCGTACAGGAAGATTTGTCGATCCCACAAGAGAGTGGAGGGATTGGGTGCATGTTTAGCCACATTCCAAAACTCCACTATGATTGACGTTTTCATGGTGTGTGTGCTATCTGCCATGTATATCCATGGCTCGCAAAACCTTTCGATAATGAACAACTGGGATCCATTTTAAGGAAATGTTTTTTGTCCCATAGGAACGTCCTATCTCAGCTCCAGCAACCAAACTTGGAAAATCTTAGGTATGATTTTTTATGTCTATTTGAAAGAATACACGGCAAAGATCAGAGATTTCAAGAATCTGTCAGTCGGTATCAAACTCATCAGTACATTGTATGTCAAGGAATTGAGTTATCTGAATCAGACAAAGAATCAACAGGAAAGGCTAGCATTAATGAAAAAATGTGGAGGTCTTCACACCAACGGAGCATTTGATTCGTCAATTAATTGATAATCAAAAGTCCACCATTGAAAACTTGTGGCTTAAAACTAAAGGAACGAACCATAACCACACTTTTGCACCAATCCATCTTTAGTGCTAGAATGATTGGATTAGCTTTTTTTGGTGTTACTTTTCAAATATCCTTAAAAAAAAATTAATTAAATTCATTTATTACAAATATTCGACCCCAAGGTTTAAAAAAGGGCTTTTTACAAATAACAACTCTTTAAAAACAAAAATTTCAATAACTACAATGGAGGATTACAAAAATAACACTCTAGAGTTTGAAACGAGTGTTTAGTCCTTACATTTTTTATTTGAACAATTAACACCCTAAACTTTATATTTGTGACAACTTAGGCCTTATGGCTTATGTTAGTATTTTCAGTTAAAAGATTAATGAAGTTAATCATGTGATGTGCATATCATCTATAATTTTGAAAGTGCCATTATTATTATCATGTATACTTCCAATGATTAAGTTCTTTAAGTTGTAATAGAAAAATTTTCTAAAAGAAAACAAAGGTTGTAATAGAAAATATTAATAGAAGGTTTGATTTGTCACAAACTTAAATTATATGCTACAAATAATTTAATTAGAAAATCTAATGACGGGATTCTCAAAAATAAATAAATCTATAGACGAATTTGTAAAATTCGAAGGAAAAAAGTAAACAAGAAATTTTACATCTCTAGACATTTACTCAAAATTTTAAGATAAGTTTTAATTGTTTGGTAACTGATTGTCAATCAAATTGTAATTGCCAACTACAGTTTACTCTGCGCCTTGACACTGAATTTTTAAAATCCAAAACCTAAATGTCCTGTATGGAATCACTAAATATCTGTGATTAAAACATTTTCTAATAGAAAGTGACTCATTTTCTACATAAGATTGCCTCAAAAGAGGTGGGTGGCATGCGTGGCTGCTTGCCAATGAAAGCAAGGCAATAAATAACCAAAGCCCATTGTATGGTACGGATATTTTTTGATTTTTGTTTTTTTGATACGGATATTTTCTGATGTTGATGCAAGGATAAGGATAGTGATATTCTGAAGAATAAGATTGTTTTCTAAAAAAAAATAATGAAAGAAGAATAAGATTGTCTAATTGGGCATCCCACACCATGCCAAACACATGTATCATTCTAATCTCTACCTAGACCTAGACGCACTCGCAAAAGGCTAGGAAGGAAAGCACACTGAAAAGATGGTGTTTAATTAGTTGTAATTTTGTGACAAAAGATCAGTCTGTGTCTAGCTAAGCTCGTGACTGGTCCAGTCCATACATAGGTTAGGTCATTTTCTTTAATTCACAATCCCATTATTGATAGTAGAACCATTGCAAGGAAAAGTAACGAGGGTCATTTTATTTACGCACTAATTTGACGAGGGGTTCCAGTTTTTATTTTTATTTTTTTTTAGAGATAATTACAATATTAAATAATATATTAATATTAATAATATATTAATATTAAATAATATTAATATATTATTTAATATTAATATATTAATAGCCTTGGCGGTTCCAGTTTCTTAAATAGCCTTCAAAATTGAAGATGTTTTCAATAGAATTAATAGTCACTCCATTGCCGTGGAATATTAAACATGTTCTGAGTGCGAACCCATTATATTAAGAGCATCTAACCACCGCACTTCCTTGATGCGATAGTCACTCCACAAGTATAAGTGTTTGTGAGGTGTGGGGGGTAAGGGCCGGGGTTCAAGTCTCCAGGAGGGAGTTTCACACACATATATACTTAGATTAAGTTAGAGTAGAATTTTATCTTGTTAAAAAAAAAAAAAAAAAAGCATCTAAAAAGGGCCCGAGCGGCTTATTCAAAGCCCAGCAAACATTTTGTATTGTGACAAAAGATCAGTCTGTGTCTAGCTAAGGTCGTGACTAGTCCAGTCCATTCATAGGTTAGGTCATTTTCTTTAATTCACAATCCCATTATTGATAAGTAGAACCTTTGCAAGGAAAAGTAACGAGGGTCATTTTATTTACGCACTAATTTGACGAGGGGGTGCAGTTTTTATTTTTTATTTTTTTAGAGATAATTATAATATTAAATAATATATTAATATTGTTTAATATTAATATATTATTAATATTAAATATATTAATAGCCTTGGCGGGTTTTAATTTCTTAAAGGGAAATGCTAACAAGTGACCTAATTAATAATTCATTTAAAAAAGGTTTTTATAGAAAAAAAAAAGTAATTAATATTTTGACAATTTTTTTTTATTTTCCATAAAAGTTGTATAAAATTTTTTTTAAAATGAATTATTAACGATTTCTTAAATAGCCTTCAAAATTGAAGATGCTTCTAATAGTCACTTTATTGCCATAGAATATTAAACATGCCCTGTATGCAAACCCATTATATTAGAGCATCTAAAAAGGGCCCGAGCAGCTTATTCCAAGCCCAGCAAACATTTTGTATTGTGACACAAAACCAAAGCTTTGTGGTTCTTAGATCTAACGGATCAAATATATTAGATAGTTAAATATTTCCACCTACAGACAGTGGCTTATCTACTATTCCACTGCAACAACAACAATAATGAATAACTAAACACACCAGAATACCATTTTTCTCCTTTTTATGGACAAAATTTTTCTTTTAAGACTCATATCAAAGCTTGACTTAAAAACGCAAGGTTCTCAATAAATATTTATTTCATAAAATTAACCTACAAGAGAGTTTTTTTTTTGCAAACAACCTACAAGAGAGTTTAATAATGAGCAACAATTATGTATGTGCTAAGGCAGAAAACATAGTGCATACATGACTTTAATAAAATTGACACCACAATATTGATGGAAAAGTGAATGAATAGAAAATTGAGAAATGATAGAAAAGTGGGTGTAGGGTCAAGATTTGTAGCCCAAGCCCAAAAGATATGGGGATGTGAGCCCACTAAGCTCAATACAATAAATTTGTAGAGAGTGGGTAAAAGAACTAGGCTGTTTGTGAACTCAATAACAGTTAATAAAGGTTTGATTAAAAGAACAAGTACCAAAACGCTGAGACCTTGAATAAATTTAGGTCCGAGGAGACAAATTATAGTTTGACTGGCTAAGATCGATTTTGGAGTTACAGTAAATTTTTCTTCTTCTTCTTTTCCTTCTTTTTTCCGACCCCCTTTCATGAGAGGTCTCTTCCATTTATATAGTTTTCTTTTAAACCATCTTCATCGTACACTTGTTTTTCATCTAAGCATCCACTTGAGTACATGTCATACCAGGTATCTTCTTGAGTTCTCCATGAGTGGTAGTAGTTGAGATTGCACTGTTTAAGGGTCTTCTCCACATAAATGCGTCCAGAAAAGTTGCTGCAATACATTAAATGCAGTGGTAGCAGCTTTTTCTCTAGATATTTCTCTATTTCTATCATCTTTATACGTGCAAGAAGTTTATCTTTATCTCTGGAATTTTCTAGAAGTTCACCCAAGCTACCCAGGTATTTACTTGACCGATATTCTTCAAGTCCGAGGAGGATATACTCCTCGGACTATACTCCCTCATCATTTCCTTACGTGATTTTCCATTCTGGGGTCTTTCCCAATCCTTTACCTCTCCTCAGAAATACTTTTATCTTTAAATAGGGCGTAAGACCCAGCATACGCGTTTGAGCTTTTACCCCCACAGTAGGAGAATAAATTTTTTTTTAGCTTTTTTCTCATGGTGATTGGCTTTAGGAACAGAAAAGTAAAGAGATAAAAAAACTCTTTAATTTGTTTGATTAGAAAGAAAAATGAAAAGATTGAAAATTTGGTTTGTATAACTTTACTTTCGTGCCTCTATTACATAAAACAATTTTTTTTAATAAAGTGTGATTATATTTATTATTATTATTTACTAAAAAATAATTTTATCATTTAATATATACATACACGCACAACAAAAAAGAACCAAAAAAAAAAAAAAATGTAGCGCTAATTAAAAAAAATAGTAACTGCGTTAAAAACAGAAAAAGAAAAACTGTAACTATTATACATACTCGTACTTATACCACGTTCCAGCAATGACTATCAAGACAAAAATTGAGAATAAAAAAGAAGAAGATAAAAGCAAGAAGAAAAAGACCCAAAAGAGTCACAGTTGCCACGTACAACAAAGCATAGGATTAAAAACAAGTGAAGGTATACATGTCATTTCACACAATTTAGGGGGATTTGTTTTCTCTATATCTCTTGTTTCTCTCCAATTAAGGTAGCAATACTTATCACATTGATTGCCATTCTACATCTTGCAATTCAATCGGTAGTACAAAAAATCTAACTTGGCAATCTTTCTTTGATTAGGTAATTGTAATAACACGTATACGGTGTGGATGGAATGAGTGCCATTTCATTCCATAATTGTGAAGATTCACACATTAATCTCCTTAAATTTGTCTTCGTATTTTAAAATAAGAACATATATTTCCTATTTTAGCTAGTCACTTTTCAAAATAGTTATATGATACTCGATTCATTCCCCAAAATTTTGTTTCTATTTATTTATTATTATTTTGCCTTGGTAATTGAAATTTAAAAAAAAAAAGTGAAAAACATAATGAAAATTAAATAAAGAAATAACCTTTTTAAGTTAGACTATAGATTTTTTTTCAAGAATAAAAAGGGTTTAGCTTATTTCCAGTACTTTTTTAACTAGAGATCTTATTTTGTTTTAAATACACAATAGTAAGTGTTAGTATATTTTAATCTCCACTTTTTATTTAATTAGTGGGTGATATGATAGTTTCTTATTAAAACAAAAAGAGATTCCAGTTAAAAAAGTACGGGAAGTAAGTTAAACCCGAATAAAAAATACGTAATCTTATATGAATGTGATGATGGGGAAAATGAGAGTAGTAAATCGACCGGCAGTGCTGGCAATGTTAGCGTTGTTTTTCTTGTGTCAAGCAGGACTTGTTTCAGGGAAACATCATGCACATTTTCTCAATGCAGTATTCAGGGCTTTGAATGTAACTGTGATTATTTTTTAATAATCACAGTTACAAACTTACAATTAGAAATTTATAACCAAAAAAAAAAAAATTTGTTATGTCATGTGTTGTATCATTTCTATATTGAATAATTAATTAAATAAAAAACTAGCAACTTAAATGTAAAGATATGGAAGTTAAAAAGGAAGGTAAGAAGTTAGTTAAATATGAAATCTCACATTGATAAGGAGAGAGACTCATTTATTATTTATAAGTGTGGTGATTAAATGAGTTAGAATATATTGGAGTAGATATTGAGTCAAATACATGCATAAGGGGAAGGGAAGGTTATCCATTACTGAGTTTAAATTTTTCAATGCGTCTAGTTGAGGCCTAACCAAACTGAATTGAAGTTAAGCTGAAGACCGGCTTTGCAATTAGTTTTGATTAAAATTCATATAACAGATATGAAGTTAATTTACGTAGAATTTACCACATTTGATCCTTCAAACCTATTTGATTCTTCTAGAAATGAATTATAAACAAGCGTATGGATGAATAAAAAACGTATTAAATAATCAAGATGAAATGAGTTTATGTGAATCACGTTACGATCTTTTATCAACTTATTTGGGTTCATTAATACGTATAGCCGTATAGGTGGATGGAAGAGTATAATTTTCCACGGCCCCACTGGGAATCTCATCTCTTATAGAGGAAAATCGTTGCAAATACAGTCTAAAATATGTCATATCTTTAGGCTAAGGAGTAAAAAGGATTTAGGATGAGTTTTTCTCTAAAAGTGTTTGTAAAAAAAAAAAAAAAAGTTACGAGGAGTTATGATTGTAAAACAGAGTTTTGAATTTTTAAAAATGCCCCTTTAGACTCCAGACCCTAAAAAGAAAAAGGAAAAAAGACACATTAATTAACAAGTCAAGAATCAAAATCATGAACTCTCTTAATGGAATCAATAGTCTTCTTCTTTTTAAAAAAAGAAAAAGAAAAAGAAAAAAAAGATGTCCGAATTTGGTATGGATGGAATGTAAAACCAATATTTTACATTATTTAATAAGAAATTGTCACATCAGTTCTTTATTTAAAAGTTAAAACTCAATACCTATAAGACATAATAACATCTCAATAAACTCAAGTTAAGTTAGATTTTCATATGGATATTAGAATTGATTGAGTGTAGTTATGCATATTCTTTAATATGTAATATAATGATGTGACATGTTGGGATTAGAGGGGTAAAACTTAGGTTTTACGTCACATCCTTATAGAATTTAAGCTAAACAGGAAGTTTATGAGTCAAACAACTATTGTAGTGCAAATTCCATCTCTGAAGCAGCTTGTTTCACCAAAACCTCTAAAAACTTGTATTCCTATTGATTCATTTTGTTTTTTCAACTTAAAAATTAAATAATAAAAAAATCAAACTTCTCAACTACAATTTTATTTAAAGCATGGGTTTTTAAATAAAAATGTATAAGTTTCTGACATTACTTTCTTCAAAATAGACACATTAAAAAAAGAAAAAAAAGAAAAAAAAAGAGAGACATAAAACATTATCATGAGGCAATAAGAAGGAACTTGTTCCAATTCAACACTCAAGGTTAAGGGCCCGGTATGGAATAATTCTTAAAAAGAGAACTACAAGAATGTGACACATGATGATTGCTAGTTGAAAATCCCAACCTACCTTGGCCTTTTGGCTAATCAAGTGTAGTGTCCATCGTTGAGGACAGTTAATCTTCTCTTTTTTCTTTTTTGTGAGAAACCTTTAGGACAGTTATCAAATTCTGTTTTGGTAACAAAAAGCCATGTGAGATTACGACAGTTGTAAAATTGCATTAAGTTTTGTATTCTTAGTATGTGGGAAGCACCTTGCTTTTGTTACCAAAAGGGTGCCTTGTGTAATTGTGTTGATGATGAGTCGATGACTGCCAAATACATCATGTATATGGCTTTATTAGTGATGGACTAGGAAACAGTCTAAAGTTTCGTGACACAGTTTTATGTAGTTGTGGGAAAGAGTAATACAATATACTAATATAAAGCATAAAGATTGGAAGGATATTGCCATGATTACATTTTAGATCTGTATACATTCTTGTATATAATATTCCCAATGAAAAATTTTAATATGACTCAGTGTCATGAGGTACAGATCACTATAATCTCCTTATTTATTTATGATCCACTAGAAAAGTTTGGCAAAAGATCTGATAAAGATTAGATTAGATAGAAAAGTTCATATTATAGCTAAAACATCCTTTAGTTGCACATTTGCAGATAAGTGGCTTTCACCTTTTTTATTTTTTATTTTTTTTAATATAAGAAAAGAAATATAACAAAAATATCGAAATGTAGATGTGTAATATCTACTTTAAGATTTTTTCTGCATAGTGACTGTTGAGGTTCAAAAAAATTGGTCACAGACTAAGGCCCAAAGAAATAAAACGTTGGGCTCATTTCACACAAATAAATAAATAATAAAGCTAAGAGAAAAATGAGAGAAAAAGGAGGGCTGAGCTCACACAATGAAAAAAAAGGAAAAGAAAGGAGAAAAGGGCAAGAGGTACAAAGGATCCAAAGACTCATGGAAAAGCAAGAGAAAGGCCCAAAACCCTCCAGGAACAATAAACCAAAAAAGAGCCCAGTAAGAAAAGACTGGGCCGAGATCCCAGAAGCCACCAGAATCCGGGGATCCCTGGGGCGTGTGAAGTAAGATTGAAGCAAATTCAAAGAGGGATAAAAGATAGAGAGCATGCGGGTCTCATGCTCCAGACGTGCAGTGGGATTAGAGAGTATGAAGCAAAAACGCAGGAGTCGTGATTCCAACCATTTGGAGGAAATGACAAGTAAGAGTACAATTGAAAAAGCTGGAGAGTTAGAAGAAAAAGCCAAATAGTTGAAAATCAGCTAACGGAGAAGTCTGAAAATGGAAAACCAGCTAAGGGACTTTCGTTTGGTCTCACCAAAAGCAAGAAGCTATGAGAAAAAAAGGAAACAACATAGCCTTGAGCAAACTGGCACAGCACGAACTCTAAAGGGCAAAAGGGAGAAATCACTAGTACCCCGGAGCCCGAGCTGTGCTATAAAAGGAGGAGGGGGTCCATGCTGAAAAGGGCATTCGGATTTGGAATAGAGATTCATTTTTTGATTAGATTATTCAGGCGTTCATGACCATTTTCTGGATTATCAGAAAGAGTATAGAACCATAGGAAGAGCTCTGTAAAATTAAAAGAAAACAGAAGAACCGCTCTCGGTATCCCAAAGACAGCCACTATAGCACATGCTCGGATTCAACAAATTCAAACTTTGCAAGCCTTGGAAGCTTGAATAGCTATCAAAGTCTGTAATTTTTGAACTTAGTTGAACCTTGTATCACGTCTTAGTGAGCATTGTAATCATAACAAAGGGAAATTAATAAAATGCACCTCACTAATTCGAGGATCCCTAGCTTTTTCTTACATTATATTTCATTTGCTGTGCATTCCTTTACTGTTGAAATGTCATTCAATACAAATATTTTTGTTTGTCAGTCATTTGTATTGTAGGGAGCTTGTTTTGTGCACCACTTGGTTCTTAAACAGCATTTTAGCTGCGGTGAACCAAGCCCAGTCCACCAAGAATATTTATTTGGCTCAAGATCTTTGGGCCACAGTGCTGAGAAGAAAAAGGCACTCTCACAGTGACTCAATTACTTTATAGTTTTTAGCTTTATATTTTATGTTAATGTCAAAACTGTGATAGGGATTAGAAAGAGAGAGAATGAGTTTGTTTGCTTGTGTGTGTGTGTGTGTGTGTGTGTGTGTGTGAGAGAGAGAGAGAGAGAGAGAGTTATATCGAGTGAATTAAGGACAGAAAGTAAGTCAAGTATGGAATTCCACATTGATAAGGACAGAAAGTCATTTACTATTATTTATAAGTGTGGTGATTAAATGAGCTAGGATGCATTAGAGTTAATATTGAGTCAAATACATGCATAAAGGAAAGGTGAAGGGAGGAAGTTTTTGAACAAGGTTATTGAGTTTAAATTTTTCAATGGGTCTTGATGAGGTCTAATCAAAATTGAATTAAAGTTAAGCTGAAGACCCGCTTTGCAATTAGTTTTGGTAAAAATTCTTACGGCAAATTACAACTTATTCACCTGTGATTTGAAATTTGATACTTTACTCACATGAGGATTGACCGAAGTTTAAGTCCCCTATCTGTGGTTTTATTTAAAGCATGGTTATATAAATAAATAGGTATAAGTATCTAGCATTACTGCCTTTAATAATATATAGACACAAAAAAAAAAAAAAAAAAAAAAAAAAAAAAAATTAAAGACAACATTAATTTTTTCCCGAGACAGTCAGAATGAACTTGTTCCAGTTCAACATTCAAGGTCAAGTGCCCAGTATGGTATTATTCTTAGTGTCCATCCTTTAGGACAGTTACTAAAATTCTGTTTGGGTGGCAAGAAAAAGCCATGTGAGATTACCACACCTTCAGCTGGCGATAGACAAGACCTCCCCAAATAGAAGAACAAGGAGAAGCCCAGTCTAGCCCTGCACCATTTAATGGAGAGGAAGTAGAAGATGATGAAGAGTAAAGAGGCTGCATATCTGGGCAGAGTTACATGAAATCCTTTTGAGAAGTCACAGTTCTCCCACCTGCTTTTGTTACCAAAAGGGTGTCTTGTGTTGAATATGACTGCCAAATATATCAAGCACATATGGCTTTATTAGTGATGGACTTGGAAACAGTCTATAAAGTTTCTAGTCACATTTTTATATAGTTGTGGGAAAGAGTAATACAATATACTAATATAAAGCATAAATATTGGAAGGATAATACCATGATTACATTTAAGATCTGTATACATTCTTGTTGACCATACTTGATCGAGTTTGTATTGTGACACAAAACCAAAGCTTTGTTGTTTTTAGAACAAATGAATCAAATACACTCTAGGCTTATCTACAACAACAACAATAACAACTTAAATGTTTCATCTAACTTAAGTAAAAATGGGAGAAAATACTAAATTAAATGGCCAGACATCTGCTACACTATCAACAAATTCCATCAGCAATTACTCGGAAGTCTTAGCCTTCCTCTCAGCAGCTACAGCTTTAGCCGCAGTCTTGGCGAGTTTGGTAGGTTTCAGAACACTTTTAGGGTTGAATGCCTTTCGGATCTTAAAAGCAGCCCATCCAGTGCCTATAGCATGGCCAGCAGCATCAAGCCCCTCACTTGTTGCATGACCTGCTTGTTCCCCATACCTGCAGGACAAACATCATCCAAATTCAAACTCTAAACAGTTAGAGACGCATGATGACCCACTTTGTAAAACATGTTGGGGATGAAAACGTAGTCCCAATATTTGAGGCAGAAATACATAAAAGTTGGGCAAAGCAAAGCCGAAAGTGATTCACAACATTACTAAAGCATGAAAGCAAGAAAACAAACTTTGATTGGTTGTCATTTTTCTCTTCTCAAGAAAAACATCGCTCATCAGTTACTGTATCACTAATGTTAATTGTCCCCAAATGATATCACTTAATGCGTCTATAAGTTTCATGCTATTTAATTCAAGTCTTTACGCATTTGCTTAATTTATACCTATATTCATAATATTTATTAAATAAAAAAAAAAACGCATCTGCTTAATTTACCTGTGGGAGACAAGTTCAGTAGTCACAGAGGATGATTTTGACATGACATTTTTCCCAGCAACTTCAACAGCGTCACAGACTTTGCCTATTTACAAGGAATTAGAAACATAAATAATAGAAACTAAAAGAAATATTTTAACTTGGAAATAAATTTATTATTAATAAAAAATTACCAACAGAAGCATTGATATCACATCTTTAAAAAATTCAATAACAAAGTCATTGGAAGTATTCATTGCTAATGAGTTCACATCACTCGAAAAGTGGAAAGTTTTGGGGTGGGGGGGGGTGTGTGGAAGGGGAGCTAAAGCTTTAAAATATCCCCCATTCAACAACTAATAATAGTTTCAAAGATCTTTTTCACTTCCATGCTAGTCTGTAGGAGTTTATTAGTTCCCAAATAGAACCGTATATCCCTATTAGAAACAGGATGGTATCCACGAGCCTATAAATATTATGGACTACAAAAATTTGAGTTTAGGTTAAATAAGTAATCTGGTCCCAGACCATTGGATAAAGTTTAATTTAGTCCCTTAACTATTAGATATGTCAATGTTGTCACACAACTTTCAAGATCAAGTCAAGTTCATCCTTACTTTTGTCTCGAATGAAACTTAAAAGCAAAAATACAATTTTGATCCTTAAAATAGAAGGTAAGTTCAATTTTGGCACCTCAAATATTTAAAAGGTAAGTCTATTTTTGCTGGAGGTACATTCTTTAACTAATATGGCATTAATTAAATATTAGTGTAAATTATACTTTCAGTCCCAGATATATAGGATAAATTTGATTTTGAAACCTCGAATTTAAAAAGTGAGAATTCACTAAAATATTTAAACGGTTTAGAATTTAATCCCTCTCTCAATTCTTCTCCAGCCACCGACTGCATTTCTCTCTATTAACATTGTTTCAAATAAGAAGATTGTCATCTTGGGTTGTGCTTTCAAGAAAGATATCGGTGACATAACTGAGACCCCTTCAATTGATGTGTGAAAGAGCTTATTGTATGGCAGGGGACAGCTAAAGCATATATGGCACACAGGTCACTGAAGACCAGCTCCAGAGGAACCTCACAGTGGAAAAAGTTTATTTGGGATCTTCCCATTCACCTCTAGCCAGCACCGTGAAGCATAGTTTGGGAAGCTTAAGAAAGATGTGGCTAGCAGCTCGAGAAGAAAAGAAAAAAGAGTGGAGGAGAAAATTCTTGAAAAGAAATGAGAGAAGGAAAAAGAATGAAAATAAAGGGCAAAAGTTATATATAGTACCTATGTCCTATACCTAAGATTCCCCATTTAAAATTTTGCCATGTGGCTACTTAATAGAATTCACTAAACGGCGTTAAATGTTTAAAACTCTTTCTATTCTCCTGTGAGAAAAACCCACCCCTTTCTCTGTCACTTCCCCTGAACTCAAGATGCAAAACTCTTTCAGCCCCCTTGCCTCTTTGCTAGAAATCAAAATCCCACACCATCTTGAACAGAAATCAAACACTTTTGGTACAATCACTCTAATAGAAGTGGTGGTAGACTTAAAGTTCGCCTCAGAGGTGAAATTCCAAGACATTCATTGATACAGCCGTAAGAGAACTTCCCAGATGGAGCAGGTATCCTAACTCATTGCAAATGGAATCCACAAATTCCTTCACGACTGTATACTCGTGTCATCTTCTCTTCCTCAGAAGTAAAGAAATTGATTTCGCTAGTACAATCGCAGACCTTATATAGAATTGGGTCTAGAAAAATGGTCCAAGATTCTATAGGTTTTGTACTAATGATTAAACTGACTAAACTCAACCCATCTTTCCAATAATTGACATTGTTGCCAGGCATTTTCACTACGACGACACCTGTGTTCCTCATCCTCCAAAATCCAAGAACATATAAAGCAATCCACAAAAATCCCTTATTCCAAATCCACCGTCCAAAATTCCAAATCCAAGGACCCTAAAGTGATTCAACAAGTCCCCCTTCTCTTTCAATGAAGACTCGATTTTTGCCCCTTCTTCTTCTTTCACCTTCCAATTTCAATCTGTCAATGAAAGTTTTGGAGTTCCGCATTTGATTTGAATTCCATGGCCACCACCACTCCTGTTTGAGTAATTCCACTAAAAGTTCTTGATTTCTGTTCATATAGGGCATGGATTTGTGATTATTAGCAAAGAGAGAAGAGGCAGACTGAATTGAGAGAGAAAGCCTTTGAGTTCATTGCAAATTTGACTTTAACAAATTTTCTCACTGGAAGAGTAGGTGTTGTAACGGGGTTAAGTAACTTCATTATGTAGCTACATAGCTAAATTTTGAGAAGGGAACCTAAAGTACATGACATAAGGTGTTGTATTTAAGTTTTGTCCGAAAATAAAAATGTCAGAATAACATGACACTACATAAGCAAAATGGGACAGAAATTGACAGAGGGACTAAACTAGTACCTTTTAAATATTTGAGTGACCTTGCCAAAAAATATTTGACCAAAATTGAACTGATCTCATGTTTCACAGACCAAAAGTATACCTATAGCTATGTCATTATCTATTCAGCATTCTGTTAGCCATGCTAACAAAAAATGGATGAAAAATTAATTAAAAGGACTAAACAGTTCCTTTTCAAATATTTGAGAATTAAGTGACCAAAATCAAACTTACCCCATATTTCAAGGGTCAAAAGTAAAATTTACCCAAACTTTAACAGAATTATTTGAAACTGGTGGTGATGAAAATAATTAAGAAGTGTGCACGTGACATGTGCTCTGTTCTTTGCCAGTGTTTAATATTTTGTTTTCCAACCCATACTTGCACAGAATAATAAAAACCATCTAATATAATGAAACAGTAAAATATATTAAACCTGTTTGACGAAGGAAATCTGAAGACACATGCAAAAAATTGAACTCAGCAGTAAAAGTATTATCAATAAAAATAATAAAATAAAAAGTACGAACCAAAGCGTTGTTATCCAATCTTTAAAACTCAATGCTGAAAAAATCATGATTGCCAAGGAGTTCATCCTTGGTAAAACAAAATAGTGGGAAAAACAATACTCTTTGGATGGGGGAGAGGGAAGACAAAAATTTGAAATGCCCCTCATTTGAGGGCTCGTAACAGTCACAAAGATCTTGTTGGCTTTCATTCTAGTTTTCAGAGGTCTCACAATTTATCAGAATAGATAATGAGCATTTTGGGTTTTTTTTTTTTTTTTTTTTGGTGTCTGTGTGGAGGGAGAGGAGAATGAAGTCCAGATGGAAGGAGAGTAGAGAGGGGAGGGGAATGGTTACTCCTCGTTACTATTCTACATTACACCTGCTCTTACCCTTAATTTCTCTGATGGTGGTTAATAGTTTTCTGTCCAAAACCATTCTTATGCATACAACATCTAAATAACCCCTTTCTTATACAAGCAATAACCCATCACCTTTAAGCAATCAAAAGCCAACCCACCAACCTTAATTCATGTACAATTCAATTCAACGAGTATTGTTTGGCAACAAAATGAGAACATCTAAAGCCATTTAAACAGCCCCTATCCTATTAACCATTAACCCATCACCTTAAAGCAATGTAAAGCCATCCGGCCAACATAACTTCATGGATAATTGATTCAATTAAACAGATATTTTTTGGCAACACATTGAGAACATAGTTCCAGCCAGGAACTGAAGCACAACAAGAATATTTAATGAAGTCTATCAAAGCAATGACAAGCCATGAACAGAAGGGCCAAAAACCAGTACCATCCATTCAATTCACGTGAACCGTAAGAGGAGATAAAAACCAGAACACACATTTAAATCCTCTAGAATTGAAATTAAACGGCCTGTCATCCTCCTTTTTTCTCAAATCTAACTTCAACACCCTATTGCCCCTTTTCCTCCAGTTACAAATATTTTCCCTTTCCAGTTTCCACACACATCATGTGTGCCACTCTGCTATTTTGTGGTAATCAAATAGGAAGCAAGGTGAAGCAAACCAACATTAACTTCATAGATTTTGTAATGCATCTATTTATGAACTTTTGGATTAAAAGCCGTTTGATAGAGTAAAAACAGCCATTCAGAAAAGAAATATATGCTAATATATTATAATATATAACGCAAGGGTTTGAGATGATCAACATACTAAATCCATCTAGGGAAGCAAGCACAATCTCCCCTGGTAGGTAGCCAAAAAACTTCTTGCCCACTTTTGAATTTGCCACTGAGCCTGTTATAAATCCAGAGACTTTGACAACCCCAGAGAGGACCCCAGTTGCAACTTTCTCTGTCATTTTGGTCACCCTCTTAACCCTACATAAACAATCAAAGCCAAAAAAAAAAAAAAAAAAAAAAAAAAAAAAAAAAAAATCTTTAAAAGTTTAATCAATACTTGGCAACTACACCCAGAGAGAGTATCAAAGTATTTGATTTTCTTTTCCCATTTTCAACTAAACCATTTCAAAACTTTAACACCTATCTGTGACATAGCTCCCATTTTCATTTCAACCACAAACATACACATATTTCTACATAAAACATGCCCTTAACCAATATAAAAAAAGACCAAAACAAGAATTTCATTAACCACCGCAGTTTATTGTTGATTTGTACTCATTCCCATACCTTTTAATCCGCTTCAAGGTTTGGGGACTGATCTCGGAATTGGAACCCGGACCCAACCTTTTCTTCATAACATCATTCCCCAACCTCAAGCTCTCTATCGTGACATCCCCGCACCACAAGATCCCCTGGATCAGTTTTCCCGAACCCGCCGCGATCATCTTCGCAGTAGTGCTACTGTAATCCTCCACATTGGGCGCCAGCGTAGTCCAATACGCGGCGCACCGCTTCTCCATCAGCTCTTTCTTCTTCACAGACTTCAAATCCGCCGGCGAAACCTCCATCGCCATCGAACCGTCCAGCGCCTCCCCCTTCTTCTTCGCGTTTTCCGAAACTTTCTGCTCCGAGAAGCTACTGTAATTCTGCAAAATGGAATCCAGGTCTTTCAAAAGCTTTTCCTGCCCCTTGGACGCGATCGTCAATCCGTAATTCAACATGTTATCAGAGTCTTTATCATCGTCGTCGTCGGAATCGGAGGCGTGTTGCTTCGCGTCGCGGAGGGAGAAGAAGTAGTGCGAGTGGTCAAGCTTGACGGCAGCTTCGTCTTTCACCAGAGGCCATTGGATCTCATCGGCGACATGGGCGAGGACGGCGACGACGTCATCGCCCTGGCGGAGACGGACGACGGTGAGATCGCCGCAAGCGAGCTCGACGCTGTAGTGCTTGTCGATGAGGTTGAGAATTGCGCCGGGGATCTTGATGAGTACCTCTTCGATGGCCTTCGGCGGAGCCGCGGGTGAAGTCTGGTGGTCGATTGTGGGTTCCGGGAAGAGGTTACCGGCGAGGTCTCGCATATCGAATGAGGGGTAAAGATTGGAGGAGGAGGAGGAAGAAGGGTTAGGGTTTGATTGGATCCCCACCTCCGGGTAGAGAGGAGTTTTGTGGGCCATTGATTAAATTTTGTGTTGGTGTTTTGTTTGTTACTGATTCATTATTAATGATTTGAACATGAAAGGGCTTGAAATAAAATGATGATACAGAGAAGCTAAATCGGCGGTTGGCGTTGCGGTTGGAGTTGGGGAAGTTGATTTTTGGAGAGGAAGGTAGGAACGGAAAGTGGACATACGTGGCGCAGTTCCCGCGTTGGTACGCGGAGGGACCGACCATGTTCCTTTTTGTTTTTAACAAGAAGACCGACAATGTTTTGAGGTTGAACGGTCAGTTCTTTAAATAATAGTTTTTAGGATTTAAATAATATTATATATTTTTTTATTTGTATATAATTTTTAAAAAAATATAAATAATATTACTAAAACAACATTATCAAACAGATTTATTTATACTAGTTTTTTTTATTTAGAATCTTCATTTTTTTTATTCAAATATGCTCATACACCCTTATATTTATATAAAGAAAAAAACTAAAGAATAATTAGGTAAAAAATATTACCTAAAAAATAAGATCAATCTCTTATTAATTTTTAAATTTCTTTATCTACTTATATGTTATCTATATTAGGTATTTCCCCTGTTTGAGATCCTCGTTTTTTTTGTTCAAAAATGCCCATATGCCTTTATGTTTATGTAGAGACAAAATTAAATAATAATCCAATAAAAATATAACTCTAACTCCCACTAAAATATTGCCTAAAAAATAGGGCCACTTTCTTATTAATTTTTAAATTACTTTATTCATTTATAAATTAGATTTTCAAAATAAAAATTATATATAAAAAATAAATACAATTTTTTTTTTTTGGCTATAAAATAGGACCACTAAGTCCAATGTTTTCACTAAACCCAAAAAAAAAAAAAAAAAAAAAAAAACCTCATTGAACGCGCAAAGCGTGTGTGATGAGACTAGTTTGTTTTACTAGGCAAGAAAGTAATTTCCCTTGCGAATTTAAATTAAAAAATCGAAAAGAAATTTTGTGAAAATATTATAAATATATCATTTTCTATTGTCAAAATGTCAAAGTTATTACTCATTGTAGGGGTGTTGGGTCTAAAAATTCATTATGTATTTGGATTTTGGGCCTATGGCCCAAGCCGAGGACACAATCTTGTCCGAGGAAGAAGAATCTTTGTTTAAAGAAAGTGTGATAGTAAGTAGAAAGGTTATCTTCGTCCACAATGACTTAGCGGGATGAGCCGAGGACAAATACATCCACAACAGACCAAGGCTGAAGTTCGAAAAAGGTCATTTGCCAACTAAGGTAATATTCCAAATAGATCTATTGGTGCAGGTTAGTATGGCAAAGACATCCGATAGGAAAGCACCCTAAAATATCTAAGGAGAAAGCTGTTACTTCCACATTAAATACACTGCACTTAATTCTCTGGCTTCATTAATGTGGAGGTGATACCTGAACAGTATATTTCAGCTTTACAGATACCAAATGGAAATGGATGGAAAGGACTGATGGGACAAGTATCAAAACCGACCATCTTGGATGCACATGGCGGGTGGAAATAAGGAAGAAGGAGAGTATATAAGGAAAGGATGGAGATAAGAGTGGGAGATGGAAAATTGAGGAAGAAAAACACTGTAACATCTAAGAACAGAGCTTGTAGTTGAATGTGAAGAAGAATATATAAGAATAGATTACCTCAGATCTTGCCGAGGACAATCTGTCTCTAATATAACCCTTTTACTGTCCATTTTCTTAACATTTTGAATCCATTATAGTGTCTGTTTGATCCACTAAGGCTCAGTATTCAACCCATTCTCTACAAATTCATTGTTTTTTGTTTTTTGGGCCTAAAGTCCCTCCACACAGAGGAAAGGAACCCAAATTTGGTCCTTACACTTATCCTTCTAAAAGGGGATAAGATTTTTTTTTTTTTTTGAGAAGTAAGATAGTTATCTTTATTACAAAAAATAGGCTAAATCAGCTTGAACAAAATATAAAATTGATGATGTAATATTATCCAGTCTCAAAAGGGATAAGATGAAACTCTAATCTATATATCCAAGGAGCGATTTAGGTCCAATGTCCAGTGACACTAAGACCCATTGAGATGGTGACACATGTCTATTTTTGGACAAGTGTCACCATCTGACTAGGTCCAGTACACTAGAAGTACTAGACCTAATCCGGACCATATATGCAAAAAGCTTCATTATTTTTTCTTTAATGAGAAAGGCTTCATTTATTAATTGTGCATTATCAATATCACTCAAAAAGGATAATAATTGTATCATAGTTTTCTTTTAAAAAAAAAATTGTATCTAGAGAACACTATTTGTGTTTTTTTTTTTTTTTTGGATACATCTAACCATTTTGACAAAACAAATTAGTGGGATTTTTTTTTTTTTTTTTTTGGCTGAATTAGAAATATTACATACTAGATATGTTTCTCTATCCCTAGAGCTTGGACTTCCTGAACCCCAAGGCTTAAGACTTGGGGATGTACCGATCCGATTGATAAACGGTTGGTAAATTAGTGGGACTAGTAGACATGAAAGCTATGAACAGTGAATACAATCACAATGTTCTTAATCCTAATAAATTAAAGTACAAATTCTTCGGCCTCTGGTCTTCTTCATTTCTTTGTTTCCTTAGGTTGTTGATTATGATAGTAAAGATATGTGATATTTTTATGTAGGCCTAGTCAAACAAGGTATTTTTCCTTCTTTCTTTGGGTAAACGAAAAATGGTTATAAGGAAGTGATATGTATGAATTTTCTACCTAGGCGTGACCTAAGTAGCACTCTAACCGCTTTAGAAATAAGACTCCACATCACAATCATTGATAAGCTAGGTGAGCAGCCTGTAACTAGAGTATAAGGAGCCACACACGCTACTAATAGAGGAACTTGAATGAATCCATGTCCTAAGACACGTTGGCTCAAGCCCTTACCACTAGACAAGAATCCATGTCTAAAGCATGTTGGCCCAAATCCTTATTACTAGACCAGCATGTTGGTAAACAAGGCATTTGTAATGTAGTTATTATATGCGGTCAATTTCATTAAGGACAGACAAGGATCTGATTGAACCCATTTTATCCAATTATTCAGAAAAAGCTTTGTCAAATTGAATTTTTTTTTTTTTTAATTAGACTATATTAACTGTGATTATGAATTATAGAAATTGAAGTATGATACATGTTAATACTTAATATATTTTAACTAATAAAAACATTAAGGTTCGAATATCTTCTACACCAAAAGTCTCAAAGAGACGTAATATATGTATGTATTATGGTAAATTATATTAAAGTTTATGCACTGCACACCATCTTGTGCAAAGTGATTTAATATATGTATGTTTTTTTTTTAGGAATTTAATATATATGTATGTATTACATGTAAATTCATGTGTTTTGTCATGCGACTTACTATTAAAATACTTAATTTATTTTAAGAAAATCACTATTAAAGTTTCAAACTATCATCTAAATATTAATATAATTTTGATTTATTTACATATAATTTTTTAATTAAGGCGTACATCACATAGGTCAGCATAATACTAGTTGTAATGTAAAATTGAGTTTTCTCTTGACATAGCTATTGTAGTAAAAAAGTTGATAGTTGGTTAACGTGCGGGGAACATATAACTATTCTAATTTCACGTCACCCTTTCTTCACAGCTCCGTCTCCTTCAGCTTCAGCTAATTCTCTCTATATATACCTCCATAATCCCTAAGAGCATCAACATCTGAAATTCCAATTCTACTCTATTTTACCATCTCAAAAAGTCATTTTATCATTATACCATACCATTTTTCAATACCTCCAGCATCCCAACTTTTATTTTCCTATTCTACTCATTAAAATAATATTTCTACACAATAACTTTTTTTTTCTTTTTTGTTTTTTTCCCAATTTTCCCTCCACCTTCCCTCAACCTCTATCACTGAGCCTCCACTGCCCAGTCACCACCACTGTGCCTCCACCATGCCCACCACGCCACCACTGCCCACCAAAATCCCATTGGAGCAAAAACCCATATTTAAAAAAAAAAAAAAAAAAAACCAGAGCCATAACTCACAACAGAAGAAGAAAAAAAAAAGAAGAAGCCAGAACCCTGAACCTAGAAAACACAGAACTAGAACCCAAAATGGCAACACAAGCCACCGATCTGTTCTTCAACCTAAAATCTTAAATGTGCAAAACCAAAATGGCAACACAAGCCATCGATCCCACTCCAAATCAAATACTCGATCTTCTCGTACCCCACGAACTCAAACCCAATCTCCTCGAACCCAAGGTACGATCCCACCACCTGAACCACGATTTGCCACGATCTCCACGATCAGACCACGCCAGGTGAGAAAGTGGAGACAGTGGCCAATGGTGGCCTGGGCTTGGCGTTGTTGGGTGATGGTGGCCAACAGTGGCCTGAGGGAGAGCAAAGGGAAAGGGAGAAGTTTAAGAGAGAAAGACGTGAGAGACAGAGTTTGAGAGAGTGGGAGAGTCAGGGAGACAGATGAGAGAGAAAGATAATAAAATAATAGTTTTTGTTTTAGAATTGTGCTACATGTAGAATTGCACTGTAGCACAATTCTAAATTTTTTTGCAATAGTTGCATTATACAAGTCCGGATGTAGAGGTTATTTTGTGCATATATGTTAAAATGAACCAAGATATGGCATATGCCATTTGGGCTACGGATGCTCTAAGCCAAAAGCAAATTGGAGAATCATTAGGCGTGGGTTACTGAGTGGGAAATCACAACACAAGAAAAAAAAAATTGACACATATTTCACTTTTTAGTCCAAAAGTCTAACCATCATCGCCAAAGTGTGAAACCAATAAAGAAATAGGCATGAATCATAATTGTGTTTTTTGTTAAAGCAAAGGGAAATGTTAACGAGTATCTTAAGGGCATTTGCTAGTTAATCATTAATGTAATTTGGAATGTAATTTTTTTGGGCACAAAACATTCTAGACATTTAGAATGCATTCTTTTGGCGTTTATCATAAGTTTAAGTTGGTAATGTATATTTACTTATATGGTGTACTTAAAATTTTGGTGGTTTAAACTAGATCATTTCTTGTATTTAGTATGGTATTTTGTTTAGCTAAAAAGAGGATGTGAAAAGCAGAAGGCAGGAAAAATTTATGTGCTTGAAAAAAAAAAGAAAAAAAAAAAGACCTATAGCGGCTCTTTAGAATCTGTTGGTATAGGAGAAAAGTATAAAAATTCCTATAGCAGCAATTTTAAACCGCAGGTATAGGTTAGGCCTACTATGGCAATTTTAAGTTTCGAAAAAATGCTGGTATAGAGTTAAAAAACCACCAATAAAGGCTATATTAAATAAATATAAAAATTCAACTGTTTAAAACCACTGGTATAGATTCAACCTACTAAGGCAGTTTTCAATTTCTAAAAAGCGCAGATATAAGGTTACGAAATTGCTAGTATAGGTTATTCCAGCAGTTTTTAAAAAGTGTCAGGGTAGGGTTTCAAAACCACCGAAACCTATATTGGTGGTTTTAAAACCGCCCGTGTAGCCGTGTAGGCCAACCGGACCTATTGTCACACTCGTTGGGCAACGCTAGGAAGTGCTTGGAAAAAAACCGCCAATAGCCTATTTGGACCTATACTAGCGATTTTTGGGTTGTAGCCACAGTTTAAAAACGCTACAATAGCCATAATTTTTTGTAGTGATTTTAGAAAAAAAAAATTTATGAGCAAAGAAAAAAAAAACGAGCTTTTTCTATTTCCCATAAAAATTTTATTAAAATTTTTCTAAAATCATTTGTTAATAATTGTCCTAACGACACTTGTTAATAGGACCCTTAAATGAAAACCCTTAAGAAATAGACACGAGTCACAATTGTATTTTAAAGATTTTGTTGCGCAATAAGCTTCAGCTATGAAAACAACCCAAAAAAATCAATTGACTGTAGCAGAACTTCGAAAATCCAATGCATTTTCATTAACCACCACACCTAATTAATAAGTACTTGATTTTACCTTTATTTGTTTGAGGAAAAAATTCTACTGTCCAACAAGTCCATTTTGTCTAATTAATAAGGTTTGGAGATTCTTTTGGGAAGAACCTCGTACTACTATGATACTTTCAGTATGTATACATACGTGGAGTAATAGATTTATTGAATCAATTTTTTTTTTGAAAATTTTAACCTTATAACTTTTAATTAGATTAGATGACTTCCTATTAGTTATGACAATATTAAATAATTTAAAGGCTTATTTTTTAATTCGATAATTGCAATAAAAGGAATGAGGGATTGGAACCTACCGAACTACAAGCTCTTGACAAAAGGATTTATTTATATTAAATTAAATGTGAATTGAACGCTTATATATATTTTCTATGTAATATACTTAGATAGTTATTCTCAGATAAAAGATCATTTTATTTTTGAAGGTTCCATTATTGTAAATATTTGGTTTTTTAAAAAAAAATATTAGGAGATGAAAACATTTTTTTCTAGAGTCCTTAAATTGAAAGGGAGTAATACTACAAACATAACCATTTTTGTATCATCTGAATTGATAGTTTTTTTGTTTTGTTTTTTTTATTGGTTTTATTTGGGCTTGCAACTGACATTACCTTGTCATGTACCATTAAGTCATTAACAACTTACCACCTTAACAACGGTTACTCTTTTTTTTTTTGGGAAAACTTTTGTACCTCTAACTTATTGATTTAGGACCAAAGCATAAAGTAAATTGTTAATATGGGAGCATCTCAGCTGTATTGTGTGAATATGCAATTGTAGCAATGTGTAAAAGTGGGCCAATAATAAAGTAACAAATAACTAAAAAGACAAATCACCGAATGATATGGTCAAACCCATTCAAACCAAATGTGTTCTTTATTTATAACTCGTTTAGCCTAGAAGGGTTATATAATACATCTATGTTGTTCTATGTATCCAACTCGCTCATTTATCTAATTTTTAAAACACATTTTTTTAAATGACATTTGTCCTTTTGAGAAAAGAGAAATTCTATGTTAAAACAAAATTAATGAATATAATATAACCTATGATTCATTAAAAAAAATTATATCCAAAAGAAAAAAATTTTAATTTTTATAAAGTGATTACGAAAAAAAATTTACGTAAAGTGATTATGAAAAAAAAAATTGTAAATATGTAAAGTCATTTACATTTCAAATTTTTTTTTTTTTTGAATTTGTTCATTTAAAAAAATAAATTATCTTAAAACCAAGCAAATATTGGGACAAATTTAACTTGTACACCATAAACTATCACCCATGTTTTTTTTTATAGCAAAAACTAAGTCTACATTCTTTAGCCAAAAACTATCGTCCACATTAAACTTCCTCTATTTATGCTTTGGTTCTTATACTAATATGCATGCAATATGAAATTTGATTAATCACTTATATTTGGATTAATTGCTAGTTTACAATTAAAAAGCGATTAAGCCGTAAAATTAGTTATTGAGGTCTAAATATTTGCCAAGGTTGTCCGGTGTTGTCTTTTAATTTTCATTAAAACCTACTACAAACATTACTTATTTATCTGCCAATAACAATTTAACACCTAGTGATATAAGTTTTATTTTTATTTTTTATTTTTTTTAACTCTAGACTTGTTGATACAGGCATACAACACAGCACAAAAATATTATTTCCTCTGTCCTGTTCAAATTATATAATGATTATAGATCTGCTAAAATTTCAACAAAAAAGTACGAATCTCCATAGGACCAAGCTCAACAACAAGAGTTGAGTTGTTGACTTGACCGCCTCTAATTGGGTTAATTTCCGTTCTGCTGTCCCCCTCAACTCTCCATGTCATCCTCTTCATCTCTGACTTATCTTGGTTTGTTGATAAGCTCATTTCCTTCACCTCCTTTATCTGAAAGTTCAAAAACTAATAATCACATTGAGATTTTACACCCTCATAACATGGCTTTTCGGATTATCCTCTCTTCCAAAATATCTGTTAATAACAGTTCTTTGTGTATGTGTCTTCCCAAGTATTTGTTTCAGATTAAATGACTTATCATGGAGAATGATCTGGGACCATACTTTTACTACCTTGTTAGGATAAAAATCACTGCAATAACACTAGGCAGAAATCAGACATACCGTTTTCCCAGTAAAAATCTTCTTCAGTTCAACATTGGCTAGTGTTGAATACTCAGCATCTTCACCCACCTGAATACATTTTCACCAACACCAAAAAGTGTATAAGAACTACATATTTGACGTAGCAACATGGAAGGAAATTATATTAGAGCCCAGGAAAAGAAAATGAAAAAAAGATGTAGGATATGTCATGTTTGGACTAGGGCTTGGTTGCTATCACTAAGGGCGGTTTTTACTAAACCTATAGCAGCGCTTTTGAAACCACTGTAATAGGTTGACTTGGGAGCAGGGCCTCTTAAGTTGTCACATATCTAAGCGTCACTCATGCTTGGTTCACATCAATTGGAGTACAAAGAGGAGCTTGATGCTTTTTATCATTTACCTCATATAAATGAGCCAAACGGAGGAGCACACTTCCATCATCCAACTCCTGCAACATTAGAGTTAGGGAGCAAGAAAGAGAATCAAAAACTCAATTTATTCTACAGTGAGTAAACATAGAAACCTGAAGAGTAATCAAAGCAACATTGAGAGGTAAGCTGTAGTTTGGATCAATGGCAGTTGCTTTTGTCAAATGAGATGATTTCCAGTCCTCCGACTTCTGAACATTAATTATATTAGTATGTAAACAAGCTATATATTAAGATAACATCCGAAACAGCAATCCAGCCATACCTCATGTGTGAAAGCTAAAAGAAGAGGCGAGTACACTTCTTGGCCAGTTGTTCGGCGCCAGCGTGCTCCAGCCCCTACCTGGTTAATGCTTACATAATAATTTCCGCGAACCTGTATGAAAGATATCAAATGAGAAATCAGGATTATGGATAATACAATCAAGTCATTTTCTATCTTTGAAGCAGTTCATTCATATGGCCATTGGTTTAATAATAAAAAGCACTTTTGCTGGAAAAATTTCAGCAAGCCTTGGGTACTAATACATAACAAATAACAACCCTACAATCAAAGTAAAAGTAAGAGAGAATCAAAAACATGCAAGTTTGAACAAAAAGCTTTCAACTCCAAAATTAATCCAATGGAAAAGCATACTCATTGTAAGTCCAGCATGTAAAGATTAAATAAATTAGACATGTAAACTTTCTAAAATTATATATAAAAAGAAAATGTATGTATTTAACACCAATTAAGAAATCCCATGCCTTGTATCGTGCAGAGGCAGTGTGTGGTAATCAAGTTATAGCATTAAATCAGGATGTATTGGATTTTTTTTTTTTTTTTTTATATTGAGAACGAAATCATCATATTGAATGCATCTTTTGGAAAATATTAGAAGAGCAGGAAGAAAGCTACAGTGGATAACAGAGAACAAAGCTATATATAACATAGATCAATGTATTAGATTATTCAATTACTCACTCAATGAAATTCAATCATTTCTTTACATTTTGATATGGCCAACCTCACATAGAGGTAAGTGTAGAAAAAAATGGTAATTCAAAAGCATAAATTACTCATTCTATGTGCTATCATACCGTTAATCCTTCACATGATTCATCAACGCACACACTTTCATCCAATGCTTCACCCACTCCTCTAGAGTCATCATAGATTGTACGCCTTGTATGAAAAGAAAGGATGATCAGCTTAGCATGCCCACATCTAAACCAAAACACACATTTAACCTGAATGTTAAACAACAAGAAAATATGAAATTTGAACCTATGGAGCATTAGCTCTATTTCTCCATCTTCAATGCTGGCTCCACCAGTTGCACGGTCAACCAAGACTGATAATTCAGATTTATTATCCCTGGTATAAATTCCAAGATTAAGCTGAAAAAAGAAGAAGAAGATTACCATTACAGAATTAATGTTATTTTAGTCATTAAACACAATGAGAAAGAACAGGCGGGAGACTCTTGATCACTTTTTAAGAAAACCATATTTAATTTTAAAGAGCCCGAATATAATTATTGTCCTATACTAGTATTGGCCTTAAATGTTTCCTTGATCTTCATGCATTTCAAAAGTGAATAGCAGCCTAGGCTAGGTGCTGTGTGATTAACCATTCAAGAGGAAAATTCTCCTCACAACCAGTCAACCACACACCTAAAACACGCATGCATTATTATACGTGGACATGGAATTATAGTCTTCTGTTCGAATGTTGTTTCATATTTGTATATTTAAATGATAGGACCTATATAGACATCAAGAAAATTATAAATCAGAGAGTTCGAATTCTTGATCTTTGAATGCAATTAGAAACCACGAGTCTACTCTAATCTCAGAATGAAAAATTATAATATAAAAATAAATAAATAAATAAAAACTCATAAGGATTGTCAAGATCAAGAATTAACAAGATCCTTGTAACTTGTAAGCTCAAACACTGCAGCCTAATTCATTAATAATGCATTTTTCCTAATGCACCCCCAAGTAAAATTATCCAGTGCTGCTAGTGTTTTACACATATATGGTTAATGTTAATTGATAGAGTATTAAGAAGATTACTGGATAGTAGTTTCCTGCTACAGGTTGATTAACTGAAAGTGGCCAATCTGCTCTATAATCACGAATCTGCAACATTATGACCATAGATTTCCAGTTACAACACAATAAACATTGAGAACATTAAACTCCATTGAAGGGGGCAACACTCTTAATGTTTTACACTCTGCAAATGCAGGAAACTCAAAAATAAATAAATAAAAATAAAAAAAGAAAGAAAGAGAAGGGGGTGTTAAGGAAAGAAGAGAGGATTTTACTGTGAAAAGATGTTACTACAATGATATTCTAGAGATATAATTTTGAGGAACTGAAATTCATTGGCTAACTTCTTGAAAGGAAACTTAGCATAAAACTGGACAAATGTGTTATTTGGAAGCTATGATCAGCCAGCCAAGAGGACTAGAATATAACAGTTTATATTTGTTGCATGATTTGCATGCCAGAGAGAACCAAGAACAGATCTGTATCCATAGAGAGTACATTATCTAGGACTTCAATTTATTTTAAAAAATCAAAAAACTTTTCACAGGATTGAGGTCAAGCCTACAAACATGCATAAATCAATGAAAATCTTCAAGAGTTAGGATTTAAATTTTCCTACCTAGCAAAGAAAAAGGAAAAATATATAAATCTACCCTTCATTGAGTCCTAAACTGTGGCCAGGTTGGGATACTCTGAAGCTTATAGCTGAAAGTAGCACTACTACATGAAGGGTTCCCTATTATTATTTTATTTTTTTTTAAAGAGGAAAATGGTGTGTGAGACAGAGTGATGACTCATACCCGCTCTAGAAAATCTCTTCCATTAGAATCAGTATAAAACACCTTGTTAGTGACCATATTTGTTGTCATTCGCATGATGACCTCTTTACCAACACTATCATCCACAGGAATTGGACCAATCTGCAAATAAAATTTGTCAAAGCCACTTAATTTGAGTTCAGAAAGATTAGACAATTTTTACTTTACATGCAGTAAACAGAAATCATTACTGGCCACAGTTTTCATATCATTTACATAGTTAAAATGTATAGAAGATGTTTCTTTCATCAAAAGCTTTAGAAAAAGGAAGGTTCTGTAACTCACAGTGAATTCAACTTCTGCATGCTCCTTGTCTTTGTAAAGTCTGGTGACCTAATAAAAAAACCACCAGTAAAAATAAGCATGTCATGGATGGTGGAAGACACAAAACATTGAAGTATATAAGTAAAGAATAACAATAACACAAGGTATTTATTAAACAGTTGTCACTGGGTCATAATCATAAGGTGGTAAGTTTAGAGATTTCTTTGTTGGTTTTGGAATTTCATATTGCTATTTAAAGTATATAAAAAGATGTAATAATTCCTATGTATGATTGGTAATCCTGCATGCTAATAAGAGACATATGAAGGTACGAAAGTCCCTATAAATTAAAGTGGTAGTATAGCATTTGTTTAAGAGTGTGAATGTCAAAAGATAAATCTTGTCCTAATATGTGAGTTAGTGTGAGAATACCAGAATAAAATTTTCTTTGTGGAGCTTGCTATTTTATTATTTTGGATATTTTTCACAACAATTGTCTTTTGCAGCTCACGCAATATGGTGAATTTGCAGACATAAAAAAAAGGCCATGTCCTCCTGTCTAGATTATGGTGGACAAGTGAGTTTAACATCCCATATCCCACAGTGATTTGCAACAATCATACTAAGTGTTACAAGTTCTAGATCACAATACAACTTGCTGAATTATGGAGAAAAGTACTAGCACCATACTAATTGATAACCTGACAATGCAAAACAGATTGCACCTGACAAACCAAACATGTAAACAAATTGATAACCTGGTATATCCATGAATTAAACTGCTGATGAACCTCATCAACCAATGGTCCACGAATGACCTTCAAGGGCACCTGTAGCATATCAAATTGCTTTTAGAATATAAAGGAAACCATATATAACAGATATTATTAGAACAAATACAAGAAAAAGTAGAATAGCATCAAGGATAAGTGCAGCAAACCCCAAATAGTTAGGAAAGGTTTTATTGATTTGAGTTGAGTACATTATTAGTTTCTAACGCATGTTTATTATTTTATTATATTCACATGTCACTGGTGAGTGGTTGGACATTTGGCAAGCATGAGTGACAATGGGAAAAGTAGGCTTACTGATCTTGCAACAATATTGGGAGGGCCACTAGGCCGGAAAATATATGCACCAGAAGCCTGTAAGAGAGACAATATGGCTATCATATCACTGAATTCAGTCATAATTACTTCCAAACATGCATAAATATTGCATACCTGGGGATCGGCATCACCTGGGCTTGAAGCATACCAGAGATAACTCTGTTGTGTTGGTACATCGACCTGGCCATGACAATCATTTAAAGACAATTTTCAGTTTAACTACAATAGTCTCTGAAGCATCTCTAGTAGTAGAATGAAACAAACTAAATATATTTAGGTGGAACGAGTAGAACACCCAGAGAAAGTGAACAGTACCCATCACTGTTAAACAAAAATTTTCTCTTCTCTTGAAGCTACATAAGATTGAATATCAACATCCCAAGATAGAATGATATGAAAATTGAATTTGTGGACATTCATGAAAAATCATATTGGGTAATGCATAATAGTTTTGCAGCAAGACAGATAGTTAACCTTCAAAACTGAAAAACAGACCACACAAGAAGAGACAATCCCGCTCTTTTAAAATCCCAGAAGGAAAATTGGATTGTACCAACAAGTAATTTTGTAAGGTTTAAAAATAAATAAATAAAAATTTGAATAAATGGGGTAAACAGGTCAAGAAGTCAACTTTAATGCTTCCCCCGACAAACAAAGTCCTAATCTAAGCCCTCTTTTGCAACTTAACAGATTCAAATGTATTACATGGATGACTTTGAGGGTTTTGGTAATGACAAAATAAATCATCTACATGCACACACATATAATATTACTGGGAAAATCTTACATGCACCAGGCGCATGAGATACCGTTTCAATATTACTCCTCCTTGTTGACTTTCTAAATCTATATATATAATCTTTAGTATGATGCCACAACAATCTAATTTGGATCATTTGGTCAGCAGTTTATAATGTACAAAAACTGGTTTCACCAATACTATCCAATTTCAAGGCAACTATTTGGGTACTGTGAAATAAATTACCCCTGTTTTAGTATTGTAAATACGTTTGAGTTGACCAGAAGTCGAACAAAAGGACATCTTTAGATTCCCAGGTCCAATTTCAATGGTCTCATTCTGTGTAGTGTCCATCGTGGAAAGAAATCCATTTCGTATTTCCCCTGCACCATATGGGAGTGCATATAAAATAAGATTAACTAAAATAAGTTCAGCCTCAATATTATACTATCTGCGCCAATCCGTTCTAGTAAATGAACTTCATAAGAGTCCAAAATAGTTAAGTAGTAATGTAGCATTCATAGCCTAAAAAACTAATTCTTGAAAGAAATCAGACAAATACCTTTCCCAGATGCATTAGAAATGAAGTAAGTGTTCCAGCCAAGTGGGGCCACAGATGCTTGAAAGAGAAGCCAGTATTTAGGGATTTGTTTTGATGACTGCCCCAAGTAGGCCTTTGTATAGAAGATTCTTAAGTTGGCTGTAACGTTATCTAAAGCTACATATTGTGCCTCAATGGTATTGCCAGAAGAATCTTGAACAACAAGATTGGCATCGTTAACCTGGCAGTTATTCCACTTTCAGATCACACTGAAATGTAAACATCCTATCTATTTGCAAAATCAAAGGAAGGAAAGAGAGCAAATTTCTGTACTAAACGTTTAAATTTTGCATTTCAAAGAACAAGTAGACGCCAAATTGACACTTACATTATGTAGAATGAGAAAGTCAAACAATACAACAAGATATATGAACACAGCAGACACTACACTACTACATACACTAAATGAGCAAATCAATTCCTTGAAATGCTCAGTGCATAATAATTTCAAATTTCAAATTTTCAAAAGGCAACTACTTTTGATAACATAAATTAAGAAGATGATATCACAGTCACAAAATAAGCATGTACTCACTGGTATCTTAATAATGTCTGTACGGTTCCATCCAAGGGGATTATATGCAACTACAACCTGAAAGTAACCATTAATAAATAATGAATAAAAATCCCAACAAAGCATTATCTAATACCACAGTTAGAAAGATTAGAAAAAATTACCAAACTCTTCCCTTCTGGAGTATCTTCTTCTGTTGGTGGGCAGTAACTGATATTGAGTAATTGACACTGTTCAAACATTGAAGGAAAAAAGGGAGAAAAAAGAGAAGAATCAGGATTAGGCTATAGGGGGAGCAACCTGATTATCTGAGCTGCCACATATAACAAATGATGGAAAGTTCAAGAAAAATATAAGGAAAATAAATTCCTTAAATAGATATAGAAGCAAAAGTGCTAGGAACCACATTGAAACACCACCTGAGTAAACGTAGATGCAGGCGTCGTACATTGATCTCTTGATTTGTTGTTAGCAAGGCAAGATAGGGCAACATTAACTACAGCTTCTGTCTATGAAAAAGTTGTTGCATTTTAAAGGATAGCTTAGAGAAATGTATCATACGATAACAATGGTGCAAAGACTATAAAACAAGACTCAGAAGGTCAAATTCAGATGAAGATTAGCTGCCTACCTCAGAGGCTCCAAAAGCCAAGCGTTTTTCGTAGTCATTGGTTGTATGTTGTTTAGCAGTGCCAGAGACGGCATCATGATGCTGTGCAATCCCTAAAGCATCTGCCAAGCTGCCAGTGTTGGGACCATTGGATCTCTTTCCAGCCAAATATTCAATTTGTCGCGCTGCCTATTTTTAACAGAAGGAAATTTACTTCATTATGTTTCTAGCCCAAATAAATGATAAGAAAACTCCACCCTATTGATGATAGGAAGAAGTTATCCTCTCTCTGCATGGAACACATCTTTGTGTTCCTTGCAGAGTTCTTGCTATCTAAGTGAACAACTTTTGAGACCAAATACCAAGCATGTATAACCAGGATTTTCTAGGATGGTAGCATAAGATGCTAGGTCGTTTGCATCCAGAAAACCAAGCTTACAGGAATGGAGGAAATAGCTACTCCCTATCTATTCTGATTCAACATAATCAGCAAGGCAGAGTGACACTGATGTCATACCAAATAATATCCACTCAGAATTCGGACATATCGCTTCAAGGCTGGGCGACTAGTGAAAAAGCCAGTCCAATATGCATTTGCCCTGTCTGCATATCTGCCAACAAGCATTAGAGAAGCTTATTAATGCAGTAGATAATTTCAATTGCTTAGTCAACTAAAGGTACAAGGAAAAAAAGTAATGCTTACGGGAAATAATCATTGGTTTTCAGTGGCCATGATTCATTTGCTGCATTTTTCGCCTTAGTATAGATAGATGGTGTAGAATACAAGGCATTAACTCGACCGTCCTGAGAATATTAACCACACTCATAAATGGATTACAAAAACTAAGTGAAACATATTGAACAACTGATAAAGAGAGAGGAAGAAAAACAAGAATGTTCTAAAGCTCCATTCCCAATTTGAAATTAATTAAAATACATTCCAAGAAAAGAAGCATGACCATTTATAATGATAAGAATAGAATTATAGTAAGTGAATACCTCTATAAAAGTATATTTATACAGTGACTGACTAAGAGTATCAAACAAAGAGTAAAGATTATCAAAATTAATTTAGAAGATGTGTCCTTGAAAGACACAATCTACTGCGATCATGATAGGAAATCATAATATCTTTCGAAGTACCAAGCTAAATGTTGTAATTATTAACATACCAACTCACAAATAAGCTTTAGTACAGAACATGAAATGCAGCATGGTTTAATACACAGATTCTAAGAACATTTTAACCTCAATTATGCTAGTAGAGAAAGAAGTGGTATAAATATGTGGAGAAATCAAAGAAAATTCCACAACTTAAATGCTCAATCTTTTTTGAGAGCCATTATCCAAATCATCTAGTCATGGTCTTGATATCAAGAGTCATTATCTAGCAAATCTAGTGCTATATTTGAGTTTTGAAAATTTCTCTAGTATACCAAGGGTCATACCTAGTGCACAAATCTCCCACTTTTGTTGGGTCTAAGAGAGGTGATTGGTAGGCAGCCTAACCCCCAATTTATTTAGAGAGGCTAGTTCCCAGACTCTAATACCTATTGCTTTTGAGGGAAATTATCTAGTTTACATTTGAGGGAAATTACACATTGATTATAACATTAACCTGTATTGAAAGCCATCATATAAATTGGGATACTTATCAGTATATATATATTTTTAAATGTTGGAAGTCATGAAACTAGTATGGATTTGATATCCAGGGGAGAGGCAAGCTGGACCAAATAAGGAGCTATTGTGATTTAGACCACACCAAAATACTTAGGTTCGTGTTTAGAACCATGTCAAGCATCAAATTGAAGGCAAATCAAGCAAAGATATTGCAACCTTGAAATCAAATTTCCAATAAACACATTGATTATTTTCATTAAGACTCTACCTTGTTAACATAGTGAATAAACTTGTCCATTTGCTTGAACCAAGACTCAGCATATTGGTACCGAAAATCATCACCCATTGTCCACATGATATGGTTTGTCCGTGTCACATTTGCCTGTATATATATTTACAGTAACTGTTATATTTCAGTCTCCTTTAGCTCTAAATACATCAGTGAACTATATTCTTATCAGGACCCTTAAGAGAGAATTTTAAGAGATATTAGTCAGCAAAGATTTTACCTGGAATGTGGCATTATTAATAAAATCATTAACTCGCTCTTCAACGTTGTAGTCATATAGTAAAGGATTATCCTGCAACTCAATATATACCAGATTAAGGTGGTACACTCCACAAGAATTTCTGATATCCAGAGAATGCTTGACAAAAGTAACTATTGTTGAAAAATTTTAACCTGGACGGGCACATAGTCATCATTGACTTCAAAATGGAAACCAGATGGAGGACTATAATGAACAGGAAAGGCATTGGTAAAAATCTGCAAAGGGCCCCAACATGTGAATAGTGAGTTCAAACGCCCTTTTTAAAGAAGAATGCTAAAAGTGCAGATGTCACAATTCCAAACCTGAGATGATGAACCAAAAGTTTTGGACCCACGCCATATAACTTCAAGAGATTTGTCATTCTTGCGTTTTGCTCTGTCTTGATAATCTATCCTTGCAAAATGTACGGAATCGAACCCAAGCTACAGAGAATTAAGAATCAAGATGTATCAGTTCTTACTTAGTATTAAGGAAACTAGAACTGTTTAAAACATAACATATTCAGATGTTGTTGGTCACAGCATATGAGAATTATAATGTTTACAAAATAGTGAATAAACACTCATGAAATAGTGTACCTCAGCCCCAAGTAGGTAAGCTTGAACAGCAGAATGTCCAAATGGATCAATTTGCCATCCAGCACGAGGAATATAATTGAATTGCTCCTTTATGAAGCGATGACCTAGAGTTGTTTGGTCAATCATGTCTATATAATGGCATGTTGCTTCATCGTGCATACACCAACCACCATTTCTGCAGATAGAAAAAAGGTTGTTTATCATTCGTGGAAATGCATTTGAAATTGGTTCTCTCTCACACACACACGTTCAATTTATTCAAGATGCTTGCTAATGTCTTACATGAATTCCAATTGTCCAGAATCTACAAGTTTTCTCACTGTTTCTTGTGTTTCCACACTTTGCTCTACCCACCATCGAGTGAAAAAGGCCTATCATTCAATGTTAAATTCCTTTAGGAACAAAGATGTGAAAACAGCAATATCATGATCGGAAAAAATTTACTTACAATGCAACTTAAACAAATGTATTACATTTTTCACGAATTTAAGAGATTAATTATGACATTCTTACAGTATCATTGCAAATTTAACTCATGAATCACAAAAAGTCAAAATCAGTCAACATTCAATTACATTGCAATTTATATATCAAATATATGTAATGTGATTAAGAACATCGTGCTATTTAGTCAAAACTATGGATGTGACATCATGAATCGAAAGCCAAGAGCCTTGTCTCAAATGTCACTTCCTCGAATCACCTCACAATGGTCAGGTAAGGTCATGAATTCATAATCCATTAGTTTCGTGTATAACTTACCAATAAAAACAAATCATAACATTGAAATTCAAACACTAACCATTATACAACTACACACTAAGTAAACCCGGAAACCCCTCACACAATTCAGAGAACTCACCATCTCTGCAAACACAAACTTCCTATTTGGATCACGTAGCAATGATTCGACAACTGAGTCCAGCACATTCTCCACACAAGCCCCCTAAACTCCAAAAAATCATACAACATTAAAAAAATGAGTCTTTATACGATCCAAATTCACAACAAACCTTAATTATAACTACACATACACATAAATACATAGATGGAAGAACTATGACCTGGATACTGTTATTTGATCCAACATAGTACTGATCAATTGTTTTCAACCATCCCACATCGTCATGGGAATGTGGAACCAGATGAACATTCAGTTTGCCTTCCACAACACCACCACCAGTGTTGTACTTCACATAACTGCCACTAACACTCCCATACAAACTAAGACAAAGAAACACTACACACACAAGAAAAGAGAAAGCTAAACGACCAAATTGCTGTCTCATTTTCCAAACCTGAAACAAAACTTTCTCAGATAACCAATATGCCTACTCGGTTTGCGAGCTAGCTGTGTTTAATATTTATAGAACCAAAGTTTTGTGAATTCAAGGTGTGACAAATAAGGACAAAATATAGTATATATATATATAAATGAATGAGAACTGAACATCGGTTTCTCCAACGGGAATATTGGCTGGCCGGCCTAGCCATTGGATTTATAAATGCAAGATATGAAGTGTCCGTACTGATCATTGGATGAGGTTCCATTGCAGAGTTTGCCAAACGTCAATGTAAAATGTAATTTTGAACTTTTCTTTTTTTATTTTATCATGGCGGACTCTATCTATAAATAACAAATTTTATTTTGAATATAAAAAAGAGAATTCCTAAAATTTAGAATTTTTTTCTCTTCACATTCAAAAAAAAAATTACAATTACTACTTATCTCTAAAGTTTATCATTTTTATTTGTTTGAAAAAAAAATTAAAAAATATTTTTAAATTATAATAAATGTAAATTATTAACCTTTAACACAAAAAAAAATAGAAACGCCTTTGAGCACGCGCATAAGCGAACTCAGAAACTAGTGTAACCAAAAGTGATTGAACTAGTGTGTGATTTGATGAAGTCAATCTTAGGATAGGGACCAATGTGGACCATAGATGTGACATTGCGGTTACGTGGGATTATATAATCGAACGGTGGGGAAAGAGTGATGTGGATTATCACCGCCATATATTGATTTTGATTTTGTGGACATCACAATCGTATGGTAAGAATAATTATGTGCAACACCAATGACCAATCATATGGACATTTGAGGTTCAATAGGGTGGGAGACTTGGCGGATTGGGGTTTAACGTTAGTACACGTACAGTCAGTCTTGATATTGACACACTCACAAAGTAGCAAACTCATGCAAAT
Organism: Quercus ilex subsp. ballota; assembly: GCA_032727855.1. Classification (NCBI taxonomy): domain Eukaryota; kingdom Viridiplantae; phylum Streptophyta; class Magnoliopsida; order Fagales; family Fagaceae; genus Quercus; species Quercus ilex. The sequence goes on along the minus strand of CM064913.1, from coordinate 53,447,590 downwards.
GCAATACACAATAAAATTTAACAAAATATGTTTTTTTTTTTTTTTGGTTGCTTTTTTAATTTTTTGTCTAAAAACAAAGATTGATAATTATGGTTGTTATTTATATTTTGATAGCTACAAGCCTATAATGAGATATATGAGAAATTTAAATCTAGGATGTCATAAACACATCAAGAGATATATATGAATTACAAAGCTCTTGGTTATTGTTGTTATCTATAGTCTTTTATATTTAGTCTAAATATAAATTTTAATAATTATGGTAATTATTAAAAGTTTTTTATTTTAATTATGACAAGAATCCAATGAAATGTATGAATATAGAATGTGTTAAATATAATTTTTTCTTTGATTTTCTTTTTATATAAATATAAAATTTGATGATTATGATTGTTATTGATATACATTTATTATGATTGTGATTATATTGTATTAAGGTCTTCTCCTAAAAAATAATAATAATAATGGATGAAAGGTATAAATATGGAATAGAATTTATATTCAATTAAAAAATGTACGAGAACAATAATGTGCAAAATTGAGGTCTGCAAAACTTATATGGTACAGTATCATGATTAATGTTTGTAATGAGGAGTTATTATTAAAGCATATAAAAATAAGGGTAAAACTTAAATTCAATACCCTATGTGTATAGTGAATTATGTTTTTCAATTAAATTCAATTAATAGTTTACATTAAATTTAATTGTTTTTATAAATAGTAACACTATTTGTGTTTTATTGGTGAATGCAACCAAGGTATCAAAATTTAATTATGTTTTACCCTTAAAGTAGTGTACTTTGAGTTTTACCCTTGAAATAATATTTCTCTAATTACAATTTATTATCTTAATAAATTTTGAATTTTCTAATTTTTTATTAGGAAAAAAAAAAAAAAACTCTCATGAACATGTTACTTTATTGGGTTCAATCAAGTAACCCAATAATTTTGTGTTCAAAACAAGTCTAACAACTTCTTGAACTCAAATCAAAATACAAATTTAACAATAAAAAATCTCAATTTAAACTCACATGTTTATGTATCATATAATTCATACGATTTTACAATATAATATGATTCATATAATATGTAAAGAATTGCTTTGAATAATAACCCTCCTTTTCGTAATTGTAGAGGGTATATACTCTTTTTTTTTTTTTTTTGGTGAGGTTTGTGTTATATATATATATATATATATATATAAGTTCCCATGAAGTGGGGGAATTTGGAGTCTTTAACAACAAACCATCACCTTAAGTCGACTGAGGTCTGAGCGGACATATTGATGGGGTGCTTGGCCCAAGATGTATAGTAGAGGCACGGCTACTTTGCATTTAATCCAAAAGAGTGGTTATATTTAAGTTAGGTTAATAAATACTTATTTTGTATATAAAAAAAAAAAAATATATATATATATATATACACTTATTTGATGGGTAGACTTTTCTTTAGCACTTATATAAGTTCTAACAAAGTTTGGTTAAGAATTATACTATACTTCAACATCCATAGTATGATAAAAAAAAATTTGTAGTTCAAATACTAGTTGGCACCTTTTTGTATTTTCAATGGGAGAGGTACTTAGAGTTAGAAGCATGGTTTTAAAAACCAAACCAAGGGCAAAACTGGATTTGCCTCTCGATTCTTGGTTCAACCTGATTTTTAATTAGTTTTGAGGGATTTTTTTTTTTTTTTTGACCGAATTGGTGGCTGATTCTCAGTTAGATCAACTGGCTCGGTCCAATTTTTAAAACCATAGGTAGAAGTCAAATATGAAAATCATCATGGCTTTTCTTTTCTTTTGGAAATCTCCATAACCTCATCATTAGAAAGGCTGGCTTGGTTGAAGCCCACCTTCTTTGTTAAGGGGTTGGTTGAAAAAATCCAAACCATAAAAATAATTTAATTTTTTACGTTGGATGTTAGTAAGGATAAACATAACGAGGTCTTTTTCCATTGTTTTTATTTTATTTTTATGTTTTAATGAGAAAATTAAAAACATTATCAAGATCACTCAAAAGGATAATGGTTGTATTAAAAGAACTCCGTTTTTTTTTTCTTTTGGCTTCAACTGCATTATAACCTGGCTTGAGCTTTCATAATAAACATTATCCTATTTTTTAGAATTTATCGTAATCTTCCAAACAATTCAAAATAGTTAATTAATTTAGACCATTTATCAACCATTTTAACTATTTTTTCTAAGGGTCTGTTTAGATTGAAGGGAGAGGGAGGGAGAATGGAGGAAAGTAGAGTAGAGTTAACTGAAAATAAGCTAATTTTAGGTCATTTTTAACTCTACTTTACTCTCTCTTTTTCCCCTCAATTCAAACAGACCATAAAGAATAGTCATGCGCCACTTTCCTAGCAAATTAGTGGGACTATTAGACATAAAAGCTATGAATACAATTAATTTAACTAGGAATTATTTGCTCTCTCTATGCCTATCTTCTTCGTTTCTTTGTCTCCTTTGGCATTTAACATAGTTATTAAACGTGATCAATTTGACCGAGGACAATGACAAGGATCTGATTAAACCACTTCACTGAATTATTCAGCAAATTTAGAAGACTTGTCAAATAGGATTTTTTTTTTTTTTTTTTTTTTTTGGTATAGGTACTTGTTAGTATTTTATGTACACAAGGTTCAAATCTTCTTAAAATGTTAAAATGTATATTAAAAAAAAATTTGCTTTCCTTTTTTGGCTGTGTAATTTTTTAAAGGAATTTGTGTTTCTTTTTTTTAGAGATGATTTCAAACTATTGGATTTGTTCTTGATAATTACTCAGAATTTATGATTTTAGTTCTACATTGTTTTCATTAATTATATTTCAATTAATTTACAAGTGTAAGAAAGAAAGAGATCCATCAAATCAAGTTAAACAAAAGAATATGGTATTTCGTGTTTCAAGTGTATATGTCACCTCCCTCATAGTAGGTGAGTCTCACACACTTGTGGGGGATGTGGGACCTACCTGCTGTGAAAGAGATGGCATATATACCTAAAATATTATATAATTATTTAATTATTTAAATAAGGGGATGATATTCCGTATTTCAGGTCCCATCCATGATCCATCCGGTCAAAACACTCTATTTGATCATGAGGGGACGTTTTCAACAAAGTAGATTGTGTCTTTTCCCTTTTGTATTTTCTTCCTAGCAAGTTCTTGATTGTTTGGTTAGTAGAATATGTACGTGTTCAACAATCAACAAATCAAGTACTATATTTTAGGTTTTTTTTTTTTTAAAGAATGCCCAATTTCCTCACTCTCATCCAATACGTTTGTCCATTCTTAAAAAAAAAAAAGGACTTTCCTATTGTCATTATCCCTTTATTTTTTTGTATGGATAAGATTGGCTTTTTTTTCTTCTTCTCTTTTTTTTAACGTGCATGCCCAGCATGCATGAAGATTCCTTTGTTTACCTTCATATATTCATCTAATTATGCAGTGCGTGTTCTAGTTAGATGGCCTCTGCTAGCAGTATAACGTATATTGTGGAGAATTAATGTAAATTTTAATCACCAATAATAGCTTTGATATTGGTAGGTAAGATTGTAATCTTCCAATCATATTTCACCGACATGAACAAAAGTGATACATTTTACACATCATCTTAACTGATCTAAAAGAAGAGAGAACACGAGAGATTCGCTTGCTTTCTTTGGAGGCTTGTGTATCTGCCAAACCAACTACAACATGCATTGGTTTTCTTCACGAGGCTGGGCACAGACGAGGACAAATGCTTATTATTAGTTATTACAATTAGTATTAGAGTAGTGATTGATGAATTGGACACTGATTTTAACAAATTTGTTAAAGATATCAAAAAACTGCACCTAATATTTCATATTAATTTTATGGGTTTGTTGTAGGTGTGTGTGAGTATTATTGTAAGTTTCACATTGGTTTGAAGCAGACTTCTTGTGTTTATAAGTCATTGTTCACCTCTATCGATATCTTAAAATAATGGGCCTAATGTGAACTTGAGCCTTATCCATACATTCGAATCAGTTTCACTTCTACTTTTTATTTTTATTGTTGTCTTTTCCAGCCCATTTAAGCATTTAAAAGCTATTAATAACCATTGGAGATTAGCTTCCTTAGAAGTTAACTCATTATTTTATTGTTGTTAGTGGATTTAATATACCATCAGAAATTTAGAATAATAGAGCTCTCCTTTCTTTTCCTAAAAGCATTCTTCTTTCCCAGATTTTTCTTTTTTGCAATTAGCTAGGCATTTGTGCTTCAGCGATATTAAGGAAAGGCATAGGCATATGAAGGTTGTTTTTTAATCTTAAAACTTTCCAAACGAGAAGCATTTGTGAGGGACCCACCACTCTTTTTTTTTTTTTTTAATTAAGAAAATCATTTTAAAAATCAGTCTCCAAACAAGCCCTATTAATCTTATCTTCTAGTTTTTTCCACCAATTGAAAGATCTAATCTAATTCTCTACAATTTGCCATTTAGGCTAGCCTCTTTCTCCTTACACTGACCTCAATACGAGCGTCGGCACAAGGTTGCAAGAAATAGAGGGCCAAGGAGAGTGAAAATCATTAAGCACTCTATAGTAAATACTCCATCATCTCACATAATCACATTCATGATTAACCTTATCTAGAATTCAATTAATGTGATCTATCACTGAATGTGAGAATAAAGAGCACCACATTACTATACTTCGAAAACTCCTAATAATTACTCAAAAGGAGAGGAGTTAAAAGTGTTGACCCCGGAAGGTCATGCGGTTAGGAAAGATTAGCATTTAGAGCTTGCTCAAGGTGAAGTGAGGGGTTTTGACAAGAAAGAAGGCACCAACGAGAGTGGTGAAAATTTTGGTAGATTTATAATTTCCATTCTCATTTTTAGAATCATGGGACACATAACCCTCGATCAAATGGAAGGTGGTCGTGCCATTACTATTAATTTGTGACTTGTTAAACGCAGAAATTGTACCGGTCAGCTCATAGCCTCGTAAGGTTGCAGGAGCATCCCCTGGGATTGGCAAGATTATAACATGGATGGGGAGCATCCAATCATGGATTCTTTCAACATTGAGGAGGGCAACGTAAATTCACTAACCACGAGAATTGCATATGTGGCTCTTGATGGATTACTAAAACCCTTTTATCATCCCACATTCCATGACTATCTCCATGAAATTAAGACCAAACAAATAACACAAAAAGAAAGGCTCAATTTGGAGTAAGAAAATATAAACGTTGAAACATTGCAGAAATACATTTCAATGTAGCACATTCTTTTCCATATATATATTGTCTGCTCTTCCAACGCCCTCTCAAGACAACTATAACCATCAACAATTCCATTTTGATGACTTGTGATGCTACAGTAGAGAGAGCTTTTTGACCTGAATGACCAATAAAAAGCAAGAATATCTCAAATCACTGGCTGAGTGACAAACTTTAATTAATAAATAAATAAAAAATAAAAAGGCCAGATGGTTGCCAAGCTTGAAGCATCTTCCAAATTCCAACTCGCGAGCAACAACTCATGAACTGAGTGCATTCAGGAAAATAATACCTCGCATGGTAAGGCAACTCCAGAGAATCATTTTTTCTCCTCCTCCTTTGGTGCCTTGTCTTCATTCTTCTGCTGGGGCTAAAATGAATGACAACAAAATCAGAAACTAATAGGGTGTACAGAAACTATCAGGATCGTAAAAAGGCTTAACAGATCCGTAAACTCATGCCATCATAGATTCTGTACTGTAGATACTAACATTAGAGCAAGAAGAATCTTAGACAAAATTCAAGATTTATCACAAATATGCCTGCTTCAACAACTATTTTTGTGTATTTCATTTCTTGAATAAAACCCAGTCCATTAAAATGACCTTAACGAACCCATTCCATTGATAAAAATATAGATGTCTTCTACTTTACCCATAATATGTGGAAGTATCGACATAATTTCATAATCATTTGATCTAAATGCTCTATGAAGAACATAGCCAAATGAAAAACAAAAAGACCTAGGGAGTAGAAGATCATAATAATACTGATTCGAAACATTTGGATTCTAACATATCGCTATGTGTTACTGCATTATACAATACGCTAGTCTCTTCACATACACAATGCAGGTGTTTAGATCCTTTTCTTTTTTATAACCAACAAAAAAAAAACGAGAGAGAAGATATGTAAAACGGAATAAGAATTTAAAAAAATATATGATTAAAAGTTTTGGGAGACGTTAAAGATAGTTACAGTAAAAACATGTACTAAAATTGAAACCAACCTATTTAATTTCCCACAGTAACTAGTTATCACTAAAAAAGTTTACTACATTTTACAAGTAATAAATTTTATTAGAAGTTAAATTAGGGCACCTAAGTACATAGGCCATATACAAAACTCAAGAGAAATGCTACATGAGCTACTTTACTATTTCTGGCTGTTAAATTCAACTGAATCATACCCAAGAACTAAAAAATATATATATATATATATATATATATATATATATAGTAAAGGCCTCTAAAAATAATGCTGATTTTAATAAATCCACTTCCTAGTGATGGAAAAGCCACTATCCAGAATTATCATAGCATATCAGGCACCAAATGATTGATCCATGGATTGGCAGCACATATCAATAGTCACCACCCACATCAATCTCAAACATTTATTTCTTGAGCTGGAATAACAAGGTTAGCACATCACATCAAAATGAAACTACTATTGCAGGGAGGGACAGGACTAAATTTAAATCTATCCCAGGCCAACAAACTTGAGCATGTGCGGGTTGTAAATGACTCCTATTCAACTCTCTACTAATCCTACCAATCAGTTTGATGAACTCACCTCAGACTGACTTTGCATGGAAGCAAGCAAATCTTTGACTGATGGGTCATTTGGATCAACCCCTGGAAGCTGCAGAAAGAGTAAATTGTAAACAGTGAAAATTAGCATAGATTATTTTATGCATCATTTTCACCATTGGGAGAGGAAAGGAAAGAAGAAACAAATTATAATTGTAGGTTTTGGAAAACGTACTGATGCAAGGATAGAAGAAACAAAAGACTGGTCTGTCAATAACTTGCTCATGTTTGATTGGTCTGCAGAATCACTTGTACTGTCTTGTACTGATAATTGGAGAGCTGCAACAACCGAATGATGTGGAATTAAATCAACATATGTGGATAAAGAACAAAATTTTGGACAATGGTGAGTGCCCAAAATATGCCTTAAAGATCTAGATGCATAGATGGTCAATAATATGCAGCTAGAAACATAAATTTCACTGCATCTTTTCCACTTACTATTAACTGGTCAGGACCAATCAAAAAGAGATAAGAGTTATGTACATCCTCAGCACTTACTGTGAAATGAGATGACACAACCAACAAAGAAACAAGTTTGGCTCATTAATAAACACTCACCTAGTGCCAACTCTGGATCATCAGCAGCTGCCTCAGACATATCTGTGTCTCGAACTTCATGGCCTGTGGCAGGCTCATCCATTGACATTGCAAGAGCCTGCTGTAGCAGAGCATTGTCATCATCCTGTTGCATATATAAGGTGAGATCATATACGATGGATTGGTAGCAATAAAGACAGATTGGAAACTACCCAAGAACTAATGGTAGGGTATGGCAATATATTAGGAGTAAATATTTTAATTGATACTAAGTATTTATGAGGTCTTCCTCACAGGTAGTTCTTTTTTTTTTAATCAGAAAAGTATAAGTAGGGATTTCTTCGCACTTTTTAAGGAAAGTATACGTAGTTATAAGCACTTCTTCTACAGAAAAATGTGGGGAATGTGAGGTTCTTGAACTTACCTTTCAAACGTACTTCTAGTTATTGCTTCGTTTGTATTGTGTTTTAAATTCTAAATGTTACTTAGAATTAAGATGTTTAAAATATATTAGTTTCCTTATTTGACCCAATTGTTTAAAGTTTTTTATTATTATTATTTATTGTGATTAATGTGTGAGGGTAAATTAGAGTACTTAAAAAGTGGATACCAAAGAATTTAACTCTCTTATTAATAGTATAGATTATACTGGCAGCAGAATATTAATCAAAGAAGAAAATCTTCCATGTCAGAGAAAATAAAGAAAGAGGAAGAAATTTCTTCTAATTGGTTGGTAACACAGTTAGATAAAGCAGTTTGCTTTCAAAGAGCACATGCTCATGGACATAAATATGCATGGCCAATACAAGTCTCAAAACCAACGAAATTTATTCATGGAAAATGTCAAATTGGTGTAGGAGCATTTAGGGACTTCACCAACATCCCTAGAGGAGGAAGTCATGGGTTCATGCAAACTTCCCCAACACCCCTAGAGGTGTAGCAGCACTATGTCTGAGAACAAGATTGAATTAATCTCCACTGTTTAACAAAAACCCATCCATATTTTTGCTTTTTACCAAACCGGCCCCCACCCCTCAATCTCTCTTTCCAAAAAACAAAAAGAAGAAGAAAATCCTCCCCTTTCTCTCTTTGCGAATGACAAAGAAGGAAGGGCAAAAAGGATTAAAAAACAAAAGGAATTAGGGAAACATGAATGTGCTTTAATAAAAAAAGTGTATCAGCAGAACACATCATGAGCAGAAAATGGCACCAACCATTAAATCAGTTGTTTTATTGTCAGCTTCAGAAGTTCCAACACTTGCATGCTCAGTCATTGTTGCATCCTGTGTTCCAGATGGCTGTCCCTCTCCTTTTTCTTGTTTAGAAGTCTCCTCTGCAGCCTTTTTAGCAGCTGCTTCTTGCCTCGCCCTCTCTTCTTCCATTGAAACTCTCAGAGCAAGAGCCAGTTCTGGATCCAGGTTGGGATCCACACCAAACTCAAAACCAGTGACTCCACCAGCTGCAGCTGCAGCTGCTGCTGCGGCAAAACCACTTCCACCTTCCCCATCCCCAGTGAAGATGGGAGTACTGCCATTGGATAAAGGAAATTTAGAGTTTAAATCATAAAAAATAAATTATAAAATCAAAACTTTAATCTATAAAATAGGGAACAAATTAAATCCCAACCTTATAAGTACATCAGAAAGAGCATTAGGGCCAGGTGGAACATGTACAATGTGGCTAGTGTCATTGTTGTTAACAGCAGCAAGAAGTGCATCCAGTTTCTCTGTCTTCGCATCATCTTCTTCACCGAAATTAACAATATCAAGTGCTACACTGTTCTTTTTTAACTTTCTTCCAATAGACTCCAATGTCTTTTTCTCTTGTTTGATAGGACTGAAACCACAAGATATGAAACAATGAAAATGTAAGAGCCAGAAAAAAAAAAAAAAAAATATATATATATATAATGAGGCATGACTGTAAACACCTTCCAGCAAATACAATAATCCTTTGTTGCTGTTTTTTATTTTGACGATGCTTAAGGGCCAACTGCGCCACCTGAATGCCAGCAGCCAGGTCCATCTCGCCACCTATTTCTAGACCTACATTGAAAGAGAAAACAAGTCACTCTAACACAGTTTATCTATACTGATTTTAGAAAGAGAGTAGAATTGGGTTGTCTCAAGACTCTCAACTTTTGATTTTCCAAGAGTCCTTATTAAATAAATAGATAAAAACAAAAGGATAAAAGTTAAGACACATAATAACAAAAACAGTAGTGGAGAGATGGTTATCATTTGGACAATGAGCTCTAGCTCAACTAGCACCTCCTCCTCTTATAAGTAAAGTTTTGAATTCCATTTCATTCCAGCTGGAAAAAGCCGGAATTTTCTGTTCTGGCACATAAACCAGTACAACAAACCCCCTACTCCATCTCGGTATAAATTTTGGCCTGTACTGGATTGTACTGGTCGTCCCAGCGGAATTTCGTCAATTCTGATGGAAAAAATGTCCCAAACCGAAACACAAATGTGAGGCTTAGTTGTAACTTTTTAAAGGAATGATTCCCACTTTAGTAAAATTGCCACCACCCCCTTATCAGATGTTAGATTTTGAATTCCCCCAAATAATTTTCTTTTCTCTTAACACTCTCAGTTCATAAGCTCCCAACAGTCCCAAGATCTCAACTCTCATATCACAATCATAATCCCCCAACCCCCAAATCACAGCTCACTTCTATGGATATTTACACATCTTGCTCCCAATTTCTTTTTGGTGTTAAGTAACAGCAAGAACAGCGTCTTCAAAAGCTCTTTCTTTGTCTTTCGCAGGTTACCATAAGTAAGCTCAATATTTGAATGCTTGGTGCTTCACAAGCTCTTGCTCAAATTTTCTTTATTTATTTATTTTTTTTGTTTTTGGGTGGCTGTGTTTTGATGTAAGTATGTAACTCAAATTTCATTACATAAATCACTAATTAAGTTTGTTGCCGCTCTTTCTTTTTCTTTTTTTGATGAGTAAAATTAGTAGCCACTCTTTCTTTTGCAAGATTTTGTATTATTATAGTTTTTGGTTTGTTTGGGACTGTACCTCTGTTTTGAATGTACTCAGTTTTGAATAGTCAATCAATTTGTATTTTTTTTTTTATTGTTATACATATTTACATTAAATGGATTTATATAAGTTAAATGAAATGGCATGAACTAAAACCTATAACGGTACACACCGGTACTGAAAGAGTCCATTCCAATAGCCAAACCAAAATGGTCGCCAAAATGGAATTCAAATCTTTGCTTGCAATTCCTAGATGTAGGGTGAGAGTAACTTACCAAATTTTATTAGTAAAAAAAAATATATATATATATATATATATATATCCATAACTACAAATATAGTGGGGAAGAAGTTAATAACATTAAAGAGTATAGATATTGACAAAGTACAATCATATATCTAATGTTTGCAATGAAGAGGGTAGCAGCAGCACCAGTATTAAAATTCTTAAACATAAAAATTGACTAAAATGAAACAAGTAGAAAAATTCAAACAAAGGGAAAAGAACTAACCGTGCATACAAGCCAGGATTTTGCCAAGATCACTGGTAGGAGTGACCAAAACACGAACCCCTTTTCCGGCCATTGTGAGAACTCCCACTGTATTCTCCGGATTAGACTGTACTCATAACCCATTAATTTCATTCAAAACTTTCAGTCATAAACCCAAAAAAAAAAACCCTTTTCTTCATATATAGCAAAATTATGACCAAAGCACAGTAAATTGAACTTTAAAAAAGAATGAAACCCTAATCCAATATGTGGAGTAATTGAGGTTCCAAGTTTTGTTTTTCTTGCGTGTGTGTGTGTGTTTTTTTTTTCTCCTGTTACTCAATTTTCTAAGCAACCAAACAAAGAATTGGGGAAAGTCCAAAAACTAAGAGAAGAAAGAAGATTAAGAAAAACCTGTGTTTTAGCTCCGCAAATAAGATTGACAGCGTCGGATTGGGCTTGAAATCTGGACGGAGCGTAATCGCCATTACGCATCCATTCGGAGTTGTCGATACAGATCATTGTGGCCTAGCAACAAAATCAAAGCTCATGAATGTATCAGTAATCGAAAAGAAAACCCTAATTTGCAGAATAAGTATTAAAAAAAAAAAGGGAAATCCAAAGCTTCTGACTTGCAGTGTGATAAAAGTGACGGATTGAGATTGAAATTACTGATTTGAAGAAAAAAGAGTGGAGATTACCTCGAGCACCATGGTTGCGAGATTGTATACAGAATCGAAGGATCGAAAGAGAGAGAGAGTTTTAAGAGTACTTTACTACTTTTGATTTGAGAGACAGAGAGAGAGAGAGATATTGGGCTTTACTAGTTTACTTTACTTGCAGAGGAGGCTTGCTAATTGTAATTGATAAAAATAATAAAATGAGGTTTTAATCAAGTGCGGCTGGGAACTCTTGAGTGTGCCACTTTTGTCCAATGAGTTCGTGCCGAGTCTGCTTTTGGAGTTTACACTTAAAAAAATATTAATGATAATAATAAAAGTGAATAAAGATAATTGCAAAGAACGACAACATAAACGTTGTCGTTTAGATGGTCTTCTTTAAAGTTGTGGAAAATTTATGGACTTTGTGCTTGTTCTATAAAAGATTGATGACCTGGTAAAGTTAGGATTTCTTGAGTTTTTATAGGATAATTATAATGTGAAATTATTCACATTTTATTCATTTACTTTGAAATGACTAGATTAGATTTTGTCTTCATTTTTATTTTTGGAGAAAAGGAGTTTCATATTTAGTATAATAATAACAAAATTTAGGATACATAACATCCCAAACATTACTAAAAATTTATTAAATATTCTGGGAGTATACTCCCTCCCTCTCACAAAGAGATGGGCTACATAGTAGATAGGACTAGCCTCTATGTGAGAGGGAAGAAGTATTCTCCCAAAGTATCTAATAATAATTCAGCATTATTAAAAGTTGGTACAAAATCAAGAAAGGAGGATTACAGTGCAAAAACAAAAGGCTTCACGTAGTTGTTTCCTTTTTTTTTGGCCAAAGAGTCAGCATATTGATTCCCTTCCCAATGAATGTATGTTATAGGTGGACCACTTCAAACCATAATCATAATTGAGAATGCTATAAGGGTGAGTGGAGTTCATTGTCTATAGTATCTTTTGAGGTAAGAATGACAAGTATTGATTTATGTGCTAAAAATTGAGGGTAATTTAGTAAGCAAAGCAAGTATCAAATTAACAATTATGAGAAGGAAGCGAGTGTAAACAATCATTATAGATGGCGTGTAAATCTTATAGTCAATATACTTGAAGCCCAGTAAGCCAATGACTAGGAGGGATCTAAGTCTGTCTTTCACACAAGTCATTATCTGTAAGTCAATTTTCGTTTCCATAAGAAATAAAATGTAGGGATCTTTGGTCTTCACTAACAAGAAAAATGCTCTAACTACTACTGAAAGCGAAAGGTTCCCAAGCCATCGACAATTCCAACTTAAGAGATTCATATTGGCCTCCATTGCTTCTCTTCCTTAACTTGTTGTACTCAACAGTGTCAATCTAGCCCTCCAAATCCTTACGCGTTTGTTTCTATCCTACTCAAGAGATTGAATTGTTACACTCTTCCACATCCTCCCCTTCAAATATTGTCCAAACATTTCCATTTGAATGCTCGTGATGCATGGCCCCCTCTCATCAATTCACTTTCCTCTCCACATGATTCCCTCTCTCCTAGAGTAAGTGAATATTCATTTTCCTCAGTATTGAATTTCTCAACATTTTAATACACTTTTCTCATTCCCTTGTGCCAAAATATCGGGATTGTGTCCTAATAGTGTTGTACCTTGGACAATATAGTTGCACATCTAACTCTCAGTGATATTCTCATTAACCATGTCTCCTAACTTAGCAATATGTCCGAGCAAGACACTGCCTGCCAAGCCTCATTAGTATCCATTGTGCTTTGGATTAGACGTGTTTGCCTGTTGAGGAGAACTCCACTCAACTCCCAACCCATCAGCCAATCTCTGTAAGGCTTTTACCCCTTCTCCCTTGCTTACAGCCATTCTCTTTCTTTCCCTAAGAATCCACCAACAAAAAATAAAAAAACAGCTTGTAATCCATTCATACTCAACTCAAAGGCCACTTAACCACTGGAGCACCTCTGACCAATGCCACTGGTTGGGACTAGGTGTTTCTTGAAGCAAGTCCTATTCTAATGTTCGTTTCCCCTCGAGAGCATCATTTCAGCTGGGACCTTGTCAATGCATCAATATTAATGTGATCACCCACTATTATTGCTACAAAAGTTTAGATTCAAAATGAAACTACTCAACATAGTCAACCAATAGATATCTTGTTTTGTTTTGTTTTGTTTTTTAGGCAATGTGTGCAATGGATATATTTTACTAAATCATTGTTATGCACATCAGAGGAGGCTAATGCAGTAGCTGATAACGAACTATGCTTCTCAGCCGTTTGGCTAAAAAAACAGCCTTAATGTTCATGTTAATATTAGCCAAATCCATGCTACAATTGGCCTAGGCAAGGGATTTTTCCGAGCTTTCTCTTATTGCTAGAAAATTTGATTATGAAATAAACATTTGTCCTTTCCATTGGCCTCTACACTTTGTGGACTCTGTAATTGTAAGTTTCCACAGTATTGTGTACTTCCCTTCTCCACAACTTCTTTGATTTTAGACATGGCAGTTGGGCTGGAAACATGAACCACCCTATTCCAACACCTCTACTTCTCTATGACGCTCTTAGTCCAACAGGATTCCCTTGTCCACCAAGCAAAACAAATTATTAGGACATTGTATGTTCAATCAACTAAAACATTTTGAACACAAAGCTAATTCTACCTAGGAGACGATAAGTTTGAAGGAGCAAGTCCATTTTGATAGGCCAATCTGTCTGTTGAAGCCTTTTTCCCTAGCTTTTATTCCTTTTGGATGAATAAGAAACTATACGAACCAATCTACTAAGAAGATGAATAATGGTTAATAGGTAATACTTGTTAGCAAGATAATTTTCTTTCTATACTCTTTTTTTTGTTGGGCGGGGGTGGGGTCATTTTGCAAGACGATATAACAATCCATCCAATGCCTTCAATGATCAATCTAATGCTAGTGTTGATTTATATACAAGCATAAAAAGCTTAAGGTGATGTAAGGAGACATGAATCATCTTTGACATCATTTTTATCCTCCCTGCTGTTGTCATGATCAACATCATCACTGCTATAACTGTCATAGAAAGGATCAGAAGAAACCGGTACTTGTATCATATCATTTGTAGATAGTTCATGAATTTGATCCTTTGACATTGAGGCCTGTTGATGTGAGAAAGATGTGTCCCGGACACCTGAGGAGCTTCCTTCCATGCTGTTTATGGCAAAGTCATCAATTCTTCCCACATCATGCACCACAGAATCCAAGGCTGCAGTTCCTGCACTCAAGAGTGCAACAGAGGAAGTACCATTCCTGGCCTTTACTCTCCTCTGCCATCTAACTAGCGATGTTCTCACATTTTCTGTCATTACAGACTTTTTGAACCTCGAACCCATCTACAAGATCATAATAGTGAGAGAGAGAGAGAGAGAGAGAGAGAGAGAGAGAGATGAAAACGAAGAAAAGCCAGACCTGTGTAATGATAACATAGAGTGGGAATGTTATAAAGCTACACCAAAACTGTGAAATGATCCTGCAGTAATCAGTAACTAATAACAATGAGTTTGTATTCTATCAGATTGATGCCATATATAACAAAACCGCATTGCAGTCCTGAGAGAATAGAAAATTTCTTTTGACATGTAAAGAAGATGGAGCACTATAATAAAGATACGTACCCAAATGACAAACGAATCACAAGGAAGCTACGGTTGTCCATGAAACAGGAAGGCCCCTCAATTTCCCACTGGATAGAAAAAGTTACAGTTAGCATCACAAATAAAGTCTGCCCTTACCAGAAGGAAAATTCTGGCAGTTCTTGTGTCACACGGACACAACCAATCTCTATATATTACATCTTCATTGTAAGCCTACTGACTAAGCCATACTTTTATATTAAAAAAATAGATGCAATTCACTTGTATCAATGATCTTATATCGCAAGCCAACAATTATAAATATAATCCAGTGGTGACTGTCTGAAGTACCCCAGGGATCTGCCAATGGAGGTTATGCATAGGGTATCGATGACTTGATGGTGATGGAATTTATAGACTGCAATGTCAAACTCGTTCCATATTTTGTTCAAGAGATGCAGCTTGTTTGATAAGGGAAATACTATACAACACATTCACAAATAACAAAACTCCCTCTCTCATGCACATGACTGCATGGTTGCACACACAAACATGTGCCAACACATACATAATGAAAGTTTTAGGGATTGGATTTTTACAATCATCATAGACAGTTAAGTCGTAATGCCTGCTAAAAGATTATGTCAAATTTATAAACAAACTCATTAGTGCTACTCAACCAATGAGCATAGTTATTAAAACCAGTCTAGTAATCTGGTGAACTAGTTCCTAAGTCAATCTGACTATTCAATCGGACCACCTAAGCTAGTGACCTAGTAAACATGTTTAAATGCAAAATGTTCAACTTGAATGGATTGTGTCCACCCAACCGAGTCCTTAGAAATTGCACAATATTAACCGTACAGCCCTTTGCAGTTGTGTCTCTTTTGTTTAAATTTAGATAGTTAGATAATTTCATAAAGGTTAAAAAAAAAAATCTAAAAGTCAAAAAGTGAACCCTCTGTGCTCTGTCAAAAATGATTCCCAAAATTTCACTCCTCTTTGTGACTGTGACGAAGTACAGCGCTCCCCTTTTAATGTCTTCTATTCTGTGTGTATATGGAACCCAATGCACCTATTGGCTAGGTTATGAATCAATTAATGTATATTATTACTCTGTCTAAAAGGGCACACATATCATTTTCATCATTTTAGTAGGTTGTTTGTTTGCTTTTTGTTATGTGGATTTAGTTTGTTTATTCTGTTTAAGTAGGTTGTATTCTGTTTATTTTACTTGTGGATTGCATAATTCTTTTTTACTTTTTACTTTTCTCATTGTTTAATTCATAATTTTTTGGTTTGGTTGATACAATGACATGATAGTGATGAATTGTAGTTGTTACAATAATGGTTAAATGATTATATTCATTAGTCCTTAACAACTTAAGCTTTTGGGAGAAGTGGTACTTTATAATGATATCAGATTAGATGGTACTTTTGTGTAGGAAAACCACTCTAACCATGTTGTTATTGGATGAAAATTATAATCAAGCTCTTACCAAGGACCAAAGGAATGAGGCCATCTCAAATGCATTCTGCAAAATAAATGCCTATGGCATATAAGAATTCAGTCACACAATAATATTTCAGAAGCCAAAATGGATTCTTTTGGTTCACTGACCTGGAAGGATATCATATGTATAAGCCATAAAACAAGCTTGGGCTTCCCAAACCAAAAGAGTTCATCCCTTAGGTTAAACTGATGGAATCCTGTAGTTGGACATTCATCCATGATTTCAACAGCCAACTTTACCACCACTCGGTGCAGTTTAGTGCCGATTAGGAGAATCAACTAACATATTAGTCAACAAAGAAAGAAATTAGAAAGGAGTGAAAATTGTAAATTTGGATTAAAAAGAACATGGAGAAGGTAAAGGAGATGTGATGGTGGGGACTTACAATTGCTGGAAGGAAGGAAATCCAAAAGTAAATATTGCTTCCTGGATGGGAATTACATAGTTCATAGTCTAGACATTAATGACATAACTACAGATAGCATAAAACTTATAAGAATAAAAACATCGCTAATATTCAAACCAAAGAGCATTTTGAACATCCCAAGGAAATGTAATTGTTAGATTTGTGATTTATATGTAAAACATCCATTGTTGTGAGTGGAGCCACTACAGAAAATGGCAGCTGTCAACACAAGCCTAGTAAAATGTGGCAGAGGCTTTTTTTTTTTGGAAGGCCTAAATTGATACAATACCCCACATTAAATAATGAACTGTACATCCAATGCTTATATAAAACATGAAGGACCATTCAATACTGTTGAGATGTCCAATAGGCGCTGAAGAACGGCATATTTATGCCAATGCCACTTCATTAGATGTTCTTAGATTCCAGTAGGCATGGAAAACTAAACACACAATTTTATGCAACTTTAATGCTGTTTGCTTACATCAACACAGTTTAAATGCCATAACATCCCAATATGTTAAAAATGGGGTGACCATAGTTGCTTGAGACTATCTCTAATTTCTTCAGTTTGAAGCATATCAAGATTCAAAGAAATTACCATGAAAATCTAGAAAAATGCAACATATTGCATATATCCAGAGAGGCACACTGCAAAAGGAACCAAAGAAATGATCAAATCAATTAGCAGAGGAAGCAATAACTAAATTCCTGACAACTTTGCTACAGTAAAAATGATACATTAGCAGTCCATAAACACATTTTTGAAATTGCTTGAAATTGTACTTGGATAAAGTCTGTAATTCTAAAATAAACAATACAAAAAATTTTTTTTTGAATACCACTCAAATGAAGTTAATTATAGAGAGAGCATACAAGGAAATGGATGCCTGCACTGAAGTGATTTTCTTATTTAATGAATCTTGCTATTCGTGTTTTTGTCTTTATGTAGCATTTAGAAACCAAACAGTATACTGCGGCAACAACAAAAGTACATTAAATTATTAACTAGAACACGTAGGCATAATAGGCCAGCTACAGCCTACAGGTATGTGACCAACCATTAGGATCATGTCTATATATATATATATATATATATATGCAAATTTGTTTCTTGATGCAATTGAAGTTGATAAATTTATCATAAGTATGCAAAACATAGGCTTCACTTTGTCTTCATAGGCATCCTACTCAAGGAAGGGGAAAGAACAAAACAATGGAAATACCGCATCACTAAATACAGAAACTTTCTTTGATTGTTAGTTCATTTAATTTATCTATACACTACATATTAATTCAATTATGATTTAAGTAAACTATACAATCAAGATCATGGCAAAAGTAAATAAGAAGAGCTTATTCAGTACATTAATTTAAAAGAAATGTCAACTTTCAATACAGGGTAAAAAAATAATACCTAATTCCAACAATATCTCGAAATTCTTCCTCCATGCTTCGAAGCATATAATTATGAAAATTATATGTTAGAGGAAATTGATGAGTCTACAAAGGAAGAAACAAAAAACAAAAAACAAAAACAACAGAGTCAGCTAAGAAAATTTGGTCTCATGACCTGCCACATTCTATTTGCATTTTAAGAATTGAAGATTAAATAAAATTGAAAATAAGAACCAAAGAAATGCAAATGTGGCAATAGGATATTTTATACCATTCAAAGTTAGAATACAGACAATGAAGTCAACTCAATCTTCCACTACTAAAAAAATAATAATAATAATAAAAAACAAAATTTACAGTCCTCCAACCTCTTAGGTGCTATTGTTTACTTGATTTTTTGGCAATAGCCCACCTAAGTGAAGGATGATGCAGATAAGGATTAATAATTGGCATATATAAACATACAGTATTTTATATTTATCTTCAATCAAAAGATATAAGTGGATAAAACACTTCCATTTAAACCAGAAAAAAAAAAAAACACACACACACACATACAGTGATGAAGCCCAAGCGCAAGGCCATGTAGTCAGCTCGATTTATAGAACTCCAGAACTGGCGGCTGAAACAAAGCTGCAGATTGAGGAATTTCGGTTTGGAATCACTATTTGGAATCACTAGCAAATGTGCTCCATATAAGAAACGTCAAGCTACATTCAATGAGAAATTATAATCTTTTCTCTAATAATCTTAAATTCTCAACTATTAGCACACACTCAACTCTCTCAATTATAAATGTGCATGCATGGATGTATGCATATGTAGGTACTTGTGTATACAAAGGAGTAGCTATAATGGTAGAAATTGAACAAATATACAACTTCAAGCCCCTTATTTTTCTCCTTTTGTCTCTAATTATGTTATTGCTGCTTCAGCAACTTTAATTTGTGTTTTTTGATAGTCATATGACACAGATCGAAGGAGCTGAAAATTTATTTGACCAACTGGAAAAAATTAGGATAAGTGTTAGTTTTACATTGTTTTGTCATTTAGTTGTTTCAGATATGACAAAGTTGAGCTGAGATTTATCAGTTTTTAAAAATCTTAAAAGCAATATTGAAAATATTTTCCTCAAAATAGAAAGAGGACAGGAGAATACCAGCCAAACAAGAACCCCATGCTGGCTCCATGGATGGGATGTGTGGTGAAATATGAAAGTTGTTAGTCGCCTCATTCTCATACTATCTGGTGTAGCTTGCGGAGTTTCTAGAATTCAAAAAATTAATATGATAGGGCAAAAGACTAGTTATGATAAAGGACATCCACATAGAAGAACAATAAAGGACATCCACATAATCATCGGGTGGAAAACTGTTTACCTTGTAAGCTCTGGATAGCCATAGATTTAGCTTCATTTTCCCATGTTCTCCAGCTGTAGATCTGCATAAGCTAAATTTTAGACTTTGCTGCTCATTTAACAAAGATTAAACCCCAAAGGAGAACTAAAGAAGGTAGTTCAATAAATAGCTATGTCAAACCTTAATCATGGCCAATGCAATAGCAATGAAGCTGTAAATCACATGGGTAATACCGAGAACAAATACAAGACGATGAAGCTGCTCAAGACTTTCATGAGAAGCAAATGATTCATGACCCTGGAAGCAAATAACAAATTTTGAAATAGCAATCATAGATATATGGTCTAATCACTTTGTTTTCCCTTAAATAAATTGACAGATTACTGAGATTTATTAGTGACAGGCATTACATAATTAGAAAAAATTCAAAAACTTGCTAAAGAAACAATAATTCAATTCAAATGGAGAGTGAGGAAACTTGCATTATTATCTATATAAGCATCCTAAATTCAATTACAGAATTGTAAAAATAAATAAATTAAAATTAAAATCCTAATTCAAATGGAGAGTGAGGAAACTACCTCAGGACAATAATTATGCCCCCCAGCTTTCACCTGCTCTCTGACAATAGAGTGATTCAAATGATTTGAGCCTGAAACAAGAATGTGCTTTATTGTTTGTAAGTCACCCTCCAATGCACATGGATAAAATTGGCTGTTCAAGACTGAGGAGGATTTAACACAAATCTTGGCCACAAAAGCAATCCAATGTCCCATCAACAATGACAGAAGCCCAAAGAGCATTAGCTCTGTTTGCAAATAACCACCAAATAACGAAATTAAAGAAATTTCCAAAAGCTTCAACATAATAATAAGGAAATCAAACAGAACCCATCTCTAATAAGGGCTTCAGTTGCTTTACCTTCTTTAATCTTTTCCAGAGCAGCAAGCAGAGGTTTTCTCTTAGTCTTAGCCAACCACTATTAGGCATGTTATTAATCATCACAAACATTAATGAAGAATTCGAAGAATAAAATAAAGAAGCATGTAAAAGATCAAAAGCAAACAGAGAAGTGGTCATTTTTTACCTTTCCAGACCATTTCAAAGAGCCTTGAAAGAAGAAGCCAAAAGAAACCATGACAGTGATCACAGTTGCAACAGCCCAAGTGGGGGTCTCAGCCAAGGATCGTCCTTCCCTTGGTTCTTCCTCCATTTTTTTGGCTCAAACCCACAAACCCTGAACTAATTTTGCTTCCGGGTGTCTGATGCTGAAAGTTTAAATCTTCAAAAAAAAAAAAAAAAAAAAGTATTGTAGACCCAGTCGTCTCTGTCTTTGATGCAGAGTTCAGTTACAGACCATTAATAGTAACTGTTGGGTTGTTGGGTTTTGCTTGTGTCTAAACTTGAGACCGTACCATCAGAGAATTTAAGAACTTTGTGCATGGCGTGTCACGAGGGGCATAATGGGTCTGCACAAATGTGCCACACACACGCCGCATTGCATGCTTGGAAATTTGAAGTTTGAACGTGCTTATGTCTTTTTTCTTATTGGTTTTGAGAAACAACGTCTTTTGGTTTGTTTTTTGGTCTTTCTTCAGGAAGGGTCAAGGATCATTATAAATTGGAAAAAGACGAAAAGCAAATGACAAAAAATTTTAGTATCAAGGAAATACCAAAGCCCATTGATTTTTTTTTTTTTTTGAATATTGCTTATATTCCTAATTCCAAGGGTGATTTTGGAATTTTAAAAGACGGCAAAAAAAAAAAACTAAAATTTTAAATTACAACAACATTGGTCCAAGGAAACTGAACGACAACAATGGGGCCATATATATGCTGCAACTTTTAAGATGCAACTTGAAACCGTTTTGCTCAAATTAATGAATTTAGTATGTTGTTACTTTTGGGGAGGTTGTATATTAATTGGATTTGGTATTAATATTCTGACTTTTATTCTGGTTGTTGAGCAGACGGCCATAGACTTTTGTAATGGTAAAAAGCAGCTCTATCATTATGAATCCTCTTAAAGTCCAGAAGGCAGGTATTATGGAGGGCAAAGGATTTGGTGACTTTCAAGCCCACTCATTTATGGCCCATTGGTAAAGCAGTGGCAAATGTCCAAATGAAACAATATTTTAGTTTTTCATATTTTCTTGTATTTTGTAGTATTATAAAAAAGAGATTAAATTTAATAAGAATGTGGTGGAAATACCTTTGTTTATACCCTCCAATCAAATGATGCCACGTCAGATTTTTCACATGATCTCACATAATAAAATGAGTAAAAACTAACACACATGATCACAATCCTCTTGTATATATCCAAATATTAATTAAAAAAACAAACACAAAACAAAAATGTTGGAACCAAACCACTGGAGATGAAGGAGCACCCATGATGTTGTTTAGCCCAGGCACATGATGCTCGTCTCTAGCTTTTTATTTGACAACGTCGTGTACAAGTCGACAATCAATTCTGCAAGATCGCAATGGGTTCATCAATCATCATCATTGATAGTGGAATAATTGAACCAAATCTCAAATTTAAAAACAGTGAATTTTAGACCCACAAAAGAAAGAGATTGAATTTACATGGTTGAACTTGATATAAAAAATCCTAATATTTGGCATATATTTAGACCTCATTAAACTACATTAAACTATCTATCATATTAATAAAGCTTGTCTTCCCAGTTAGCTGGACTAGCTAGAGCACCATATGAGTTAGCCTTGCGCCAAATTGTCCTCAAGAAAGGCAATATATCTCAAATCTAAAAAACAGTGAATTTCATACCCACAAAAGAAAGAGATTAAATTTTCATTGTTGAACTTGACATAAAAAATCCTAATACCTAGCATATATTTAGACCCAATTAAACTACATTAAACTATCATATTAATAAAGCTTGTCTCGCCCCTTCTAGCATATATTTTAGACCCCATTACACTACCTAGCATATATGTAAACCCCATTAAACTACATTAAACTATCATATTAATAAAACTAGCTGGTCGCAAAATGTTCGCGACTTGCCTAATCAATAGTATTGTTTTGTTTTGAAAAGTTGAGCAACGTGCATATTAATTTGGGCACTCGTTAATAATCCATTTTAAGCAAGTTTTAATACCACTTTTATGGAAAATGAAAAAAGCTGTCAAAATATTAATTACTTTTTTTTTTCCCATAAAAATTTTCTTTAAGTAGATTATTAATGAGTGCCCTAAGGGTACTCGTTAGCATTTTCCTTAATTTATTAATAAAGCTAGTTGTAAAGAAGAGTAAGAAAATAGAGCAGTTTGTCAATGCAATTCGCAATTTGGCTGGTAGCGAAGTGGTCATAACTTGTCTAGTCAATAGTTTTGTTTTTTTAATTGTTTCTAGTTACCAAACACGTTTGTTAAAAATAGAAATATGTTTTCAAAAACAAAAAGCCAAGGAAAAAAATAGTTAACCAACATATCCTTAGATTTAGGTCTAAGTTTAAGATTCTATTTGCTATTCCTTGAAGTTCTAGAGTTAAGAAGCAGAAATGTATGTTTAATTTAAGATTCTCTTTGTTAATCAAAAATTTATGTTCAAGATGGAACAATAAGATATTTGTTAATAATAACATATACAACTAAAAAGTCCAGTAATAAAATACATACTTTTTTATTATAAAAAATAAATTGATTAACTTGAATAGTAATAGAAATGTAGATTTTTAAACATACAAGCTTAGTGTTTTTGTGGTACTTTTTCATTATACATTTATTAACTTGTGACTGGGTTTTGTAGGGGACAGCAAAAGGCATATGAGTTACTTGAGAGGGCTGAAATGAGAAGGAGGGCTATGGTCGATTCTTTCTTGAAACAGGGAGATCTTGAAGAAGATTCAATTGGAGTTTACTCTAGTTGGATTTGGGTTGTCTGCACTTGGATGGTATGAGACATACCAGTCTAGTGCAAGCTTCAATCATGTTGAATCTGTGGTGGAAGATATCTAGTGTGGGGTGTCGAGTATTCAATCTGACATAGGTGAATTGAAGTCAACTGTTTTGACTTCTTTTGACCAACTTCAAGTTGCTTCTGATGTATTTCTGTAGAGGATGGAGGAGCTTGAAACTTCTGTAACAATAATTGATGTGCACCAGGGAGCTAAATATAGGCAGATGGTGTCTTCATACAATACAATAGTTGGTAGGTCTGATGTTTTGTATAGTCAGCTTGACACCATTCTCAAGAAAAAATTTCGGTTTTCTAATTGATTTTGGTCTGTACACCATTGTCAGGAAGAAATTTGGCTTTTCTAATTGATTTTGGTCTATACAAGGTCCTATCCAAAAAAATATTTGTTTGAACTTTTGCTTTAGGTTGAGTAAACTTTTCTATTAACTTGTGCCTGTATTATGATATTGATAAATAGTTGAGTTAGTTTTTTAAATTGTTGTTGTCTTCTAATATATTTAGAATTGTTATTATTATTATTGTCTCATATCATTGCCCTCCATATTATTATCTTTCAAGTTATACATGACAAAATCTGATAAACACCAAGTCATTCATTATCTTTTGAGTTGTACAGTCTATAAAAAACTGGTCTTAGACGTGTTCGTGAAACGCCACTAGAATCTAGAGGAATATTGACATAGCAAAATCTAGACTATTAAATCATAAAAAAGTGGTTAGGATTTTTTTTTTTTTAACTATTTGGTAGAGTACCCTAGGAAATCTAGAGGATCTGAATCACATCTATTTAATTGATATTTAAGTATAAGTAAGTATATGATTAATATTTAAGTATATGTAAGTCGCGAAATGGTCGCGACTTGCCTTGTCAATAGTATTGTTTTGTTTTGAAAAGTAGAGCAATATGCGTATTAATTTATTAATAAAGCTAGTTGAAAAGAAGAGCAAGAAAATAGAGTAGTTTGTTAATGCAGTTTTGCAACCTGGTTGGTTGCGAAATGCTCATAACTTGTCTAGTCAGTAGTCTTGTTTTTTAATTGTTTCTAGTTAGCAAATAAGTTTTTTAGACTAACAAATGAGAATTGCACTAAGTAATATTTTTTTATGCAATGCTATTACCTTGATTCCGTTAGCCAATGAGGATGAAACTTCAAGTAAAACCCATTTTTCACAAGCCCAAAAGGTGAAGCCCATCCTTGTAATGTAAAAGGTGAAAACGCTCCATCCCTCACTCTACACTGGCTTATTCTCTCTCTACACTCATAAGAACTCTGTGATTCCGACTTTGCACTCACAAGAACTCAGTGATTCAGACGTAGATAAGATCTCAAACAATGGCTATGAAGAAGATTTTGGAAAGGAATAATCTTCTTTTTGGTAGTCAAGGTAGTAACCATTGATTATGATTTATGTTCTTGGCAATGAATCTGACATAATTTTCTTACACATATAGATGTAGATAGACATTCACATATAAAATGCTATGTAATTATGACACATCAAGAACTTTGCTTTCATGTAACAATGATAGAGGATACTTAGCATATCTTTCTTGGGTTTATTCAAATTATCGGTCTCGATGGTTTATTGCTTATGGTGTGATTGTTTTATATAATAATTCAACAAAAAATATTTATTGAGTTATATAATTATCATTCATGCATTTTAAAGAAAAATATTGATCAGATGGTTTGGGTCTTTTTTTTTTTTTTTTACATTTCAGAGTTTGCTGTGACTTAAGTCGCATTTTCTATGGTAATCAAACACTTTAGAGTTCTGTTTTTGTTTATATGAGTCCTTAATATGTTTAAATCTTTGGTTGGTTTATTATTTATTTTCCTTGATGTGTCATATCATAATAGGTTGCTAATTATATTGCATCTTTTTCATGATCACATGTTGAAGAAAGAAATTACCCTCATAAATAGCTGCTGTGTCTCCATCATTATCACAAGATGGAGATAAACTTATTTTCATATACTTCTTTTGTTTTGTCTTTTAACACATAAAATGATCATTAAATACTAGTTTGTTAATAATAACATATACTAGTAATATAATACAAACTTAGTGTTTTTGTGGTACTTTTGCATTATGCATTTATTGACTTGTGAATAGGTTTTGTAGGGGACAGCAAAAGGCTTATAAGTTACTTGAGAGTATAGTTGTCAAAACATGAATCGTATCATGAATCAATTTTTGATTTTTCTATATCGTATCGTGTATCGTCAAATACACAAACGCATAATGGAATTTATAAAGATATACATATATGAAGGGTATATTCATTACAAATTTTAAATATATTCAACTAATGACTAATTTATTCATCACTTATGTAATAATATTTAACAAACTAACTAAATAAATCAAACTAGCTAGCAAATGCTTATAACATACACATTCAAATTGCTTAAATTCAAAAGTGATAATATATTACAAATGACCCAAAAATAATAATTTATTTTCATTATATTGGCTAATCAACCTTATCTAATTCAATGCTATCATCATGTTTATCATTTTGCAAACTTATTTCTACATTAAAATTTTCTTCATTGTCATTAACATTTACTATCTCTTCTTATTCTTTTTATTTTAATAATTTTAAAATTTTCTTCTTGGCACTTATAACAGTATTGACAAAAATAAAAAAATAAGTTTATTATCAATTAATATCTTATTTATAGTATAGAAAATAAATTTGTAAATATTAAAGTGAAGTGTAAGTGTATATTGTGTAGTCCAAATTTTGTAAAAGAAAGAGAGGAGAAAAAAACTTATGATTATGTTATTTTATTGGGTTAAATTAAGTAATCTAATAATTTTGTATTTAAAACAAATCTAACAACTTGTTAGATTCAAATAAAAGTACAAATTTTAACAAAAAATCTCATTTTAAAGCATTTGTTTATGTATCATATAATACATACAATTTTAAGATACGATACTATTCATATGATACACACACTATATCGTACGATTCATGAGCACTTACGATACGCTAATACGATACGGAACTTTTTACACACGATACGATACATATTGTATGATACGTATCGCATATCGTACGATACTAACAACTATGCTTGAGAGGGCTGAAGTGAGAAGCAAAGCAATGATTGATTCTTTCTTAAAACAAAGAGAGAAGTTGAAGAAGTTTCAAATGGAGTTCACTGTGGCTGGATTTGGGTTGTCGGTGCTTGGATGGTATGAGACATACCAGTCTAGTGTAAGCTTTGGTCATGTAGAATTTATGGTGGTGGATATCCAGCGTTGGGTGAATGATATGCACTCTAATGTTGGTGAATTGAAGTCAACTATTTTGACTTCTTTTGATCAACCTCAAATTGCTTTTGATGTGTTTCACTAGAAGATGGCCGAGCTTGAAGCTTCTGTAGCAGTGGCTGATATTAATTGGGAAGCTAAGTATAGGCAAATCTTGTCTTTGGTTGTTAGGTATGGTTGGCCTGACACCATTCTGAAGAAGAAGTTTGGGTTTTTTGATTGACTTTGGACTACACTAGGGTTTGAAGAAGAAATTTGGGTTTCATGATTGACTTTGGTCTATACAAGAGCCCATAAAAAAATTTTTGGTAGAACATATGCTTTAGGTTGAGCAACTTTTCTATTAACTTCTTGTGTCTTCTAATATATTTAGAATTATTACTATTGGTCCATATCAGCATTAACACATTATCTTTTGAGTTGTATGCTACAAAATCTAAGTCATTCATTTTCTTTTGTTGCAAATTGTTTCTTCTTTTTGTTTGCACCTAAACACATAATTGATTTTAATATTTTTAATATTTACAGTTGAATGTTTAGGGGTGTTAAATGGTTGGGTTGGGTTAGGTACATAAACCACCTTATCTGTTATAAACTAACCCAATAATCAATATAGATAACAAAAATGAGTAGACCCCAATACAATGAGCAAATTAGATATGTAAAGTCTTATCTTTCAAACACGTAGATTTACTACAAAAATCAAGTCAAAATGTAATGACCTAATGGACCAATAGGAAGCAAGAGCAACTAAAGTTAGTTTTTTTCATTAATGTTTAGAAAATTTTTCATACCTTTGTATAATTCCATCAACAAACAAAAGCAACAATTAAACACAAAAAATTGTAACTTTTTGAATTCTCTAAGTTCTAACCACAAAATACTAACTTTTTAAATTCTCTAAGTTCTAACCACAATATACAAATATAATCCCAAAGATATTGAGAGTGAGAATTTTATCTTGTATAGGAACGAAATAGTAAAAAAAAAAGAGTGTGTGAGAGAGAAAGAAATAGATGTGATGCTAGTTGCAAACTATTGTCTTCGATCATTGCCTTTCCACCAAACTAAATGAAATTCATCACTGAAAACCACTGAAAGATAATCAAATAAACACCAACTTCATACTAGAGGAGAAAGTGAATAATTAAATTAATAATTAAAAGAGTGATTAGGATTTAAAAAAAAAAAAAAACTATTTGATAGAGTATTTTAGGAAATCTAGAGGATCTGAATCACATCTTATTTGATTGATATTGAAGTATATGTAAGTCGCGAAATGGTCACGACTTGCCTAGTCAATAGTATTATTTTGTTTTGAAAAGTAGAGCAATATGCATATTAATTTATTAATAAAACTAGTTGAAAAGAAGAACAAGAAAATAGAGTAGTTTGTCAATGCAGTTTTGATTGATATTGAAGTATACGTAAGTATATGATTGATATTTAAATATATGTAAGTATATGATTGATATTTAAGTATATGTAAGTCGCGAAATGGTCGCGACTTGCCTAGTCAAAAGTATTGTTTTGTTTTGAAAAGTAGAGCAATATGCATATTAATTTATTAATAAAGCTAGTTGAATAGAAGAGCAAGAAAATAGAGTAGTTTGTCAATGCAGTTTTGTAACCTAGTTGGTTGTAATAGCAATGCTCATAATTTGTCTAATCAGTAGTCTTGTTTTTTAAACAAGTTTTTTTGGTTAGATTTCAAGTCTAAGAAGTTAATGAGTTTTTTAGACTAATAAATGAGAATTGCACTAAGTAATATTTTTTTATGCACTGCTATTACCTTGGTTTCGTTAACCAGTGGGGATGAAACTTCAAGTAAAACCCATTTTTCACAAGCCCAAAAGGTGAAGCCTATCCTTGTAATGTAAAAGGTGAAAATCACTCCATCCCTCAATGGCTCATTCTCTCTTTCTGCACTCATAAGAACTCTGTGATTCCGACTCTACACTCACAAGAACTCAGTGATTCAGACGTAGATAAGCTCTCAAACAATGGCTATGAAGAAGATTTTGGAAAGGTATAATCTTCTCTTTGGTAGTCAAGAAGCAGAGATGTATATGATGTATTTCCTTAAGCTTTAAAAAGCTTAGTCTTTTTTACTCCATTGCCCCCCCTCTTTCATCTTCAACCTTGTTTTGTTGCTTATGTGGGTTTTTCTATTGTAAAGTTTGTATTTTTTGCTTGGTTCATATTTTTATTTGATGAATATGAAATATCGACTTACTTTGATTTTGAATGTAAAGAAAATCTCCTTGTTACATCTTTGGTATTAATCTTTCATTACATACCATGTTTTACTTTTTTGATAGCTTATTGATCTTAATGCCTGTTATAATTGTGTTATACATAAAAGTGTGTTATTCTTTATTACATCTTTGGTATTAATGTTTTATTATATATTATGTTTTTTCTTTTGAATTTTTTTTATTTTATAAAACTTCTGAAAAGTTTTTGGATAGCTAATTGATCTTAATGATTGTTATATGTGTTATACATAAAAGTGTGTTGTTGATCTGTTATAAGCGATCCGTTTCAGTACTTTTTTAGGAATTGTTTGGTTTGGTAGAATTACTGAACCTTTACAATGATAAAAAAAAAAAGCCCACCAGCCCTAATCATTTTTCACTATAGTTAGGAATGAATGGCTATAAGGGGTAAAGTTGCAAAGGGCCGAAGTGAGTGAAAGAGGGAGATAGGGAAATCTGAGAGACTTTATCTGACTAGTCTGTCCCTCTAAATTCCACCACCAAGTCACCATTATAGCTCCTAAACATTGCTAGTGAATTTTTCAGTTATGATTTTAAAATTTGCTGACAAAATATGTTTTAGGTTTTGGTATTTCAATTGAATTGCTTTTGATTTAGGCTTAGGTTTTGGTATGTTACTCTTTAGGATGATTACCAGATAATAGTTATTAATTATAATAGTTAAGGTTTCAATCTGTTTTCTATGTTTGTTTTCACAACGTTGTTGGGATGATCATTTAATAGTTTTTGTGTTTCCCCTAAATCTTCTATATTGGCTATTGTTTTTTTTAATACGTTATGCATAGACTTGGATGATGGAGAAATTGAATTCACGGATTGATGAGGTTGGAGACGTAGTGGGTTTTGACAAGTCCAACTAACTTTTGACTTCTATTGATAGTTTATTTGTTACTTTGAATGATTGAAAAATGCTATGATTTATATTATCAACACCCTTTTGCAACCCAAGTAACTTAATGCATATAATATAATCTAATTTTTGTGTTACCTTCAATCTTGTGCAATTTAATTGGTGGGTCTCGTCGAACATAATAGACATAGTGGGTTTTGACAAGTCCAACTAATTATTGATATTTAGTGGGTTTTGACAAGTCTAACCAATCATTGACTTCTGGTGATAGTTTATTTATTACTTTTAACGATTGAAAAATGTCAAGATTTATATTATCAACACTCTTTTGCAACCTAGGTAACTTAATGCGTATACTATAGTGTAATTTTTGTGTTACCTTCAATCTTTTGCAATTTAATTGATGAGTTTTGGACATTATTTTATATTCTGTCTGTTTCTAGGATTGTGCTTTAGTAAAATTTGGGAGCATTAAGAAGCATGTGACAATTTTACTTTAAAGCATATGTATCCAATTAGAAAATGATATGGGTATTTTTGTTCCTTGATTAGATTTATTTGAATTGTAGTATTGTACTACAATTAAAATATACACATATTTGCAATGATATTGCAAATATTGCATATATTTGCAATGATGCAAATTGCAAATATACGCATCATTGCAATGTTTTTTTTTTTTTTAGTGCCTCTTCTTACATATATGGTAGTTGTGAATGATTTCGTAATGAGTCTTTTACCATTTGTCATCTAGATCATAAAAATGTGTATATTCCTGTCACTATGTTGTACTACAATTCAAATATACGCATATTTGCAATGATGCAAGTATACGCATCATTGCAATATATATATATGTGTGTGTGTGTGTGTATTTTTTTTTTTTTTTTTTTTTTTGATGAGTGCCTCTTCTTACATATATGGCAGTTGTGAGTGATTTTGTAATGAGTCTTCTATCATTTGTCCTCTAGATCATAAAAATGTGTATATTCCTGTCACTGTGTTGATTCTCTAAAATTGTATTTTAGAATCAACAAATTCTATTTCCATTTTTTTTAAAAGGTGATAATTGGGTATATTTGCATTTTAAGGAATAAAGTAAAAATATTGCAATGATGCAGCAAGTGAATTTCACCAATTGGAGATTTTTTATATTAAAATATTGTTAGCTGCTTGCTTTAGTAACCATTGATTATGATTTATGTTCTTGGCAATGAATTTAGCATAATTTTCTTACCCATATAGATGTAGATAGACATTCACTTATAAAATGCTAGGTAATTAGGACTCAAGAACTTTACTTTCATGTAACAATGATAGATGATATTTAGCATATCTTTCTTGGGTTTATTCAAATTATCGGTCTCTATGATTTATTGCTTACAGTGTGATTGTTTTATATAATAATTCAGCCAAAAATATTTATTGAGTTATATAATTATCATTCATGCATTTTAAAGAAAAATATTGATAAGATGGTCTGGGTCTCTCTTCTTCTTCTTTTTTCTTCTTTTTTTCTTTTTACGTTTCAGGGTTTGCTGTGACTTAAGCCGCATTTTCTATCGTAATCAAATACTTTAGAGTTCTGTTTTTGTTTATATGAGTCCTTAATATGTTTAAATCTTTGGTTGGTTTATTATTTATTTTACTTGATGTGCTATATCATAATAGGTTGTTGGTTATATTGCATCTTCTTCATGATCACATGTTGAAGATAGAAATTACCCTCATCAATAGCTGCTATGTCTCCATCATTATCACAAGATGGAGATAAACTTCTTTTCATATACTTCTTTTGTTTTGTCTTCTAACACGTAAAATGATCATTAAATACTAGTTTGTTAATAATAACATATACTAGTAATATAATACAAACTTAGTGTTTTTGTGATTCTCAAAAAAAAAAAAAAAACTTAGTGTTTTTGTGGTACTTTTGCATTATGCATTTATTGACTTGTGAATGAGTTTTGTAAGGGACAGCAAAAGGCTTATGAGTTACTTGAGAGCATAGTTGTCAAAACGTGAATCGAATCATAAATCGATTTGTGATTTTTCTATATCGTATCTTGTATCATAAAATACACAAACGTTTAATGAAATTTATAAAAAATTATAGATATACATATATGAAGGGTAAATTCATTATAAATTTTGAATATATTCAACTAATGACTAATTTATTCATCACTTATGTAATAATATTTAACAAACTAACTAAATAAATCAAACTAGCAAATGCTTATAACATACACATTCAAATTGCTTAAATTCAAAAGTGATAATATATTACAAATGACCCAAAATTAATAATTTATTTTCATTATATTGGCTAATCAACCTTATCTAATTCAATGTTATCATCATGTTTATCATTTTGCAAACGTATTTCTACGTTAAAATTTTCTTCATCGTCATTAACATTTACTATCTCTTCTTACTCTTTTTATTTTAATAATTTTAAAAATTTCTTCTTGGCACTTATAACAGTATTGACAAAAATAAAAAATAATTTTATTATCAATTAATATCTTATTGATAGTATAGAAAATAAATTTGTAAATATTAAAGTGAAGTGTAAGTGTATATTGTGTAGTCCAAATTTTGTAAAAGAAAGAGAGGAGAAAAAAACTTATGATTATGTTATTTTATTGGGTTAAATTAAGTAATCTAATAATTTTGTATTTAAAACAAATCTAACAACTTATTAGATTCAAATAAAAGTACAAATTTTAACAAAAAATCTCATTTTAAAGCATTTATCTATGTATTGTACGATATATATGATTTTATGATACAATACGATACATACGATACATACACTGTATCGTACAATTCATGAGCACTTACGATACACCGATTCGATACAAAAATGTTTACACATAATATGATATGTATTGTACAATACGTATTGCGTATCGTACAATATTGACAACTATGCTTGAAAGGGCTGAAGTGAGGAGCACAACAATGATTGATTCTTTCTTGAAACAAAGAGAGAAGTTGAAGGAGCTTCAAATGGAGTTCACTGTGGTTAGATTTGGGTTGTCGGCACTTGGATGGTATGAGCCATACCAATCCAGTGTAAGCTTTGGTCATGTAGAATTCGTGGTGATGGATATCCAGCGTTGGGTGAATGATATGCCCTCTAATGTTGGTGGATTGAAGTCAACTATTTTGACTTCTTTTGATCAAATTCAAACTACTTTCGATGTGTTTCGTTGGAAGATGGCCAAGCTTGAAGCTTTTGTAGTAGTGGCTAATATGAATCGGGAAGCTAAGTATAGGCAGATCTTGTCTTTGGTTGTTAGGTCTGATGTTAGGTATAGTCGGCCTGACACCATTCTGAAGAAAAAGTTTGGGTTTTATGATTGACTTTGGACTATACTAGGATTTAAAGAAGAAATCTGGGTTTCATGATTGACTTTGGTCTATACAAGAGCCTATAAAAAAAAATTTGGTAGAACATATGCTTTAGGTTGAGCAACTTTTCTATTAGCTTCTTGTGTCTTCTAATATATTTAGAATTATTATTATTATTATTGGTCCATATCAGCATTAACATTATCTTTTGAGTTGTATGCTACAAAATCCAAGTCATTTGTTTTCTTTTGTTGCAAATTGTTTCTTCTTTTTGTTTGCACCTAAAAACATAATTGATTTTAATATTTTTAATACTCACGGTTGAATGTTTAGGGGTGTTAAATGGTTGGGTTGGGTACATAAACCACCTTTATCCATTATAAACTAACCCAATAATCAATAAATATAGATAACAAAAATGAGTAGACCCCAATAAAATGAGCAAATTAGATATGTAAAGCCTTATCTTTCAAACACTCAGATTTACTACAAAAATCAAGTGAAAATGTAATGACCTAATGGACCAATAGGAAGCAAGAGCAATTGAAGTTAGTTTTTTTCATTAATGTTTAGACAATTTTTCATACCATTGTATAATGCCATCAACAAACAAAAGCAACAATTAAACATACAAAGTCATCAACAAACAAAAGCAACAATTAAATGCGAAAAATTGTAACTTTTTGAATTCTCTAAGTTCTAACCACAAAATACTACTTTTTAAATTATCTAAATTCTAACCACAAAATACAAATATAATCCCAAAGATATTGAGAGTGAGAATTTTATCATGTATAGGAACAAAAAAGTAAAAAAAAAAAGAGTGTGTGAGAGAGAAAGAAATAGATGTGATACTGGTTGCAAACTGCTATCTTTGATCATTGCCTTTCCACCAAACCAAATGAAATTCATCACTGAAAACTGCTGAAAGAGAATCAAATAAATACCAACTTCACACTAGAGGAGAAAGTGAATAATTAAATTAATAATTAAAAGAGTGATTAGGATTTAAAAAAAAAAAAAAAAAAACTATTTGATAGAGTATCCTAGGAAATCTAAAAGATCTGAATCACATCTTATTTGATTGATATTGAAGTACATGTAAATATATGATTGATATTTAAGTATATGTAAGTCGCAAAATGGTCGCGACTTGCCTAGTCAATAGTATTGTTTTATTTTGAAAAGTAGAGCAATACGCATATTAATTTATTAATAAAGCTAGTTGAAAAGAAGAGCAAGAAAATAGAGTAGTTTGTCAATGCAGTTTTGATTGATATTGAAGTATATGTAAGTAGATGACTGATATTTAAGTATATGTAAGTTGCGAAATAGTCGCGACTTGCCTAGTCAATAGTATTGTTTTGTTTTGAAAAGTAGAGCAATATGCATATTAATTTATTAATAAAGCTAGTTGAAAAAAAGAGCAAAAAAAAGAGTAGTTTGTCAATCCAGTTTTACAACCTGGTTGGTTGTAATAGCAATGCTCATAACTTTTCTATTCAGTAGTCTTGTTTTTTAATTGTTTCTAGTTACCAAACAAGTTTTTTTGGTTAGACTTCAAGTCTAAGAAGTTAATGAGTTTTTTAGACTAATAAATGAGAATTGCACTAAGTAATATTTTTTTATACACTGCTATTACCTTGGTTTCGTTAGCTAGTGAGGATGAAACTTCAAGTAAAACCCATTTTTCACAAACCCAAAAGGTGAAGCCCATCCTAGTAATGTAAAAGGTGAAAATCACTCCATCCCTTATTCTACACTGGCTCATTCTCTCTCTGCACTCACAAGAACTCAGTGATTTAGACGTAGATAAGCTCTCAAACAATGGCTATGAAGAAGATTTTGGAAATGTATAATCTTCTCTTTGGTAGTCAAGAAGCAGAAATGTATATGATGTATTTCTTTAAGCTTTAAAAAGTTTAGTCTTTTTTACTCCATTGCCCCCTCTTTCATCTACAACCTTGTTTTGTTGCTTATGTGGGTTTTTCTATTGTAAAGTTTTTATTTTTTGCTTGTTTCATATTTTTATTTGATGTATATGAAATATCGACTTACTTTGATTTTGAATGTAAAGAAAATCTCCTTGTTACGTCTTTGGTATTAATCTTTCATTACATACTATGTTTTACTTTTTTGATAGCTTATTGATTTTAATGCCTGTTATAATTGTGTTATACATAAAAGTGTGTTATTCTTTATTACATCTTTGGTATTAATGTTTTATTACATATTATGTTTTTTCTTCTGAAAGTTTTTTTTTTTTTTTGGTTGATAACACTTCTGAAAAGGTTTTGGATAGCTAATTGATCTTAATGCTTGTTATATGTGTTATACATAAAAGTGTGTTGTTGTTCTGTTATAAAGGGTAAAGTCATAAAGGGCCGAAGTGAGTGAGAGAGAGAGATAGGGAAATCTGAGAGACTTTATCAGACCAGTCCGTCCCTCTAAATTCCACCATCAAGTCACCATTATAGCTCCTAAACATTGCTAGTGAATTTTTCAGTTATGATTTTAAAATTTGTTGACAAAATATGTTTTAGGTTTTGGTATTTCGATTGAATTGCTTTTGATTTAGGCTTAGGTTTGGTATGTTACTCTTTAGGATGATTACGAGAAAATAGTTATTAATTATAATTGTTAAGGTTTCAATCCGTTTTCTATGTTTGTCTTCACAACGTTGTTGGGATGATCATTCAATAGTTTTTGTGTTTCCCCTAAATCTGCTATACTGGCTATTGTTTATTTTAATACGTTATGCATAGACTTGGATGATGGATGAATTAGAAATTGAATTCATGGATTGATGAGGTTGGAGACGAAGTGGGTTTTGACAAGTCCAACCAACTTTTGACTTCTATTGATAGTTTATTTGTTGCTTTGAATGATTGAAAAATGTTATGATTTATATTATCAACACTTTTTTGCAATCTAGGTAACTTAATGCATATACTATAGTGTAATTTTTGTGTTACCTTCATTCTTTTGCAATTTAATTGATGGGTTTCGGACATTATTTTATATTCTGTCTATTTCTAAGATTGTGCTTTAGTAAAATTTGGGAGCATTAAGAAGCATGTGACTATTTTACTTTAAAGCATATGTATCCAATTAGCAAATAATATGGGTATTTTTTGTTCCTTGAGATTTATTTGAATTGTAGCACAATGCTACAATTCAAATATACACATATTTGCAATGATATTGCAAATATTGCATATATTTGCAATGATGCAAATTGCAAATATATGCATCATTACAATTTTTTTTTTTTTAATTTTTTATGGGTGCCTCTTCTTACATATATGGCAGTTGTGAATGATTTTGTAATTAGTCTTCTTCCATTTGTCCTCTAGATCATAAAAATGTATATATTTCTATCATTATGTTGTACTACAATTCAAATATATGCATATTTGCAATGATATTGCAAATATTGCGTATATTTGCAATGATGCAAATATATGCATCATTGCAACATATATATATATATATATATATTTGGATGAATGCCTCTTCTTACATATATGGCAGTTGTGAGTGATTTTGTAATGAGTCTTCTATCATTTGTCCTCTAGATCATAAAAATGTCTATATTTCTGTCACTGTGTTGATTCTCTAAAATTGTATTTTAGAATCAACAAAATTCTGTTTCCATTTTTTTAAAAGGTGATAATTGGGTATATTTGCATTTTAAGGAATAAAGTAAAAATATTGCAATGATGCAGCAAGTGAATTTCACCAATTAGAGATTTCTGATATTAGAATATTGCTAGCTGCTTGCTTTAGTAACCATTGATTATGATTTATGTTCTTGGCAATGAATTTGGCATAATTTTCTTATACATATAGATGTAGATAGGCATTCACATATAAAATGCTATGTAATTAGGACACATCAAGAACTTTGCTTTCATGTAACAATGATTGAGGATACTTAGCATATCTTTCTTGGGTTCATTCAAACTATCGGTCTCTATGGTTTATTGCTTATGGTGTGATTGTTTTATATAATAATTTAGCCAAAAATATTTATTGAGTTATATAATTATCATTCATGCATTTTAAAGAAAAATATTGATCAAATTCTTTTTTTTTTTTTTTCATTTTATGTTTCAAGGTTTGCTGTGACTTAAGCCGCATTTTCTATGGTAATCAAACACTTTAGAGTTCTGTTTTTGTTTATATGAGTCCTTAATATGTTTAAATCTTTGGTTGGTTTATTATTTATTTTCCTTGATGTGCTATATCATAATAGGTTGTTGGTTATATTGCATCTTCTTCATTATCACATGTTGAAGATAGAAATTACTCTCATCAATAGCTGCTTTGTCTCCATCATTATCACAAGTAATATAATACAAACTTAGTGTTTTTGTGGTAATTTTGCATTATGCATTTATTGACTTGTGAATGGTTTCGTAGGGGACAGCTAAAGGCTTATGAGTTATTTGAGAGCATAGTTGTCAAAACGTAAATCGTATCGTAAATCAATTTTTCATTTTTATATATCGTATCGTGTATCGTAAAATACGCAAACGCTTAATGAAATTTATAAAAAGTTATAGATATACCTATATGAAAGGTATATTCATTATAAATTTTGAATATATTTAACTAATGATTAATTTATTCATCACTTATGTAATAATATTTATCAAACTAGCTAAATAAATTAAACTAGCAAATGCTTATAATATACACATTCAAATTGCTTAAATTCAAAAGTGATAATATATTACAAATGACCCAAAAATAATAATTTATTTTCATTATATTGGCTAATCAACCTTATGTAATAATATTTATCAAACTAACTAAATAAATTAAACTAGCAAATGCTTATAACATACACATTCAAATTGCTTAAATTCAAAAGTGATAATATATTACAAATGACCCAAAAATAATAATTTATTTTCATTATATTGGCTAATCAACCTTATCTAATTCAATGTTATCATCATGTTTATTATTTTGCAAACTTATTTCTACATTAAAATTTTTTTCATCGTCATTAACATTTACTATCTCTTCTTATTCTTTTTATTTTAAAAATTTTTAAAATTTCTTCTTGGCATTTATAACAGTATTGACAAAAATAAAAAATAATTTTATTATCAATTAATATCTTATTTATAGTATAGAAAATAAATTTGTAAATATTAAAGTGAAGTGTAAGTGTATATTGTGTAGTCCAAATTTTGTAAAAGAAAGAGAGGAGAAAAAAACTTATGATTATGTTATTTTATTGAGTTAAATTAAGTAATCTAATAATTTTGTGTTTAAAACAAGTCTAACAACTTGTTAGATTTAAATAAAAGTACAAATTTTAACAAAAAATCTCATTTTAAAGCATTTGTCTTTGTATCGTACGATACATATGATTTTACGATACGATACGATTCATATGATACACACACTGTATCGTACAAGTCATG
The DNA here is from genome assembly GCA_032727855.1 of Quercus ilex subsp. ballota. Taxonomy (NCBI): domain Eukaryota; kingdom Viridiplantae; phylum Streptophyta; class Magnoliopsida; order Fagales; family Fagaceae; genus Quercus; species Quercus ilex. The sequence goes on along the minus strand of CM064913.1, from coordinate 53,408,591 downwards.
AGCACTTACGATACGCTGATTCGATATAAAAATTTTTACACACAATACGATATGTATTGCACGATACGTATCGCGTATTGTACAATACTGACAACTATGCTTGAGAGGGTTGAAGTGAGGAAGGCAATGATTGATTCTTTCTTGAAACAGAGAGAGAAGTTGAAGAAGCTTCAAATGGAGTTCACTGAGGCTAGATTTGGGTTGTCAGCGCTTGGATGGTATGAGGCATACCAGTCCAGTGTAAGCTTTGGTCATGTAGAATTTGTGGTGGTGGATATCCAGCGTTAGGTGAATGATATGCACTCCAATGTTGGTGGATTGAAGTCAACTATTTTGACTTCTTTTGATCAAATTCAAACTACTTCCGATGTGTTTCGCTGGAAGATGGCCGAGCTTGAAGCTTCTGTAGCAGTGGCTAATATGAATTAGGAAGCTAAGTATAGGCAAATCCTTTCTTTGATTGTTAGGTCTGATGTTTGGTATAGTCAGCCTGACACCATTCTGAAGAAGAAGTTTGGGTTTTATGATTGACTTTGGACTATACTAGGGTTTGAAGAAGAAATTTGGGTTTCATGATTGACTTTGGTCTATACAAGGGTCTCTAAAAAAAATTTGGTAGAACATATACTTTAGGTTGAGCAACTTTTCTATTAACTTCTTGTGTCTTCTAATATATTTAGAATTATTATTATTATTATTGGTCTGTATCAGCAATAACACATTATCTTTTGAGTTGTATGCTACAAAATCCAAGTCATTCGTTTTCTTTTGTTGCAAATTGTCTCTTCTTTTTGTTTGCACCTAAAAACATAATTGATTTTAATATTTTTAATATTTACGGTTGAATGTTTAGGGGTGTTAAATGGTTGGGTTGGGTTGGGTACGTAAACCACCTTTATCCATTATAAACTAACCCAATAATCAGTAAATATAGATAACAAAAATGAGAAGACCCCAATACAATGAGCAAATTAGATATGTAAAGCCGTATCTTTCAAACACTCAGATTTACTACAAAAATCAAGGGAAAATGAAATGACCTAATGGACCAATAGGAAGCAAGAGCAACTGAAGTTAGTTTTTTTCATTAATGTTTAGACAATTTTTCATATGTTTATATAATGCCATCAACAAACAAAAGCAACAATTAAACATACAAAGTCATCCACAAACGAAAGCAACAATTAAACGCGAAAAATTGTAACTTTTTAAATTCTCTAAGTTCTAACCACAAAATACAAATATAATCCCAAAGATATTAAGAGTGAGAATTTTATCTTGTATAGGAACGAAAAAGTAAAAAAAAGAGTGTGTGAGAGAAAAAGAAAGAGATGTGATATTGATTGCAAACTGTTGTTTTCGATTATTGCCTTTCCACCAAACCAAATGAAATTCATCACTGAAAACCATTGAAAGAGAATCAAATAAACACCAACTTCATAATTGAGGTGAAAGTGAATAATTTTTTTTTTTTAACTTTTTTTTAGAGTTATCAACCTAGATTGGAGATGCAACTTGTAAGCCCCATTAGTACATTTGTAGGCGGTTCTTTGTAGAGAAAGAGAAATAGATGTCCATATAAAAGAAAAGGAAAAAGAAATAAAAATAGATCAATGCATGTGAGGCTGGTGATTTTTTTATGGGATAAATCTTCAATTTGCGGAAGTTATCCTTGAGTAGTTTTGGTTAATTTTAAATTTTAAATTTCTATTAAGAATGGCGAGACATGTGATGATAATAGGGTGAAAAGGAAAAAAATATATATAAGATAATTGGATTAGTGGGCGCGAAGAGAGGAATCATTGTTATTTAACTTGTTTTTCTAATTTTGTTTTAAAGAAAAAGAAAGGAACAGCTATTTAGAATAAGTGGTTAGTGGGAGTGTTCCTATTTTGTAAAAAAATGTTTTTTCAAATTTATCTAAAATTTAGAAGTTTTTAAATTATTTTACATGTCTAACCCTACTATTTAAACTTTACAATTGGTAAATTTGAAGGTATTTTGGGTATTGAAATTGAGGAATCCAAACCGGAGAAACTTCTTAAAAAGTAGTATAGACAACAAAAACACTATTAAAACCACTAAAATTGTCAAAATATCTTTAATTTGCTGAAATGCTATTACAATTATAAAATGACCGAAATAACTTTATAATCATCTATTAAAATTACCAAATACCCGTAGAATGTAAAAATGACTAAAATATCCTTAAAATCTATCAAATGACTGAAATACTTGAAACCTAAAATGACCAAAATACCCCTCAAGATCTTCAAAATAACCAAAATCCCCCTAACCTTAGAAAATGATTTAAATGACCCTGAAACCTAAAAAATGACTAAAATACCCTTCAAACCTAAATAAATTAACAAAATACCTCTGAAACTTTAAAACGACTAAAATACCCCTAAAACTTAAAAAATGATTGCAATATCCTTAAAACCTAAAAAAATGATTGAAATACTTTTGAAACCTAAAAAAATGATAGAAATATCCTTAGAATGAAAAATCAACCAAAATACTCTTATAACCTACAAAATGACAAAAATAAATCTCGAAGCCTAAAAAATGACTAAAATACCCTTAAAACCAAAAAATGGCAAAGGTAACCTAAAACATAAAAAATATCCAAAATAACCTCGAAACTTGTAAAATGACCAAAATATCTCGAAAACTCTAAAATGATTAAAATATACTAAAATCTCAAAATTGGCCCAAATACCTTAAAATGACCAAAAATACCCCTCAAACTTCTAAAGTGACCAAAATACCTTGAAAGCTCTAAACTGAGCAAAATAGCCTTAAAACCTCAAAACGACCAAAATAACCCCCTAAATATCTAAAATGACCGAAAATACCTGAAACCTCTAAAATGATCACGGTCAATTTCGAATTATTTTTGGTCATTTGGAGTGTATTTTAATTATTTTGGAGGTTCCAAAGGTATTTTGGTCTTTTTGGTTCTTTTGGGGTATTTTAGAGTTGAGTGGTTTAGGTAAATGATACTTAGATTGTTTTTGGGTCTAATTGGGTACTTATTTAAAACCAATTAACATAAATGTTAATTATGTTTAAATTGGGTGTGTTTGGATCTTATTTGAGTTAGTGGGTAAATAGGTTTAGGTTGATTTTGCCACCCCTACTCAAGCATTTGTATTTAAGAACTAAAATTTCAAATGGGCTAAGTACTTGCCTAGTTTTTTTTTATTTCTAAATCCTAATGCAAATCAAAATTAAATATTGATTAGTTGATAACATAATAGTCTAATAGCAAATCAAAATGCACTTCCTCTTATAAAAACTATTGTTGAAATTGTATAAAAGCAAGATAGGGAAGCAAGTTTAACTCCTTTGAGTATTGTTGAAATTACTTCAAATCCTTTCTTTTGCACGATCGATCCCATCATAAAGAAAACCAATTGAAGGTGGATTATCAGCATCTACCATTCGAAGCAACTTTATAAGGGGTGCTGCAGCCCTAAGACAAGAGATAGCATCAACATGTGACCAAAAGCCACGACTATAAAAAATGATTGCTTCAACTAGTTTTCCCTCCCTCGTGGTTGCAAACTTGCTTGACTTCCATTGGTCAGATGACACATTAAGACATGCTAAAATAAGATATGAAGTAGCAGAACGAGTAGCACCAGTTCTAATCCAATCTCTCCCTTTAGTGAGTTCCTTCACCAATGGTATAAGCATAGTCTTGCCATATAAGTATGTAGTAATCTTCTCGGCATCTGCAATTGCTTCTTTATGGCTAGGAATATGTTTTCCGAAATCTTCAAGCATCAAATCTATGCAATGTGCTGCACAAGGAGTCCAAAACTACCCTCCCCTCGTTTCCATTAACTTTTCTCCAGCCATTTTGTAGTTTGCAGCATTATCAGTTACTAATTGCACAACATTCTCCTCTCCTACCAACTATACAACTTTATCCAACATCTCATAAACAACTTGGACTTCATAGCAGTTAACTTGAGAAAAACGACCATCCTGAAAAGGGTGACAAGCTGATAATGCTGTCTATTAGACCAACATTCTCATTGATTGCACGAGGGACTCACCGTCTTCATCTGATTTGTATTCCAGTGCTTCCATTTCACAAAGAGAGACAAACTTGAGAAATGGGAGTTGATTTAATGGTGGGAGGTGCTGCAATCTCCTATTTCTATATATTTGAAAACTAACAAGGTTAGTGATAGAAGAGACCCCAACTTGGAATTCTCACACCCATATAGAAAGACAATCTCAACGCTTTAAGATTAGGATGTGGCTGGAGGCCTTTTAGTGACTCCTCGTATAACACTTGGATTTTATAGCAGTTAACTTGTGTTGAACCTTATCCTTGGATTACATTCCCATAGTTCCTGTACTGTTTGAGCCTTGTAATCTGTATTTCTTCCTATGCTATGTTCAGTCTGTCCCATGGTATAGGTTAGAGATCCGTTCCCTTCCTTGCTTGGGCAACTGAAGTATTAGATACCATGGTAAGCTGCCTATATTCAAAGATCTATGAGTTCATAATATGTCAAAGCCAAGGGAATATTGATATTCAAAACCAAAACACAACCACTGATAGCTCCTTTCAATAAATAAATGAAAAATAAAAACATTGATAGCTGCTAGCTATTAAGAGAGAGAAGGGGAACCCAAGTCATCAACCATGTCATATTAATCAAGAATTCAAGACCCAATTCTCCACCATCTCTATCCAGTCTTCGAATTCATTATCGAAATCTTCTATTTTCTCTCCTACGTACGCCATGTAATTGAACCCGAGTGCCTTGTATGACATGCTCTTTTGCATAAAATTTGTACAATTCTAATTATTGTCCACTAGGAAATTTAAAATCATATAAAGAACCAAACAAAAACGAAAAATTTAAGTGCCCCATTAGGAAAAAAAATAGCATTGGTAACATTCTAACCAATAGAATCTATGAACAAAAATAAATAAATAATCAGAAAGAAAAAAAAAAAAACAAACAAACTTAAGTGAGCAAACAACTACACAAGATAGACAAATAATTGTTCGGGGGAAAAATATAGAAATCAACCTTTCATGTTTGGACTATTATGTATATCAGATAATTTACTGGAAATCAAAAATTTCTCCCACCAAAGACAAAACATATTACGCATGAATAATAATAATAATAATTATTATTATTATAAAAAAATAAATAAATTAAAAAAAAAAAAAAAAAAAAAAAACTAGCACACACACTTACAACCATACATGCAGACAAACAATTATTAAGAATTTTATTATCCGTTTCTTTTGATAGAAAAAAAAAAAAGTTAAATGAAAACTATTTTTGATCAATGTAAAACTCTTTTAAAAACAAGACTTATTTCTAGAGATTATTTTTGGAAAAACAACTCTATCATGTGCAACTCTATCGTGTTGCTTAAAACAAAGGTGGCCAATAAGAAATATGTGAAACTATTGATAACAAAGTAAAGATCTATGTGAGTGTAGGCGTATACTTGGTATTAATTGATTTTTAATTAACTTTAAAAATTGTAAATGAAAAAGAAGTGGCTGGATAGAGAGAAATGAAAATCGTAAATGAAAAAAAAAATAGAGAAGTTTAAAATTTGTAAATGAAAAAAAAAAAAAAAAATTGTTGGAATCATAGACTTATAGGCTTCATGATACCTACTATTAAGTAAAGGAAAACGCTTGACTTGAAACATTTTTTGAGTTATTTTACTTCAACCTACTATGTGGCATTCAAAGAGATTATTCATGTGTTGTTTTAGTTATATAATTTTTTCAATAAATCACATGACTTTTCTAAATAATACACGTAAATAATCTTATAATTTGTCACGTAATAAGTTTAAAAAGGTAACTTCAAAAAGACAAATTTGGTCTTTTAAGTAAAACCAATGATAGATTTCAGTAATTAAAAAAAGTTAGATTATCTTCAATTAACTCATTTCTTAGCCAAGAGTTGTGTGGATGTGGGAATAAATTTGTACATCAAATGCTAGTAAGAAATAGATTGTTTGAAGATGAAGTAGATTACTAATAACACGTGTGATTGTAAATTTTAATAACTAATAGGGAGTCTATAAAATAATATTGGACAACTAATTTTGATAGTATCTAATTTATTGAGAACTTAAATTTCATAAATTATTATCATATTCGAACGATAAGCCTTTTTTAAAAATTTTAGATGGAAAACCAAATTCCTACTTGGTTTTGCAATTTATATTGATTACATTAGTTGGTTTACATGATATATATGTTCTGAATTATACAATAAATATTAATAATTTTTTCACACATACCAAACACATTAATGTTTTTTCAGCTCATTTTCAAGCTCACTATCAAACACGGAAAATGAGATAATTTTTCAAAAAATGTTTTTTGAAAATTAACCCATATCCAAAAAACATTAACATCAAAACAAGCAGAGAGTGAACTTATGATTGATTGGGGTGAAAAGGGAAAGAATAGAAAATAGACGAAGGAAAAGGAAGAGTGAAATGAATTTTAAACACTTTATGAATCAACCCTTACGAACACAAACAAACTCTATCACAAACAAATTAACACACAAACTCAGTTCCAAGGATTAAATACTTCCAATAACTCTCTCGCTCAATAAGAGTCTTTCACTTGTCCGGTTGTCCCCATGTGGGAGGATTCTTAAGCAAAAATTATCGAACTCTTTACAACAATTCTGTTCATTCACGAAGAAGGAATGTCCAATTATTTCTTCAATATGATTTTTTTTTTTCTATCCATATTCCATACCAAAAAGAATAATTTTCTTCCATAAGAAGGAAAAACCTTTCATTTCACTTCAAGGAAAAAAAAAAAAAAAAAAAACCCAAATCCGAATAGGAAATTGAGGCAAATTATATCATTTTTTGTTTTTGTTGTAAAGATATAATAAGCTTTGAACTTGTAGTGTTTGCTAGATGATTATTGTTATTTAATATCATATTAAGACATGGAAAGTCTTTCAATTCCTTGGGAAAAACTTAGGTATAGGTTGTTAGGGGTTGTTTTTTAAGTTTCTTAATTGAATCATTAACCTTATACTTGCATTAAACAATTAACCAAAAAAAACTTATTTTAAGCAAGGACAATTAAATTCTACCATCTACTTCACTAATTAATACAACCACATGGTTGGATATAATTAAGAAACCTATGGTGCATGCATGTAACAACTAAGGAATTAGTAAACTAAGCTTGAATTTTTTTTTCTTGTTTTGTGTAGGCATGATTTAATACAAAATTTCTTATTTAGCAACAAAAATCCTTTATTAATTGACTTAACTAAAACCAATTAGTTTGATATCCCTTGTGATGGGAAAAAAATATGGCAAATTTAGTTTGATCCAATGAACCATCGATTCTTGAATAGATTATAGAAATGAAAGGAAGGTAAAATAGTAGGACGTAATTTATTATGGTGCATGCATGTAACAACTAAGGAATTAGTAAACTAAGCTTGAATTTTTTTTTTCTTGTTTTGTGTTGGCATGATTTAATACAAAATTTCTTATTTAGCAACAAAAATCCTTTATTAATTGACTTAACTAAAACCAATTAGTTTGATATCCCTTGTGATGGGAAAAAAATATGGCAAATTTAGTTTGATCCAATGAACCATCGATTCTTGAATAGATTATAGAAATGAAAGGAAGGTAAAATAGTAGGACATAATTTATTATGTCTAGTGATCCAGTATACTAGATGCAAGTTTTACCTAAAATATCTCTCCTATTTGTAAGCTTTTTGCAAGAGAATATGTATGGTACATAAATTGCACTGCAGTTTAGGGAAGCACCGATCGATGTTTTAATTGAACTGTGTGATTTGAATTTCAGTGGGATCTCGATGCTATCAGACCATTTTGAAACCCCAATATTCCAAGTATTTAGAACATTGTTCATTTTTTTAGTATTTTTTTTTTTCCCTAGACGAAGGCATGAGAGATCAAACTAATCTATATATATTTACTAGTGGAGGTGCCATTAAGCCAAAATACCACTGGCCAAGATGCCAATAGTAAAAGTGTAAAACGGTAAAACCATAAAGTTAGATATAAACAATATTGATAACAAAGTGCGTGACACATTAATAATTAATAACATGCAAAACTAAATTAAATACATATCTCACAAATTTTTTTTTTTTTTAAATTACATATCATATCATATTATATATAATAAAAGTTAGACTTAGACGCTGTGATTAAGGTTGTGAAACCCGGACCGAACCATACGGTCCGACTGGATTACTCGAAAACCGTTCATCAATATGGGTTTTTAACTCTCAAGAACCGGCCTATACAAGAAAAATAGTGAACCGTGCAAACCGCGGTCAAACCTCTCGGGTTCGAAAACCGCTGACGGTTCTTGCGGTTCAGTTCTGAATTTTATTTTTGGAACTTACCACCATTGTTAATGCTTCAAACTGCCATGTGATGCTGTTAGACCTTTAGATCGCATCGCCTCTCTTCTTCTTTTCTGTCTCACTCGCGCTTTCCCTCTAATTTTTCTGCATTTTTTTGCTTTTTTGCCGTTTCAGTTTCAATTTCTGTGTCTAGACTGAGAACTCTGGAGTTGCTTTGCAGACGATGGAGATGGTGAAATAATAATGCTTGGCTGTCGCCTACTCACTGACCAACCACTTTATTCTTGGGCTTTGTTTTGTATTAAATCTATTATTTAATGAGTAGACTTCTGGCTTCTTCTTTTTAAGTCCTTTTATCTTTTTTGTTTTCCACTTTTAAATTTCATCTGATAGTTAGACCGTTCAAATGGGCTTGTTTAATTTGTGCCTAAGGTATGGGCTTAATTTAGACGTAGGTTTCATAAAAAAAAAAAAATAATATATATATACATATATAAAATTTATGTTTATAAAATTACATTTTTGGTACCTAAATATTTTCTTATTTTAGTCAAATTTTCTATTATTTCTAATTTAAAATATTTATTTATTAATTAATTAATTATTAATTAATTATGACATCATCACGGTTTGACCCCAGTTCGACCTCGGTTGGACCTCAAAAACCTTGAACCTCTCCCTTTTACGGTTCAATGAACGGTCTGGGTCTGAAAACCTTGGCTGTGGTTACGCCATGTGACTTCACTAAATTAAAGAAATTTTATTAAATTTTTAGATTTTTAAATAACTAAAAAGGAATAGTATACTGCCAAGACTCTAATTCAGAACGAAATTGCTAAATAACCATAAAATCCCAACTATGTAGTTAATAGTCATTAGTTTCAAACTATATTTTTTACTAGCATCTCGAGTCTAAGAGACTTGATTTAGGGACTATAAATCGAGTGTTTGAGGGTCGATTTTTATGTTTTGAACGGGTCTGAGTTGGTACTTTTTCCACGTGGCAGCCACATAGAAATCGAGTATCTGATACTCGATTTATAACCCCATATATATATCACCAGCGGCTCCAGCGAAAACAAATCAGAGCTAGAAGAAAAAAAAAAAGCAACAGAAGAAGGAAAGAACCCAGGCCGGCGCGACCCAGGCCAAGCGAGCCCAGGTGGCGCGACCCAAGCGCGCGACCCCAGGCGGCGCGACCCCAGGCGACGCGAGCCCAAGCGGCGCTACCCAGGCGCGCAAGCCCAAGCGGCACGAGCCCAGGTCGTCTTTCTCTCTCCCTGGTCTTTCTCTCTCTCTGATCTGGTCTCTCTCTCTTTGATCTCTGATCTGGTTTTTCTCCCTCTCTCTGATCTGATCTGGGAAGTAAGGCTGCGCATAAGACTTCAAAATTTTTAAAAATTTTTTGTTTGTAAATCGAGTCTTAGAGCCTCGATTTTTAAGTACTCTCCACGTGGAAAAAGATGCCACATTAGAGGTGACTAGACCATAAAAATCGAGTCTTTAAGACTCGATTTATAGACCAAAATCGAGTCTAAAAGACTCGAGATGCTAGTAAAAAATATAGTTTCAAAACCTTAACTACTAACTAGATAGTTAGAAAAATAAAATTAGTTTACTATTTTCCCTTTTATTATTAAGTAGTTTATCTCTTAAAATAAAATAAAGAAATAAAAAGTTGTATATCGTTAATAATTGGCTCAAAGAATGAACTTGGATATTGTTAAACTTGCTCAATCCTAGCTCAAGTTGTAGAGTCCCTTTCGCATTCTCCTAAAACAAAATGTAGAGTCAGTAACGTGAAGGCAAAATGTAACGCCCCAAATATCATAAGCAATAAAAGTCTATTTAATCTGAAAAATCCATAAAAATATATTAAATAAAAGAAACCAGCAATCTAAAATCTCATCACAAATGTCAAAACTCTAATCCACCAAAGACAAAACATCCTCAAAATAATTCTCTAGTACAAAGTTTAATGCCATAAAAATCATAATAAACTCCTCAGTTCTACAAAATAATTCATAACTGTTGTCTTCCACAAGTCTCTACTCCAATAATTCCTCTAATATATCTGTAAGGGGAAATAAAGGGGAGTGAGATAACTCAATAAGTGGAATTCACTAACATTGGAGTGTGGGAACAACCTTTCAAATAAATAATACTTACAACAATTTCATAACTTGTAACTCATTAGTATTTCACATAAAAAATAATATCTTTATATTGTGAGCCATCATAATATATATATTAATACCATCATATAAACAATTTTCTAGGCTTTTCTCGTGATCAACGCTTACGCCTCGTTGACAGGGTTGTGCTGTCCCATTTTTGGGATTGGAACCTCCTTTTCATCCCCTTTCTTAAGGATGGCTCATTCGGAACCTAAAGGAGCACTCCCTTGCTAAGGAACTTCCTTTTTGGATCCTCAATAGTATACTCTATTGCTAAAGAGCTATCAAATGTATACTATCCCCTTTTCTAGGACCGTCCCTTTCTAAGGACTAGCTGCAGTATGATCGTCTCTTGCTAATGACTAAATACAATACTGAGCTTTTAATCATGACTTGTCATAGGTTTTCAAAACACATTTCAATATGCTCACAAAAATAATCCAATCGTAATTCTCAAAAATATAAAGATATATACACACATACAAGTTTAACTAAATTTAGGTTGTCCCACAAGTTTTTCATAAAATGAATAGTAAATGTACACATCAACCATTAATAAAATATCAATTTATATATAGAATATCAACATATTTCTTTGATATAAAATAGTTTAATAATCGGTATTGTTTTGGAAAAACCTCCAAAATTAGTAAACACCATTTACCTCTTAGTTGTAAAAATAAAGGAAATCAACCTCCCTTGAATCACAACAATTCAGTAAAATTAGAACCTAGCAACACCAAAAATAGGTTCATCAATACACAATTTTCCACTTAAAAATCTATTTTCACACTTAAACAGTTTTATCCTAGATAATATTGATATATCCAAAATCCTCTATTTATTCACTTAACTATCCAATACACTTTCAGCTTTGATCAGATTTTTGGACTTAAAAATACTGCTGCCTAATCTGATTTTTCCATTAATAAATCATGGATATTCAAGACTTCAAAATGGCCAAATAAGGGAAATCTCATCAATCTACAATTCACATCCCTTCTTGTCACGTAGATATATCCCTCACTCCTAGTCTAATATAATAATAACTGTAGGACATCCGTTCCCATGATATAAGGATAAGTGAGGGTTGTTGAGATCAGAACGTAAGCTTAGAATTCCTTTTTTCCTTTAATATATTGCTAGGGTAGATTTTATGAAGTCATGTCTATTGTCCTATTAGCAACTAAAGCAATTTCAAGCACAATTCCTCCCTGAAAACATGGGACGATTTTCTAGTCATAATCAGGTTTTATTTTATTTTGTTTTTATTTATTAACATGATGACAACGTTGATTTTTCAAGTCCACACCTACCCCTATGTTCTGTGCAGCAAAAAGACTCATATACGAAGAAATTCTCCATCCTAGGTGTGTGATATATCAATAGCCCTTAAGCTAGATAGACACTTGCTAGGTATCACATAAATACAAGAACCCAAATAAAGAGGAGAGCTAACTTGATTCTCCTCCACAGCCGCAGAGAAGAGAAGACACAGCTCACTCGTATGTTGCGGCTAAAAACAAAAAAGAACTTTTTATATACATACACGTGTAATTTAAAAGGTAAAAGGTTAGGGTTATTAAGGCCTATATATTTACTTATGCTACCTCATTTGGGCTTCATATTCCATAGTACTTATCTTATTTTTAATATCTTAAGCCCAAATCAATTTAATTCATTTAATTGTAGGTCTCCTTTATAATTTACGTATAATAATTTATCTGGTATCAAAATTATGAAGTGTTACACAAAAAATTGTAGAGCTTCACGTAAAGATAGATATATTTGGCATTCCCTACCTAATCTTATATTAGAATTCTGAAACTCAAACCTTTCAATCTCTTTGAGTTTGTAATACAAATAGAGCAGAACCACCTATGATGTCCCAGCATCTCCCGAACGAGGTTGTGTACGACATCCTTACTCGGCTACCAGTGAAATCTATGCTCTGATTCAGGTGTGTTTTCAAATCTTGGAACTCCATATTCACCAACCCTATTTTCATTACCGCGCACTTTAACTTCAACCAAGCCAAATCTTTATCAAATAACAGTCACAATGGTTTTCTTCTATATACACATAAGATTTCATATAACATCAAAGAATTGCGTACAGTTTTTTATAAAGTATTTAAAAAAAAACTAATATGTAATTAACCTAAACTTCTTGATTAGGTAACTTCAAGGAGTTTAGAGTATTTGATTTTTACTTGGACTCCTTTTCTAGGTGGTGTATGTATATGTATATATATATATATACACACCGTTAGTTGGTGTAGTTTTTCATTCTCTAACTTATTGTACAGTTTTATTATTCAGGCTTCCATATTTCTACCTACAATCATGTAGGTATGTATTTTTTACTCTAATTTTTTATTATAATCAATTAAATACATTTTATGTATTTGTTGCTGTGGACGACTAAATTTCTCAGTTTGAAATGAGTCAAACAAGTAAAATAGTTTCATAAATGTGAATTTGTATTGATGATTGTGTGGTACAATTCTCTGTGATTACAAAAGAGTGATCCTCTGATTCGATCTCCTTGAAAGATTTGTTGATTGGAGTTGTGGTAATGTGATTTTGATTTGAACACCAATTATACTTTAATTTGGCTGAGGAATGGATAGAAGATCTTTGAAACGGAATTACAATGAATCTCTGGCTATGAGCTATGAGCTTGTGTTCTTCGTGTTCTTTGTGTTCTTTGTGTGTTATTCCCTTTTGAGGGTTTATGGTGGAAGTTCTTCGGGGCTTTAGAGGCTTGAATCCGTAGAGTTTCACTGATTTGTGATTTGTTGAGATTTTTAGAGGCTTTTGAGCTTGATTCCAATGAACTTTGAGATCTAGGAATATGATTTGGATGATTCCTATTTGAATGTTCTTCTTATTTGAAGGTTTTGTAGTGAAAGTTCTCTGGTGCTTTAGAGGCTTGAATCTGTAGAGTTTTGCTGATTTGTGGTTTGTTGAGGTTTCTGGAGGCTTTCGAGCTTGATTCCAATGGACTTTGAGATCTAGGCAAGTAGTTTGGATGATTCTGCTTCGAATATTCTTTGTATTTGAAGGTTGAAGTTCTTGAAGTTGCTGGAGGCTTCAGGGCTTGATTCCAGCAGAGCTTCTGGACTTCTGAACTCAAGATGTCTTCAAGGTCCTTCTTAAGATGTCTTGGTGTCCTCCTAAATGTCTTAGGAATGCTTCTACTTATAGGAGTTTGGAGGTAGGTGAGCGACATGTGGCGGAGTCTGACTGGTGACACATGTCACAGCTTGATTAGTCCGCTTATGTCATCACTTACACGTGCGAGGCGGCTTATGTCATCGCTTACACGTGCGAGGCGGCTTATGTCATCGCTTACACGTGCGAGGCTACTTATGTCATCACTTACATGCGCTGATGCGTGATTAGTTTTTGCATAACACTTGGCAAATTTCTATTGGTTTCTGAGTAGTGATAGCAAAACCTAGCAGCAATACATGACGCTTTGTAATTTGTTGTATTTTGTAGACTTGGTAGTGTGACGTGTCAGCTTGTAATAGGTCAGAAATTTTCCCTCTCTACAGTTACCTTTTGTTTAAGCTAATTTTCTTATGTTTTTTTTTTTTTTAGAGGGTAATTTCCTTATGTTTGATCTAATTCATATGTTAATGGTTTGATCCAATTTAATTATTTTGTTGTCTAATATATATGTAAGCTGTTGTAGTAAATTCCAATCATAAACTATTAAATTTACATACAATTTTGCAAACTATATGGTACTTTGTTTTTTTAACTCTGTTTAATTTTCTTTTTGATTTTTTTTTTTCAGGTTTGTCAAAAAAAAAAAAAAATTCAAGCATCTTTAGAAAGGTTTGTAATCTAGATGTAGAACTTTGAAATTTTTTTTTTTTAATTAAAACAAAGGTTTTATTCCTCGAATAGTTCTATCTTTAAAAAGTGGTCAATTTTATGTTACTTTGTCTAAAGATTTTAATCATTAATATTATTGTTTACAATACTGCAAATCACTTATATTGTAGATTCATAAGATATTCACATGCGAATAGTTTGATACATGTAACTACAAATGATATTATAGCACAATTGGTATTGTGGAGGCAAAAGCCCAGATCTACCAATTGGGCCTGGGGCCCTGGTTTTGAGATTATTTTGTGTCCGAAGAGTAGTAACGGGTTGGGATATAGTTCACCTGAGGGCAACAAACCCAAAGATGGCGGAAGAGTACAATCCGAAAAGGTCACCCTTTGTCCGAAGAGGTTTTACTCCTCAGATACGAATAGTTCTGTTCAAATAAACGTACAGAAGGTCCGAATGCCCTTCCTGGCAATTTCGGTGACAAAGATAAGCTCTGGGCATTCCTGGGGATGATAAAGATGAAGAAATATCTTAAGGAAAAGCTGCTACCACCGTATTTAATGCCTTGCAGCAACTTTTCTGGCCGCATTTATGTGAAGAAGACCTCTGAACAGTGCAACCTCAACTACCGCCACTCCCAAAAAGCCAGAGAAGATGCTTGATGTGACCTATACTCAAGTATGTAAGCAGATGGAGGACAAGTGGACAATGGGGATGATTAGGAAAGAGGCTATATAAAGAAGAAGAGCTCTTGATAAAGGGGGGGATCGAAAAAAGAGAAGAAAGAAAAAAGAACAACATTACTGTAGCTCTGGAACTTGTAACTTTTTTTCATTCAATAAAATTCCTCTTCGGACATTAGGTCTACTATTGTTTTTACGTGATTGCATGTGAGATTATTCGCAAATACCATAACCAACTCCTGTTTAATTCATATCCGGCTAAGTTCTTTCACCCACGCTCTACAAATTCATTGTCTTGGGTTCATTAGGTTCGTACTCCATATCTTGTGGGCTTGGGCTACAAAAGTTGACCCTACAGGTATCTTAGAAGATAATTTTGTATTAAGGTGCTATCATTTTATATTTGATAGTTGTTATACCAATGCAATCTATTCCTTTCGTTATAACTTTCTCAAAAAAAAAAAAATATTCCTTTCGTTATAATAATTACTTATTTGGTTATAATAATTATATATATTCTACAAGTTTTAACATAAAACCGGGCAACACATGGGTTTCATCAAATTGCAGAAATTTTATTAAATTTTTACATTTTTAAAGAACTAAAAATGAATAGTATAATGCTAGGACTCTAATTCATTGTTATCATTAAATAAAATTAGATTAACATTATTTTTTTATTTGTTAGGATATATTTCTTAAATTAAGGGATAATATTTAACATACAAAAATTGAATTTAGATAATATTTATTATCTAATTAACATTATTATTTTTATTTATTAGGATATATTTCTTAAATTAAGGGATAATATTTAACATACAAAAATTTAATTTACTAAATATTCAATTTTTTAATTCTACTATAAATCTATCCCAGGAAACAGTATATATCTTCGTTAATTTGATAATCTCTATCTATCCCAAAAAACAAATCTATCAGAATTACTTATAGCTATCAACCACGTTCTCTTTCTCTCTCTTTTTTTAAAATTTTTTTATATCTTACGTTATGTTGAATCTTTTTTTTTTTCATTCTATTTATATGACCTTTCTTTAATTCCAATTTTTATGGGATAAAAACAAACACATTGATTAGATATCCTTAATTGCAATAAAATTTATATGAATTATATTTCAAATGGAACTCTACCAATATATATAACCTTATATATCCTTTTAGGAGTGAAGTTTACTTTAATATGTGAATGCCTAAATCCCATGACAATGCAGGTGTGCATTCTTTCTTGTTTTATTATTATTATTATTATTATTATTATTATTATTATTGTAGGGGCAAAAAGCCCAAGAATACATGTTCACTTATGTGGTGGGCCTGAGGCCCAGGCCGAGGATAAGGAATCATTCGAGGATGGGAAAGTACTGTAGAAGGGGCCCATGGTAATAGGTGAAGAGAACAATGTTGGTCATAGTAGTCCAGGAAGCTTTGTCGAGGACGAGTTCCTTCTCGGCTACCCAACACCAAGGTCCGAAGATGTGATTTACTGACAAAGACAACCTTCTAGACCATTCCGTGGAAGAAGATAAGTACTAAAGATAAACAGAGAAGAGTATGGCCATGAAATATCTCTAAGAATAGCTGCTACCTCCGCATTGAATGCCCTACAACTAGCACTCTAACAGCACTAATATGGAAGTAATGCCTGAACAATGGTTTTCAGCTTTACAGCTATTACCTAAGGACTTTGGGAAGGGGTTGATGGGATAAAGATCAACACCAGTAAATCTGACCTACACGTGGATGGTGAAGATGAAAGGGAAATGTAGTATATAAGGTAGGAGAAAAAAAGGAAAAAAAATGAGGACACTGTAATAATCTGAACTATTTCTATAACCATTATCATTCAATATATACAAGAACAGAGCTCCTTGGAATAGGCCGAGAACAAATTTTCTTATTCAAACATACTCTTATTTTGTTTGATGATCTTATAAACCAAGTCTAGTTGTTGTTTCATTCATTAGAACTAGTTCTTCGACCCACTTTCTACAAATTTATTGTTTTGGACTTATTGGGCTTGAATCCAATTACCTTTTGGGCTGAGGATTCAAATCCAGTCCTTACAATTATTACTATTTTGTTTATTTTCTTTGGTGTTACTATTGGTTTTTTTTTTCATGTGATTTTAATTAATAAATTCAAAACATTCGAAAACATTGTCAAGTTTTTGAAGGCTCCTTCTTTGTTTTTGTATTTTGTTTTTATTAAATTGATTAGCTTTTGTGTATTGGTTGCCTGTTGTTTAAACTAATTTTCTTAGCTTTGATCTAATTTATATGCTTAGGATCTTAGAATTAATGATTAAATATGGTTAGAACTAATAGATTAATTTTAACAATTTTCTTATTTGATTTTTATATTACATCAAATTATCAAGATGTTCTACATGTGTATTCTTGAATTATCAATTTTAATTTTAATTTATAATATTATCAAGATTATAATAATTTTGGATTTATCAATTGTTTAGTACTTTTTTTTTTTAAATAATTATCAATTTAAAATTCAATTTGAAATTATCAATTTAATTTGTTTTAGAAAGAAATCTTACCCCTTATTTTAGTGAGATAATTATTTACACTTGATAATTTTTTTTCTTTGATCTTTATTGAATCTTTAACTTTTTAGGCAGCTTTTATTAGCATTACATTGATTCTTCATCTCAAGATGAGGTTTCCATTGCTACTGTGGACAGGTACGTTTCTCATGCAAGCATATATGAACTTAAAATGCCTTTCAATATTTTGAATGCTTTATTATTTTACTAGATGTGATTAGGCTCAAAAGTATATGCTTCATTATTTTTCTAGATCATTTAAATACACTAAAACTAAGTTAATGGGATTTATTTTATATAATTTATCAAACAAAATGAAATAGATTTTGTCGAGTATGATTTATTCATGTTGTTCCCTTTTTACTTTTTATTTTTATTTTGAATATCAGCATTTATTTATGTAAAGTATGCATAGAATTATGTATCTGTTTGCAACATTAATTAATTTTTTTTGCTAATTATTAGTATAATTTTCTATTCCCAACAAATTCTTCATTAATCTTTTTATTTTTTTGGTTTTAAATTGCAAAATTTTGGAAATTTAATTCCCAAATTTTTAGAGTCTTTAAAAAGTCATCAATTTTTTTATTATATAGAATTATAGTAGTCATTCTTCCAATATCAATCGTTTTTATGCATTGATTATTTTTACTCTTGGGCCATCATTATAAAATAATTTTTTTTTCCTTGCAATTATGGAACTTATTTGACTAAAGCAGTAAAATCAAAGTGGTCTGTATAGAAAAAAAAAATTATTTTAAAGCTTGCTATTAAATGGTCATAAACTCATATGCAATTTTACAATCTATATGGTTCAATTTTTTTCTTGATTTTGTTTTCTAGGTTTGTCATAAAAGATTTCAAGTATCCTAAGAAAGGTGTGTAATCTATATGTAGAGCTCTGCAATTTTTTTTTTTCATTTAAAGTAGTGTCGCTCTTACAATTCAAACTATTCATTTACTTTTTGTTTCTCAAATAAATTTTGTATTATATGAATTTATGTTTAGAACGAATTAAATGTTATTATTCTCTGAATAGTTCTATTTCTTAAAAGTGGCCAATTATAATATTATGTCTAAAGATTTTAATAAAGAACAATGATGAAGAAGAACAAGGATACTCTAAAAACATAGTGTACAAATAGGTATTCAAAGATTTTCCGAATGTAAAAAATATTATCTATATATATATATAAAACCAAAGCTTTTAAAGCTCTCACAATTTTCCACATCATCACTATTTTCTTTTTCTTTTTATTTTAGATTCTTTTTATTTTAGGTTTTATATCTTATATAGAATCCACCAGAAAAACAATAGACAAAAATTTGAATTTTTATTAATATCAATAATATTGAAAAACGTATACAAACTTGGAGGCCTATTTAAGGGCTCCATAAAACTTGATGGACAAGAAAATATATTCTAAAATAAGCCCTAATTAATACCTAACCATAATAGGAACCAAATTTGACCTAAAAAACATTAAAAGAACCTAAAAACAAGGAAATAAATCACCTAGACCTAAAATAACGTTTTTTGCATAAAAATACCAAAATTAAATAATTACAAAAAAAATTTCAATTTTTTAAGATACCCCTTAGAATTAAAAAAAAAAAAAAAGACTCACTTTAGGTTTCCAAAAAAAAAAAAAAAACTCACATAACACGTTAGAATTTTTTTTTTTTAAAAGGACTCACCAAAAAAAAAAAAATAAATAACTTTAGGATTAAGAAAAAAAGAGAGACTCTTGGTAGGACTCTCTTTTCTCTCCTTAAAACCCTAGCAATTACCATCTCAAAACCCTAAACTCAACTTCACTTTAAGTTTAAAAAAATAAGAAGGAGAGAGACTCACGTAAAAAATTAAAAAAAAAAAAAAACGTAAGTTTTGCCTTTTTTATTTGCTTTCGTATGTGCCTGAAATTTTCATTCTATCTTATTATTTTATTATGTTTAGAATTGATTTTCTTCTAAGTATTTGGGTTAATCTCTATATTTTGATAGCGTTTTTATGGGTTTGGTTTTTGGGTTGAAATTCTAATAATTATTTTATATTGTATATGGCAGATGAAGCATCTCTATTTTTTGGAGAAAAATCAAAACTGCAACGTATGTCTTCCAGCCCAAGGTGTGGTAAATTTTTATGTGTTCTTACTTTATTGAGAATTTTTATTTGGGTTCATGTGATTTTTTGTTTTTTTATTAAAGTTTTGATTTTTGGTTGATTAATTATTTGTTTGGATTAATTTCAATTAATTATTTGTTTGGATTCAACGTAAAAGATAATAGAATTAGGTGTTATAAATTTGATAATGTTCCATATTTTGAATTGTTTATATTGTTAAGACTCTTGGTAGGACTCTCTCTTCTCTCCTTAAAACCCTAGCAATTACCATCTCAAAACCCTAAACTTAACTTCACTTTAAAATTAAAAAAATAAGAAGGAGAGAGACTCACGTAAAAAAAAAAAAAAAAAACGTAAGTTTTGTCCTTTTTATTTGCTTTCATATGTGCCTGAAATTTTCATTCTTTCTTATTGTTTTGTTATATTTAGAATTTATTTTCTTCTAAGTATTTGGGTTAATTTCTATATTTTGATAGTGTTTTTGTGGGTTTGGTTTTTAGGTTGAAATTTCTAATAATTATTTTATATTGTATATGGCAGATGAAGCATCTCTATTTTTTGGAGAAAAATCAAAGCTACAATCCATGTCTTCCAACCCAAGGTGTGGTAAATTTTTATTTGGTATATTATATATGAATTTTTTAAATTTGAAGGGTTTTGTTTGGTTTTGAAGTAGAATTAGGGGATTCTATAAAATTTGTAAGCTTTAAGTTTTGGGGTTTTTGGTATTTGCGTCTTAGTAGGTTGATCTTAATTCTTTACCTTATATGTTTTTGCTTTATTGAGAATTTTTATTTGGGTTCATGTGATTTTTTGTTTTTTTAATTAAAGCTTTGATTTTTGGTTGATTAATTATTTGTTTGGATTAATTTCAATTAATTATTTGTTTGGATTCAACGTAAAAGATAATGGAATTATGTGTTATAAATTTGATAATGTTCCATGTTTTGAATTGTTTATATTGTTATTACTACGACTAAATAAGATTTGTTTTTATCTTTGTAGTTTATATCAGTTTTGAGTGTGTGTGTGTATATATAACTTTGGGAATTTTGCTTCATTAATTTAAGAATTATATATTATTTTGTAGGTTTCAATGCAGTGAGACATTGACAATATAAGCATATATATATGGTATTAACATTTTATAAAAATATTTCTTACAACCCAATAACATTCTACGTTAGACAACACTTCTAAATTATAGAAAAGCATAGAAGTTAAATATTTATTTCCATTGTATTTTATTTAATTATGACAGATCTTTTTTTTTTTTTTTTAAACGCTAACTAGCAAAATGTCTATAATATGCATATTATTAACCCAATTTTCTATTTCTAAATTTCTTAGATTTTATTATATCAATATTTTTTCTTTTAAATTCTTGGTGGGCAAATCAGTCTCTCACTAATTCTTTTACCTTAACGTGATGTTGGTTAATTGTCCTTTTATTTAACTATCCCGTGCATCGCACGAGTTAGCGACTAGTTTTTAATAATACTTCAAGTCACTTATTTTGTTATAATAATTATTAAAATATATAATTATTTATACTTATATTTTATAAGTTTTTTTTAATAAAACCATGCAACGCACGGCCTATAACTAGTTCTACAATATTTTGCTTGTGACTGCAAATTATGGTTGTTTTATACAATAATAGAGCTCACAGCTCAGCGTCTGGCTTTTGCACAAGAAACCCATTTTCCACCCAGGCGAGATAGCCTCCTCCCATGTTGCTCACATGCTTGAAACCCTGCCATATCATTTACTTCAGCAAGTTAGTTTTTTTTTTTTTTTTTTTTTTTGAATCACCCTTTCTTTTACCCCCTCAGTTTTCTCTTTAATTGTTCAGTTAACAAAATATGATGAAGAAATTGTAAACAATATGAAGAAATTCTTAAAATTGTTGCGGAAATTATGATGTTCAAGTAGCTTTTTTATTAATTAAGCATGAAATCTGACCAGCTAATTGAAAGATATATACGATCAATTTAATTTTCATAAGACTTACAGCGCTAAGAAGATCAGCAGTTGCAGACAAGGATCTGACCCCAATTTGACAACCCTATGCAGATAACATCAACAGAGAGATAACATAAGAAGCATTTGGACCATATTAAAGGTAAATTTTTTTTTTCTATACTTTTTTATACTATTTGATACAATATAAATCAAGAGACAATATAATTTACCACAATAAGTTGGCCCTCTTTGTTGCAAGCAGACGAAACTTCGCTTAAGAACTGAGGATTTTTCACCCTACCTAAAGGTCAAAGTTTCATCATTTGCTTATTGACTTTAAAAATTTCAAACAACAACAATTAAAAAAAAAACCATATAAAGGGGCTTATCATAGTTAGAAATTGAAATTACCCTCTGGTGTATTGAACATGTAAGGAATGTTCAAGATCTTGTCTGCACCCACGTGCCCTTTCTTGTATTCTTCCACAGTCCTATTTACAGTTTGACTAAAGTTTCAACTTTCTTTTAGAATGAATAGAACTTTAAAGTTAAGACCCTACATTTTTTTTTTTTTTTTTAAATCCAGTTAATCACATCAATAGTATTTTCAGTAATTTGAAGAAGAAATGCATGGATCAAAGTACAAAAACAAAGAGGCCTTTACGTACCTAACATCTAGATATTTGTAGCCAGAGTTGATAAGATCCTTAGTTGCATGAACATCAACGGTGACAACTTCTGCTCCCGAGCTACAAAATATAAGAAGAAGAAACAAAACACGAGAGAACATAGCCCAGGAAAAACCCATATCAAATTTCGCGGTTAAATATATAGTTCTGAAAATTTTATATGTGTGGTATCAAAGAAAAATGAAATAGACCTTGCTAAAGAGCCCATGAAGATCAGAAATGGTGTTTATATAACTTGGATTTTCACGTTCAAGATCAGGGGGCTGTTGGCCTGATTTGCCAGGAGGAAAGCCAACTGAATTTACAAAACGTGGGCTGAGCTAACTAGTCACGGTGGTGCATGTGCTGTTATATAGATAAGGAATAAGGTTCCAGGTATACTGTGTCCAATGAAATCATGCCACGTGGGGCACGAGAAAATGATTGGCTTTGATTCGAGTAGTTGTACGGAATTTGGCGCAATTCACTTTCTGTGGGAAAAAATTAAGGAAAAAGAAATATTATGTCCATAATATTTTTACAATATTTTCATAATAAATCACAGGTAGTTAATTGTTATTAGTTCAAATTTGAATCTAACACTAAGATTACTTTTTTGCCTCAACAATAACAACCAGTAATAATCTGTCAATTAGAATTTGTTGTAAAAATATTGTGAAAATGTTGTAGACATATCATTTCTTAGAAATTAATGTGCTATTATATAGATAAGGAATAAAGTTTCGGGTATATTGTGTCCAATGAAATCATGCCATGTGGGGCACGAGAAAATGATTGGCTTTGATTCGAGTAGTTGTACAGAATTTGGTGCAATTCACTTTCTGTGCGAAGAACTTAATGTGCTATATAGATAAGGAATAAAGTTCTGGGTATGAATATTGTGTCCAATGAAATCATGCCACATAGGGAATGAGAAAATGCTTGGCTTTGATTCGAGTAGTTGTGCAGGTGGGGCTGACTTCGAACACAACAGTGAGTTGCAGTTGAGACTGACTTGAACTCCACTAAAACCGTGGGCCTAAAATAATGTTGTGTTGTTGTACGCCAAAGCATTTGTAGTTACTAGGGCTATCTATGGGTCGGGCCAGGTCAGGTTTGTGCCCAACCTAGACTCGACTCGACATTATCGAGTGGGGAAGATTTCAACCCGCAACCAACCTGAATGAAGTTTCAGATCAACCTGGTCAGGTTGTATCGATTTTCGGGTGTGAATCGATCGATTTCGAGTTTTCTGATATCACCGGATTTTCGCCGAAATCTGGCCAGATCTTGTTAGATATGGCCGGATCTAACGAGATTTGACTGATATTTCTTTGGATCTATGGAAATCTGGCCCAGATTTGGCCGAGATCTAATGAGATTTGGCCGAGTTAAAGTCGGGCTTACCGGAGTTTTGGCCAAGTTTCAGTAGATCTAGGCTAGATTCGTTGGATTTAAGCATATTTGAGTGAGGAAGAGAGTAGATCTTGGTCGGATTTGAGCAAATCTAAGTAAAGAAAGGTCAAACAAAGCCGGATCGGAGCTAAGGAGCACCAAATCATCGCTGGATCGAGGAATTTTTTGGCCTTCTTTGGGTTTTTGTTAGGCGGGTTGGGTGGCTCGAGTTTTTAAGAACGAAACCCGCCACTCGACCCATCGGAGTCGGTTTCTGAGGATTGAGACCCGTCACCGACCGTTAGAGGTGTCAATCTGGCCGTGACGGGTTGGTTTCGGTCGGGTTGGTCAGTTTTGTCAGGTCTCCGGTATGCATGGACACCCCTAGTAGTTACGAAAACTTGTGAAGCAAACATAAATAAATCTTTTGACAAGAACATTTTGTTCAAAAAAATGGTTGAGTAATACTAGAAAAATAATATTGACAATCAAACAGCAACTTTTTCATATTAAGAAATCTTAATGCACTAGTCATCACGCATCTCCTTCTAAAGTAAAGTAAAAAATAAAAAAATAAAAAAAGTTATAATATAGCAATCACCGTGTCATCAGCATTAAAGGGTGTCGTTACCACTTACAATTATTAATAACATCTGTGTCATGTAGTTTGTAAATTTTGAGAAATGCTACGACTACACTTTTGTTACGATTTGTTTAGTAAAAGTGGTAGGTCCATGTGGTTCCACAACTTCACCACTTACAAATCACCATGTAGATAAATTATAACAAAAATTGTGTTCTTAGGGTCTATTTGAGATCTGCTTATTTTACTGAAACTGAAAACGAAAACTTTTTACTAAAAGTATTGTAGATAAAAATAAAAGTTAGTTGAAATAGTACAGTGAGACCCATGAATATTACCAAAAAGTGCAGTAAGGCCAATGAATAGTAGTAAAAATAAGTTGAATAGTAAAATAAGCTGACTTTTTAATTTTTGCCAAACACACACGTCTATTTGGATACCGCTTATTTTGCTGAAACTAAAAACTTATTGCTAAAAGTACTGTAGATAAAAGTTAAAGTTAGTTGAAATAGTACAATGGGGGCTTATGAATAGTACCAAAAAGTGCAGTGAAGCTTATAAATAGTAACAAAAATAAGCTAAATAGTAAAATAATTTTCATTTATAATCTGTATCCAAACGGAGGCTTAGAATTACTAATAAATTAAATTTTCCTTGTACTTTATTTTTGTACCAAAAGCCCGCATAGTGAAAGTGTTTTTTACACTTGGATTTCATAGCAGTTAACTTGTGTTGGTTTAATTAATCTTGTGTTGTTGTAAAGTTTGTAGTCCCTACCTTTCTGCATTGGCTTGCACTCCTAACACAACAAATGCTAATGAAGCATAAGTTCGTCAGTCAGAGTGGTCAGATGGAACCAATTCCCAGTCTACGTGAATGTATCCTTAAAGATGGTCACCGGTGTGGTGTCTGCCACAACGTCTCCGATGCCAAAGTTAGTACAAGGGAGCTCTTTGTAAGTTAAAACAAAATCGTAGAATAACAATAAAATTGTCTTAGTATTTCTCATACCTTGTGTTGATATTGTGAAGGTCTTATATATGCTTCCACAGCTTCTAGCCGTTGGAGTAGTTATGGTGGCCTTAATGTCCCCCTTGGTAACGTTTGATGTTGTGTAATGCGGTTTCAATGTGCTCCAATGGTTCATACAGTTGGCTCTGTAACCGCTCCAGGTATAATTGGCCGCATTGAATGGCCTATTTGCCTTTGTCAGTGACATGGGTATTTGTTTAGCTCGTCTGAGGATGTCCTCGTCTGTATCATTAGGATTGTCTCTGAATTCGTTAGTCTTGTCAACTGCCCCCCGATTCTGTGGTCGTTGTGACATGTTAGGACGACTGTAGAATATGAAAGGTTATGGGCTGTAAATGACTCTTGGGGTTTCGTTCCGTATTAAATGCATAGTAGCGGTGCTCCACAAGTCGTGGCCTACGTGGCACATTCTGACTGGTGGAATTAATGCTCCAATTATGTGACCCTTGGGTTTCCCACTGAATTTCAGTTTCTTGGGCTCTTGGTTTTTAAACTTCTTTTTTCTTTAACTTTCCCTTTCACCTTTTTGAACTCCTATTTGCTACTCCGAGCACTTCCTTCTCCGATTTCTCTTTGTGGTCTTGCTCCGAACTGGTGCGTGGCAGAGTTTCCATTTTTTTTTTTTTACTAAGGTATGTTTCTCTTCCATTTTCTTCTCTCTTTTTGATGTAGATATATATGCTATGGTAGATTTCTGATTTTCTTTCCTTTTCCTTTTTTGTGTTTGCCTTTGGGTCTTCGGGGTTTTTGGGATTTATCTTTCTTTCTTATGTCCCCTAGTTTTTCCATGGTTAGTGGTTCTGCAGTTAGGATAGCTTGCCTCTCAATTTCTTTTCTTTTTGCGCGTCTAGGGGGGGTCTCTAGGGGTTTTCCCACACCTTGAGAACTTCGTTTTTAAGGGTAACAATTTGGCTGTTGTATTGGCCGAGTTGTTGCCTTTACTTCGTCAGTCAATTGACTGGTTTAAGAACTTTGTGAGAAAGCAGGAAGAAATGTTTGAGGTCAAGTCCAGTGAGCTCGAGACTGGGTTATCGTCTAGCGGTAACCCAGTAGAGGAAGATACGGCCATCTCTACCCCTCAAGAGGTTAGGGCTTTTCACGCCCTCGAGGAGAGGTGTGGGCTGGATGCTGATACATTAGGCAGATTTAGGGATAGATTTCAATTTTTGGAGCGAGTTAGGGTTCGCTTGCCCGGTGAGGATGATCGGGCATGTCATTTCTTCCCCTGGAGAGGTATGCTTTTATGAGTCTACCTTCGTCAGTGGGTTGAGGTCGCCCGTCTATCCTTTCCTCATGGAGCTCTTAGACCGCTTTGGTATTGCTCCAGGGCAGCTTATGCCTAACTCATGGAGGATAGCGTTCAGCTGTATGGGGATCTGGCTAGTTGCTAATGACGGGGATATGATCAGGGTAGACGAACTTATCTACCTATTCCGTCTGAAAGAGTCTAAGGAACATGGGTACTATGAATTGGTGCCCTAGGAATGGAGGACCAGGATTGTCAAGGGTTTACCTTCGTCTTTCAAGTATTGGAAGTCCAGGTTTTTCTTTGTGTCAGGGGATGATTTTGAGACTCCCTCTAGCAAGGTTTGGGGGGATCTTCCGAGGTTGCATCATCGGTAAGGAACCCCGACCTTAGGTGTGTCATTACTTCTTCTCGTCCTCTAAGTTTTGTTTTGCTTGCAACTATCTCTACTAACTCCTTTATTCCTTGTTTTGCGCAGAAAAGAGACGGCCAAAACTTAAGAGTAGGTATAAGGAGCACGTGCAAAAAGGGATCGCATTCGAGTTGACGATTGAAAGTTGGGACGACCTTGTGGACCCTCGTACTCTCGCCTTTTACTGTCTTGGGCTGGAAGCTTCTTCCTTTGTCCTGCATAATCTTGAAATTGAAGGAAAAAAAAGTAAGTGCTATGTTCGTCAATAATGACTCCCTTTTGTACACACCCCCTTCTTCTTCCTCTTTTTTTTTTTCTTTTTTTTTTTTTTAAGTGTTTCCCTCTTGCAGAAATGACAACTAAGTTCAACAAGGACATGTATGCCAAGATAAGGTCCAAGAAGGACGAGCCGTTGTCCAATCTCAAGAAAAAGACGGTGCGCGTCACTGGTAGGAGTTCCTCCGTCACCCCTACTGCCACCGTTACTCCCATCGTCTCTGGTACTGAGACGACGAGGACGGCCTCCCTTACAACTTCGATCGAAGAGATTGATACTCCCGCCTCCAAAAGGCCGTGGTTGTCCGGGAAAGTGAAGGAGAAGGTTGACTCTCGTTTGTCTACTCTCTAGGACGACGAGAAATTGGCGATGGACCAGGCTCATGGGGTCGTGACCGTCGAGGATTTGAAGGTCTTCTCTAGTGTGCCCTTCAACAATGTCGCAAGTTGTCATGTCCACAAACTTGTTCAGGTAAAAAGTTTGCGCTACTTTTAGTCTCTTTTTCTTTCCCATTCTATTGACGACTTGGAACTTCTTTCCGGGTGTTGGGGGAAAGTCTTCATATTACCTCCGAGTACTTTACTCAAGAAGCCAAGGTGGCATATCTTACATCCAGTATGGAGGCTTTGGAGGCGGAGAACTCTACCCTGAAGAAGAGGCTTATTGATTCTATGGGCGAGGCCACCACTTTGAAGGAAAAAGTGAAGACTATGAGTGACGACCTTAGGGCAGAGCGTCAGTTGACCCTGAAGAAGGATGAGCAACTTCAGGGCGCCAAGGAGAAGCTCAAAACTATTGCTGCTAGGTCCGTCGAAGCTTTCCAGACAACTGATGAGTATAATACGGTCCTATTTAGCTGGTACTTCAAGGGATTCGAGCTTTTGAGGAGGTACCTCGTCAAGCATCCTTCTGGAGTAGACATGGAGAAATTGGACCTGGAGGAGGTTGACATGGAGATGGCTGCTGACGAGGCTGCTCAGACTCCTGCTGATGAGACTGATGCTCTGGAGAATGCTCCTGCTACTGACGCCCCTACCGGTGACGATGCTACTACTGATGCCTGAACCTGATACTCGTGAAAATCTAATATATACTTTTTTTTTGGATGCCCATTTTGTTTTGGGCTTTTTGTAAATCTATTTTTGGAACAATCTCCTTTTAATCTGTTTTGAGAACAATGTCTTTAGCCCAGTGTTTATGGGCTTTTAGATGTAAAACAATGGTAACCGCCCATTGTTTTTGGGCTTTAATTAAATTTGTAGTTGCTTACTTACTTGTACTTGTGATTGCATACTGGTTGGTTCATGATCTTCTTGTGGTATCTTACGCCCGTCCGTGCCTTGTACTTAGTGAAAACATTTAGTTGTGACCTTTCTTACTTTGCCAGTAACTTTGTCAGTAACTTACATCCGTCTAGGCGGAATCTTGTTACTTAGTTTTTTTTTTTTTTTTTTTACTTACACCCTTTTAGGGATCTTGTCATCGTCAGTAACTTACATCTGTCTAGGCGGAATTTTGTTACTTAGTTTTTTTTTTTTTTTTTTTTTTTTGGTTTTTGTGACTTACACCCTTTCAAAGATTTTGTCATCGTTAGTAACTTACACCCGTCTAGGCAAAATCTTGTTACTTAGTTATTTTTTTTGTTTTTGTGACTTACACCCTTTCAGGGATCTTGTCATCGTCAATAACTTACATCTGTCTAGGCGGAATCTTGTTACTTAGTCATTTTTTGGTTTTTGTGACTTACACCCTTTTTAGGGATCTTGTCATTCTTTGGACTTCTAACTGATTCAGACTTGCTTGCACGGAGACATTAGCTGAATAATTCATTTATTAATTTCAAGAATGACTACATTTATTTGTTACATCTATTGGTGGTACTTCTTCAAGTGCTCAGTGTTCTATGGCCTCAGGAGCCTCTGTCCGTCTAGGGTTTCCAGGTGATAGCTGTCTTGCCTAGAGTAGTGGACGACTCGGTAGGGTCCTTCCCATGTAGGGCCAAGCTTTCCTTGGGCAGGTTCTCTAGTCACTGCGGTAACTTTGCGCAGGACGAGGTCGCTTATGTCAAGTCGTCTGAGCTTTACCCTATTGTTGTAGTATTCGGCCATCTTCTACTGGTACTTCGCCATTCTACTGGAAGCTTTGTCTCTTACTTCGTCCAAACAATCCAGGTTGATTCGCAGGTGATCGTCATTATTTTCTTCGTTGAATACCTTTTGCTTGATGCTGGTTACCCCCTACCTCGACCGGGATTATTGCTTCAGTGCCATAGGTAAGCCTAAAGGAGGTTTCTCCCGTTGGGGTTCTTGTTGTGGTTCTGTAGGCCCACAGGACGTTGGGCAATTCTTCTGGCCAGGCACCCTTTGCGTCGTCTAGCTTAGCTTTGATAATCTTGAGCAGCGTCTAATTCGTCATTTCCGTCTGTCCATTCGCCTAAGAATGCCCTGGGGATGAGAATTGGTTTTTGATGCCTAGGCTTGAACAGAAGTCCTTGAAGCCTTGGCTGTCGAACTGCCGCCCATTATCTGATATGATCGTTATTGGAATCCCAAACCTACAAATTATATTCTTCCACATAAAGTTTCAAATTCTTGCTTCAATGATTGTTGCTAGAGCCTCTGCTTCGACCCACTTTGTGAAGTAATCAATAGCAACTAGTAGGAATTTTACTTGACCTTTACTTAGTGGTAGTGGGCCGACGATGTTGATTCCTCATTGCGCAAATGGCCACGGTGATGCTATCGTCATCAGTCTCTCTGCCAGAAGTCACTAGACATTCCCGAATCGTTGGCACTTGTCACACTTCTTGACAAGTTCCACTGCGTCCACCTGCATAGTAGGCCAGAAGTAACCTGTTCGAATGACCTTGCTTACCAGGGATCTAGGGCCTGCATGGTCCCCGCAAATCCCTTCGTGGATTTCTTTCAGAATGTACTTGGCTTCCTCTTCGTCGACACACTCCAAGTAAGGCATGAAGAAGCCTCTCTTATATAAGGTGTCATTAAGGATCGTAAATCTGACCGCCTTCTTCTTGATCTTTTTGGCCTCTTCTGCATTCTGAGAGAGGTGCCCGTCCTGAAGGAAAGATACGATTGGTGACATCCAGCTGTTTGTGCTCTGGATTGCGAATGTTGAAATTTCTTCAATGCTAGAATGTTTCTAGACTTCCATCACCAAGCCCATGCTCGTCGCCCCTTCTTCTAATGATGCTATCTTCGAGACTTCGTCTGCTACCATATTCTGGCTTCTGGGGATCTGTACAAATTTCACCTTATCAAACTCTTGAGTCAGATATTTCATCAGTCTGAGGTACTTCTGCATTCTCTCCTCCTTTACTTCGTACTCTCCCTTGATTTGCCCAATCACCAATTTTGAATTATTTTGGACTAATAGGTTCTTAGCTCCAAGCGCCTTTCCGAGTCTCAATCCCGTCAATATTCCTTTGTACTCGGCCTCGTTGTTGGTAGCCAGAAATTTCAGTTGAACTCCGTATTTGAGCACTTCTCCGTTAGGGGCGGTTATGACAACCCCTACTCCCCCCTCTTTTAGGCTGACGAACCATCGGTCTGAATTGTCCATTGTTCGGCCTCGTTAGTGAGACCGACCTCGTTTGGGAAGGTGAACTCAGCAATGAAGTCTACCAAAACTTATGCCTTAATGGCTATCTTGGGATGGTACTCAATGTCAAATTGGCTGAATTCAATTGCCCATTAGACTATTCTTCCAGCTGCCTCAGGTTTGTTTATGGACTTTTTGATAGGTTAGTCCATCATAATCAGAATAAGATTTGCCTGAAAATACTGTCTTAGTTTGCGTGAGGCTACTATTAATGCGAACGCAATCTTTTCAATCCTTGGATACTTGGACTCAGCCCCTTGGAAAGCTTGGCTGACGTAGTAAACTGGGAGTTGTTTCTTGCCTTCTTCTCGAATCAGGGCTGCACTCAGGGTTGTAGCTGATATTGCTAGGTACAAATATAGGTTTTCCCCTTCCTTAGACAGACTTAAGAGGGGTGGATTACTCAAGTAACGTTTGAGTTCCTGGAATGCTGCTTCATATTCGTCAGTCCAGGCGAAAACGTGCTTCAAGGTCTTAAAGAAGGGCAGGCATTTGTCCGTCGCTCTAAAGACGAACCTATTAAGAGCTGCAATCCTTCCTGTGAGCTTCTGGACTTCCTTGACGGTCCTGGGCGATGCCATGTTGATTATGGCTTGTACCTTCTCCGAGTTTGCTTCTATTCCTCTCTGGGACACCATGAATCCCAGGAATTTCCCTGAAACTACACCAAAAACACACTTACTAGGATTTAGCTTCATCTGGTATTGTTTGAGGGTGGCGAACGTCTCCTTTAGGTCGTCCAGATGGGCAAGTTCTTCCTTACTCTTGACGAGCATATCATCCACGTATACTTCCATATTCCTGCCGATCTGTTTGCTGAACATCTTGTTCACTAACCTCTGATAAGTAGCTACTGCATTCTTTAATCTAAAAGGCATTACCTCATAGCAATATAGCCCTTGGCTTGTGATGAAAGCAGTTTTTTCCTGATCTTCTTCTCCCATTTTTATCTGATTGTATCCTGAGAAAGCGTCCATGAACGTCAGCAACTTATGTCCGGTTGTAAAATCCACAAGCTGGTCTATCCTTAGTAGAGGGAAACTATCCTTCGGGCACACCTTATTCAGGTCCATGAAGTCCACACACATTCTCCACTTCCCATTTGCCTTCTTCACTAGGACGACATTTGCAAGCTAATTAGGATAGTACACTTCCCGGATGAAGCCTGCTGTCAAAGGTTTGTTAACTTCGTCCGTAACCGCTTGGTCTCATTCTGGGGTGAAGATTCTCCGTCTTTGTTGGACGGGTTTTCTCTCCAGGTCTACATTCAACTTATGATGAATGACTTCTGGAGATATGCCCGGCATATCCTCGTGGCTCCATGTGAAGACATCTAGGTTCTCTTTAAGGAACTGGACAAGCCTTGTTCTCATCTCGGGGCTTAGCATCGTCCCTATTCTCGTTGTCTTGGTTGCCTCTCCTTCGGCCAGTTCCACTGTTTCCAGGGCTTCCATTTTATCTTCTTCCTTCTCTTCAATCATCCATGTATGGTTCTCCTTTGCAGTCAAGACGGCCTGATAGCACTCTTTGGCTAAGACTTGATCTCCTTTTACTTCGCCGACATCGTTATCCATCGGGAACTTTATCTTTAAGCAATAGTTGGACGTGGCTGCCTTCCATTTGTTAAATGTGGGCATTCCAATAATTACATTGTAAGATGAGAGGCAGTCTACCACCAAGAAGTCTAGCTGACGGGTCAACTGCCTCGGGTAGGTCCCTACTGTTACTGTTAACGTCACTATGCCCTTGGGATATACCCTGTCTCCACTGAAACTGATGAGGGGGCAGTCAAATGAGTGTAGTCTCCTTGGATCTAGTTTCAGCTGCTGAAAAGCAGGAAGGCAGATGATGTCCGCAGAGCTACCATTATCCACAAGGATCCATTTGGTGTTGAATCCCTCTATAGTCAGCATTATGACTAAAGGATCGTTGTGAGGCTGCTTCACTCCCCTGGCATCTGCTTCATTGAAAGACGTGTCCTGGTCCGTCCACCTTTACTTAAACGGAGGTATCATGTGGACGTTGTTCACCTATCTTTGGCATGCTTTTTTAAGGGATCTGAATGACCCTCCTGTAGGGGCCCCTCGCGATCGACTTTATCTCCCCGATCACATCCTGTAGAGGTTGGAACGGACGATCATCACTCCTGGACGAGGACTCATGCTGGCTCTTATTGCCATTTCTGAACTTACTATACTCTCCCTTCTTCACATATTTTTGCAATTTCCCTTTCCGTATCAACTCCTCTATTTGCTCCTTTAGATCCCGACAATCTTCTATGTAATGGCCATAATCCTTGTGAAACTGGCAGTACTTATTCTTATCATGGACGTTAGGGGATGAATGTAATGGTCTTGGCCATTTTAGGTAGTGCTCGTCCTTAATCTGCATTAAAATTTTGTTAACTGGCATAATTAGGGGGGTGAATTTTACCGTTCGTGGAGTTTTTTCATCTTTCCTTTTTCCTCCATCAGTGAACCGACGATCTGGGCGGTCCCTTTTCTGTCCTCTACATTCGTCCTCCTTCCTTTCCTTGTCCCCTGGTTTCTCCACGTCCCTTATGGCAGCTAATGCATCTTCTGCGTTCATGTACTTTTATGTTTTCAGGAGCATCTCCACCATCGTTTTAGGAAGATTTTTCGCAAGTGAAGCCACAAACTCTCTGGACCTCAGTCTCGCCTTAAAGGTCGTCAACTGCACCTTATCGTCAGCTTCGTCCACCTCCAGGGTTTCTCGAGTGAAGCATTTCACATACGACCTCAGGGTTTCTTTCTCTCCTTGTCTAATGGTGAGTAAATGGTCCGCCGGCCTCTTAGGACGTTGTCCTCCAATGAAATGGCATAAAAAGGTGCTGCTCAGCTGTTCGAAGTTATCGATGGACGATGTTGGCAACTTGGTGAACCATTCTCTCGCTACTCCTTTGAGAGTGGTGGAGAAGGAATGACATATTATCTCGTCAGGGGACTGTTGGAGGCCCAGCGTCTCCTTGAAGGTGTTGAGGTGATCCTGGGGATCCTTAAGCCCGTCAAACGGCTTAAGTTTAGGCAACCGAAATTTCGACGATACTGGGCACCCTAGGACCACTGCTGTGAAAGGCGAGTCTGTTGCCCTTACCATTCTACCCACGCTCTGGTCTGTCTTCTCCTTGATGGCATTTCTCAACTCATCCATCTCCTTCCTCATTTCTTGAAGAAGATCTGAATTCTGTTCGTCTAGAGTAGTGGGTCCTCGGTGATTACTTCTTTTACGGCTATTTCCTTCATCCTCCGAGTTGCCCTTGGACCGATTCTCCTCTTGTTGAAGTCTCAGTTTTATTTCTTGATTTTGTCTGGTAAGTTCTTCAACGGTGGCCGCAAGAGTTTGAACTTGTTGAGCCAAGGCTGTGGAATCTTGATTGGACTCCACCTGAATATAGAAGTTGGTGGAAACTGCGTTTTCAAATATGAATACAAAAATGTGTGCTATTTCCTACAGACGACGCCAAACTGATGAAGCGTAAGTTCGTCAGTCAGAGTGGTCAGATGGAACCAATTCCCAGTCTGCGTGAATGTATCCTCAAAGATGGTCACC
Source organism: Quercus ilex subsp. ballota (assembly GCA_032727855.1). Lineage (NCBI taxonomy): Eukaryota > Viridiplantae > Streptophyta > Magnoliopsida > Fagales > Fagaceae > Quercus > Quercus ilex. The sequence continues at coordinate 53,374,016 of CM064913.1, read as the reverse complement.
GGTGTGGTGTCTGCCACAACGTCTTCGATTCCAAAGTTAGTACAAGGGAGTTCTTTGTAAGTTAAAACAAAATCGTAGAATAACAATAAATTTTTTTCAGTATTTCTCATACCTTGTGTTGATATTGTGAGGGCCTTATATATGCTTCCACAGCTTCTAGCCGTTGGGATAGTTATGGTGGCCTTAATGTCCCTCTTGGTAACGTTTGATGCTTTGTAATGTGGCTTCAATGTGCTCCAACGGTTCATAAGTTGGCTCTATAACCGCTCGGGGTATAATTGGCCGCATTGAATGGCCTATTTGCCTTCGTCAGTGACGTGGGTATTTGTTTAGCTCGTCTGAGGATGTCCTCGTCTATATCGTTGGGATCGTCTCTGAATTCATCAGTCTCATCAAATACAATTAGAATTATATTGCATAACTTCAGATACAACACCTCATAAACAAGGAAAAACGAACTCATGGCAAGTGACAAACTTATCCTTGGATTCCCCAAATAAGGTTACATTCTCATAGTTCCTGTACTGTTTGAGCCTTGTAATCTGTACTTCCTCTGCTATGCTCAGTCTGTCCCATGGGCCATGGTATAGGTTGGAGATCCTTTCCCTTCCTTGCTTTGGCAACTAAAGCATTAGATACCATGGTAAGCTGCCTATATTCAAAGATCTGTGAGTTCATAATATGTCTTTTTTCTTTTCTTTTTTTGGTTTCCCACAGTGTTTCCTCAAAGTTTTCAACCAGAGACTAATCACTGTTCATGCCGGGTGGGCCCACGAAAGGGTAAAGCACTGGTCCTGGAAATTCTTTTCAAAGTGCAGGTAGCAAGACTTGAACTAGGGAGCACACCCAGTCAAGCCCAATACAAGCACCTTGAGTTCATAATATGTCAAAGCCAAGGGAATATTGATATTCAAAACCAAAACACAACCACTGATAGCTCCTTTCAATAAATAAATGAAAAATAAAAACACTGATAGCTGCTAGCTATTAAGAGAGGGAAGGGGAACCCAAGTCATCAACCATGTCATATTAATCAAGAATTCAAGACCTAATTTTCCACCATCTCTGCCTAGTCTTCGAATTCATTATCGAAATCTTCTATTTTCTTCTCCTACGCCATGTAATTAAACCCAAGTGCCTCGTATGACATGCTCTTTTGCATATAATTTGTACGATTCTAATTATTGTCAACTAGGAAATTTAAAATCATATAAAGAACCAAACAAAAAAGAAAAATTTGAGTGCCCCATTAAAAAAAAAATAGCATTGGTAGCATTCTAACCAATGGAATCTATGAACGAAAACAAATAAATAATCAGAAAAAAAAAAAAAAAAAATTAAGCGAGCAAACAACTACACAGGAAAGAGAAATTTTTCGGGAAAAAAAAAATATAAAAAATGAACTTTTCATTTTTTTTTTTAAATAGAAATGAACTTTTCATGTTTGGACTATTATGTATATCAGATAATTTACTGGAAATCAAAATTTTCTCCCACCAAAGACAAAACATATTATGCATGAAAAATAATAATAATAATAATTATTAAAAAAAAAGACTGGCATACACACAGACAACCATACATGCAGACAAACAATTATTAAGAATTTTATTATCTGTTCCTTTTGATAGGAAAAAAAAAAGTTAAATGAAAACTATTTTTGATCAATGTAAAACTCTATTAAAAACATGACTTATTTTTAGAGATTATTTTTTGCTAAATATTTTTGGAAAAACAACTCTATCATGTTGCTTAAAACAAAGGAGGCCAATAAGAAATATGTGAAAATATTGATAACAAAGCAAAGATCTATGAGAGTGTAGGCGTATACTTGGTATTAATTGATTTTTAATTAACTTTAAAAATTGTAAATGAAAAAGAAGTGGCTGGATAGAGAGAAATGAAAATTGTAAATGAAAAAAAAAAAAAAATAGAGAGAGAAGTTTAAAATTTGTAAATGAAAAACAAAATAAAATTGTTGGAATCATAGACTTATAGCCTTCATGATACCTACTATTAAGTAAAGGAAAACGTTTGACTTGAAACATTTTTTGAGCTATTTTACTTCAACTTACTATGTGGCATCAAAGAGATCATTTGTGTCATTTTAGTCATATAATTTTTCAATAAATCACGTGACTCATTTAAGTAATACACGTGAATAATCTTATAATTTGTCACGTAATAAGTTTAAAAAGGTAACTTCAAAAAGACAAATTTGGTCTTTTAAGTAAAACCGATGATAGATTTCAATAATTAAAAAAAAGTTAGATTATTTTCAATTAACTCATTTCTTAGCCAAGAGTTGTGTGGATGTAGGCATAAATTTGTACGTCAAATGCCAGTAAGAAATAGATTGTTTGAAGATGAAGTAGATTACTAATAACACGTGTGATTGTAAATTTTAATAACTAAGAGGGAGTCTATAAAATAATATTGGACAACTAATTTTGATAGTATCTAGTTTATTGAGAACTTAAATTTCAAATATTATTATCGTATTAGAAAGATAAGGCTTTTTAAAAAAATGGAAAACCAAATTCATACTTGGTTTTGCAATTTATATTGATTACATTAGTTGGTTTACACGATATACATGTTCTGAATTATACAATAAACATAATAATTTTTTCACATTTAGACTATTATGCATATCAGAGAACTTATTGGAAATCAAAGATTTATCCCATTGAAGACAAAACATATTATGCATAGAAAATTAATAATAATGATTAAAAAAAAAACAAGACTAGCATACACACTTACAGCCATACATGAGACAAACAATTCGTAAGAATCTTATTATCCGTTTGTTTGGATAGAAATTTTTAAAAAAATGGTTAAATGAAAACTATTTTTTGTCAATAAAAAACTCTATTAAAAACGCTACTTATTTTTAGGGGTTATTCTAAATTTCTTTTTTGGAAAATCAACTCTATCATGTTGCTTGAACAAAGGAAGCCAATAAGCAATATGTGAAACAAAATTTAGTACTAATGAAATACCACTTTGCCGCATTGATTTTGCTTGCAGAATATAGCTTATATTCCTATTTCCCGAGGGTGATTTTGGAATTTTAAAAGACGGAAAAAAACAAAAAAAAAAGAAAGAAAAAAGGAAAAATACTAATATTTTTAAATTACGAGTTACAACAATATTGGTCCAAGACGGGTAATTATTGAGTACTTCTAGAGTATCATAAATGCGTACTCTGCCTCTCACATAACTGTAAGTCTCATTAATTAAATTTATGGTAGGAGTCGCAATTCATGTGAGAGGAAAAAATACACATTTATGATATTCTCAGAGTATTCAATAATTTTCCATCCAAGGCAACTAAACGACAACAATGGGGCCATATATACGTTGCAACTTGTAAGATGCAACTCGAAACCGTTTTGCTCGAATTAATGAATTAAATATATTGTTCTTGTTGATAGGGGAGGTTGTATATTAATTGAATTTGGTAACAGTTTACTACTCCCTCCGTCCCTTTTTTTTTGTCCTGTTTGAAAAGTCAAACTTTTTAAGGGAACATCATTTATTGTCTTGTTTATCTTTTAAAAATGTATAAGTTTCCAAAACAACCCTTAAAAAAATTTATCAAAAAATTGAATTAGTAAATTAATAGGGCTATAATAGGAACATTAGTAAATTAATGACTTTTATTTTTAGAAACAGGACAATATTTTGAAACATCTCAAAATAGAATAGATGACAAAAAAAATTGGACGTAGGTAGTACTAATTTATTCGACTTTTACTCTGGTTGTTGAGCAGACGGTGAAAGACTTGTAACGGTAAAAAGCAGTTCTATCATTATGAATCCTATTGAAGTCAATAAGGCGGGTATTATCCGGTGACTCCCAAGCCCACTCATTTAAAGGCCCTTTGGTGAAGCGGTCTTAAAAGTCCAAATGAAATAAGATAGTTTTTCGTATATTTTTGTATTTTGTAGTATTACAAAAAAAAATTAGTGAAAATAAAACTATCTCTAACCTTATCAAAAAAAAAAAAAACTATCTCTAACCAAATATAAAAAAAAAATGATATAATTTTCTAGAAAATTTTAATGCCGAAACAAACAAAACTTTACACCTATTTTCATGTACAGTTTTGCAATTTTTTTTAAAAAATAAAATATAAGCTAACTTTTTTTTTTTTTGAGAATCATAAGCTAACTTAAGTGGGTATTATTATTATTTTTAAATAAAATATAAGCTAAATGTGTGCTGGGACAAAATTAAAAAGCCAACTTATTTTACTATTCAGTTTATTTTTGCTATTATTTATGGTCTCACTGCACTTTTTGGTACTATTCATGGGTCCCAATATACTATTTTAGCTAACTTTTATTTTTATTTACAGTATTGTAGTAAAAAGTTTTCAGTTTTAGCAAAATAAACAGATCTCAAATGTACCCTAAATTTAGTAGGTATTAGTATTTTACATTCTTGAATGTATATTCTATAAAAATTTATCTTTATCATTAGGTCTTATAATTTTTATTTTAAACGCAATTATTATTCTATTGACGTAAGTGACATTTGATCTTCAGTTGCCTAATAGATGATTATAAACTTTATCAATTGAGTTATATATAACCCACTATTTTGATTTTATCATCTTGTTTCAGTCATTACACATCATTTGTAATATTGTGAATCGCAAAAGCCATGAAAGTCCATTGGAGCCAAACTGGTTACATCTTTTATTAAATTTGTTGCCTATCATTGGGTGATGGTCTCGATGGATTTGGGTTGTGGCTCGAGATTTGGTGGTTTTGTGTCACACTCTGTGAATTTGAAAGTTGTTGTGTGGGGTTTTGCATTTGGGTTTTTTTTTTGGTATTTTTTGCAAAAATCATTGTGGCTAGTGGTTATGGGAGGATTTGAGTTGTGGTCACAGAGGCAATGGTGAATGGGTTCTAGGTTTAGGAGAGAGAGAGAGAGAGAGAGAGAGAGGTTTCTTGGTTTAGAGAAAGCATGCGTTTGGATTGGGCATTTTGCCCAATCCGTGTCTCTATGTTTTTTAGTGGGTCCCATAGCTACTGTTTACGAACTCACAAAAGTCAACAAAACACAAATTTCTAGGTAAATTTGGGTCCCACAATACTATTTACACCTTTAAAAATTATTTTGTTACAGTGTTTTAAGCAATAAGTTTTCAATTTTCAGCAAATAAGCGGTATCCAAACACACCTAAAGTAAATGATTTTTTTATTGGCTGTTTATATTATTTTAAAGTGTTGTAATGTTAAAAATAGAACATTTGACGAAGGGTGTATTGTTAGATACTATATTAAAGTAGCAAAAGTAAATTTTTGTGTGTTTAGTTGGGAGATGGAAAATGTAGTTAGTATAAGTTTACTCACATGCAATTAGATAAAGAAAGTAATAAACTATTTTTTTTATTAAAAACTTGTGTATGGATCAACATTTCATTAATATATATGTGTGTGTGTGTGTGTGTGTGTGTATAAAGAACCAAAAACAAATGAAGTAAAAAAAAAACCATTAAAAAAATGAGGGAAACTGGAAAAAAAATGGATAAAAAAAAAAAAACCGAATGAGAAGTCAAAGTGAAGTTGGTTGGGAAATTAATAGAATGTTGCACAGTAACAAAAAGTAGAAAACATAGAACTCCTTATTTTGGGGAGAAAACTTTCTAATGGGCCCAAGGAAAAAACACCCGAGCCCCACCATTTATTTTCCCTCTCCCCCTCTTAACCAAACACCCACCAAAAAGATTTCCCTCCTCATTTTCTCTTCTTCTTCTTTTTTCCCATCCTCCCTAAAATCTATTCTACCAAACACACTCTAAAAGCCAAAAGATAGGACACCCCGATCATAGTTTGCGATCCTATCTAAATCTTGGGTAGTCATGATTATATTCCATTTTGCAACCAGCATATAACCCACATGGGAAGGCAAAATGGACATTTCACCATCTAGAGGTAACATTTTAATTATAGTCGTTTAATCCCCAATTACTTTGTATATAATGGATCTTGGTGTCATAACAATCAAAATGACAGGTCAAGAGCCACAATCATACCATCAAATTGAAATATAATAATATATTGAGAAATTAAGTTTCAACAATTGAGATGCACCCTTATAGATTCTCAAAAAAAAGAAAAAAGAAAAAAGAAAAAAAAAAAAGAGATGCACCCTTATAAATAAAGTCCAACCACATGTGATGATGAACAATTATTTTTGATTGGTCTAATTAAAGTACAATTTAAATTTAATAATGTGCCATAATTCTATTGGCTAACACTATAAATAACCATGGGTTTGTATACACACAATTCAAATAATCAACATTTATTAATTTCCTTAATTTCAATTGAACAAATTAAATGCTGATCACATGAACTTGAGGTCCAAGTTGGAAAACTATCTTTTGTCTTCTCTTATTTGCCTTGGCACGAGATAGAATTGTTTTCCAAAAAAAAAATAAATAAATCTATCTCATGCTAAATTAAATAAAAATAAGTTAAGAGATAGTTTTTCTTTAACCTTATATATATATATATATATATTGCCAAACACATGAAAACGCAAAAAAAACTTTTTTCATAAAAGGTTTTCTATTGAAACAAATGGAGTGTTAGTTAGATTATAGAGTTAGGATGCATGTGAAGGCCTACCCGGTAAAATTCATTTGAGTATAATTAGGTAATGCAACTAAAGGCTAGCTACGGTTGGATGGTTCGGAGTGTCTAACCTCTTCTCATGATTGTACCCTAACGTTAGACTCAATCTAGTGTGTAGACCTTTATCATGGAGTTAATAAATGATTACTCAACCCATAACTAGGTGGCGACTCATTTTCTACCTCAATTTTAGAGACACCCGAAGTAATTTCGAGCTTAAATCAAAACCAGGGAAATTGGGTGATCTATGCTTCTCGCTTAAGTGATAGGGAGAGTCAAAAGGTATAAAAGGGGGGTGTGGCCCACGACACTCACAAGAGGCTCAAGGAAGTAAAACCAGACTTAGTTTTTTTTTGTTTTCCAAAATTTGCTTTGGTATTTTTATAAATTCTTTTCTTCGGGTTGAATTTTTATTATATGACTTACCAAATCGAAGTTTTTCAAGAGGCCTTTCTATTAACACTTTTTTTGCACCAAGTTGACGTCATTTGATCATGATTAAATATTGATAATCATGATCAAGCCTTATGACACATTCCCAACCCCCCCCCCCCCGCCCCCCCCCCCCGGTCCAAAAAAAACACTATATTTATGGCAAACTTTCAATGTTTTTACAATATCTTACTTGTTTTAAATTTGATATCGATTTGTGAGCAATTATTCTAAAGGAAATTCAATCATATTTAATATGTGCTTGAATTTATCCCAATTGGATTTTTGGTTAACTCTCAATTAAACTTCGGTTGAACTCAGTCAAACTTGGGGAAAGTCTTTTGAAATATGTATTTTGGTGTAATATGATGAAATTTGGTGGTCGAATGAAATTATGAGTTTGTTTGACCATTTGTCAATTCAATCAAAGTTTGGTCAACGGAGGCTTGGCTCTAAAAAATCAAATTAGCTAATCTAACATTTAATTGTGACAAATTAAATTACTTTTGGAGATCCACTTGGTCCCAATGTGAATGAAAATTTTGAAAATTGTTTAACCTTAAATTTCGAAATTTATATGCAAACCGATGTTGGATAAAATAGTGTATCAACCACAACTTTAATTGAGTGAAATAATTATGTATTTTAGAGTAGTAGGATAATTTTTTAAATCATTAAATTTATGACTTGCTAAAATTCTTTGAGTAAGAGATTTTTTTTTTTTTTTTTTTTTATATACTTTTATATTTTTGTCTTTCTAACATTTTATTAAAAAAATCTGGTCCGGGCCGAGGAATAAAGGCCCAGGCTTACTCACACAAACACAAAAAAGCCCCAAATACATTATGGGTGCACTCCTCTGGTTGCATTGCGTTTCAGATTTCATGATCGATCTCCAATTTGCATAATGGCAGCCGAAGCTTCTAGACTTATGAACGCTTCCATAATCGGTATGAGTCTATCTTTCTTGATCATATTTGAGGATTAGGGTTTTATTTATTTATTTTTACCAGGTAACAAAGTAAATCCTTTTATCTAGTACCCGTTTGGATACTGATGATTAACGTCTTCTTCTGCTTTTTTTTTTTTTTTTTTCTTTCTTTTTGAAGCGCGTTTCTGCGGCTGTGATGGCTTTTTTAGTAGGTTCTGTGTACGAGTTATGGGACTCATAAATCTCATTTTCAACAAAACTTTCATTAAAAATAGGTTTTAAAGTACTATTCACACGGTTAAAAAATATTCTGTTACAGTGTTTTTAGTTTTTAGTTTTTAAACCTATTGCACATTTTGGATTCTACTTTTTTTCTTCTTCCCCTGACCCTAATTCTGTTTGTATTGGGTTATATTTTATCGGGTATTGGTACTTGCTACATACTGAGAGAAGCCTATCGCGGCTTTAATACATTGTGCGACGATTTGCGGGGTACAAGGCAAGTGCTATTATTGCCAAATTAAACAATTAAACATAACTGAGTTTATATGTATTTATTTGTTTTAAATTTAACTTAGTTATTAAGGTTTCGAATTGACACATTTTTAATCTTTTTGATGAATTTATATTTTGTATGTACATATTTGTTTAATAAGTGTATTACATTGTAGCTCTAAACCTTTTTGGGTTGTCTCGGAATGAAGTTTATATGTTTCTGGAATTTCAATCTACATTTTATGTTATTGTCATTAAAATTTCTTACTGATATTAGAACAGGCGAGCTCGCATCCAAAACTTTTCAAACGTGCAGCCTGCAGTCAAGTATGTCTTATGCTCCTCTCTATACCTGTTTTTATTTATTTATTTTATTCTTACGGCTTGTTTGGTATAAAGGTAATGGTGATTACATTATAATAGGAATAATTTTTAAAAGGAATAGAAGAAGCTGTAATAGAATAGCTATTACTATTCATGTGTTTGGTGAGAACACAGGGAAAGATGGTAGAATCAAAACAATTAAAATCAATTTTCCTAAAATGTACATATTCATAAAATATATTGATAAATTTTATGGGTCTAATCTCCATAATTGATTTAAAAGAAAAAAAAACGATAACATAACTAAGAATTTAACTTTTTGAATATCATGGCCCACTATCATTTGTGATCATAACATAATGTAACTAGTAATTCATAAAAGAGTAAAACTCAAGGCATTATTTGTAATACTATCAATTGCTAAATTTGCAATCTGACAGTTTTATTCATCAATATTAAACTCATGGCATGAACCAGTAACACTCATCAATTGCAGATTTTTTTTTTTTTGGGTCTATTAACTAGCTATATCACATCGACAAACAAAACAGAAATCAGTGGCAGCGAATGTGAAAACCTTGGTTTGTGGGTCTAACATGGGAGAAAACATCAACAAAAATAGGGACTGCTCCAAACTAGTTGTGGGTCTAATATGGAAAATGGGAGGTGAGAGAGAGAGTCCCCATGGAAATTGCAGAAGACTAGTTGTGGTAAAAGAAAATTTTCATTTGGAGGAGTGGCTGCTAAGGGGGTTTTTCGGACTTTTATTTATAAGAGTATTACATTATGTTTAGGAATAGAGATTACAATGCTTTTGATAAGAAGTAACTATTCATAGGGAGTGACTATTTCCTGTAATACAAACACAACCAAACAACATAGGAATATCCATTACATTATAGTCTACCAAACAATATAAAAATATCCTTTATATTACAGTCTACCAAACTTGCCCTTAGTTTTAATCGAATTGATTTAAAAGAGTATAATTAGGTATCATATAGTTGAATTGATTATGACTGTTGTCATTGAATAGGGGATGTAAGTTAGAATCTTTTTGTCTCCACAAAAAACCAATTGGTGTCTTAGCCTAATGATAAAGAATAATCATCATGAAGCAAACACCATAGGTTCAAATCCTATCATATCTATCAAAAAAGGTTAGAGCAAGCTAGTACCTTGGGTTGCTTTACTGGCTCTTTGAATTTCCCATTCTTGATAGCCTCCAATTCATTTGATCCTCAGCACACCTTTGAATGGAAGCATAAAGAAAGAGTCTTATCTTTTTTCTTTTTTTGATAAATAATGTAAAGAAAAAAAAGAAGGTGAAAGACTCTTTAACTATTGAATTATAAAAAAGAATAGGAAATTTGAGGTATGGTCTTCTAATGACACACCTAGGCTATTAGTAGATGGAGTAGACTCATTGCTTTTAAATGAAATTCACAGGAATTAAAAAATTTTGTGAATGTTTCACACTTAATGTTCCACCTATGAATGGAAACTTCATGGTGTTTTCAATGGAGACTTCCATAATTTTAATCCCCCTACCCTTAACTATTGAATTATCAAAAAGAATAGGAAATTTGAGGTATGGTCTTCTATTGACACACTTAGGCTACTAGTGGATGGAGTAGACTCAATGCATTTAAATGAAATTCATGGGTATTAATAAATTTTGTGAATGGATCACACTTAAGGTTCCACCTACAAATGGAAACATTTTAATTTGTTTATGAATTTAATTTTTCATATACAGTTTTGTTTAATAAGTGTATTATATGGCCTTTTGGTTTGTCTTGTAACGATGTTTATATATCTATAAAATTTCTATCTACATTTTCAGTGATCATTGTTAAAATGTCTTTTTTATAATTGACTAGTATATGGTGTCTTGTTTTATGTTACCCCTAATTTTAGAACAATTTTTCCTTCAGGCAAGTTGATAATGATCCGAAACAATACTTGTCATATGTGCAGGCTGAACTCCAGTAAGTACCTGTTTGGATTGCATTTCTAGTGCTGCGTTTGTGCGTCTGCGTTTTCCTTTTTTTTTTTTTTTTTTTTTGAGAAGTGCATTTCAGCTTTTCCAGTGGGTCCTATGCAATGTTCATGGGACCCACAAACCTCTTTTTTCAACAAAACTTTCATTAAAAATGGGTCTTACGGCACGATTCACACATTTAAAAATTATTTTATTACAGTGTTTTCAGTTTTCAATTTTCAGCAAAATAAGCGGTATCCAAACAGACCCTAAGTCTTTTGCTTCTCTATACTTGTTATTTTCATTTTTCTTTCTTATAATTTTTTAATATTTATTTTTATTTCATTAGTAATTTTAATTAAATCAATTGGAAAGAGTATAATTAGATTCTAATTAGCTCAACTAGTATGTCATCATATGAGGGACTTGAGTTAGAATCCCGTCTCCACAAAAAACTATTTGGTTTCTTGGCCCGATGATAAAGATCAATCATCATGCAGCAAACGCCATACATGCAAATTCTATCATATCTATGAAAAAAGGTTAGAGCAATGTACCTTGTGTTGCTTTATGAATTTCCTATTCTTAGATAGCCTCCAACTCATTCTATCCTCCCTACACCTTTTGAGTGGAAGCATAAAGAAAGAGGCTATCTAGGAATTTGAAAGTTTAGAAGCCAGGAGCCTTGTAGCTCAACTGGCACTTCCTATTGATCATGGGAATTAATAAATTTTGTGAATGTTTCACCCTTAAGGTTTAATGTGGTGTCTTTGGAGGGAGAGAAATAGTAGATGTTTTGAAGATATTGAGAGATCTATTCTGGACCTCAAGCTATTAACTTTATTTGATTGGTTGTTTGCTTTGCAAAAACAATCATTCTCCTCTGTTATTGATTTCCTAGATTCTTGCAATTTTTGTATTTGATTTATTGACCCCTTGTACACTCCCTGTGTACGAGGGTGTTCCTTTTTGATATCAATAAAACTTATTACTTATAAAAAAAAAAAATGTTTCACCCTTAAGGTTCCATCGATGAATCAACACATTCCAATTTTTTTTTTTAATGTAATTTTTAAATATATGTATACAGTTTTGTTTACTAAATGTATTACTTGGTAGCTCTAAACCTTTTGGTTTGTCTTAGAATGATGTTTATATGTTTCTGGATTTTTGATCTACATCTTATGCGATTATCATTAAAATTCCTTATTTATAATTGGCTGGTATTTTTTTTTATATTTACAATTGGCTTGTATATGTTGTCTTGGTTATGTCACCTCTGATATTGGAACAATTTTTGAAACAGGCATTACAATGATCTGAAGCAAAACCTTTCATATTGGAGGGCTGCAGTGCGGTGTGTCTTTTGCTCCTCTAGACCTGTTATTCATATTTTAGTGTCTCTTTATATATTTATTTCAGTCTTATCAACAAATTTATTTATATACTTCTATAAAAAAAATTATTTTATTCTTGGCTTGAATTGAATTGGTTTGAAAGAGAATAATTAGGTTCCAGTTAACTAAACTGGTAAAGATTCTTATCGTAGAATACGGGAACTAAATTAAAATCCCATCTCCACTAAAAAAACCAATTGGTATCTTAGCTTGATGATTAAGAACAATCTTCATGGAGCGGACTACATAGGTTCAGATCTTATTACATCTATATACAAATGTTATAAACTAGTACCTAGGGTTGCTTTATTGACACCTCGAATTTACCATTCTCAGATGGCCTCCAACTATTCTATCCTTCCTACACCTTTGAATCTAAGCATAAAGAGGCTATCTTAGGACGGGAAATTAGAGATCCAGGAGCCTTGTAGCTCAACTAGCAGTTTTTTGTGTTTCCAACAATGACGTCTAGGGTTCAAATCCCCCCATTCACAACTATCCAATTATAAAAAAGAATGGGAAATTTGGGTTATTGTCTTTTTATGATGCACTTTGGGATGTTAGTGGATGGAGTAGATTCGATGCCTTTAAATGAAATTCATGGGAATTGATAAATTTCATGAATGGTTTACTTTTAAAATAAAAAAAAAAAAAATTGTGAATGGTTCACATTTAAGGTTCCACCTATGAATGGGCACATTTCAATCATTTATATGTATTTATTTATTTTGATAATTTGATAGTTATAATGGGAGAGGAAGAATTTGAAGCTTGGAAATCTTCATTAGAATGATTTTTATACGTTTCTGGAATTTCTATCTACATTTTATGTGATCATATAAATGACTAGTACATGGTGTTGTGTTATGCCACCCCTAATATTTTAACAATTTTTGAAACAGAGGACTTGTCATTGATCCGAACCGAAACTTTGTACATTCGCAGCCTGCAGACGAGTATGTCTTATTTTTCTTTCTTTTTTAATTCTTAGTTTTAATAGAATTAGCTTGAAAGAGCATAATAAGATTCCAATTAGCTCAATTGGCAAATACTATCATTGTCGAATAAGGAACTTGAGTTGGAATCCCATTTTCACAATAAAGCAATTGATGCATTGGTTTGATAATAAAGAACAATCATCATAGAGCGGACCCTATTGGTTCAAATCATATCATATTTAATACAAAAAACGGTTAAAGTAAACTAGTACCTAGGGTAGCTTTACTGCCAATATTTCTTCAAGCTTCGATTCTATTGCTGGTCTAAATATTATATTTACATATGATTATTTTTTTTAATCTTCTGTTTTGAGATACTTATCCATTATCTGAAGCATCCTTTTTTTCTTTTCTTTTTTTGAGATAAACGGTAGAAAAAGCATCCTTTTTTTTTTTTCTTGATTGTACTTGGTTTATTTACAAAAATTTATTTTTGAAATGGGATTCAAGTAATAGCCTAGTGGTAATGACATCCTTTGTGGTGTTCCATGTTTGTGGTTCAAACTCCACCTCCCCGCCTCTACTATCTACCTATAAATTTTTTTAATTTTTATATAAAATATTCCTTTGTGATGCAACTTAAGAACTTCTTGTTCTTGACTGAGGATGGAAATCTCTAAATATTTGGATAATTTGATGATAAAATTTTAGGAAAGAAGAAGCTCCTTCTTCTCATTGGCTAGCTTAAAATACATATACTTGCTATAAGTTGAGAGACAGATTTTTTTATTATAAAATGAAACGGATTTTTGAAAGAAGAAGCTCCTTCTTCTCATTGGCTAGCTTAAAATACATATACTTGCTATAAGTTGAGAGACAGATTTTTGATTATAAATTTTTTTAATTTTTATATAAAATATTCCTTTGTGATGCAACTTAAGAACTTCTTGTTCTTGACTGAGGATGGAAATCTCTAAATATTTGGATAATTTGATGATAAAATTTTAGGAAAGAAGAAGCTCCTTCTTCTCATTGGCTAGCTTAAAATACATATACTTGCTATAAGTTGAGAGACAGATTTTTGATTATAAAATGAAACGGAGAAAAAGAAAGAAAATTGAGACATCTTCTTGTAGAAAATTATAACAATCTATAACTTAGACACTACCTGACCCCATGTAATATATGTTACTTGATGCCAAGAGCTATCATAAAACATAGAAGATTCCAAGGTATACTACAGAGACAAAAGCTAGAAATAATTTTTAAATTGTTTAAATTTTTTGAACAACTTGATCGAGCCTTGGTGGACTATAGGGTTGATCAGAGGTAGGTTGGTGTGTCCATGACATCCAGGGTTCAAATCTTCCTTGCTTGTGACCATCGAATTATCAAAAAAAAATTAGGGTAAGATTGTTCTCTGCCGTCTTTGTCTAGTTTTTAGCTTAAGTTGGATCAGGTTAACTTGCTGTGTCCCGTCTTTGTTAGATTTTAATCAATTATTGAAAATATAGAAGGGAAATTCTAGATCACATGCATCTCCATTGTGATGTGGCTAGAGAGCTTTGGAACATGTCTTTCAGTGTCTTTGGGGGTTGATTGGGTTATACTGTGTGGTATATTGGAGCTTTCAGCAAGCTGGCAGTGCATATTTGGTAGACGCAACCATAGAGAGATTTAGAACACTGTCCCTCACCACCTATTGTGGTGTAGTTGGAGAGAAAGTAATGCCAGAAGCTTTAAAGGATGTGAAAATTTTGTCTTAGACCTAAAACTTTTATTCTACAAATCTCCATTTTGAGTGGATAAAGGCTTGAGGCCTACTCTCCTTTGCAAATTTACGTAAGATGCTTGACAATTGTAATTTTAGGCTTAATCCCGTGCACATAGGTTGCACCTCTTTGTGTTTAATTTGATTTAATGAAATATATATATATATATATATTGATAAATTTTATTGGAAAACTAAAACAAGGACACTAGAAGTATACTAGCTGAAAGATATACGATAGTTCTAAAATTACAATGATCATATGCTGAAATAAGTTGGAATGAAAAAACTTCGCTGAAGCTCTCATCCACTCTAGTGGTCTTCATAAAATGCCCTTTTAGTTCTAACATTGTCCGTTTGCAAACTTCAAAGCTCCTTGCATTTTTTTTCCCCTCCAAATGCTCTACATCAAGCAGTGATGAATAGCTTCCAAATTGCGTAGCTTTGATGTCTTCCAAAATGACCTTGCCAAATAGCTAGCAAGTCAACAACCCTCCTAGGCATCACCCAATGAAACCCAAACATGGCAAGACCATATCCCACAATTCTCTAGCAATAGGGAAATGCTACAAAAGTCGATCCACTATCTCAGCATCCCTTTTGCACATACAACACCCACTCACCAATATAATGTTATGTTTACGCAGGTTCTCTATTAAAATATCACCCAAAGGAAAATAGCCACCTTAGCGGGTACTTTAGGCTTCCATATGCATTTCCATGGGGAATTTTCAACTCCAGAGGGGACTAAAACTCTATACTATGATCTAACTTCAAATTCTTTGTGAGGAGATGGGCTCCAACATAATTTATCCACGCCCTCACCATCAACTTTAGTTGAATACAAAGATCCCAGAAAACAGAGAGATTCCAATTCCAAATCCTGAATTGCTCAAGAAAAATTTTAACTCCCAATGAACTGAACCATCCCTGGAAAGCATATGTTGAGCTACGGTAGCTTCCTTATTCTGAGCAAGACAACACAACTCAGGAAAAGCCTCTTTGAGGGTAGTTTGACTAGTTTCACCACATTAAATATCCAACAAGAATTTTATGCTAGTACCATCTCCCACCTCAAATGAGAAAATTTGTCTCACCCACGCTGTATATATTCTAAGGACTCACCCCATAAGCCCCATGAGCAGCCTTTGTGCACCAACCACCCCCCATAGAGCCATACTTCAGATCTACTACATGTCTCCACAAAGTGCCCCTCTCTGTGCCAAACCTCCATAACCATTTCCCTAATAGGGCTTCATTGAATAATCTGATCTTCCTAATAGCCAGCCCACCATTCTGATATGACAAACACTATCCCAGTTCACCAAATGGAATTTGGATTCCTCCCCTAGTCCCCTGCAAAGAAAATCACACTGTAATCTCTTGATATGCAAAGCTGCATCTTCAGGAATAGGAAATAGAGACAGGAAATACATTGGCAAATTAGAGATTATACTTTTTAGAAGGATAGTTTTACCTCCTATAGATAAATACATGCGTTTCCACCCGCTAATGATCTCTTCATCTTTTCCAAAACAGTATTCCAGGTAGAATTTGATTTAAATTTAGCACCCAATGGTAATCCCAATTATATCATTGGTAAACTTGCCATTTTACATCCCAAAATATGTGCTAGAACCTCCAAATTCGGCACATCCCCCCAACTTGTACCAACTTAGATATTTGTCCAAATTAACTTTCAGGACAGATAAAGCTTAAAACCCGTTAAAAATAAATTATGCCAAATCAGTCTAGGATCAACTTCACAAAATATCAGTGTCGGCTGCAAAAGTAAATGAGAAATCGTAAGATTATTCCTCCCCTCCCTGTCCACTGGGAAACCTGCAAGAAGACCTTCACCAACTGCTTTCTCCATCATTTTGCTCAAAGTTTCCATTACAAGACAGAGTAGCAGGGATAATGGACCACAATTTACGTTCTCCCCACCCCCCCTATTTATGACTTACATCTCATAAAACAGGCAAGCATAATCCAGGTTTTGAAAGTATACTGATGTGTCTTCACATATGGAATCTGCATCTACTTATGTTTCTCATGTCAATGATTTTCCTGTTTCTTAAATTTCCTTTATCAATAATTCCATATGGTGCTAATTTCTGTTGCCTTGGTACGTGTTTAAAATCATAAAAGGTCCTTGCTATTGCATGCTAATGACATCATTTTTGGAACAGGCTAGCTAGAATTGAACATATAATTCGCACGAGAGGAGAGTCAGCCAGGTCTATGACAATTGGGGAGATAGCTGAGGAACTTAAGTATGTCTTTTCTTCAGAAATTGATACTTTTGTTTTGTTTTTGTTAGTCTTGGGAGTATTTTATGTTTGGTTTAAATAGATTTTTTGTTATAATGGCACCATATGAAGATTGCCTTTCCAATTTGAGTAGAATTGATATTTGACAATCAAAGGTTCCTCTGAAAGAAGGACCACTCAAATGATTTGTGATTAAGTTGGATAACGCATTAAATTTGGTTTATTCTTTTTGACAAGCTTTGGGTCAAATCTACTCTTCTTTTTGACATAAAAAAAAGAAAAAAAATCTACTCATTTTTTTGGTTAACAAATTGAGATTCATGTTTGGTTCTTTAGGGGTCTCCCTCTGTTGATGTAGCTGTATGCCCACATGAGGGAGTGGGTTTATTGTGTGTAGTAAATGGTGCTTATCTATTCTCCCTCCTTTTCCTGTTTCTCCGTGTAACATATTTATTTATGATTTTTCAATGTGCTTGTCTCAGGGATTTCGGATATCTATGGCAGATATTGGCTACAGCTGAGGAAAGGGATGTGAGGGTGAAGTAACAGCATTAACAGCCGAAATGATATTTAATTAGGAATGTCATTTAATCCTATCTTTTTGTAGGGAAGTGTGTTTGAACCCTTGTGCATGGTAAATGGTCCAAGTCTATCATGCATATGTAACTGATAGGGGATTTGAAGACGAAGCAGCTGCATTGACTGCCCGGATGATATTTAATTAGGCATGTCATGCAATCCTATCCTTTTGTAGGTGTGCTTAAACCCTTGTAAATAAGTGCTCCATGTCAATCATGCATATGCAACTGATGCTTTGCTAGACATTATCTAATTTAAATGGTCTAAACCAAGTGGTATCATTTTTTGCAAATGAGATGAAATATTGTTATTTTTGGCTCTTATAAAGGAAAAGCATTAATATACTGCCCTCGTGGATATCAATGAATTGCCTGATGAGGAATGTACATTTGAGTGATTTAGTTTAGCCTTTGCCAATAAGTACCTTGATCAAACTGATTGACAGGGTAATAAAAATTAAGATTATTCACACTGGCCTCTTTAAAAATCTAGCCAAAAAGTACCTTCATCAAACTGATTAACAAGGTAATAAAATTGAGAGTATACACACTGGCCTCTTAATCTAACCGAACTCTTACCAGAGTGCTACATCTTTTACAGTTTACTTTAATTAACCCATTTTTCACGTACTCCTATTACTGGCTCTAGTATTTCTCTCCTTTTCTAACTAAAATACCTTTCTAGTGTGTGTGTGTGTGTGTGTGTGTTTTTTTTTCTCAAATCTTGTTCTTAGGCTAAATTTAGGTCCCTAAAATTGTGAGATTTTTTATTTTGGTCTTCCAAGTTTTGTTCTATTTTTTCAACCTAACTCTTCTCATCATTCAGATATAGGTTCTCTTAAATTATATAGACAGAAAAAGAGTAACGTCTTTTGGCTGAGTCTCTTTTTTTGAGTAAAAATTACAATACATGTTATTTAATTCACCTATTACACCAAAGCATAAAGGAAAGAAGCCAATTAAACTTTCAAATTATAGCTTATTTTGGCTACAAAGATAACATTCAAAATTTGTAAAGTGGAAACACATAAAATTGAAGAATACAGAAAGAGGACACAAACAAAATATATATGTTGTGGTACCACAACAGTAAGCTAAATCTAGCAAAAACTTGAGATAATAAGAACGAATGCACTAGCTTATGATTATGTAGACATTTACTGCATAAAAACATTTTCAACTCACAAAAAATGACAAGAGTAAGTAAAATCTGGGTGATTTCTTTAAAATAATCCTCCAATATGAATTCACACTTTCTACTATAGGTACAAAAACCATATATATATATATATATATATATAGGGAAATGCTAACGGATGACCTTAAGACATTGGTTAACAATTCATTTAAAGAAAGTAGATAGAAACAACAAAGTAGCTACAAGCTTACAAGCCTACCTACAACTCATGGCCCCACAGAATTTAAAAAAAAAAAAAAAAAAAAAGCTCATATCAAAACTACTAAAACCTCCACGAAATGACTTCATAGTTCATACATATTAGATTACCAGCTCAAAAAAGAAAATATTGGATTACCAAACCCATCATTTGACTGCTGAGAAAATATGGGAAAATAAAATAAATTGAAGGATTTATATGATTTAGGACAAAATTTAGATACAAAATTGGTTGTAGCTTAAGACTACAACCTTACTCAATGAAATAAGTATTACTACATATTTTGAAAATCTAACCGTTGAATTGCATATTCTTTACAATCTCAATACACATGTCAAACCTTTTTTTTTTTTTTTTTTTCAATCAGATATTATTTACTATATGATCTATAAGTTTATATTTTATGCATAATTTTAAACTAAAAAAACTTGCAATTTAAACAATTTATTAATGACATAGCTATTAATTTTTAATTTTCAAGAAATTTTGCATGCATGGAGGATATAAGAAGAAAATGTAATCTAATAGTGGATTTGTCGAATTTCACCTCCAATAAAAAGATATTGAGTAAGGTTGTAACCTAAAGTTACAGCTAATTTTGTAGCTAAACATTATCCTATGATTTATGTTACTTAAAGGCTGAACCCCCATATGAAGAGGCTGACCCCCAAAACAGATAGAAAATTATTTGACCTGATAAACAATGTTCAGCTTAATTAGACCAATTTATATTCCAAATGGAAAAAGAAAAAAAAGAAGGTGCACTATAAGCAAGAAGAATCATGCTCGTGATATTGGGATTTCGGAGTTTATTTTGGAGGGTGATTCATTAATGCTTTATGTGATCAATCCCCTTCTCCATTCTTTGTTGCTCCAATTGTTTGTGGTATTTTGTCATCTGCTCATGATTTTCTTCGTAAAGCATAGTTCTTCTATGTTATATGGCAAGATAATAGACTTTTTTATCTATTAGCAAAACATGTTTTAAGTATTGATGATTTTTTTTTTTTTGGATTCAAAAGAATCATTGTTTTGTTGAATAAGCTCTTTTCCAGATGTAATTTATTTTTCCAGTGTTTAATGAAGCCTCTAGTATTTCCATAATATATATATATATATATATATTTGCTTTTGGTATTGGAGTCTTGTTTAAGAAAAAAAAAATTCTTCACCCGTTGTGGTTTCAAATGTGCAAGAGTTGTTCACTTTTAAAATTTGAATTTGGAAAATTGCATGCGAGTGTTAGAGATTGATATAAGGTTTGTTATTTTAAGCATTGGTCCGAGAGACCCATCTTTGTAACAAATCTCATTTAGGTCATCTAACCCTTGAGTCCTTGACTCTAAGCTTCAATATAAAGATATAAGCCCTATTAAGGTTATTGTAATTTGAGACATAGTGCTAACTAATAAGAAATATAAAAAATGTAGCCATCAAAGACTTTCTATCATTGACATAAGTTACTAGGCCAAACCACCTAATTCTACCTATCTTCTCTTTCTCTGTTCTCTCACTTTTGCTTTACTACAAATTTATTTATGTTTCTCCTTTTAATTTTAAAGGTGGGTAAGACACAAAGATGGATTACGATTATTGTTATTATTTTAAAACGTAGAACATGAAGATGGTGGGTTAGAGTTTAAAAACTATACAAGGGTTTTAAAATGGAAAATTGTGCTACCCTCACTTGAGGTTTTTCTGGATGAATGAAAAAAAAAAAAATTTAAATCTTAAATTTCCTATTTTACTCTCCACTTAAAATGTCGCCCAACTTCTTTTAATAAGAAATTTGAAATTTCTTCCAAAAAAAAA
Organism: Quercus ilex subsp. ballota; assembly: GCA_032727855.1. NCBI lineage: Eukaryota > Viridiplantae > Streptophyta > Magnoliopsida > Fagales > Fagaceae > Quercus > Quercus ilex. Next base: position 53,353,024 of record CM064913.1, on the reverse strand, counting down.
AAAAATTGGAATTTCTAAATCTTTTTATTTTTGTGATTTTTAAAAATCCTTTCTTCCTCCATTCAGGACACATTAATGCAAAAAATTCTATTTTAGGAGGTGAGTGTAAAACAAGTGTCTTAAAGAAGACAGTTTCATAATTTTTTTGTTGGTTATTATTTTTTCATTTTAAGCTTTATTCATTGTTTGATAAACATTATGTTAAAGGTCAACCTTAAAGTATATCACTTAAAATATATAAATATATTAAAATAAATTGTTTAACAATTAAACCTTTTATTATTATCAGTTATCACACTACTCTTGATTTCTAATCATATTTCGACCAATTGTAGAAATTTGAATGATTTTATGTAGGTTTAAACTAATTAAGTGGTGGCTCTGACAATTTTTTTCAGCTCATTAAGAGACCTAAATTGAACAAAATTTAATAAAAGATAACTTGAATACATCAATATATACCAACAAAAAAAAAAAAAAAACCCACATAAATATAAATTCATGACATTTTATAATTTCCTTTTACGAGCTTTCATATTTTGAAATCGTTATATAATAATTCATTATAAATAGTCATTATTTATTGCCAATGTGGGTAAATATGATCATTTTATTTTGTTAAGTTTGTATAACATTTTTGTTTTATGCAGTTGTCATTATTTATTTGTTTTTGTTTTCGTAAGAATATTTTAACTAAATGACAAAACACAACCCACTAGCACTTTATGTCTGTATTAATTAACACATCCGCATGCATCCATACATAAAAATAAATTAAGTTTATACTTAACCAATCAAATGCTTAAACAATCACTAACTTCACTTTTTTTTTTAAATTCTTAAATTATTATAACATGATAACAATACACATACATATAACAACCCTATATATTTAATTATATATAATAAAAAAACCCCTATATATTTCATAATTGTCAAATTATATAAAGTTATATTATATTTATACTATAAACGCACACAATCAAACACACACTCACACACATAATATATAAATTTATAATAAAGAGAGATGCTCACAACTTACAAACACCCACTCTTTACTTTAGAGTTGAGGGTATCGAGATAGTCAAATAGAGTATAGAGATGAAATGAGATTCATGAGAGAGAGAGAGAGAGAGAGAGATGTGTTGTTATTTGGATTGGAATGGGAAAATCTGTATTGTTGTATAGTTTTGGACTAAGATGATATGTGATCATGACATGCTAAAATGCAAATTGAATCCTCTAAATTTAGCAGAAATTAATTTCAATCCTTTAATTTTACTTTCGGTTCAATTGAATTTTCTAAATTTCAAATTTTAGTTACTTAGATGACTCAATTGCATTTTAGCCTAGTTTTTAACTGTCTTGCAGACATCTGGACCGGGCTGAGGCTTGCCCTATCTAACAACTAACAAGGCCCCGGCCTTGCCTCAAAAAATACCCAAACACGCATCGCCGACTCAAAACACAACACCACCAGGAACACTCCCCCCAAAACATAACACCGCCCACTCCAGACTCTAGACATCTGCATCGAGTTCCAGATTCACGATCTATCACTCCAAATTGCATAATGGCAATGGAGCCGGTACCTATGACCGTTGGAAGATTTTGTATGAAAGTTTTTTGTTTATAGCTTAGCTTTTATTTTAAAATTATATATATACATATCCTGTAATAAATTAAACCCTAACCCTATTTCCGTTCCAGGGCGTTTTCTAACACTTGGTGTTGGTTTGGGTTATACAATGAAATTAGCGTTATTTGGCTATCACGAGTTGCGAAATTCATGGCAAGTTCTATTGAGTTTTTTTTTTTTTTAAAACGTTTGTTGACATGATGCTAATCCGTGTTGCTTCTTGGTCACTCAGGTCTTCTGGGGGAGAATTTTCACAGTCACTAACTCATCATCCACAAGCCGAGTATGTCTGCTTTTTGATGCTTTCATCCATTACTTAATACATGATTCATATAGATAAACTTCATTTGAACTTGATAATATGTGTTTATACATATAGCATGTTCGATAATTATTTATTCGATGTAGTGCTAATATTTTTGCATCTTTGATTATTGATGCTAGTCCTTGTTGCATCTTGGTCCTTCAGGTATGCTAGAGGTGTTATCAAAAAAGAAATTTCTAAGTCACAAACCAAGACTACCGAGTATGTCTGGTCTTTCATCTGAACTTGATATGTGTCATGTATGTATACATGTTCTACTACTAACTTATGGACCCTCATTTTTTTTTTTAATCTATTATCTACTTATAGTATGTTTGATAATTATTGATACGATATGGTGCCAATATAGCAAGTCTAGTTCTCACTTATATTAGTCACACCTGTCTCTGTCTTGATTTCTCATTATATATATATATATATATATATTGGAATTCTATATTGTGATTAACTTTTTGGATTTCATTTCTTATGAATTTATTTATTTATTTTTTAAAAATTTAAAAGGTAAGTAAAATGTTGTTGACTTAAGAAAGAGAAGAAGAAATACCATCCAGCACTGAAGGTGTATTGAGCAAAGAGTACAACAATCTGGGAAAAAAATGACACTTATGAACTATTTGGGATGCACTTATTTTATTGAAATTGAAAACTTTTTATTGAAAGTACTGTAGATAAAGATAAATTTAGTTGAAATAGTATAGTAAAACTCATGAATAGTACCAAAAAGTGCAGAAGCGCTCATAAATAGTAGCAAAAATAAGCTAAATAGTAAAATAAACCGACAAGAATAATTTTTTTCCAAACACACACTTAATATGCTATAATGTGAAAACAAGTGTGTCTTGAAAAATTCTGGATATTTCATCAAACTTAATGGCCTTGGTTTTCTGAAAGCAACCAATGAAAAACCTGTTAAGTTCAAAAAAATTATTGAACATTTAGAGATGAGGGCTCCAGGGTTTCTCTTAATCTATCGGCTTTTACAATTCGTATCTATGAGAGGAAAGGATTTTATGCGGTTGGTTTTTATTTTGGAAGGGAGACCGGTTGTTGGTTGGTAAAAACATTGAGGAGGTGATTTACAGCAAGCAACAACGGCAGTTTGTGAGAGCAGTAAGAGAGGGAAACAAAGCAAAGCTTATACATTTCAAAGATGCTCAACTACTTTTTAGCAGAGTGATAATACCAACAAGTCAACAGGGGACTGGGTGTGGGTTTGGAACGAAATACGGCAAATTTCTTGGCTATTGCAATTGCGTGATGTGAGGAAGCTTGTGCTTCCTGTGGCTTGCTGTTGTGGGCTAACGGTGTTGCCAGAGGCACCCACTCTCCCTTAGTGGACTGAAAATCTACTAGAAGAGACACTATAAGGTGGTGATGTGCCAGTAGGACAGGTGGCATGGGGAGGATGTAGAGAGCTTTATTGATACTGAGAGATCTTGGCACCCATAGATTTGGGCTTAGCTTTAGCAGATCCATTTGTTGATGCCCCTTTGTGGGTTGAACCACTGGCAATAGTGGAAGTTGTAAGCAAAGAACTATCAATGGAATGTGAGGGGGTTGAATGATTACTTTAAAAGGATGAGAGTAAGGAATTTGCTCAAGAGGTGGAAGGTTGACATAGCATGTTTACAGGAAACTAAGCTCGAATTCATAACTAGAGTGATGATTAGGAGTTACCGAGGTGGTCTTCATGTAGATTGGCTTTTCTTGGGATCTGTTGGGTGCCTTGGGGCATTCAATGTTACCTGTTGATGTGGGACAAAAGAAAATGTATAATACTAACACTATTAGGCGGTTGGTTGTGAACGGGGAGGAGTCAAACTAACCAAAACAGTGATTAATCTGAAAATAGTCAAATTCTACCAACTTTTATAAACAGAGTACTCTAGTAGCATTCTCATCACCTCTTTTATAAAAAATGCTATTTTAATACACAAAAAATTTACTTTATCATTTTGGCACATTATTTTATAATATCTCATTTATTAGATGTTTTACACTTCAATTCTATACATTAAAATAATATATTTACCCAAAACCCAGCAAATATACAAATGCACAGCCAGTGGTAGTCGCCACCACCCAAGAACCAACAGCCACCGCTACAACCACCGCCACAACAACAGCCACCACTACAACCACCGCCACAAACTACAACTACAATCACTGGATCCTCCAACAAATTCCAAATCCAAAAACCTCAACAAAATAAAAAAAAATAAAAACTCAAAATCTTCAACAAAACCCCAACCCAACAGATCAATCAATGAACAAACTCAACCAACCATCGGCGACGAGAGCTGTGGAGGGCGGCAAGAGTAGTGGAGGACGACAGGCAAAGATCGGCGACTGGAGGACGACGAGCAAAGATCAGTGACTACCCCTAGGCGAGCAGAGGTTTAGATTGGCGAGCTTCAATCGGCGAGCTCTGCTTCAGATCGAAATCGCCTTCTTCTTCGTGACAGGAAAAGAAAGAGAGAGAGATAGTGACAGAAAAAAAAAAAAAAAAAAAAAAAAAAAAAGGCGCAGAGACGAGTCGGATCTGTGGCAATAATACCGAAATGTAGAGAGAGAGGAAGAGAGTGAGAGATAAAAAAAAATGAAAGTGAGAAAGAAATAAGGAGCAATGGAGAGATGGAGACCAAAGAGGAGAGAGAGAGAGAGAGCTGTGTTGCAAATGGAGAGAGATATGTGTTGGGAGGAGAGAGAAAAGTAAATAAAATAATCAAAAGAATTATAGTATTTTTGTCCGTAGGCTTTCATATTTGAGAGCGTACTGTAGCATGTCTCAAAATTTTGAGACATTTAGCATATCTCATGAGAGGCTGTTTTTGGTGTTTGGTGTGCCAAATGCCAAATACTTACTAAAAGCATTCTCATCAAGTGCGCCAAACACCAAGTATTTGGCATTTGGCACACTTGATGAGAATGCTCTTAGTAAGTGTTAGCCAATCTCCTTTAGATAAATACAATATCTTCCACCTCACCAACCACTTTTCCATCTTCTCAATAATACTTGTCCAAATTTCCTTTGATTTAAATCTTGAACCCAGAGGTAGTTCTAGATTATTATTATTTTTTTGGATAAGTTAGGTTTTAGATATTTCATAGGCAACAGGGAAACCTTACATTCTAGAATACACGCAAGAGCTTCCACATTTGGTACCAACTCAGATTCGAAATGATTTTTTTAGTCTCGAAACTGACTCAAAGCGTTAGTAGCACACATCTCAAATTAGGGAGTTGTTCTTGATGCTATCCGCAGAAAATTAATGCGTTGTCATCAACAAATAAAGTAATAAAATTTACTTATAAAAAAAAAAAATAATAATAATAATAGAATTGGAGCCTTAAAAATAGTTATTGTTGGGACCTTATTTACGTGGGCTAAAATTTGGGATTTTACACAATGTATTTCCATTTCCGAATTTTTTTTCTTCTCAAAAAATAAATAGGCATGGTTGCAAAATAATTTGGTGGCTCTGGCCCAAGATTCCTCCCATATGGGTGGAAGAAGACTCTTAAAGGAATGTGAAGTGGGTTTTTTTGAAGAATAGTTTGAGTGTTTGTCTGTTTTGTGCGAGAGAGTTGTTGGGTGTATTGAAGCTCTTTTTATTGATAAGTAATAAATTTATTGAATTTATAGAAATGTGTCAAGTACATGGGGTAGACTAGATGAAAACCATGGCTAAGGTTTAAGAGCACCATGATCCATAAAGTCTAATAAATTAGAGAAAGAATATGTTCTTGTGGCTAGCATCCACTCGAATGACATTATGAACACTTGGAGCTTTACACCTTTCGCCTTTCAAAAGTTCTAACATTCCTTTCATGCCAAAGACACCACATCAAACAATGAGCAATAGCCTTCAAGATTGTACTGTTCCTGTGTCTTCCAAAATGGCCTTGCCAACAAGCTAGTAGGTCCAAAACTCCTTTAGCAAAGTCATATCCCACAATTCTCTAACAACTGGACTATGCAGGAGTAGATGATTAACTGTCTTCCCATTCTTCTTTTACATACAACACCACTAATTGATATTATAAACCTCTTCCTGAGATTATCAATAGTTGAAGATTTTTCCTAATGATGCAGTCCAAAGGTTTGTGATTTTATGTGTATGAGGTTTGTGAGTTAGTTTGTGTTTGTCAAAGGACTTGTTTACGTTGTGAGATTTATTTGAGTGTTGTTTGTGTGAGTTTGTGATTTTGGTTGTGTATGGTTGTAATCCATATCATTGATAGTAGATTTTGGTTGGCGTTGCTTTTGGATGTAGGGTTGAAGTTGACCAAACTACGTTAAATATTTTTGTCTGGTGTGGATGCTTTATTTTATTTTTTTGTATGAACATGCTTCCGCCGCTAGCCCCTAGTCACATGTTACAAGCAAGATAAAGAAAATATTTTCGTAGAAATTTCAATGATGTATTTATTCCTTTATTTATTTTAATTTTTTTTATTCCTCTTCTTTTGTAAAATAGCTTTTGCTGTTGTTGTTGTTGTTTTTTTTTTTTTTTTTCAAATTAAAAAAAAAAAAAATCCTTATGTGATATGGCTTTGGGATAAGCATGTTGGATAATTATTGTAATGACTCCAATATTGTTGAATATTGCTTATTTAGGTATTCTGCAACAAAGGATGCTCCTCCAAAACTAAGGTATGTGTAGTTCTTCACTTAAACCCTAAACTAACCATATCTATCTTTGTCTTCTTCTACTAGCTTGGTAGTCCCTATTTCACTTCTATAAAGTTTAAAAAGTCACGTAATGATAAAAGCTCTGAATAAACTATAAATTTTGAATGTATATGAATGAATGAAATCTTATTTTATTTTACAAACTGCAACTTGATGGGCCTTTGCAAATTATAGGTTGACATCAATAAGCAAAATAAAGGTAGTTTGGCCTATTAAAATATGTGTGACCTTTGCTGTTATGTTTATTTTGATCGAAATATATTTTCTTTTGCCGGGGACCAATTTTTTTCCAAAATCGAAAGAGTCTAAGGTCATGTCCAACCTTGAGCTAATGTTGGCAATTCATGCGACTTTTATAATGTTTATTTTGTATTTAACCAATTGTATAGTCAATGTTCAAAATGTGCACTGGTTAGTAGAGTTGTATCTATATTTATATGCCAAGAACCTTGTAGTTCAATTGGCACTTCTTGTTATTTCTAATGTAGATGTCTAGGGTTCAATTGTCACTTTAAAAAAAATGTAGGGAAGGTTTTCTACCATTCATCTCTTCCAGACCATGCAAAGTAGGACTTTTGTGCATTGGGTACTCAATTTTATATATATATATATATATATATATATATACCTAGATCGATTTTAAACTTGCTCTTTGGCTGGTGGAATTGGTTGGAGAAGCATTCGTCTCAGATTTGGAACTTAGTCCTGTTATGCACCCTATGGTGTATTTGGAAGGAATGGAATCAGATGACTTTTGAGGATTTGGATAGCTCTAGTGATCAGATGCTTGCTTCTTTTAGTGAAACTCTTTTTAATTGGTCTCGAGCATGAGGACTCACGTCTAGTGATTCCCTCCATTCTTTTTTTTGCTCCCTTTCACTTTTGTAATTTTTCTATTGTTTGGTTTTCTTTTATGTTTTTCTCTGTTTTCCTATTCTTGTATTTTCTAAGTTTGCTCTATGTTCTTCATGCATAGAGTAGCCTTTAGTTTATATATCATTCTTACTTATCAAAAAAAAAAAAAATATATATATATATATATATATATTCCTTTTTTGGATATCTTTTGCCCCCTGTCCTTGTGTGTCTTGCTGCTAAAAAACTTGGGTAGGACTTTTGTGCTTTGGATACTCAATTATATTCTTTAATGTTTTTCTTATTTCCTTTTGGATATTACACCCACCCCCCCCCCCCCCCCACCCCCCACCCCTTTTGTCCTAGTGTGTCCTGCTGCTAATGTACTTGGGTAGCACTTTTTCTGATTTTAACGAATTTATATATATATATATATATATAAATTATTTGGATTTTGTTGTTATTATTATGAATTTTGTAATTAAATTGATGTATGTATTTTAATCATCCTTTGTAAGTTTCTCTTTGAACAAATACTTTTCTGTAATAATTATAAATAAATAAAACCTTGTGCATCGTCTGTTTGGGGACCAAACAATATATGAGTATGATATCAGAAAAAAACTGTCAAGTTTTCGATTTTTATAAAACTAAAACTTGTGTGATATGTGAGTTTGTGATTTTGGTTGTGTCCATATCACTGATAGTAGATTTTGGTTGGTGTTACTTTTGGACGTAGGGTTGAAGTTGACCAAATTACGTAAAATATTTTTGTCTGGTGTGGATGCTTTATTTTATTTTTCTTTGTGAATATGCTCCCACTAGCCCCTAGTCACGTGTTACAAGGAAAATAAAGAAAATATTTTCATAGAAATTTCAATGATGTATTTATTCCTTTATTTATTTTAATTTTTTTATTCCTCTTCTTTTGTAAAATAGCTTTTGCTGTTGTTGTTTTTTTTCCAAATTAAAAAAAAAAAAAAAAAAAAAATTCCGTAAGTGATATGGCTTTGCGATAAGTATGTTGGATAATTATTGGAATGACGCTAATATTGTTGAATATTGCTTATTTAGGTATTCTGCAACAAAGGATGTTCCTCCAGAACTAAGGTATGTCTAGTTCTTCACTTAAACCCTAAACTAACCATATCTATCTTTGTCTTCTTCTACTAGCTTGGTAGTCCCAATTTCACTTCTATAAAGTTTAAGAAGTCACATAATGATAAACGCTCTGAATAAACTATAAATTTTGAATGTATATGAACGAATGAAATCTTATTTTATTTTACAAACTGCAACTTGATGGGCCTTTGCAACTTATAGGTTGACATTAATAAGCAAAAGAAAGGTAGCTTGGCCTATTAAAATATGTGTGACCTTTGTTGTTATGTTTATTTTGATTAAAATATATTTTCCTTTGTCGATGACCATTTTTTTTTTGAAATCGTAAAGAGTCTAAGGTCATTTCCAACCATGAGCTGATGTTAGCATTTTATGTGACTCTTATAATGTTTATTTTGTATTTAACCAATTGTATGGTTAATGTTCAAAATGCACACTGGTTAATGGTGTTTTATCTATATTTATAGGCCAAGAACTTAGTAGCTCAATTAGCACTTCTTGATATTTCTAATGTAGACGTCTAGGGTTCAATTGTCACTTAAAAAAAAATGTAGGGAAGCTTTTTTACCATCCATCTCTTCCAGACCATGCAAAGTAGGACTTTTGTGCATTGATTGGGTACGCAATTTTATTCTTAAATTTTTTTTCTCCCTTTTTTGGATATCTTTTTCCCCCGTCCTAGTGTGTCCTGCGGCTAGTGTACTTGGGTAGGACTTCTGTGCATTGTGTACTCAATTATATTCTTTAATTTTTTTTTTTTCTTTTTTGATATCTTCCCTCCCTCCTTCCAATCCCAGTTTGTCTTGCTGCTAAAGTATTTGGGTAGCACTTTTTCTGATTTTAGTGAAATCATATATATGTATATATATATATATATAATTATTTGGATTTTGTTGTTAATATTATGAATTTTGTAATTAAATTGATGCGTGTATTTTAATCATCCTTTGCAAGTTTTTCTCTTTGAAAGAATACTTTTATGTAATAATAAATAATAAAACAACCTTGTGCATCGTCTGTTGGGGGCCCAAACAATACATGAGTACGATATCAGAAAAAAAACAGTCAAGTTTTAGATTTTTATAAGTTCAGACACCAAACCAGCCCAAAACTTGGTGCTTTGAAATGAAATTCTTTGAAATTAACATCAATTATGTGAATGTTTCATATTTTAGGTTCTATCTAGCTAGATTGTAGTGGGTCTTTTTTGCTTTGGTGTTGGATATACAGTGAGAGAAACCTATTTCTCCTTAATGAATTACGAGAGCCTTGTCAATTGCTATTGGGTTTTTTATTTTAATTTTTAAATTTTTTTTTCTTGTTATGGTATTAAAATAGCATTTTCCTTAATGGATATGTTCAAATCTTTATTATGAATTTATTTATTAAATTTTATGTTTAATACAAGGAAGTCAATTCTGTACCGTACTGGTCGGTACGTCCGGTATATATCGTACCGGCCAGTAAATCGGTACAAATATCACCCTTGTTTCGTATCCGAAAAAATACCGGCCGTACCGGACACGTACCGACCGTACTGGGAAAATTCGACAGTTTCGGCCGATAAATGGATACCGGGCAGAAACACAGAATACTTTTTTTTTGTGTGGTAATTTTGGCAATTTTTTAAGGGTAGGATGGTGTAAATCTGAGTAAGCTAAAAAAAACCAGTAGAAAGAAAGAGAAAAATGAAAGAAAAATGCACAATAACTTTGTAAAATGAAGTTAGAATCACCTCTTCTTCAAGACTTCGACTTCATTATTCTTCACATTTTTCTTTTACCATCTTCTTCTTTAAGGACTCAACGATGACCGAATTGCTTCTTCTGTTTTGTAACTTCGTTCTCTACACTTACTTTACCCTGGACTTCCCTTTTGCTTTTTCAATGTAAATGCTGAGTAAACTTGGTCAAAAGAGTACACTTGCTTTTGATTTTCTCAAAGCATCGGATGATATTTTGAATTGGTGTCACCAATCTTTTAACACGTGGGACTAGCATTTATTGAATTTGGTGAGTGTTAGATTATTTAATAGTTTTCACTTTTATATATTGGAAAATGCTAACGAGTGTCCTTAGATCACTGGTTAATAATCTATTTAAAAAAAAAATTATGGGAAATGAAAAAAAAATTAATTAATATTTTGATAGCTTTTTTCATTTTCTATAAAAGTAGTATTAAAATTTTCTTAAAATAACTTATTAATGAGTGCCCTAAGGACACTCGTTAGCATGACCCTTATATATTTCCGTTGATAACTTCATCAAAAAATATAAAAAGTCGTCAAAGTGATATATTGAGTTATTAGAAATATAACTTTGTATATTGTATAAAATAGTAAAAAATATCGGTAAACTCGAAACGGTACACCGATATTGACCGGTATCCGAAACATATTGTATCGCTATCCAAATTGGTACAGCCTCCAGTACGGTATTGACTCCCTTAGTTTAATAATTATTAAAGGAGAGACTGTCCAGGGGAATGGGCAGACTAAGCGTGTAATGGGCAAGTATGTAGTAAGTTAGGCAACGTTTGAAAGAATAATGAAAAGTAGCATCTCGAGTTTCTAAAACTCGAGATCCATATTAAAACTCGAGTCTCGAAGACTCGCTTTGCAACTGTTTTACTGCTGACAATGCCACAGAGATCTCGAGTTTTAGAAACTCGAGTTCCTATAGTGGCGTTTTTAAGTCATATAGTGACATTTTAAAGCCCTATAGCAGCGTTTAGAAATTTTTAAAAGTGTGATCAGGGAGCGCTATAATAGCGTTTTTAAGCCCTATAGCGGTGTTTTCTTGGAAATTTTTTTTATAGTGTGATCAAGGAGCCCTATAGACGTTTTAAAGCCCTATAATGGCGTTTTTCTGCAATTTATGGAATTCGAGTCTTTAAAACTCGATTTTTACGTTGATTTTTTTCCACATTAGCCCCCATTCACTTACAAATCGAGACTTAAAAACTCGAGTTTTATCTTGGAACTCGAATTTTAGACATTTGAGATGCTATTTTTCAACATTCTTTTTCACCGTGACAACTAACTAAATTTTTTAATATTTATTGTTATTTAGAAAAAAAATTCGAAACTGTCCTGTGTCCCAAGATTGTATTGGACCACGTGTCCCATGATCTTGTTCCTACACGTGGTCTTCTAAGTGATGGTTGAGATTGTTTTGAGCTTCTATATAAGGAGCGTTAGCGACTGAGTCTTTCATTCATAACAAAATGTCTAAGAGAAGTCGTAGTGAGATTGTACTCTATGAGGAGGAGAAGGAGAGGAAGGTTGATCCGACTGTGGAGAAGATGAATGAGTTGGGTCGGAAGTATAATCGGTGGGATGATTCCACCGTCGTCTTTGGAATTTTGAAGACCAACAAAGTGTGGTACTTCGAAATTAGTCAGAACGATGAAGATCGTTCTAAATTTCCTGATGTTGAAGGTGATGAGATACAGTATGGTCTGTTGAATTCCTTTATTTCTGGAGGCAAACTCCGTAACAATGGAGTTTTGATATTTAAGAAGAGGGTTACTGGTGCGTATGCTATATCCTGTGTTCGTGGTTATGATTCTTCAGGATATGTTCACTTTGAAGGTATCGACATGCGAGATACTGAAGAAGTTATTTCAGAATTCTTTAATGGTGATATTGATGTTAAAGAGATTGGATGTAAACCATCATATTTGAATGTTGATCGTCCGTCTTCTTCCTCTTCAGATATTGATAAGTTTTCTCGAGCGTCAGCGTAGAGAACTTGAACAATTCATTAAGTCTGTAAAGAAGTGATGACGTCATGTATTATGTAATGAACTTGCTTGTTAAGTTACGTATTGAACTTTATATTAATGAATGAATATTTTATTATTACAAGTAGAAAAGGCAAACAATAAACTAACATGAGCTCGAAAACAAGTGTGGCTTCTGTTCTAAAGCCAAAACCCAACAGACCAAAACCACGCATAAAGCAAAACAAATACCACTTTAGAGTAAAAAAGCAGAAGCTACAAAAAAAAAAGGCTAGCTCAGGTTGAAAATTCACAAGTAAAAAACTAACTTTATTCAAAATCCATAAGTAAGGAAAAAAAAAAAAAAAAAAACTTTAATCAAAAGTGATGCTAAATACAAGGGACATAATTGTGGGATCTCAAAAAGCTTCAACTTTACCGAAAGTGAAGGTCTGAAATGATAAGGAAAAAGAACTTACACAGTAGCAGTAGCGGCTATCATTTGTGACCCACAAACTAGACCGTTAACACTGCGTGTATGAAAGAGCTGTGCGTTTAGAGATGTAGTAGTATCAGTTAATGAGTTCATAGTTATACTTGTACGCTTATTATAGTTTATAGCACATGAAGGTGTGATAAGACTTGAAATCTGGGATTGGCAGAGTTGTAACTGTCAGAGAATAGTCCGTATGGTTAAGAGAATCTTTTTTTGAGAATCAACGTGCGGACAAAGAAAGGGGTACCATTGGATCTGATTACATGGGTGGCCATCTCCTGGAAGATGATGCCAAGGAAATTTGAGTGCATGGTATTGGTTGGTGACTTGGTGGTGGCCCTGCGTTATTATTAACCATTCACCAAGACTAAGAGAAGCATAATTATGACGATGAATGTTCTGGACATTGGTAATGTCCCTTTTGATACTTGTTATCTACCTACCAAAATCTAAAAAAAAAAAAAAAATCTGCCAAAATAAATAAATATTAGAGAAATCATATGTCCAGTTACCAGTTAGAGTGTGGTACTTGTTTTTCTCCGTCAAATGCCAAGTACCAGTTACCATGGTTGGTACCACTTTTAAAGTTACTAGCCTCATCACACGTGGGATGAAGGCTTTTTACTTAGTGATTCTCTTTTGTAAAGTTTTTTTATTCTATAATTTTTATCTTGAAAATCTAATTTATAAATAGATAAAGTAATTTAAAAATTAATAAGAGAGTAGTCATATTTTTTTTTAGGTAATATTTTAGTAAAAGTTAAAGTTACATTTTTATCAGATTGTCCTTTAATTTTGTCTCTACTTAAATATAAGAGTATATAGACTTTTTTGAACTAAAAAAAAATGAGGAATCCAAATGTGGAAAACTCTTTATATAATAGTATATAGATTCTTTTGTTTTTTCTTGTTATTTTATTTTTTTTATGTTATGTGGTTAGTTGTTGGGCTTCAAAGAAGCCCAATTGTAATAATAAAAAAAAAAGATATGTTATTCTTCCCGATAAGGCTATTGGGCCGTTAGTCCCGTTTCTTCAGCCTGTCAAGGAATGTGTCATCCTTGCGCTTGGGGTCATACATTTATACCCCTTGATTAATTCAGTTTAGTCCTTGTCCACGTCATCACTAAGATCATGGGACACGTGGTCCAATACAAACTTGGGACACTAAGTGGGGAGACTGTCCCAAGAATTTAAAGAAACTAGAGGGATCAATTTCAATACTCACATGGTATTTTTTTTTTTAGAAATTATATTTTTCCACCTTAAACTATACTCCAATTACACTTATTCCTAAAACTTCAAGAATGCATGATCGGCCCCCTAAACTAAAACCCATGTAACATTTTACCCCCTCTCGTCACTTTCTCAATTAAGAGTATATTTGGTATGAGCTTATAAACTCAGCTTTTAATTTTTATGTACAACTTTTTAAAACCTTACTTTTTCCCGCATTTTCTTACATTTTCAATTTTTTTAAGGTACAAGCATACTTTAGCGCACTTTTAACAAAAAGTTTTTAGTTTCAACTAAATAAATTGTTCCCAAATGGACCCTAAGTCTAACAGGATGTAGCATTAAAGGACCAATTTACTCTCTACTGTTTTGGACGGAGGGTTAAGTTAGTCTTTTAATGTTGAATTCCATTAGACTTTAAAAGAGATGGTAAGGGGTTAAGTGTCACAAAGTTATAACTTTGGGGGGTCAATCATGCATTTTGATGTTCATGGGGCAAAGTGTAAAATGGAGTATAGTTAAGATGGAAAAATGTCATTTTCCCCCTTTTCTTTTAACGTATTACATGGTGACTCTACCTTTTTTTCTTTTTCTTTTTTGTCTTGGAATGATCTTTATATGTTTCTGGAATTTCTATGTACATTTTATGTAGATATTTTTTATGTGATATAGCATGAAAGGTTCTCATCTATATGCAGCAATAAAGATTATAATTGGGTATATAAACTAGTGCTTAGTTTGTATATGCTTCTATTCAAATGCTGGTTTGAATATTTCATATACATATGATACTTTTATATGCTGTTTTGAGACATTTTATCCCTTCCAAGTATTAGAATGATTCCCTTTCTGAATTTTGCTTGGCCCTTACCAAAATATAATTATTTGAAACATTCCTTTATGATGCAATATAAGATTTTTTTGAGCTTGATTGTTATGAATTCTATGATGATAGGATTCTAGGAAAGAAAAAACTCATACTTTTTCATTGACTAGTTTAACTGTATATACTCGTTGCAATTTGAGAGAGATTTTTATATAAATAATAACATTCTATAATTTAGGCATTACCAGATACCCATGTAATTTAAATTAGTTGATATTTAAAATGCTAATGAGCTTTAGTTCAAATGTTTCTAGCTCCTCTTGTGAAAGCAAGGTAAAATGTGAGATGATTGGTTCAAGACATATCAGTTGCATATGTAAATTTCTAAAAACAATAATAGATCAAATAAAACATTCCTAGACTAAGTTAACTGCACATGCAAATTTAGGGTGAATAATTTGTATTTGTCTTCCCCCCCACCCCCCCATGTAGCAGTTTTATGGGTTCATGCTTACATGCATGTTAAAACTCCCAAGTTTTTATCTATATTAATGTTGTTCGTTTAATTTCTAATACTACAATCATGCCCAACTATTATATCTTTATACTGCACACTTTGTTGAACTTGGTGATTTTGCTGGAAGGATATGTGATTATGGAATGAAGGATACATGATTATGGAATTTGCATCTGTTTATGCCTTTTTGGGCTATTGATATTCATTGACTTTGTTCTGCATTAAACAAATATAGTTGTTTCTATTATTATTTTCATTCTATGAAAAAACATTTATTGAACAGGTTGGCTAGAATCCATAAGTTTATTGTCAAGAACGGAGAGGCAGCAAAATCTAAGACTTTGGGGGAGTTGGCTGAGGACCTTAGGTAAGTCTTACAATTTAAATAAATCTATTACATCACATATGTGTATTGAAAGACACATTAGTAGCACTAGGTTCTGCTCAGAAGAATCTCCAAACTTGATTTGTATAAGCCAAATATAATGTACTTGTTGGGCTGTAGAAATTTTTCCTTGAACAAATAAAGTTAAAATCAAATTCTCTTTAATTAGGTGTGGTGGTTCATAAAATTTTATTGGATTTTCAAAGATGTGCTACAGTCGATTGATTTTTTTTGGGTTGCTTTCATAGCAGGTGTTTGTTGCACAACAAAAGCTTAAAAGCATAACCGTGACTCATGTCTAGTTTTTTATGAGTTTCACACTTTGGCAATGAACTGGACAAACTTTCGGACTAAAAAGTGAAATATTTGTTATTTTTTGTTGTTCTTGTGTTAATATATATATATATATATATATATGTATGTATGTATGTATGTATGTATATTTATTAATGATTTCCCAATTTACTTTTGGCCTAGGGCTTTTGGAATTGGAGGTATTTGGAGCGAATTGGCAGAAGCAAAAGGAAATGAAGTTGTGAAGAAAGATTGATGTGAAATTAGAATATTCATGTTTCCCGCTTGTTAACCAACTATTAACTTTTTGCCTATAATAGCTACTTGAAGACAAAACCTGATCTTACCTTACAACTAGTATTATGCCTTAGTGATGTAAGCCTTAATTAAAGATTATATGTAAATAAATCAAAACTAAATTAATATTTAGTGGGTAGTTGGGAACTTTAATAGCGTTTTACCTAAAATAAATTAACTATTTTAATAGTGAGTCAAATGACCCCAAAAAAAAAAAAAATATCTGGATATTGGGAGGATTTATTCCTTGATTTTGGAGGATTAGTGTTAGAAGAAAGAATGCTACGCAGCTGTAATGAGTTTTTGAAATACGTACCCAGATGTAGTTTTGCGTTAGATACGGCAAGCTTGATGAGGTAGTTTGGAAGAGATATTAAGATTAAAGCGTTTAAAACTTAGAAGTAGGTCCTAGCAACCACGCTATCCGTGTTTATATTTTGACTTTAATATTTTGGAGTTGTATTGTTAGTCTTATTGATTTTTAAGTTAGCAATCTTAATTTGGTGGTCTTTAAAGGACACTGTATCAAAGAGGCCGTACTGGGGTGGCTGTTAGCTTTTGCTCTGTTTGTAATGTGTTTGCTCTTCAATATAATGTCTGAATTATTAACAACAAAAATATTAGTAGTTGAACTGAATCATGAGGAACAATGCTAATCTGCTTTCATGCAATTACTACTTTTTATTTCGAATGATTATTGTTGATTGCACATCACTACTCTATATTTTATATGTTTGAATATGTTATAATTGGGGAGTCAATCCATGGTGCTTGTTGATTCTTAGCTAGTTTGAGGGGTTAGGGGTGTGCTGTTTTTGTTGTCAGCAGCTTTTGCTGAGTTTGTGTTGGGTCTCCCCTATTATTGTGCAAGGTTTTATTTTGCATTAGGTTGGCCTTTGTGATTTTTTTTTTGAGAAAGGGTTGGCCTTTGTGATTTAGAGGCCTGATGGTTTGGTTATTTCAGTTGGGGTAGATACCCTATTAGTTAATCACTTATTATAGAGAAGAAAGGCCTACAAGCTTTCAAAATACATTCTTCTAGTGTTGACTGGACAACAACCATCATGAGATATCACTACTGCTATTATTACATGTGTAGCAATCCCATAACCACAAGTTATCATATATCAATATTTATCAAATCATCTCACTATTTTTTCTCTACTACTTTGTCGCACAAAATAGTTGTGGCAAAATGTGTGCGTGCTTGTGTGTGGTGCTAACATTATTCAATCATTTTAATTGGAAAGTACTTAATCTTGTTGACAAATGCAAAAACCTCCCTAATTAAGATGAATTAATAGTATTTAAAAAAATAATAGAAAAGCTTCTAAGCGTGCACATAACGCATGCAAAGAGGCTATTATTATCATCCATAAATATGGTTGGACAAATGTATACATATGGAATTAGGATGGATTGAAAATGTTTGACATTAAATCAACAACAGGAAAGCCTCTGATAATTTGATAACGTATTCTTAACATATTTATTAAAAAAAAAAAAAAAGTTAAAAAAAATTAAATCAGAGGCAGAGCACCCAAGGTCATAAAATTGGGCTTTCGTTTTTTGAGAGTTTTTTATTTGAGTTTGTGTAACTGGTTGGTATTGTTTTGAAGTATATGTGGGTTTCAAAAATTTTGGGTTCGTGGGCGATGAGGGGAGAGAATGCGAGAGAAAAGCAGGGGTGTGTGTGTGTGTGTATATATATATATATATATCTATCTCTGGGGAGGTAAGACCGTAAGAGACTGTAAGTGAAGTTCCAGTGATGTTGATGAGATTCAATGTTACTAAAAATAATAATTCAACCATTAAATATGACATTAGTACCAT
Source organism: Quercus ilex subsp. ballota (assembly GCA_032727855.1). Lineage (NCBI taxonomy): Eukaryota > Viridiplantae > Streptophyta > Magnoliopsida > Fagales > Fagaceae > Quercus > Quercus ilex. Next base: position 53,334,772 of record CM064913.1, on the reverse strand, counting down.
CTAACTCAACTAAGAACCTAAAAAACCATCAAATGTAGTACTATCTAAGAGCGTTCACATTGGTCACTGCATAATACATTTTCATTCAAGCTACAATAATTGTGTAATATGTACCACTACTGTTCCTGTGCATATCAATATTTTATTTATTTCTCTTGCTTCTCTTTTTCTCACTCTTCCCATCTATTGAAATAGTAAAAAAATAAACGAAGAATGAATATTATATTGAAATAGAATGTAGAATGGATAATTTGATATAGGTGTTTTTCAAAAGTGGTTGTCTAAAATAGAAAAGGTAAATTCTTGTATTAAAATAGGCAAAAAATTTTACAAAAATTGATGCTAATTTTCTAATGTGACTAAAAAAATAAGAGAAGATCCAATCAAAATACTCATCACTATTTACAGCCATAGTTTGACGTGGCAAAATACGTCGGTATTCGCCAGCCCAACTTGAACTTAGATTTTTTTTTTTTTTTTTTTTTTTTTTTGGGGAAGCAAAAACGGGTTAACCCTTGACTCGATCCTTTTTGTGGGTTGACCCAACTTGACGCACTTAACCCGTGATTTGACCCGTATTTAAAACTTTTTTTTTTTGGGTAAAAAAAAAAAATTAAGACATAGTTGGTTACTTGGTTTACTTGATAGTTGCGGGCTTTACATTGCACAACTCAAACTCAATTGTCCAATAATATAATGCACCTGATTATTGTTAGTTTTTTTCTAAAATACATTAATTTTTTAAAACATTTTTTAAGTAAAGCCACTAAAAAATTTTATATGTACTTATATTTAATGTCATTCAAATACATTGGCCTCAAGAAAACAATTGACATATTTATCTAGTTGCATGCAAACAATTGAAAGATGGTGATTGAGGCATTTTTCTTGCTTGAATAACGTGATAAGTAAAAATATATTTAGATAGCAAATGATAAAGTATATACCAAGATAATCTATTAACAGTAGAGTTAAAAAAAAAAAAAAACATATATTTGAAATTATAGACATGTATAAGAAGTATTCACAAAGGTGAAAACAATGAAGTTGAATATATCAATGAAATTGGCATAAATTATAGATGATTTGGCATGTTTTTTAACAATCTATAGCCAAAATAAACCGCTTCTCAAAATAAAGATATATTTTGTGAAGTATGTATTACTTAACAGTGACATGATATTCATAAATCATGTATAAATAACTTTGGTGTATATTCTCAAATTGAAATGGAGTATCAATCACAATGCATCTAAAATTAAACACAACTATTAAATTGTTTTTCAAGATATTAGATTTTGAAGTTAGTTTTTAATATTGTAAAAATCTTATACGTTTTTATTATTTGTCAAATTAGCTATTCAATTTGGCATTTGTGATTTTGTTTTTTGTATAATTTTATAACTATTGAAAAAGTAGCAATTTATTTTTCATTATTATTTTTTTTTTTTGAAGAAAGAAAAAAAAAGTAACAATTTTTTTAGCTAAAGTTTTGTAAAAGTAACAATTTAAATACTCAATTAATGTTACAAAACCCAAAAAAGAAGCCAAATTACTTATTATTCAAGTCAATTTTTCTTTAAAACCATTATTATATTGACAAACAATATACATACTCATAACATATATCTCAATTAGAATTCAATATAATTTCTAATTTTTGATTAATTTTACACCATGTACCCAAGTGACCTATTAATAATATTTATCACAAAAGCCAATTTGAATGCCTCACTCACTTAGGTTAAACTATCTTATGATCATTATTGTTGAATGTTTCTGCCCATACGTATGCATTTCAGCCTAATCAGTATAATAAGCAGGTACCCACTTTGTTAAATCATCTTAGCCCAACCATAATTTAATATATTTGGGGATCCTTAATTGCATTCCTATGCTTTCAATTTAAAAAGTTAATGTTTATAACAAACCCCCTATTTACCTATAAAACCTTAATAGTAACTATTAAATAAATCATATGGGGCTAAGCAATACTCTCATCCACTTTGAGCATTTAAATTTTGATTAGGGATAGCCTGTTTAAAAAACTCTATATACTACTGTGGGGCCAAATAATCCTACGGCCCAGCCCAGTTCATTCCAGGGCCGAAGGCCCGTCCGAGGAAGTACCCGGGTCCGAGGACGACTTCATCATCGGACGTCCGGGAATTTGAGGGATAGTCTCGTAGCAAGCAGTCACCTCCACCTTAAGTATACCTGACAACCGCCCTGGCCGCATTAATGAGGAAAGGACCTTCACCAGCGTCGCCTTGGTTGCCGTGACTCCCAAAGAGACTGGGAAGGCGGCTGATGGGACAAGCACCTAAGCAAATGTCCTGATAGCTCAACAAGTGTAGGGCTAGGATCGGTTGGAAAAGGGATATATAATGTAAGGGAATCCCTCCTGGAGAGGGGGGGAGGATAAAAAAAAAGGGAAAGGAAAAGAGTGAAAAAAGGGGAAAAGCCTCCTCGGTCATGGGCCGAGGAGCACATCCCAGTTGTAATACTTGTAATCTGTTCAAAGTTCTTCTTCAAATAAAAGGGACCAGAGTTCACACCTTGTGAACGCCGGCCAGTGCCTAGACCTTCGACCCACTCTCTATAAATTCATTGCGGGGTTCGTTGGGCTTTTGACCCATGTCCTTTGGGCTTGGACAACCAAAATCCCAGACCCTACAACTACTATCGTGTTCGTATGTTTTAATAAGTATTACTGTTTCCTAAAAAAAAAAAATTCAATTAGGGATAGCAATACTCTCATCCACTTTGAGCATTTTAAATTTCGATTAGGGATATTAATATATGTTTGTATGATCCATTTAAAATATTTTGTATGAAATATTTTGGTATCATAATGCACTAGTATATTGTTTTAAGATTATTACTAGATATAATTGTCACTTCGTGAAGGCAAAAAGATATATATATATATATATATATATTATGGGAAAAGTTAACAGCTGTCCAAAGATATTGGTTTAGAAAATGTTTTTATTTTATTCGGGATGCAGAGCTTCCAAACACGTTTCCAGAATTGCTTCTGTTTCAACATGTCCGAGCTTGATGCGGCACTAGTGTTTTCAACCTCATAGAGAAGCTGATAACCTATTTTTACCAAGTACTCACCATTTTACCAACTGGCCATATTGGACAATTGCTCTGCTTAGTCCAACACAGTGGGATAGCTTTGATACAGTTTGCCTCAAAACTCAGGAGGAAGTGTTAATGCAACAAGCTCTAGTCCCAGGTCCTTGTGTCTGAATTGATAAGGGTGGCTACCTTTGCTCCTTGTAGACTAGGCACATGTGGGGAAACAATTTTGGCAAACCCCTTCCCTGGCAACCAGTTATCATTGTAAATATCTATACTATTTCCGTTCCCCAGTCTCCACCACATACCCATTGAGATCACCTTTCGAGCTTTAAGGATGCTTTGCCAAGCATAGGAACCCCTAGTTGCTAAAGCTTCAAAGATCGATCATGTAGGAAAATATTTGGCTTTGAAAACCAGAAAAAACAGGGAGTTTTGATCCTTCATTAATCTCCACACCTTTTCGCCAACATTGCATCATTAAATTTCCCCAAATCTTTGAAACCTAACCCACCTTCAGCTTTTGGTTTACATAGAACCTCCCATTTTTTCCAATAATTTTCCTTTGCTCCCCTTGTTGCCCCCAAAAGAATTTTCGAATCAATGCTTCTATCTCTTCACCAAGGCCGACAGGTAATTTGAAACAGCTCATGGCAAATGTGGGAATCGCTTGCACCATTGCTTTGAGCAAAATTTCTCTACTCACTTGGGACAAAAGCTTCTCTTTCCACCCTTGAAGTTTACACCACACTCTTTCTTTTATAAGGTTAAGGCTTTCTTTTCTTTTTTTCCTTCCCACCACAGCCGGTAAACCAAGGTATTTTTCGTATTCTTTCACCTCGGGTACTTCTAAGTAGTTGGAGATTAAGGCTTTTGTTTCTTCATTCACTGCCTTGCTAAAGAAGATGGTCGTTTTCTCACGATTAAGCTATTGGCCTAAGGCTTTTTCGTACAAAGATAGGATATTTTGGACCACTTGTAAATCTAACAAAGAAGCTTTACAAAATAATAAGCTATCATCTGCAAAAAATAAGTGTGAGATTTTCAAACCCCTTTTGCATAAAGAGAAACCTTTTATACAATCATCAAAAGCTGTCTTTTGAAGCATCCTATTCAACCTTTCCGAGCATAACAAGAAAAGATAGGGAGACAAAGGGTCCCCCTGCCTTAGTCCTCTTAATGGCCAAATATCTCCCCTAGGCTCTCCATTCACCAAAATGGAATATGACAAAGTGCTAATGCACTCAAAGACGAGATACCCACTTGTCACAAAAACCCATTTTCTCCATAATCTTCACTAAATAGCTCCACTCGACCCCAGTGGCGACTCCAGGAATTTTGTCTAGGGTGTTCCTATTCTACTTTGAAAAAATTTCGGGTCATTTCGGTTTATTTCGGGTGTTTCAGGAAATATCGACCGAAATTCAAGATTTGGCGGGCATGAAGTTTGTGCTTAAAAAAAAAAAAAAATTCTTAAAACCAAAAAAAATTTGCATTCTGTACACCGAAAAACCTCCAAAGGAAAAAAAAATGAAAAGAAAAGAAATGAACAAAGGTACCTATACAATAAACTATGAGTTCATTTGAAATATTAATAAAATTATTAATTATTGTTGTTTAGTTGTTTCATTAATTTGTTTGTCCTTTATAAACTATAATTTGTTGTATTAATTCGTTGTATTGTTATTTCATTAATTATTAAATTATTAATTGTTGTTTAGCCTAATATAATTTAATTTGTTTGTCTTTTATAATGTATTAGTTAATTAAATTATTAATTATTGTTTATTAGTTGCTTTTCTCAATTAATTATTGGTTAATTAAATTATTGTTTATTAGTTGAGCTAGCACACATCTATGTGCACATTACACTAAAAGAGCCAGCCATGTGCACATTACACATCCCACGGGCCGATGTGCACATTATACTGCTCTAATTATTGTTTACCCGGCCCTATGTGTTCATCCACCCCACCCCACTCAACAAACAAGAAATTTTTCCAATCACAAAAGCCAGCCAATCAGAAAATTTCACAATTACAAATCACAATACACATTACACTAAAAGACAATTAATAACCATAAAACAAAAAAAGACAATTAATAATTTAATATCTCACCAACGGTCCAACGCAAACACACACACCAACACCAACACCAACAACAACAACAACACGTCAACATCCACCAACACCAACGGATAAAATATTAAGATAAAGCCAAATTCAAAAAGTTAAAAAAATAAAAGCCAAATATTAATCAGATAAAAGCCCAATCTGCCCAATCACAGAATCAGATAAGACAAAGTATTAAAATTACTAAATTAGACTTAAAGAATAAAGAGAGAAAGGGACTCATAATTTTCCTTTGAATGATTCAGATAGGCTTTTCTCAAAAAAAAAAAATGATTCAGATAGAGAGAAAGAGTGAGAGACTGAGAGAGAGTTAGAGAGAAAAAGAGAGAGAAGTTAGTTTAGTAAATGAAATACCTTGAGGGAGGAAGCACCGGAGCAGCCGAGCAAGGAGGCCTGAAGGCTGATGCCGCTGAGGCAGTGACGAGGCGACCCGCGACGAGCGATCTCCGATGAGGGCAGTGGCGAGCGATGAGGGGTGAGCGATCCAAGCGACGACGACGATCTAGACTGAACCGATCTCCGATGACGACCGAGCTGCGAGCGACATGACCGATCCGATCTCCGTGACTCCGTCTGTTGGCAGTTGGCTTGAGCCTGAGGCGTTGCTTGCTCTGTCTTTACTCCTTTAGGCCTTTAGGATTTATGATTTATAAGTGATTTCTGATTTGATTAGCTGTGCAGCTCTGTATTGGGGTTTGGTTGTTGTTTTTGTTTTTTTTTTTTGGAGAATCCGTGGGTTCTGTAATCTGTTGGGCCGCTTGCTGAGTTGCCGTGGACTTGCCATGGGCTTGGCTCTATTGCAATTTTTTTTTTTTTTTTTGGGATTTTAGTTCAAAAAAATTTTTTGGGTTTTTTTTTTTTTTTGGCTTGAAAGTAGAACAAATAATTTTTTTTTTTTTTAATTTGAGGGTAGTCTTAATTTTTGATTGAGGGTGTTCCTAATAGAGAACAAATATAAAAAATTTTGTAAAAAAATTTTTTTTTTCAAGTTTTTTTTCAGGTCAGGGTGTTCCTGGGAATACCCTGAGTTACGTGTGGCATCGCCACTGCTCGACCCAGTCATACGCATTGCTCATATTTAACTTCATAGTCATAAAAACCCCCTTCTTAGATTTTTGATTTTTCATATGGTGCAACGTCTCAAAAGCGACCAAAATGTTATCAATGATCGCTTTACTATATCGAAAGGCACTTCGAGATTCAAAAATAACACAAGGTAAAATTGTTTTAAGTCTATTTGCTAAAACTTTAGAAATAAGCTTATAGAGAATATTACAAAGTGCAATAGGGTGGTAATGTATAACCCCAGTCTGCAATTACAAGTATTAGATCATTTTGTAGTTGTATTCTAGTTATGTAATCTATTATAAACCTAATTTAAAATACTAATATTACTATTTTTGTATGTATTTTAATAAATATTACTGTTTATTAAAAAAAAATTAAGTACATATCTCAGAAATTATTCTTTTAAAAAAGTACATATTCGACAATGTTTTGCTCGTGGCCGCAAATTATGGTTGTTTTATACAATTATAGAGCTCACAGCTCAGCGTGTGGCTTTTGCACAAGAAACCCATTCTCCACCCAGGCGAGATAGCCTCCTCCCATGTTGCGCACATGCTTGAAACCCTGCCATCTCATTTACTAGCAAGTTAGTTTTTTTTTTTTTTTTTTTTTTGAATTACCCTTTCTTTTACCCCCTCAGTTTTCTCTTTAATTGTTCAGTTAACAAAATATGATGAAGAAATTGTAAACAAGATGAAGAAATTCTTAAAATTGTTGCGGAAATTATGATGTTCAAGTAGCTTTTTTATTAATTAAGCATGAAATCTGACCAGCTAATAATTGAAAGATATATACAATCAATTTAATTTTCATAAGACTTACAGCGCTAAGAAGATAGGCAGTTGCAGACAAGGATCTGACCCCACTTTGACAACCCTATGCAGAGATAACATCAACAGAGATATAAGATAAGAACATGTCCATGATATTTGCTAGGAAGAACTTGGACCATATTAAAGGTTTTTTTTTTTTTTTACTATTTAATACAGTATAAATCAAGAAACAATATAATTTACCACAATAAGTTGGTCCTCTTTGTTGCAAGCAGACGAAACCTCGCTTAAGAACTGAGGATTTTTCACCATACCTAAAGGTCAAAGTTTCATCATTTGTTTATTGACTTTAAAATTTTCAAACAAAAACAATTTTTTTTTAAAAAAAAAAAAAAAAAAACCCCACATATAAAGGGGCTTATCATTGTTACAAATTGAAATTACCTTCTGGTGTATTGAACATGTAAGGAATGTTCAAGATCTTATCTGCACCCACATGCCCTTTCTTGTATTCTTCCACAGTCCTATTTACAATTTGAATTAAGTTTCAAATTTCTTTTAGAATGAAGTCAATGAACAGAACTTTAAAGTTAAGACCCTTAAATTTTTTTTTTTTTTTTTTAAATCCAGTTAAATCACATCTATAGTATTTTCAGTAATTTGAAGAAGAAATGCATGGATCAAAGTACAAAAACAAAGAGCCTTTTACTTACCTAACATCTAGATATTTGTGGCCAGAATTGATAAGATCCTTAGTTGCGTGAACATCAACGGTGACAACTTCTGCTCCCGAGCTACAAAATATAAGAAGAAGAAGAAGAAACAAAACGCGAGAGAACATAGCCCAGGAAAAACCCATATCAAATTTCGCAGTCAAATATATTGTTCTGAAAATTTTATACGTGTGGTATCAAAGAAAAATGAAATAGATCTTTCTAAAGAGCTCATGAAGAAGATCAGAAATGGTGTTTATATAACTTGGTTTTTCACATTCAAGATCAGGGGGCTGTTGGCCTGATTTGCCAGATGGAAAGCCAACTGAATTTACAAAACGTGGGCTGGGCTAACTAGTAACTGGTCACGGTGGCGCAATTCACTTTCTGTGGGAAGAAATTAATGTGCTGTTATATAGATAAGGAATAAAGTTCCCGGTGTGTATATTGTGTCCAATCAAATCGTGCCACGTGGGGTATGAGAAAATGCTTGGCTTTGATTGGAGTAGTTGTACAGTTGGGACTGACTCGAACTCCACTATCAGCGTGGGCCTAAAAAAAGAAAAATGAAGAGGTCAAAAGTGGCGCCATTGAAATATTGGTTAAAAATTAATTTTAAGGAAGTTTTGATATTACTTTTATAGTAAATGAAAAAAGTTGTCAAAATATTAATTGTTTTTTTTTTCTTTTCTCATAAAAATTTTCTTTAATTAGATTGTTAACAAATACCCTACAGCACTCTTTAACATGACCCTAAGAAAAATTATAGAGTCCTCCACGTCACTTGTCTACCATTCCACTAAAAAACTTTCACTTGTTTAAAATTGATGAGTTAGTAATTAATTTCTGTTTAAAAAAATTTTATAACTAACAATTTTAAACAAGTGACAGTTTTTTAGTAGAGTGGTGAACTACATTACTTGTTCACTGTGTGAATCTTATAATTTCTCCTAAAATAATTTTGTATTGTTGTACGCCTAAGCATTTGTAGTTACGAAAACTTGTGAAGCAAACATAAATAAATCTTTTGACAAGAACATTTTGTTCAAAATAATGGTTGGGTAATACTAGAAAAAATAATACATACTGTCAGACAGCAACTTCTTCGTATTAAGAAATCTTAATGCACTAGTCACGCATCTCCTTCTAAAGTAAAGTAAAAAATAAATAAATAAAAAAGTTATAATATAGCAATCATCATGTCATCAGCATTAGAGGGTCTTGGTACCACTTACAACCATTAATAACATCCGTGTCATGTAGATTGTATATTTTGTAAAATTTGAAAAATAATACGACTACACTTTTGTTATATATGATTTGTTTAGTAAAAATGGTAGTTCATGTTGAATTAAGTGGTGGAGGATATCCAGGGTGGGATGTCGAGTATTTAATCTGACATGGATGAATTGAAGTCAACTGTTTTGACTATTTTTGACCAACTTCAAGCTGCGTCTAATGTATTTTGGTAGAAGATGGTGGAGCTTGAAATTCCTGTAGCAATGACTAATGTGTGCCATGGAGTTGAGTATAGGCAAATGGTGTCTTTATACAAGACAATGGTTGGTAGGTCTGATATTCGGTATGGTTGGCCTGACACCATTCTCAAGGAAAAAAAATTTGGGTTTTCTGATTGAATTTGTTCTATACACCATTCTTAGGAAGAAATGTTGGGTTTTCTAATTAATTTTGGTCTATACAAGGGCTTGTAAAAAAAAATTGGTTGAACTTTTGCTTTAGGTTGAGTAAATTTTTCTATCAACTTGTGGTTTGTATCATGATATTGATAAATAATTAAGTTATTTTTTTAAATTATTGTTGTCTTCTAATATATTTAGAATTATTATTATTATTGTCTCATATCATTGCCCTCCATATTATTATTTTTTGAGTTATACATGATAAAATCTGATAAACACCAAGTCATTCATTATCTTTTGAGTTGTACACACTACAAAAAACTGAGTTTAAAGTGGCGTTCATGAAATGCCACTAGAATCTAAAGGAATATTGACATAGCAAAATCTAGAGGATTTTTTTTTTTTTTTAAATCTATTTGGTAGAGTACCCTAGGAAATTTAGAGGATCCAAATCCAGTGGCGGCTCCAGGAATTTTTCTCAGGGTGTTCCTGAGTGGGCTTGCTCTGTTACAATTTTTTTTTTCTTCAGATTCTCTACTACAATTTTTTTTTTTTTAGATTTTAGTTCAATTTTTTTTTTTAGCTTTTTCTTTTTTCTTGAAAGCAATGTTATGAATATCATTTTGGACCTTGTTTCGGTTTATTTAGTGGAACGGAATATTTCGGTACCGATCTATTTTGACGTACCACTTCAGGGTGTTTCGGGGTTTCTAAAAAAAATTAAAAATAATATATATTTATATTTTCTTATACAACATAAAATTATTGATCCAAATAAGTAAACCTCAAATAAAACAAATCATTTAGTTTTTCTTTTTTGACACTCAAATCATTTAGTTATTACATAACAACTACTGTTTTAGAATATTAAAACATAAATATGTAATTAAATAATGAAAAACAACAACCAAAAATAGTACAATAAGAGTGTATATATATGTATATCAGCAAAACTACTTAACATAGTTTCTTTTTTTTCTTTTTTTGTCTTTTATAATGTGTATTCACTTACTTTTAAGGGACCACATACCACTACCCCAATTCAATGCCACGACCCTATCCACCCCACACTAAGAGACAAGAGCCAATCAGCAATTTCAACACAATTACATATTTTTATATTTACATAAACTTACACAAAAAGACAAAAGCTAAGCAATTTATATTATCAAAAGATAAGTCTAAGTTACAAGACTCACAACACAAGTTAGACTATGAGTATTGAGTATGAGAGAGACAGAGACAGAGACAGAGACAGAGATAGAGAAAGAGTCAGAGCAGAGATGAGATAGGGAAAACGAGAGAGAAGTGGAATACGTTGATGTTGCCTGAGGTTAGGGGCAATGCCACTGTAACACGTTGGAGGCTGAGGTTCTTATTTCCTGATCTCGCTTTTGCTGTCACCGATATCACTTTTGCTGTCACCGATCTTGCAACCTCCGATCTAAGCCAAGTCAATCTCCGATCTCGCCGTCGCAAAGCTACTTTGGGTGTTCAATGTTGCTATTGCTGCCTTGTTAGGTCTTTTTTTTTTTTTTTTTTTAGAATCGCTGCCTTGCTGAGTCTCTGCTGTTGCTGAGAAGTGACTCAAGTGAGGACGTGAGGTTCTCATTAGGTTAGGAATTGTTTTAGCTTAAAATATGATTGGGTATTATTATTATATTTGTTGAGAATGCATGGGTTTGCTCTTTGCTGGGCTTGCATTGATCAGTTTTGTACTAATTAGTTTTTTTTTTTTTTTGAGAATCTGTGGGTTGCTGTTTTCAGTATATTGGCCGTTTTTTTTGGTGGGCTTGCCTATTACAACTTTTTTTTTTTTCCAGATTTTAGTTCAAATTTTTTTTTTGGGGTTTTTTTTTTTTTTTTTTTTTTGCTGAAAGTGGAACAAATAATTTTATTTTATTTTATTTGAGGGTGTTCCTAATTTTTTTTTTTAGAGGGTAAACAAATAAAAAAAAATTAATTATTTGATTGATATTTAAGTATATGTAAGTTGTGAAATGCTCACAACTTGCCTAGTCAATAGTATTGTTTTGTATTGAAAAATAGAGTAATGTGCGTATCAATTTATTAATAAAGCTGGTTGAAAAGAAGAGCAAGAAAATAGAGCAGTTTGTCAATGTAATTCGCAACTTGGTTGGTCGCGTAATGGTCATAACTTGTCTAGTCAATAATCTTATTTTTTAATAGTTTCTAGTTACCAAACAAGGAAAATAATAGTTAACCAACATACCCTTAGATCTAAGTTTAAGATTCTATCTGCTATTCCTTGAAGTTTTAGGGTTAAGAAGTAGAAATGCAAGCTACTTGAATACGTGGTTGGATTTTTTCATTGGATATTTTCATTGGATACGTGGTTGGATTCTATCTGCTATTCATTGGATATTTTCAATTGGAGTTCACTTTGGTTGGATTTGGGTTGTCTGCACTTGGATAGTATGTGGCATATTAGTCTAATGCAAGCTTCAGTCATGTTGAATACGTGGTGAAGGATATCCAATTTGGGGTGAAGGATATCCAATGTGGGGTGTCGAGTATTCAATTTGACATGGATGAATTGAAGTCAACTGTTTTGAGCAACTTCAACCTCCTTCTGATGTATTTCAGTAGAGGATAGTAGAGCTTGAAACTTCTGTAGCAATGACTGATGTGCGTCAGGGAGCTGAGTATAGGCAAATGGTGTCTTTATATAAGACAGTGGTTGGTAGGTGTTGAGGGAAAAATTTTGATGTTCCCAAATAGAATATGGGGTAGCCAAGCCAAAACTCGACAATGGGCCCTTCAAGTAAAGCCCAAAGGCTTTCGGTGTTGTGTAAGTCTGCCTAAGCAAGAGATAGAGGTTGCAGCCTAACAAGAAGACAACAACAAAGCACAATAAACACGTTACTATTGTTAGTTTGTTGTATTATTAGTCTTTTTACTGCATCATAGTTCAAATTAGTCCACTAGCAATACGGTATTATCTCCAGCGATAGGGGTGAAATTATACTTAGAGTCCAGCAGTCAATGATTAAATAAACTTAGGAAAGTGTTCACTCTTGGGGGTCCTTATGTGTCTTGGTCAGGGGGATTTATAGTACTTTCAGCCATCATTACATCAATGTGAGGGAAAAATTCAATTGTTACAAATACATTATGTCCTTCATCATAATAATAATAAATAAGGATTAAAGGCTCCATAGTTACAAATAAAAGAGGAAAAATAGGATGAAATGAAGGGAGGGACAGATCCACAGCTTAGTGCAGCAAGTGTTAAATTAACATTTTGGTGAGTGTATAATTATAAGGCATGAATGAGGTGAATGTGGGTTATTTTGAGTGAGTGAGATGAGATTAACGCCAAGATCAAGGCTTTTTGTGAGTGGTCTGTTTATGACTAGTTGAGAGACATTTATGGGCTATGTTTGTGTGAAAAAAAGGAAGAGAACATCTGAGATTAGATGAGTGTGGGCTAAGGATGATGAGTGGTGAGCTTGAGGGAGGCTAAACCACGAGCAAGATAGCAAACAAACCCTGAATTTCAAAGAGGGTAGCTAGGTTGGTCAGTTATGGGACATTTATGGAGTAGGAAGGTGTAAGCAAGGTGGTGAATGTTGGTGTTATGGTGACTATAGGTTGAGAAAGGTTCTGAGTGAGCTCCAGAGAGCTTGGGGAAGCTTAAAGAAAGCTTAATAGGGGTTGAATTTCTGCAGAATGTAGTCAATGACAGAAATCTTTAGAGAGCCCCCCCCCCCCCCCCCTCCCCTCTTGTAAGGCTATGTGTATGTTTTTATAATGAAACTTGAGGGAAGCATTAATTGACAAGAATCCAAAAAACGTATGACCACTCAGAGGTGATGAATCATGGTTAAGCTTCTTGAGAATTTTTGGTCAAAAGTAAGAGATTCACTTTAGGGGCTGTCTTGCTTCTTTGGGTAATGATGGGATTTTAGAGCTTTTTGCATTAAATGCTAAGATTGCTAAGATTGTGTTCAACCAATGGGATTAAGGAAAGTATCAAGAATGAATCCTAATGCTGCAACTGAGATTTGGACCCTAGGAAGTAGGATTTAACACCCCAAGCCAGGTGTTAAAATTTAAGCCCACTTCAGAGGGTTCCGCTGGAGATCCCTTTATGCCCTCCAAACCACATGTTCCCAATTTTTCCCCTTTATGATTCATGGGCTTGGAACATGAATCATGTCTTGAATGTTTTTAACATTTATAGCATCAATTTGTTGAAGTTTGAATAATTTGGTTTCAATTCCCCTTCCGCTAGAGAGATGGAGTTCCATCATTTTTTAGACTTCACCTTGGGCTTTCAATAAAATAGTACCAAGTAGTTAGCTTGGGCTTTTAATAGTGTCAACGTAAGTTGGGCTTTTGATATTGCCAATGAGAATTGGGCTTTGATGTTGCTAATGAAAATTGGGCTTTAAATATCGCCAACGAGAAATGGGTTTTGATATTGCCAATGAGAATTGGGCTTTAAATATTGCCAGTGAGAACTGGGTTTTGATATTGCTAATGAGAATTGGGCTTTGATGTTGCCAATGAAAATTAGGTTTTAAATATTGCCAGCAAAAACAAGGCTTTGATATTGCCAATGTGAATTGGGTTTTGATGTTGCCAATGAAAATTGGGGTTTAAATATTACCAGCAAGAACTGGGCTTTGATATTGCCAATGAGAATTGGACTTTGGATAAATGAATTGCCATGGGTTTAAACCATGGGCTTTGATTATGGATTTGAATTCCATTGATAAAATTGATTTGGCATGGATTTGAATCATGGGCTTTTCAAATATTGCCAAGCATAAGTATTCTTGGGCTTTAAATAGAATAGGATGTGTTTATTGGGTTCATAAGGCCTGTTTTGGGCTTAGTTAAATGATGATGATAAAATTGGATAAAATATGAGTTTTTGAGCTTTTTGTGATAATTTATATCCTAACCCAATTTACGCAATGAGATATGAAAATTTGTTATGAACGTAATAATAGAGCAAAAAATATTTGGAAAAACCCAATAACTTATTAGTGGTATTTGAAAATAAATAGGTGGTACTCAAATAAATCAGGTGTAAAAAAAAAAAAAAAAAAAGAGTACCCTAACAGTAGGTTTGATGTTCGGTATAGTCGACCTGGCACCATTCTTAGGAAGAAATTTGGGTCTTCTAATTGATTTTGGTTTGTACACCATTCTCAGGAAGAAATTTGGGGTTTCTAATTTATTTTGATCAGTACAAGTGCGTGTAAAAAAAATTTGGTTGAATTTTTGCTTTAAGTTGAGTAAACTTTTCTATTAACTTATGGTCTGTATTATGATATTGATAAATAGTTGAGTTAGTTTTTCAAATTGTTACTGTCTTCTAATATTTATTATTATTATTATTATTATTATTATTATTATTATTGTCTCATATCATTTCCCTCCATATTAGCATTGGTCTTTCTATCATTACGGATTAACAAACTCCAAGTCATTTATTATCTTTTGAGTTGTACATGACAAAATTTGATAAACACAAAGTCTTTCATTATCTTACACCATTAGAATCTAGAGAAATATTAACATAGCAAAATCTAGACCCTTAAATCATAAAAGAGTTGTTAAGATTATAATATATATATATATATATATATATATATTTGGTAGAGTACCCTAAGAAATCTAGAGGATCTGAATCACATCTTCTTTGATTGATATTTAAGTATATGTAAGTATGTGTAAGTATATGGTTGATATTTAAGTATATGTAAGTCTCTAAATGGTCGCGAGTTGCCTAGTCAATAGTACTGTTTTGTTTTGAAAAGTAGAATAATGTGTGCATTAATTTTTTAATAAACCTGGTTGCAAAGAATAGCAAGAAAGTAGAGCAGTTTGCCAATTCAATTTGAAACATGGCTAGTCGCGAAATGGTAATAACTTGTCTAGTGAATAGTTTTGTTTTTTTTAATTGTTTCTAGTTACCAAACAAGTTTTTTTTTTGGTTAGAGATAGAAATTTATTTTCAAAAAGAAAAAGGCCAAAGAAAAAAAATAGTTAACCAACATACCCTAGGTCTAAGTTTAAGATTCTATTTGCTATTCCTTGAAGTTTTAAGGTCAAGAAGCTGAAATGTATGTTTCATTTAAGATTCATTTTGTTATTCAGAAATTTATGTTCAAGATGGAATGGTAAGATATTTGTTAATAATAATATATACCACTAAAGAGTCCAGTAATAAAATACATACTTTTTTATTTAAAAATAAATTAATTAATTAACTTGAATAGTAATAGAAATGTAGATTTTTAAACATACAAGCTTAGTGTTTCTGTGGTACTTTTTCATTATGCATTTTATTGGCTTGTGACTGGATTTTGTAGGGGATAGCAAAAGGCCTATGAGTTACTTGAGAGGGTTGAAATGAGGAGGAGAGCTATGGTCGATTCTTTCTTGAAATAGAAAGATCTTGAAGAAGATTCAATTGGAGTTTACTCTAGTTGGATTTGGGTTGTCTACACTTGGATGGTATGAGGCATACCAGACTAGTGCAAGCTTTAGTCATGTTGAATACATGGTGGAGCATATCCAGTTTGGGGTGGAGGATATCTAGTGTGGGGTGTCGTATATTCAATTTGACATTGGTGAATTGAAGTCAACTGTTTTGACTACTTTTGACCAACTTCAAGCTGTTTCTGATGTGTTTCGGTAGAGAATGGTGGAGCTTGAAACTTCTGTAGCAATGGCTGATATGTGCCAGGGAGTAAAGTATAGGCAGATGGTGTCTTTATACAAGACAATGGTTGGTAGGTCTAATGCTTTGTATAGTCCGTTTGATACCATTCTCAGGATGAAATTTGGGTTTTCTAATTGATTTTGATCTATACAAGGGCTGTAAAAAAATTTTGGTTGAATTTTTGCTTTAGGTTGAGTAAACTTTTCTATTAACTTGTGGTATGTATTATGATATTGAAAAATAGTTAAGTTAGTTTTTTAAATTGTTGTTGTCTTCTAATATATTTAGAATTATTATAATTATTATTGTCTCATATCATTGCCCTCGATATTAGTATTGGTCTTTCTATCATTACTGATTGACAAACACCAAGTCATTTATTATCTTTTGAGTTGTACATGACAAAATATGATTTAGACATCAATAATTCAAACATACATCAGACATTTAGACACAAGGCCTCAGAAAATGGCGATGAAGAAGATTTTGGCAAGGTATAAATCTTCTCTTTGTTATTCCTTTTAAGTTTTAGGTCAGGAAGCTGGAAAGCACAAGTGCATTGATTGGGTCGAGGCGCTTTAGTCCGATATGATTGGACGCATTGTGTGGCAATGGACGCGACTACACGCGTGTCCGTGACTAAAATGACTGCGGACGAGATTGTATGCATGGCATTGGTAACATTCTAACCAATAGAATCTATGAATAAAAACAAATAAGTCATTAGAAAATAAAAATAAAAATAAAACAAAACAAAAAACAAAAATTAAATGAGCAAACAACAACACAAGAAAGACAAATAATTGTTCGGAAAAAAAATAGAAATGAACTTTTCATTTTTTTTTTTTTTTTCCTAAACAAAAATGAACTTTTCATGTTTGGACTATTATGTATATCAGAGAATTTATTGGAAGTCAAAGATTTCTCCCATTGAAGCCAAAACATATTATGCGTGGAAAATTAATAATAATGATTAAAGAAAAGACTAGCATATACACTTACAACCGTACATGCAGACAAACAATTCTTAAGAATCTTATTATCCATTTGTTTTGATAGGAAAAAAAAATGGTTAAATGAAAACTATTTTTTGTCAATGAAAAACTCTATTAAGAGCACGACTTATTTTTAGAGGTTATTTTATGTTTTTTTTTTTTTTTTTGGGAAAAACAACTCTATCATGTTGCTTGAAACAAAGGAAGCCAATAAGCAATATGTGAAACTATTGATAACAAAGCAAAGAGCTATGTGAGTGGGGGCGTATAGTTCTTTCTATCACTCACTTGGTATTAATTGATTTTTAATTAACTTTAAAAATTGTAAATGAAAAAAAAGCGGCTGGATAGAGAGAAATGAAATTGTAAATGAAAAGGACCAAAAAAAAATATAGAGAGAGAGAAGTTTAAAAATTTGTAAATGAAAAACAAAATAAAGTTGTTGGGGTTCATAGACTTACAGCTTTCATAATACCTACTATTAAATAAAGGAAAATTTTTCGCTCTAAACTTTGTTTTCGCTATTTTGCTTCAACCTACTATGTGACAATTAAAGAGATCATTCATGTGTCATTTTAGTGAGATGATGTTTTAAATGTGTCATATGACTTGTTTAAGAGTTTGTTTGAGATCTGCTTATTTTGCTGAAACTGAAAACTTTTTTGTTAAAAGTATTATAGATAAAGGTAAAAATTAGTTGAAATAGTACAATGGGACCCATGAATAGTACAAAAATTAGTGTGATCCATAAATAGTAGCAAAAATAAGTTGAATAGTAAAATAAGTTGACTTTTTAATTTGGAGCTAAACGCACATTAAATAATACACATGAATAGTTTTATAATTTGTCACGTATTGAGTTTAAAAAGGTTACTTCAAACAGCCAAATTTTGTCTTTTAAATAAAACCAATGATAGATTTCAATAATTAAAAAAAAAAATTATCTTCAATTAACTCATTTCATAGCCAAGAGTTGTGTGGGTGCGGGCATAAATTTGTACATCAAATGCCCGTAAGAAATAGATTGTTTGAAGATGTGAAGTGGATTATTAATAACATGTGTGATTGTAAATTTGAATAACTAATAGGGAGTCTATAAAATAATATTGGACAACTAATTTTGATAGTATCTAGTTTATTGAGAACTTAAATTTCAAAAATTATTATCGTATTAGAATGACAAGTCTTTTTTCAAAATTTTAGATGGAAAACCAAATTCATACTTGGTTTGCAATTTATATTGATTACATTAGTTGGTTTACATGATACACATGTTTTGAATTATACAATAAATGTTGATAATTTTTTGTGCATACCAAACACATTAAAATGTTTTTCAGTTCATTTTCAAGCTCACTATCAAACACGGAAAATGAGATAATTTTTCAAAAAATGTTTTTTGAAATATGACCGATTTCCAAAAATCACTAACATCAAAACAAGTGGAGAGTTAACCTATGCTTGATTGGGGTGAAAAGGGAGAGAATGGAAAATAGGCAAAGGAAAGGAGTAAAATGGATTTTAAACATTTATGAATCAAATTAAACCTTACAAACACAAACAAACTCTCTCACAAACAAATTAGCACACAAACTCAATTCCAAGAATTCAATACTCCCAATAACTCTCTCACTCAATAAGAGTATTTGTTCTCATGTGGGAGGATTCTTAGGCAAAAATGATCAAACTCTTTACAACAATTCTGTTCATTCACGAAGAAGGAACGTCCAATTATTTCTTCAATATGAAATATTTTTTCTATCGATATTCTATGCCAAAAAGAATAATTTTTTTTCCATAACGAGGAAAACCTTTAGTTTCACTTCAAGGAAAAGCAATTAAAAAAAAAAACCAAATTCAAATAGGAAATTGAGGCAAATTATAACCTTTTTTTTTTTTTTTTTGGTTTTAAAGATATAATAAGATTCGAACTTGTAGTGTTTGCTAAATGGTTATTGTTATTTAATATCATTTTTTTTAGAATCAAATTTAATATCATATTAAGACATGGAAAGTCTTTCCTTAGGAAAAACTTAGGTATAGGTTGTTAGGTGTTGTTTTTTAAGTTTCTCAATTGAATCCTTAACCTTATACTTGCACTAAACAATTAACCAAAAAAAAATTTAGTTTGATCAAGGACAATTAAATTCTATCTAGTTCATTAATTAATACAACCACATGGTTGCATATAATTAAGAATCCTATGGTGCATGCATATAACAACTAAGGAACTAGTAAACTTAGCTTAAATTTTTTTCTTATTTTGTGTAGGCATGATTTAATACAAAATTTCTTATTTAGCAGCAAAAAAATTTATTAATTGACTTAACTAAAACCAATTAGTTTGATATCCCTTGTGAAGGGGAAAAATGTGGCAAATTTAGTTTGATCCAATGAACCATCAATTCTTGGATAGATTATAGAAATGAATGGCATGTAAAATAGGAGAACGTGATTTATTATGTCGAGTGTTCCAGTATACTGGATACAAGTTACCTAAAAAATTACTCCTATTTGTAAGCTTTTTGAAAGAGAATATGTACGGTACATAAATTGCACTGCAGTTTAGGGAATCACCGATCGATGTTTTAATTGAACTGTGTGATTTGAATTTCAGTGAGATCTCAATGCTATTAGACCATTTTGAAACCCCAATTTTCCAAGTATTTAGAACCATTGTTCATTTTTATTATTATTATTATTATTTTTGCTAGATGAAGGCATGAGAGATCAAACTAATCTATATATATTTACCAACGGAGGTGCCATTAAGCCGAAATACCACTGGCCAAGATGCCGATAGTAAAAGTGTAAAACGGTAAAACCATAAAGTTAGATATAAACAATATTGATAACAAAGTGCGTGACGCGTCAATAATTAATAACATGCAAAATTAAATTAATTACTAGTGTTTTTGTTTGTAACTTCAGTCTACAACTGCAAATGTTAGATCTTTTTGTAGCTGTACTTTGATTATGTAATGTATTATAATCTCAGTTTAAAACATTAATATTATTATTTTTGCGTGCATTCTAATAAATATTACTGTTTACTAAAAGAAAATTAAGTACATATCTCATAAACTTTTTTTTTTTTTTAAAAAGTACATATTCTACAATGTTTTGCTCGTGGCTGCAAATTATGGTTGTTTTATACAATTATAGAGATCACAGCTTAGCGTCTGGCTTTTGCACAAGAAATCCATTCTCCACCCAGGCGAGATAGCCTCCTCCCATGTTGCTCACATGCTTGAAACCCTGCCATCCCATTTACTACAAGTTAGTTTTTTTTTTTTTTTTTTTTTTTGAATTACCCTTTATTTTACCCCCTCAGTTTTCTCCTTAATTGTTCAGTTAACAAAAAATGATGAAGAAATTGTAAACAAGATGAAGAAATTCTTAAAATTGTTGCGGAAATTATGATGTTCAAGTAGCTTTCTTATTAATTAAGCATGAAATCTGACCAGCTAATAATTGAAAGATACGATCAATTTAATTTTCATATAAGACTTACAGCGCTAAGAAGATCAGCAGTTGCAGACAAGGATCTGACCCCACTTTGACAACCCTATGCAGAGATAACATCAACAGAGAGATAAGATAAGAACATGGCCATGATATTTTATAGGATTATAGGAAGCATTGGGACCATATTAAAGGTTTTTTTTTTTTTACTTTTTTATACTATTTAATACAATATAAATCAGGAAGCAATATAATTTACCACAATAAGTTTGTCCTCTTTGTTGCAAGCAGACGAAACCTCGCTTAAGAACTGAGGATTTTTCACCCTACCTAAAGGTCAAAATTTCATCATTTGCTCATTGACTTTAAAGTTTTCAAACAAAAACAATATTAAAAAAATAACCATATAAAGGGGCTTATCATAGTTAGAAATTGAAATTACCCTCTGGTGTATTGAACATGTAAGGAATGTTCAAGATCTTATCTGCACCCACATGCCCTTTCTTGTACTCTTCCACAGTCCTATTTGCAATTTGAATAAAGTTTCAAATTTCTTTTAGAATGAATAGAACTTTAAAGTTAAGACCCTTTTTTTTTTTTAATCCAGTTAAATCACATCTATAGTATTTTCAGTAATTTGAAGAAGAAATGCATGGATCAAAGTACAAAAACAAAGAGCCTTTTACTTACCTAACATCCAGATATTTGTGGCCAGAATTGACAAGATCCTTTGTTGCATGAACATCAACGGTGACAACTTCTGCTCCCGAGCTACAAAATATAAGAAGAAGAAGAAGAAGAAACAAAACACGAGAGAACATAGCCCAGGAAAAACCCATATCAAATTTCGCAGTCAAGTATATAGTTCTGAAAATTTTATATGTGTGGTATCAAAGAGAAATGAAATAGACCTTTCTAAAGAGCCCATGAAGAAGATCAGAAATGGGGTTTATATAGCTTGGATTTTCACGTTCAAGATCTAGGGGCTGTCGGCCTGATTTGCCACAAGGAAAGTCAACTGAATTTACAAAACGTGAGCTGAGCTAACTGGTCACAGTGGCGCAATTCACATTCTGCGGGAAGAAATTAATGTGCTGTTATATAGATAAGGAATAAAGTTCCGGGTACGTATATTGTGTCCAATGAAATCGTGCCACGTGGGGCACGAGAAAATGCTTGGCTTTGATTGGAGTAGTTGTACAGTTGGGACTGACTCGAATTCCACTAAAAGCGTGGGCCTAAAATAATGTTGTACTGTTGTCTGCCAAAGCATTTGTAGTTACGAAAACTTGTGAAGCAAACGTAAATAAATCTTTTGACAAGGAACATTTTGTTCAAAATAATGGTTGAGTAATACTTGAAAAATAATACAGACAGTCAGACAGCAACTTCTTCGTATTAGGAAATCTTAATGCGCTAGTCATCACGCATCTCCTTCTAAAGTAAAGTAATAAATAAATAAATAAAAAAGTTATAATATAACAATCACCATGTCGTCAGCATTAGAGGGTGTCGTTACCACTTGCAACAATTAATGACACCAAGATTACTGACATTGGCGTCATATAGTTTGTAAATTTTGAAAGATACTAAGATTATAACTTTTGTCATAATTTGTCCACTAAAAGTGATAGGTCCATATATTTTACAAGTTTACTATTCACAACTCACTGTGTAGATAAATTGTAACAAAAGTTGTATTCCTAATATTATTAATAAATTAAATTTTCCTTGTACTTTATTTTTGTACCAAACTCGCGCATAGTGAAAGTGTTTTTTACACGTGTATACTTAACCCACATTTTCACGTGTATGCTTTAACCCACATTATCAGTTGTAAAAAACACTTGTGAGTACACACAGGTGTAACAAGTTCTAGCCCATTCCAATATAGATGCGACAGTCTTTAGTCTCTGTCTTTGCAAAAACTGTTGTTGAAGTCATGCAACCCATTAAAACATTCTTTTTTTTTTCTTTTCCCTTTTCTTTTTAATGGCAAAAATCTTATGAAATTCACTTTGTTTTCTCCTCTCCATTTTAAAGGGTGTGAAAATCATGATTCATGATTAATGTCATACAAATGAAAGTTAGCAGATAGCGGCACTATGCGGCAAGTCTAGAAGCAAAGTGAGCAAAGGAAGCAACTCCTGTAAATAGTAGTCAATTACAATATGCTTACAGAAAACTTGGAAACAGAATTAGACAAATCAAAGGGATCATAAGAATGTTGAGCCTTGGGACTGAGCTGGTGAACCATCTGCTTGGAGTACCCATGAAAAGCAATCATCGTGTCAAGCTCTCTTATATTTCTGTTTTCTGCTGAACCACTTATAAAGCAATCCATAATTAGTTCATTGGCCTCCACAGCATGGATATCAACCATTTTCGGCCAATTCGATTGGTATATTTACATCACCTATCAATATAGTGCAATAGTAGTATTGGTCATTCAAAAATATGATAAAAAATTACTGTTAAGTTAGAAAATATAATGGTTTACATATGGTTTTATTTTTTTTCATAAATGTCGATCAGACACGCACGCAAATATACACACACGTGTATATACATACGCATAAAATGACGTATCCTGTACAATTTTGTGGATTAAAACCCAGATCATATAAAAAAGCACTCTTGGACATCATCCTAGATTTCTCTCAAGACTTCAGAGACTGAGAAGCACTAAGGAAGCTTCTAATGTTCTTCATGAAATGTCCTAGTTAGACAGAGAGCACCCTGAAATATTAAAAAAAGAATTATAGAAAAGAAAATGATGGACTTAACTGTGGAAACAAGATTAACATAGAATCACACCAAAAAATCTGAACAAGCCTCAGGCCAGTATTAAAAATGACTAGCATTTTAACAGTTCAATGCAGATTAGCTTGATTCAGATCAGAGAAAAGATCTCTAGAGATCAATTGGGTTCAACTTCAGAATGCAAAGAAGGCTGGTGAATAGTGAAAATCTTGCACATTTTCCATCTTTTTGAGTAGAAGTCCCCAAAATTTTGAAGTCAGAGGGAAAAACAGATTACATACCTAATGTCAAGAGCTAGACCGATCCTTATTTCCATTTGTTGATTCTATACCCTAATTCCTTTCTTCACCTGCAAGAAGAGAACAACCAAATTTTACTCAGAACAAACCGCATTCTGCATGATGCCATAGCAATTTGATCAGGAGTATGCAAGAAATGTAGGAACAGGATACATTTCATCCCAAAATATAAGGGAATATAGGCATAAATTACGTTAGTTTTGTCTACCTAAAAGGCAAGCATATTTACCACACATTTTTAAATCTAAGACCTGCCACCCATATTGATCCACAAGGCCAAGCACTTCCTGCATTAAAGTTATTGCTTAGGGAGACCAACTATGGATCATCCACCCTTGTAAGGAAAAACTCTTCAAACTCCCACTTGCCATCAAGGTTGTGAACCGTTAACAAAATTTACTACATATACTATCATTAGTTTCATTTTTATAAGCGATCATCTATAATTGATTGAAGTCTCCATTGCCAAGCCTGGCTGGCAAGAAGAAAATTTTAGACTTGTTTGCTGGGACGGAGAGTATATTAGCATGCAAGGACAACACGCAAGACTTTTGTAGGATAACTGCAAAAATAAATAAATATTAACCCAGAAACCAAGAATGTTCATCCTGTTCTTAAGTTAATGGCTCATTTAATATTATAAGCACTCAACTCATGCATTTATGAGTACCCTAAGAGTTATGTTGTTGTGCCCAAATTCAAAATAAATAAATAAATAAACAAATCACAAGCCTCTTGACCTCAATTAATCATTCAATGAAGGCTTGGACTGAGTAGTTTGATATATCTTGTTGAAACTATATTTCATCAGGTTTTACTGAGTAGGCAAAGTAAATGTTCCCCATCTTCTCATGCCAGGTTGTGCAAGTCATCTAACAGTTAAGGACCATGCTCGAAACTTTTCCATACAAGTTTCAAGATGACATTCATATTTGAATTGACAAAATAAGGACTGGAGTGGGAGCATGAGAAAAGAGAGTATGACCAGCATGCAATATAGAGTAACCAGGCCTTGAAATTAGCACCCCATGATTTATGAAAAAATAATTGCAGAGAGATTATACTCAAGATAAATTTTATGATTCTGTGAACAGTTCAAATTAGCAACAGATCATGATCCAAATAGAGATAACACGTATGTACCACAATCAAAAAGTAACCTACTGCCTGAAATATTCAACAAAGTAATTTAACATTGCTCCTTTAAAAACTAAAAACTAAGACTGGTATTTGCTTACATCAGAACATGCAATTTTCGTTGCCAAATCATGCTTGCACACTGGGCAGAATGTACCCGACTTATTCAACCATGAGTCCATGCAGATTGAATGAAATCCTGCAATAAGAATTCAAGTTGATAACTATATCTCTCTAGATGTCTAGATATATGATGTTATATAAAATGTACTTAATTTTGATGGAGTAAATACTATAATGTTAACGATCTCCACTAAAATATAATAGCACGTGGCAGCTTATGATACAATCATGAGATAAACATAAACCAGTGTCCATGTGTGCGTCAGTAAGTGCATAATATTTCTGTCCAGCTGAACTTTTGTAAATAAATGGTAATGGTAGTTCAATGACATCATAAGAGCAATGGTTTATTCCATTTTCATTGGAAAGCTTCTTCTAGTTCTTCCTTCTTGGACCTAGTGTGGTACTCTTATATTTGTAACAACTAGTGAGAGCTCCAGCTGTCAACTTACAAGCTCAATAAGTAAAACTATGCATCACTTCTTCTCCATAACCTAACTTTTTAGATTGTAACAGTCTCAAGAGCATCATGACCTGCCAAGGCAGCCTATGAACTTTATAGATACCCCAGATATGCAGGGAACAGAACTATATGAAAACATCTACAAGCACCCCATTGTAGTGCAAGACAGGGACTGTAACCCTATTGTAATTGCCTATAATATTAAACATGTGAGAAAAGTCCTACCATGTCGGCAGGGGAGAACTTTAAGAATTTCTCCATCTTTGTAATCCTCAAGGCAAATGGCACAAGTGTCTTCAGTGTGGCAATCCCTTGGATGAGCAGAGCTGAACGTGAAGCGGGGTAGAGCTTCCACCATCTTAGCATCTACTCTTTGAGAGCGATAATGTGTTCCTTGTGAAGAAGACCAATGTCTGGGTGCAAAGTAGACAAACACCGCGATTGCACATATGACAACAAACGAGATAAAAGATATTGTCAACACCGTCCAGGTTGATTCATAATGATTTGGGTATAGACAGCATCTGACTGTTCCCTCTTCAGCATACTGCTTCAAGGTTTCACCAGCAAACTTAGAAACAAAAATCGCACTCACTGTAATGTTCTTCGGGTTTATCGTCACTGCAAACAAAAGGGGGCAGCAAGACATTATGATATGCGAAATACTACAATTTCTCCATTTATTTCAATTGAAATAGCTGCACACCCATAAACTATCACTCGTCCCAAAAATTTAAGTTTTACATGGGAAGAAGAGCGGACAAGATTCAAACTCATGACCACTTGTTCTCATACCATGATAAACTACCACTTGACCCAAAACCTTAAACTTTTAGAAAATACTAAATTTAATCATTTAACCATTATTCTAACACCCTGTTTAAACCTCCATTTAACTTGTGCAATATATCGGGTCCATTTGATTAGGCGTTTTGATAGCTTAAAAGAGCCTTTTTAAAACCCAAAACTCTGTTTTGCAACCATAACTCCTCATAGTTTTTCCAAAAGTTTATACAAACGCACCCATCATCCAGACAATTATAGAGAGTTATATATTCCAACGATTGAAGCAATAAACATAGATATTTAAAGGGGCAAGCTGACTCACTGTAAACCAAGCTTCCATCGTTTTGATCATTGTAAACGATTGCAGCGCGAAAGCCAGCATTCTGTGCATTCCGGATTTTGTCTTCGAAAGCACATCCACCCCTAATTATCAAAGCCAATCTCGTTTGCTCAGTTCCTTTGTTTTGAAGCGAAGAGCAAGCCTCCAAAGGATCTGCTACATACAATGCTCCACATGTACCAGATCTATTGACAGCAACAGCTAAAAACAAAAAAACAAAAAAACAAACAAATTGGATATGAATTAAGAGAGCTCTCTCTGAATTGAAGCGAAAAAGTGGAAATTACGTTACGAGTAAAGTAAAGTAAAAGGTTTTGCATTTACTTTATGAGTCATGACTAAGAATCATGGAATTGATTTTTTCTCTAGGTTTTCACAGCAACCAAACAGGGACAAGAAAGAAAGAAAGAAAGAAAGAAAGAAAAAAGAAGTTACCAGATTTGGCGGGAAGGTCGGAGAAGGATGTGGAAAACGAATCGATCGAAACAGTAGCAGAGGTACGCGGGATTGCATATGGAACGAACACGAAGAAGAATCCGATTAACGCTTCCCACATCTCTCCCTCTCGCTATCTCTGTTTCTTTCGTTTCGATGGTCCAGAATTAAGAATTTACAATGACAACAATTACAGTACACAACTTCTGTTTTTTTATTTTTTATTTTTATTTTTCTCATTCAAACAAAAAATAAAATAAAATAAAAGATTTACACTAAAAAAGACAATAAATAATAAATAGATAAAATGGATGACGTTAGAAATTAGAAGCCATTTGGTAGAGATTTTAAACATTCATTTTCAGTTTTTAAATAACATAACACACTTTTTTATATACTTTCTCACTCACACGTATTTTAAAAAATTACAAACAATACTACACAAACTACTACTTTACTAAACGAGCATAATATGCTGTAATTCTTTATTTGACTGAGATTAGTTTGGAAAAGGTAGGGTCGGAAAACATTGTTTGACTGAGATTAATATCAGGCGCAAGTATTGCACCAATTATTACAAGTGGCTGTGATTTAAAATTGTAAAAAAAAAAAAAAATTTAAATTTTACCCAATGCATATAAAAAAATTAAAAAGTAAGATTAATAAAAAAATAATATGAGAGAAAGAAGGTTAATTGCACTGAATCTCAATTTGTTTGACTATATAGTAGTTCTTTTATATATATATATATATATATAGATTAAAACACGATGGATAAATGTATAAGAAAAAAAATGAGAATAAAATGGAAATTAACTAAATTATCCCAGAATAAAAGGGGGAAAAAAGGGAGAAGATAACTTTTGAGATGAAGTAGGAGAAATTTGGTCATTAAATTATGCATGAAGAGTTACATTATTTACAAGCTGTTTAGTTTTTGTACTAGTACCAATTCATGAGACTACAAACAACAAACAACACTACTAGTACCTATTTATATTATTTACCTATTTACATTATTTACACTTTTTCACCCACACGTATTTTAAGAAACTACAAACAACACTTCTCAAACTCCTCTACCAAACGGGCCCTATGGCATTGTTAGTTTGGAAAAGGTGGGGTTGGAAAACATTATTTGACTGAGATTAATATGAGGCGTAGGTATTGCACCAATTATTACAGGTGGTTGTGACTAAAAATTGTAAAAAAAAATAAATAAATTTTACCCAATGCATATAAAAAAATTAAAAAGTAAGATTAATAAAAAAATGATATGAGAGAAAGAAGGTTAATTGCACTGAATCTCAATTTGTTTGACTATGTTGTAGTTCTTTATATATATATATATATATATATAGATGAAAACACGATGGATAAATATATAAGAAAAAAAAAAGAGAATAAAATGGAAATTAACTAAATTATCCCAGAATAAAGGGGGAAAAAACAGGGAGAAGATAACTTTTGAGATGAAGTAGGAGAAATTTGCGTCATTAAATTAGGCATGAAGAGTTAAATTATTTACAAGTTGTTTAGTTTTTGTACTAGTACCTATTCATGAGACTTTATCAAGAAAAGCCAAGGAAGGACTAACTTGTAAAAACCAATATGTAATTAAGTTAACTATTTTGTAATTCATAACTAGGCAAGTCTTACTAAATCGCCACTTGTACCAAAATTTTTCAAAGGGGCTTAAGCACCCAATTGCAAAAATGGTATATGATGAGTAACTGCCCAACACATTTAATAACGACCATCAAAGGTCTTAAACCCTCTCATCAAGATAAAGAACATTACAATTAGGGTAATAATCACTATCATTTATGTCCAACAGATACCTAAATCACCTATAAAAAGGGATAATCTGTTCATTTTCTAAGGTACGTCAAAAAACAATAACAAAATGCTATCTACATACGAAAGATATGGGCTGATACTAACTTGAGCATCGGAGGCTCCCCCACTGAGCACAACTTAATGATCTCTTCGATTAGCCCCTCTTTTATTTTGCAAGTCCTACAAGATCGTCAAGAGCTCTAGATTGGACAAGTGACCCAACTAACGATTTTGGCATCATCAGTTTGGCACCTGTGGGGAAAGATTAGCCATTAACCTTTTTCCTATGACAAAGGGTTACTCAATTCAATCCAAAGTTATAAAATATTGAATTGTTGCGCTCATCCAAAGTAGCAACAAAAAATGCATAGCCGTGAATCAAATATACTCTGTGGAGTTGAGTTTCGATGAAGATGTCATGGTCAAAAGCCCCAAAGTGGGCATACAATAATGAGGGAAGAGCGAAGAAGCTACCTCTCGCCAAGGAGCAAGGCCATGAACGAAGCAAATGGAGGAAGCAATATTGGAAAGTAAGTACCCATATTTTCTATTTACTTCTCGATTATCTTAAGTGCCTCCACAATGCATATATTGGCATGTTTGGACTGTAATGGATCATTTATCCATCTATTATCCATGATTCACGCCCCTCATTAATTCACCCAAACAATATTGCTTTGCTAAAGTAAAATATAAGGCTATTCATAAACTAAATAGTGAAGCATATATTTAGTTAGAAAAGTGGAGAATGTTTGGTGATATCTCATGTACGAGAGATGTGCTTGTTCAAAAGGGGATGTAAATATTTCTACAACTGTGAGGCTTTAATAGTTATAGCCTACATAGATATATAATATATATGGTAAATAAAAAGGATTAGTCAATGGGGAGACTCACCGTTTCCTCTATAATATTCCTATTATAGCCAGATTTTATGGCCTTGATATCCTATTTATGGCAATCAAAAATGTCTTATTACATTTCCTAATATAATCATAGCATAACATCCTAGTTGATATGCACCCATTATGACTTTTCATATCACCACTTTTCTTTCCTAGTGCGTCTTGCTAAGCTAAGAAAAAAAAGGGAGATATTGCTTCGGTTTCAAACTAAGATTTCTCAAATATCTTCTTTACATGGTGAATAAGTTTTTGTGATGCCTATATGCTCATGCACCATATGATATAATGCTCATGTTATGTTTATCAGTCAAGGTTATGAATTTATGATATTCCAACATTTAAACATTGCTGTTAAGAACTGTTTAAGGAAAAAACACCCAACCTTTGTTTTTCTGCCAAATTTAAAGATATTAATTTTGAGTATTAAAGAAAAACAAAACCAAAATTTATCTCATAATTTTGGACATTAAAGAAGTGGAGTCAAATCTTACTGCCTTTCCAAATTTATAAACCCCAGGTTTAGGCATTAAAACCAGAAGTTATTTGGTTGCATTTTTAGAATTTTGAATTTAAATCTAAGGTTTTCCAAGAAAATTCTGCCTAAAGAAAGGTAGTGAATTTCCTAATGGGCGTTAAGGATCCTCCTATGAATGCTCCTTGGAGCCTTCAGTCAAATGTGTTAAATGTTATTTTTAGGTCAAAAGATCCGATTATCCATATCACTTAAAAAAAGGAAAGCAAGTTTGTGATTGAAAAAATCGTAAATTTTATGCCAATCTATATAAAGATATTTAGAATTGATATCTTGAAATGTTCTACCATAGAATGAACAAAGTTTATTGTTCAAAATTTTCCATGTATATATACATATTGCTTTGACTTTGAAAATAGAGCACGAAAATTGTTCCATTTATACACAAATCTCACCACACGGTTTTATGAAAACTTTGGTGGTATCTATATTTCTGTGCATCATACTTTCATAAATTGAGCCATAATTTTAATGCTCAGTACGAAATAAATTACATTTTATTTATGCATATACATATTTGTGTTACGTAAACACACTAAGGGATACTATGCTAAAAGACTATGTCATAGACGCATCAACATATACCGTCCCTAAGCCACAACAAATTTTATACATTTGTTGTTAATAATAATTGTGAATTTCTTACTTGATAATGTTGCTCCAAGTCTAACACTTTGCATAGTAAAAGTAATAGACTATTTACTGTACCTATATTCTTAAGTTCATAAGCTTTAGAATGAGAACTTGTCAAAAAGAAACAGCCAAGAAATAAAAAACTCTTAAGTGGAAAAGGGGAATACAACCAAAAGTTGTGAAAATTCCATCTACATCACAAATGCCGAGTTTAACTCCTACAAATTATGGGTTGTACAAATCCAACAAAGAAGAGCTCTATAAGTAAGAGTTCAATGATGAAGAGTTCGTCAAGAAGACTACAACAATGAAAAGATCGAGGTATATGCAAAATAGTATTGAGATTTAAGGTTTTCTATTGAGGTAACTCATTTCTTTCTTTCTTTTTTTATCCATGAGATCATTTTATTGAAATTAAATAAATATCACGCTTGCATGATTACTACAAATGTGTGTGTAGAACATGTTGAAAATATTGCTATAAAATTGTTACAATTATCACAATCAATATGACTATATTATTAGTAGCACATGTTTCATCGTCATGAATCTGAGAAGTTCTATTAAGTTTCCTAAACTTAAAATGCTAGATGATTGTGTTCACAATATGCTCATGAGTTTAAGTCTCAATAAATTTCCGCTATCTCCATCAAGTCACCAAAATCTTTTTAAATTGCTTTAAAAATCATATACGGTGTAAGCACCTAACAAAGACCAGTTTAAAGAAGCATATAGTCAAATAGCTTCAATTTTTATACTTCTCTATGATTCATATAGAATGCACTTCGTACATTTGTACATTGTCATGCAACTAGTACTATTGAAGTGACTTAAGCGTACAATTAAAGAAGGAAGAGGAAATTGCTATTACAAACGGCAATGACCATAGTCATCAAAGCATGCCAAAAAAAAAAAAAGAGTTCCAATTGTGATAGAATTCCTCTAGTCGTCAACAAACGAGAATTGTACTTTTCACGTTTGAACGGGGGCAAAAACGTGGCATAGTTTTTACGCCTTCAAAAAATTGAAGCAAAAGAGATCTAAGCCTTAGACATAAAGTATCATGTTGAGTTTAAAAAATCTTGAAAAGAGAAGAGCTCGTCATTTTAAAAAGGGAAGAGCTTGTCAAGAAGATCCCAGCAATAAAAAGATCGAGGTATGTGACAAAATAATATCGTTATTTAAGGTAACACATTTATCTCTATCTCTTTTATATTCATCTATAAAAATTTACACCTAGTAAGGTTTCATGCAAAAATGTATGTATTACTAGACAAATCACAAAAAGGGTAAAATTCTAGAATTACAAGGAAATAAGAAAAATGTCCACCTAGGCTATAGGTAACTTATTATTTATATATAAATTGTTCTAAAATTCTTGTTTAACCAAGTCTTGGCAAGTGCATGTGCTACTTAATGCAGATATCAACATGGCCTCAAGAAGGTCCAAAACGACATAGCATCAAGGAATCTTTCCAGCAACAAGTGATAAATTCCTTAAATGGATGTAAATCATTGACGAAATTAAGTGATAAAATTTCCTAAATGGATATAAATCACCTAAAAATAGCTAAGTGATAAAATTCTTTAAATATATGTAAATCACTGACGAAGCCAAGTGATAAATTCCTTAAAAGGATGTAAATCACCTAAAAATGGCTAAGTGATAAAATTCCTTAAATGGATGTAAATCAGTGACGAAGCCAAGTGATAAAAAATGGTCGTCCAAAGAAATTAGCTTGCTCTTCAACAATGATAAAAAATGGTCATCCACAGAAATTAGCTTGCTCTCCAGCGGTGATAAAAAATGATCATTCAAAAAAATTAGTTCGCTTTCAAGATCAAGTTATGATCCCTCAAACTTCTAAAAAGATCTTCAAAAGGCAAATACTAAGAAGTGGTCACAAAAATACTAACATTCTTGAAGAAGAAAGTAGTTAAAGATAAAGAAGTCAAAATCTAAACAAGTCAAGAACATTCCCTAAGCCTGACCAGCATAAAGCAAAATCAAGCTTGGGAATGGGGGGCAATTGATGAGTCCATAAAAACCATTAAGGTCGTCCATCTTAATAGATGATCATTGTGTCATTAGTAGGCTATCAAAGATAGATGAGTAACTACCCAATATATTCAATAACGACCATCAAAGGTCTTAAACCCTCTCATCAAGACAAAAAATGTTACAATTAGGGTAATAATCACCCTCATTTATGTTCAACAGCTACCTAAGTCACCTATAAAAAGGGAAAATCTGTCCGTTTTCTAAGGTACATCAAAAAACAATTACAAAATGCTATCTACATACGAAAGATATGGGTTGATACTAAATTGAGCATCGAAGGCTCCCCTACTGGGCACAACCTGGTGGTCTCTTCGATCAATCCCTCCTTTATTTTGCAGGTCCTACAAGATCGTCAAGAGCTCTGGATTGGACGAGTGACCCAACTAACGATTTTGACATTATCAGTATAAAAATATCTTGAAATTGTAAAATAATAAATATTTTTTTTTAAGAATAAAATATGGGTGAATTTTTGCATTTTTTTTCTCACCTCCAAAAAGGCCCCATAATATGAACAAAGTTTCTTTTCAAACTAATTTAGAGAAAAATTTTCCAAACTTGTTATATATTTCTTTTTTGAGTGTGAATTTTGAAAATCTAATCAATGAATCTCATGTTTCTCGTGTTCTTAACATGCATATCAAATTTCGTTCAAACCGGATATTATCTACTATTCAATCAATAAACTTATCTTTTATACACAATTTTAGATTACAAAAATGTGAATTTTTAACATTTAGTTGATGACATAACAATTGATTTTTGATCTTCTTAAAATTTTGCAAGTATGAATAATATAATAAAAAACATGCAATCCAACAGTTACATTTTCAAAAGTCACACTCAATATAAAGATGCATGGGGAGTTTGTAGAGTTTCTCTCTAAACTAGTTTGGAGAGAAACTTTCTTCCCAAAATATTGAGCCAATACAAACCCAGCTCAAATTTTTTTTTAGAAACAAAAATCTAACTCAATAAATCATTTCAAATATATATATATATATATATTATGAGTGTATGCCAAATTATTATGGACAAAATTTTTCTAACAACTTGCAAAAGAGATGTAAATAAAACCAAATACAAAAAATTAATTAACAATTTTACAGCTAATTAAAATTTAGTATTAAAAATGGCCACAATATATATATATATATATATATATATATTTTGCCTTCGGCCTCATAATGTATTGAGCAAGCCTTAGAATGGATTGGTTTCCCCACATTCGGTTCATTAAGGCTGTGTGGTTGGATCAATTAAATTGGTGTTGGGTTAGACTTTTCTTTTTTTGGTTCTGGGATGGTTTAGGCCAGCCCAAATGTATTATAAATATATATTATATCTACCTATTCTATAATACTAATAACATGATTCCATGTTTGAGTTTCATTATTTTGCGTACTAAAATATCCTTACATAAATTCTTAAACTTTCTAAAATATTTCTATCTTTTAGTTAAATAAAATTTAAATTAAAAAACACAAATGGGTTAAAAAGAGTAATTTACTATTTTTAAAAAATTTACTAAGTTTTAAGCTTTAAACTTTTATCAATTCTCATGTAGAGAAATATGCTAAAAATTAAGACACTATCTCTATCCCACTTTTAAACATTATTTCATTAAGTCCAAAATTAGGACACTATTTTTTTTTTTTTTTTTAGAATACTAAGTATTTTTTAATACACACACACACAGGGAGAGGTGAGAAGGTTTTTTAAAGAAACTTACAGTGGTGTATATCCAAAAGGGCCTAACTCTTGGATACACAGCACAAATTTTAGACCTCTTTAACTCATACTCATTTTCCAATATGGGATTAACCCACTGTTTTTTCTTTTGAGAATACTAAGTATTTTTTAACACACACACAGAGGGAGAGGGGAGGACACTATTTCTATCTTTCTTTTAAACATTATTTTACTAAATCCAAAATAAAAAATAAAAAAAGAGTCTAATTGAACGCACAAAGTGCTGCGTGTGATGAGCTTAGGACTCTATGGGGCGTTCGGTTGGCCATAATGTTACATTACGCCATAATATTACGTTATTGTAATCTTACATTAATGTAATCTCAATACAAGAATATAACATTATATTATTTAGGAATGTGAAGAGATTAAGATAATGTGATATATTTAGTAATTTTAAATTATGATAATGTTAGAAAAAATAAAATAAACAAAAAATCTTAATGTCACATCTTTGTAATGTATATCACATTAAGAGCGCGTCACAATGAACCAAACGCTCCTAGTAATATGGGCTTGTTTGGTAAGAGTTTTCTAGTAACGTTGTTTGTATTTTTTGAAAATACGTGTGAGTGAAAAAGCGTGTGAAATCACTGAAAATATATATAATGTTGTTTAAACAAAATGTAGCTTGGGGCTTAAGGCCAGGCCCTAATTACTGACTAGGGAAATTTGCGTTAGCGTGCAATGAACGACATTCCCGTTTGCAATTGCATTAATGTTTTGCACGTCATGTCGTTTATCTCAAAAAGCAATACTGTATTGGGGTTTTTATTTTTTTCCAAGTAAAGAGCAAACTCTTCCCTAATTCTCATTCACATTCGCTTCAGAGCAGCTTTTTGGAATTTGATCGATTGAATTATATTTGACTTAGCTTCGAGTCTCCTTCTTTGAAAACTAAGCTAAATTAACTGCTTGTACAGAAGAAAAAGCTCTATTAATCAATGGAAGAAAGTTCAAAATTGGCTTTGCCGGACGCATTCCTTGATTTTCTCAAGGTGAATGGTCTCGACCCTTCGATTTACACAGCTAGCGATTCCATCCCTCGGTATATAAGGTACTCCCAACACTTTTTTATTTATTAACCCTAAACAATATCGACTATTTATATGTTCTGTGACTTCTGAATTTTGTTTTTATGCTAAGTAAGATAATGAGTTTTTTTTTTTTTTTTTTTGGGGGGGGGGGAAAGGTTGAAACCTGGTTGTGAAGCTTATCTTGAAGAGGTTGAAGCTGAGATGAAATGCAAGATTGAGAAAGTGGATTGGTTACCTGGATTCTATTCACTTCCACCTGATATTCAGATTGCTAGCTCAAAGGCGTACCAAGAAGGAAAGGTGAGGGCCAAAGAAATTTAAGGCCATTGCTGGTGATATGTTATATTTGGATATCGCTTATTTTACTGAAACTAAAAAATTATTGCTTAAAAGGTAAAAGTTAGTTGATAGAAAATCTATGAACTTATGAACAGTAATAAGAAGTGCAGTTGAGTTATAAATAAAAAGTGCAGTGGGCCATAAATAATAGCAAAAATAAGTTGAAGAGTGAAATAATTTTAATTTTTCATTTCAATCTAAACGCACACATAGTTGCAATGTGATTTTGTTGCAATAGATATTCTTTTTTACACTCTTCGCAAAAACATGGTATGACAGACCCTATTCTGTTTTTTCTGTTTATATACGTTGGTAATTGGATTCGTTTTTGATCTCTAGTGAATTTAGGGATCAGTTTTGCTTCATTTTACTGGTTAGGTTGGGTTCCCAGTTTCTAAGTTAATGCTAACAATTTGAATTTTGATTTTCATAGTTGGGCTCATTTCAGTTTCTGTGGTTATTGATTATCAAGTTTATGCAAATTTTCTCTCAGTTTTAAGTTGTTTAATAGCTCTCCATTTTGTTTACTTTGGCTTGGCTTTCAGATATATGGAATTGATGCGGCTTCTGGAGCTGCTGTTTTTGCTCTGGATATTTCAGCGGGAGATCATGTACTTGATCTCTGTGCTGCCCCTGGTATGCATCGGTTATATTATCATCATCTTAATTGATGCATTCTAATGCCAACTTCAATGTAAAACAATATATTCCGTTTACAGTTACATTGAGATTTCATAGATATTTGTGCAGCTCTAGTGATGAATGGGTCTTATTTTTGTGTTGTGGTATTAGTTTTATTGAACTTAGAAGCACGAGGGGAGGGATGAAATGGAATTTGGTGCATCAGCGTGGAAGCACTCACTTGCCAGCGAGCTCTCTAGCTCACCTGGCACTTGCTCCCCTTATAAGTGTTAGGTGGAGGGTGAGGTTGTGGGTTCAAGGCCCACTAGAAAGAGTGTGGAAGCACTCACTCTTATGATTTCCAAAGGTTTAACATTTAGGACATGCTCAAAAAGTTCATATATTGTCAAATTAAAAATAGAATGAATTATATGAGAATAGTAGAGGGAGATCTCCAAAAATTTTACCAACTTTCAGTTGAAGGGAATGAGCTGACCCCCAAAGTTTGGGACTAAGGCTTTGTTTTTGTTGTTTTGTGGTTGAATGGGAATGGTTTCAAGGATTCACTCTCAGTAACGTGGCACCCCAAACATTAATTATCCTATTCAGTCCCAGAAAGTGTTGATAAATAACAGCATTTTGGTCAGTGAGGAGTATCTGGTCCAGGTTTTCTAGTGTCTGGATATATGGTTTGATTTGTTTCTCATGTATCTTATATCTTCAGGTGCTAAACTTTGTATGATATCAGACCTTCTTGGTGATTTGGGTTCTGTAACTGGCGTTGATGTTGCAAGTCATCGTTTAGCGGCTTGTAGAACAATGCTGCAGAAATATGCTCTGGGTGATCGGTGCCGACTCTTTGTTGGTGATGGAACAACATTTTCTCTCCTTCCTGTGGGGTTTCATTCAGAATCAAAATCATGTAATCTACATGGAAAGTAGTTGTGATACATTTACTTTTAGCTTCAAATTTATTCCTGCTAAGCCTTCGAGATTTCTAGAAATGATCATCTAGATTTTGATGTGTCATCATTCTGTCTAGTACTAAACAGGTGAATCTGCACTGGAAGAAAAGGGGGATGCATTCAGGGAGTGGACATCCAGGAGACCATATAAAGAAAGGAAAAAAGCAACTAAAGCAAGGAAAACTGCTGCTTCACAGTTAGTCCTGGGGTCCCAACATCCAGAGCTTATATTTTATGGGCGGCATTCTGGTGTGGTTGGACTTACTAGAAGTGAATTATATCAAAGTGGTTGTGACAGTGAGGTTTCAAGCCAAGGCTACGACAAGGTAAATTGCAAACTAAAATCAGTCAGATTTTCTGAGCTATGAATCTCTAGGCCTTGTAAATGCTTATGACTGGTTGGAGTTATATTCAGGTCCTTGTGGATGCAGAGTGCACACATGATGGGTCAATTAAGCATATCCAAAAATTTGAACATTGGGGCTGGACAACTCTTCAGCGTCGTGTATTGGATGCAGAGAGAACTGATAGTTTAACTACTCTTCAGGTATTTCATTCATTATTTCATTATGTATATGCTGAAAATGTTATGTTTTGGAATATAATACACCATAGACATTATGTGCTGAAATAATGAATTATTAATGGAATATTGCACATTTCCCATTTTAATTCTTCAGATATGTGTCCTGAGGCTGAAAATGTGCTTAAAAGCTTTATTTTAATCATAATTATACATTTATTGACTTTTTATTTTATTTTCATATGAAATATGCTTGTCTTGTAGTTAAAACTTCTAAGCAATGGTTTTAGATTACTAAAAGTTGGGGGATCACTCGTCTACAGCACTTGCAGGTGCCTTTCACTTACAGTTTCTATGGCTCTTAAACAACCAGGCCTTCCTCTTTTCTGACTTATTCCTTTACTGTTAGTTTGACTGTTGCTCAAAACGAAGATGTGGTACAGAAGTTTCTCAAGGAAAATGCTTCTGCAGGTAGGGTCTTCTGCTTTGAAAGTTTATTTAACTTAAAATATCTGCTTTAATTTCAGTAACTGATGTATGAAATATTTGAAGACTCAAAGGCTTGAGCTCAGTAATATGATAAATTGCAGAACCAGTTCAAAACATTTCAATGTCTTTTTGTTGGTAATCATCATAGTTCTATGCTTTTCCCAATGGTGGTTTTGATTAATGCTGAGACTAAGCTTTTACTCACAGATAGAACTTCAAAAATAATTCGATTAATGTTCTCAGTAAAAAGTTCAGTCCATATACCTACTGCATTTTTTTTTTTTGCCGCGGGGGGGGGGGGGGGGGGGGGTGTTGTGAGAATTAGGAAGCTGAGGGTAGTGATTTCTGGCAGACACAAAAGACATTTGAATTAGTCCTGTCATATGATGTCAGCTCAGGAGTCATCTTAGTTGCATTCGGTGGGCCTTTCTTTTCTGTAGTTATCATTTATTGGTGGAAAACTCATGGTGCGGATAATAATGATATTGAACTTCAGAGTTCAGTCATTTTCAGTTTATATATATATATATATAAAGATTTGGGTGGAAGTGGTTTTGTCCACTTTTGTCCAAGGGGAGATTGGTTTAAATTATAGTGTCTTATTCTATCAAACCAATGTTTTAATTAAATTTTCAATTGCAATGAGAAGAAACTTATTCAGCGTTTTTCTTGTTCTTATTTTTCTTTATAATGTGCTAACTCTCCTCCTTTTTCTTTTTGTAAATCTCTTAGAGTTGCAGGAAGTTAATGCTGCCAAAAATTGGCCTTGCAAGAGCGGGCAGATACCAAATACCTTGCGCTTTGATCCTCTGACATCAGAAACCAGTGGCCTTTTTGTAGCAAAATTCCTTAAGTTGGCCATTTAGTAAAGGTTGGTTCTAGTTATAGTAGCTAAATAACTATAGCTGTCATAAAATAGGTCGTGCCTGGTGCACAAACATAGTATAGGGAAGGTGGTTGGAGATGGTCTTACCCCCAATTTTGGAGAGACTAATTCCGAATAACTCTAGTTGTCACGTATCAATTAATTGATCTCTTTTGACTTGGTTGTCAAGAATTTTTCTTCATTTTTTTTTATAACCGAGAATTACCCAACACACTCCCTTCGGAGTTGTGGTGGCTAGATCAAACTCGGTATGTGGTCCGTCCTTAAGCTTGCACATCAAGTAATTGCAACTCAGCTGCAGCAGCTAGGGATCCAACCTCTCTGGGTTTACAGCTTAGGTTCTCACCTTTACCACTGGGCATCATGGGTGGGGGTAATATTTTTTCTTCATTTTATTTTTAACATTTCTGGAAGTGTATAGAATTTGTTATCCTGAGTAAAAACATGTACAAAATAATGATGCACCCTTCTTTGCAAATTATTCTAGAATAGATCAAAATAAGCTTTGTTTTGTTGCAAGAGTTTCTCCTATTGATTTGTTTGCCCTTACCACCTAACTTATTGTGGGAGCTCAGGATTTTTGGGCTAGCCGGAGGTTTTACACTCTCACCCTTGCATCACAGTTAGAAGGCTTTTGTCCGTTTTGGGGAGCCAAACCTTCATGGTTTTGTCATCTTTGACTGAGTGCAGGCCCACTCATGCTTTATATGTGCTTGGCACTTGCATGAGTGTACCACTACTACACTCTTGAGGCTATTGTGGGGCCTAACAATCTAGCAACCCCGACCCATCTTATATCCGGCCCAAGGCCCATGCCGAGGATAAAGAAACTTCCGAGGAGGAACGCAGAAAGCCCAAACTTCCAAGAAACATCGCCGAGGACGATGTTGTCCTTGGCCATTCGAAACCATTGAGAGGGGAAGTAACGAGCCACCAGAAGCAGCCTTCCTGAGCATCCAAAGAGAAAGATCAAGTACAACGTGTCAGCCATGGAAGCATGGTGGAGGAGCAAGTCCAGGATGAACTGTCGCTTCCACATTAAATGCCTACAACTAATGTTCTGGCTGCATTAATGAGAAAATGACCCCCTGAACAGTGCAGCCTTGGTTTCTGCAACTCACAGGAAGAATGGGAAGACGACTAATGGGACAAGCACTTAAGTATAGAACATGGCAGCAACCTGTAACAACGAAAAACCCGTGTAACCAACCTTTAAAAGAATAATAAGAACCTCAAGGTCCCAAGAGGAGTGCCGAGGAGTATCATTGCACATTTGAATCCACGTCCATGCTATTCAACCCATATGCAACCATGCCTCGCCGTTGTATCCCTCGCTAGGGCCTAGTTCTTGAATCCATTCTCTACAAATTCATTGTATTAGGCTAGCTGGGCTTGAGTCCACTCACTCAACAGTAGGAGTGCTCAAACCCAGTCCCTACACTTATCT
Organism: Quercus ilex subsp. ballota; assembly: GCA_032727855.1. Classification (NCBI taxonomy): domain Eukaryota; kingdom Viridiplantae; phylum Streptophyta; class Magnoliopsida; order Fagales; family Fagaceae; genus Quercus; species Quercus ilex. Next base: position 53,293,814 of record CM064913.1, on the reverse strand, counting down.
TTCACTAAACCGTTATAGATATGGGTTTTGTCCTTTAGCTGTACAAGTTCAATGATATTAAGACTGTTTTTCTTCTAAAAAAAAAGACAGAAATTTTCTACATCACAAGATTATTCTTGAGTGATGATGCTGCCTCAGTTTGCAATAATGGTATGTCAAATGTCAATTCAACCATGGGGAAGCCTGTAAAGACTTCAGTCCTCCAACTTTATTGGACTTAAATCCCTTAAGATTACCACATCAGTCGTTTCATGGGGTTGAATTGGATTGCATTTCAAGGAAAACCCTCAGTAGTAACTTGGCTAGTCTCTGTTGATCCTTCTGATGGGATTGATAGATTTAGTTGTTCTGATAAATGATGGATCATTCTTCTTACGAATCCAATTAATATGATTTTCATGTCAGATTTTCGTTTGTATAATATCCTCTTGTTGCAATGCTGTTAAGAGAGAATGATAGACAACCAAGATTTTTGTAGTGAATTTATTTTGTTATGGAATAAATAGGCAAGATTATGTTGATGATGCAAAGGCTACTAGCTGTAACTCAATTCACAAACAGAAAACTCCAAGTTGACTGCAAATCAAAAACAACAATGACCAAATTAATTGTAACCCTAAAATGCTATTTTCGCCTATATTTTTTTCTCAACTTACCCACCTACAATAGGACTAAATGTTGTTAGTGTGGTTTCTTCATTTATATGGCGAAGTAAAAATACAAAAAGATAAACTATGGTCAACTGTCGCTGGATTTGTATAAGCATCTCTCAGGGTTGGAAAATGAAGTCAAAATATTGGCAGATCAAGCGAGGAGTTGAAGGAAAAACTGTTCATAGCTTATGCTGAAATAAATACGAAGCAGAGATGGAGTGTATATTTCTTTGTGTGGAGTGTATTCTAAAATTCTTTTCTAAAACCACTTAAAGGGGTGTTTGGTACATGTACTTAAACAACAGTTTTTAGTTTTTAAATAACATTATACGTATTTTTACAAATTTTTTTACTCACACATATTTCTAAAAAATACAAATAACGTTACTAGAATAACATTACCAAACAAGCCTGATCTTCCAAAATATCTTATTAAAAATGTTCATAGAATCTATAATGCCCAAACAAAAAATGAGGGAATCAAGACCGTTTAAACAAGATACAAGCCACGGCCCGGCCCACGGGTTAGCAATTAGTTGTATTTTACACTACGGCTTTGGGGCCCACAGACTTAAAGGCAGTGATCATGAACTCATATTCCTAACCGTCATTGTAACGGTTTGGTTCCAAGTTTTAAATTATTGTTTGTAGCTTTTTGAGGAGAGAAGATGAGCAGTGACGAAGAAATCAAAGCTCCCCTCAGTAAGATTTTCATTTTCTCTTTCAACTTTCCAAACACTAAGCTAAGCATCATCAAAACCTTTCTCACTCATGCACAGTAAACGAAATCCATCAATCTCGTGCCTCGCCGGAAAATCCCTCCGACATCGAGAACTCTCCGGTCGAGCAGGTAGCTCTTACTGTTCCGATCACCGACGAATTCCTCGCTCCCGAGCTTCACGTTCCGAACATGGATTCTAGGAAGCCTAGCATGTGTTCTCCTCTCCTTTCTCAACCAATTCTTCTGGTACCGCAAAGAGCCTCTCTCGCTAACGTCAATCTCAGCTCAGATCGCGGTGGTTCCGTTAGGCCACCTCATGGCCTCGACGATAACTGAGCGAGTGTTCTTCAAAGGACGAAAGTGTGAGTTCACGTTGAATCCAGGTCCTTTCAACGTGAAAGGGCACGTGCTGATTACTATCTTCGCAAACTCAGGTGCGGGTAGCGTGTACTCGATTCATCTCGTTAGCGCCGTGAAGCTGTTCTACAAGAAGGAGTTGACGTTCAAGGTGGCGTTGGTCGTCGTTATAACGTCGCAGGTGATGGGCTTCGGGTGGGCCAGGCTGTTCCGGAGGTACTTGGTGGACTCCGCTGCCATGTGGTGGCCGCAAAATCTTGTCCAAGTTTCGCTCTTCAGGTAAATTAGCACAAATTTTATTTTGTGGACTCTAGCGGTCAAAAAACTAAAAACAAAATAACCTAGGAAGCACAGACACGCGACATGAGTAATTTCTGAAAAATTATAACATTACACGGTATACGGGTATGATACGATACAATACCCTCAATAAAGTACTCCTGCGTCCTATAAAAGAACTCTTTGGAATCACATCTACACCAAAGAATTGCTATTTTAAGAAGTTAAGCTATAGACGACTATGTTCAACTACTTACTAGTACTACACTACTACTGCTGTTGTTGTAGTTTTTGTTAGTGTCATGGAATCAATACATACTTAATTGTGAATTCACAAGGCACTACACTAGAAGGAGGAGAGGCCCAAGCGTGGTTTAACACACAACCAATTTTTCCTAATTTCCTTCATTTGCAGCTTTGCTTACTATGTCTTTCCGGGTTACCTATTCCCAATTCTGACTCCGTTTTCCTGGTTTTGCTGGATTTTTACTACTTCAGTGCTTGCCCAACAGGTAGGTTCAGGGCTTCATGGTCTTGGAATTGGTGCTTTGGGGTTTGATTGGTCTAGCATTTCCTCTTATCTTGGGAGCCCGTTGGCCAGTCCATGGTTTTCTACGGCCAATGTTGCTGCTGGTTTTGCACTTCTCACATATGTCATTACCCCCTTAGCTTATTGGCTCGATATCTACAAGGCCAAGGCGTTTCCCATATTCTCAGATGGGTTATTCACGTCTGGTGGCCAAAGCTATAATGTTTCAGCTATCATAGACCAACTTTCGTATTGACATTGAGGCATATGAATGTAAAGGCCCTCTCTATATGAGCACCTTCTTTGCTATAAATTATGGTGTCAAATTTGCCTGCATTGCTGCCACTGTTGTTCATGTGTTCCTCTTCCATGGAAGGTAAGCTATGTGTCTCTACTTGAATAGTTCATTTGAAGTTTGCAATGAATCGTTTCCTGATTGTTGTTAGATTGGCGTTGGTTGCTCATAAGACATGCACCTACTAATGACTTTTAACTATTTTGCCAAAACTGACTGTATGGATATCTCTGTAACTGTAACATCCAAAGGAAATGGAGACTTGGATAAATTCAAAAGGTTATTTTTCATATAAGACACCAATTTATAAAGTTTATACTGTTTTGCAAGAGCATCTGACTATATTTTTGTACATGTATGTGCAATATGGAATGGCTCTCTAAATTGACAAAGATGTAGTCATCACCTATATATATTAGGAATCATCACATAAGTATCTTCCAGAGAACTTCGTAACTATGTCATGTTAATCACCTTTAATTATGAAATCCAGTCCTCACGAAAAGTAAATTTGAACTTTTCTGCTTTTAACTCAAAACTCCTCAAATGCGTACATCAAGCCAGTGCAATCAAAGAGAGGCAGCTAGGTCGGGGTGAACTAGCATATAGCCTTGTACATTGTAGTATATTTAGGAAGTTACTGATACTTTCAAGGGTGTAATGAAATGCGGCAGCTAAGCAAGTCTGCCCTCCAAGAGAAGAAAATGGATGTGCACACAAAGCTCATGAGAAAATATAAGCAAGTTCCTCAATGGTGGTTCACGTGCCTACTTTTGGTTAACTTTATGGCAACCATAATTTCCTTCCAGTACTACAATGATCAACTCCAATTGCCATGGTGGGGCGTCTTGCTAGCATGCAATCTTGCCTTATTTTTCACTCTTCCTATTGGAGTAATAACTGCCACAACAAATCAAGTATGTCTCTGCACTAATTTACAAATTCTGCATTTACTTTTAATAGTATTCTGTCACAACCATATTTACATATGAGTGTTTTTATTGTTCTATTCACTTGCTATAATCATTTCTAGAGGTTCATGGAAAGTTATAATGGTGTCTATCTATTCATCCTATATGTAAATTTAAAATTCAATAAGCATTGTTATATTGCTTATGCATGAGTACCACATCTACTGCATGCTGTTGTTAGTCTTCTAACTTTAACATGGCAAATCTTTCACTCTTGAGCAGAGGCCAACCTTGAATGTAATCACCGAGTATATCATTAGCTATCTGTATCCAGGGTATCCTATTGCCAACATATGCTTTAAAGTGTATGGCTACATAAGTATGAAACAGGGGATCATCTTTTTGCAAGACTTCAAGCTTGGTCATTACATGAAGATTCTTCCAAGAGCAATGTTCATGGCACAGGTTAGTATCCTATGCATTCCTCTGCACAACTAGAAAAGGAAATGAGCTTTTGTCACTTTTTGTTTAGTAAAACAATAATCATCTATTTATATTTATTCTTGCCCCTTAATTACCATAGCAATAATTCTTATCAGGTACTAGGTACTATAATAGCAGCATTTGTGCATTTGGGAACTGCATGGTGGCTAATGGACACCATTCCAAACATATGCAACAGAGCATTGCTTCCAGCAGGCAGCCCATGGACTTGCCCTGGTGATCATGTATTCTATGATGCTTCTGTCATCTGGGGTCTGATTGGGCCTCAAAGAATTTTTGGAGATCTTGGCTACTACTCTGCTATCAACTGGTTTTTCTTAGCTGGGGCTATAGCTCCTGTCCTAGTTTGGCTGGCACACAAAGCCTTACCAGACAAGCACTGGATTAGACTTTCACTATGCCTCTGCTCTTAGGGGCAACGATCAACATGCCCCCAGCCACAACTGTCAACTACACCAGTTGGATTCTTATTGGATTTGCCTCTGGCTTTATTGCTTATAGGTACTATTGTGACTGGTGGAGCCGTCGCAATTATGTGCTATCTGGGGCACTTGATGCTGGATTAGCCTTCATGGGAGTGCTGTTATACTTTTGTTTGGAGATGGAGCATGTTAGCCTCAATTGGTGGGTCAGTGACTTGGATGGATGTCCATTGGCTTCTTGTCCGACAGCCCAAGGGGTTATAGTTGATGGCTGCCCGGTTCTCTAATGAAAGCATTTGGAATAATTGTATGTTGATTGAGAAAAAAAGGAAAGTAAAAGAAAAACAATAGGAAAAGACAGTGTTATTAATTTTTACAATTCTTCATAGTGATAGATTTGTAAAGTAAATGTACAATGATGATATTGGAAATATTTTATTGTTTACCAATATGAAAATTCTTTTATGTCTGTTGGTTACAATGCTAGTCTTTTTCTTATAAAAAAAATGAAAATTCTTTTATGAATGTTCTCTCTTACAGATATTGGCTAACTAGTTGTTAACCAAATCAACTGTGATTGATTTTAAGCAATGTGTTCTGCCTGTGCTTGGGACCTTGATCTTGCTTTCCCATTCAAAGGATTGGCTTGGATTTCTCTCACTCCAATGTACGTTTCCATCACTAAGATTTCAGTGTGGGCACACCATCGTAGACATCTTAATCATATTACTAGACAGTTAAAAGACATCCTAAGCATGTTACTAGCATTGGCAAGTGCCTTCCACTTAAAGCAATAGGTCTTGGGTTCGAGTGTGGGCAAGTGCCTTCCACCCAAAGTTGCAGGTTCAATTTGGGAATCAACCCCTCCAAAAAAATTGGGGGTAAGGCAGCTGAAGATTTGTGCTTTGGGGTTCGACCATTTTAGTAAAGGTTTAACATATGGTTGAAGGGAATGAGCCAGCTCCATAAGTTTTGGAACTAAGGTTTTGTTCTTGTATGGTGAAAGGGAATAGATTAAAAAATTAACTCTCCCAGTTGTTAAATTTTTCTGTTCTGTACCAGAAAGAGTTGATAAATAAGAACATTTCACATGTTGTCCACCCTAGAGTGAGAATTAATTTTCTCTGACATGTTCTGTGAAGAGAATCTGGTTCAGGCTTTCTATTGTCTTTGGGATATTGTTTGATTTGTTTCTCATGTATCTTGTATCTTCAGGCACTAAACTTTGTATGATATGATATCAGACCTTCTTGGTGATTCAGGTTTTGTAACAGGCATTGATGTTGCAAGACATCATTTAGTGGCTTGTAGAACAATGCTCCAGAAATTTACGCAGGGTGATCAATGCTGTCTCTTTGTTGGTGATGGAAAAACAGTCTACCTCCTCCCCGTGGGGTTTCATTCAGAATCAAAATCATGTAATCAACATGGAAGTAGTTTTGATACATTTACATAAAGAGAGGAAAAAAGTGATCATGTAAAGAAACATTTTCCTGAAAATATTTTACAGCTTCAAATTTATTCCTGGCCTTTGAGATTTCTAAAAGCGATCTGTCTAGAATATTGTGTCATCATTCTGTAATGTACTTTAAAGGTGAATCTGCACTGGAAGAAAAGGGAGATGCATTCAGGGAGTGGACGTCCAGGAGACCATACAAAGAAAGGGAAAAAAGCAACTGAAGCAAGGAAAACTGATACTTCGCAGTTAGTCCTGGGGTCTCAACATCCAGAACTTATTTATATATGGGCGCCATTCTGGTGTGGTTGGACTTACTAGAAGTGAATTCTATCAAACTGGTTGTGACAGTCAGATTTCTAGCCAAGGCTATGACAAGGTAAATTGCAAACTAAAGTCAGTTGAATTATCTGAGCTATGAATCTTTATGCCTTGTAAATGCTGATGGCTGGTTGGAGTTAAATTCAGGTCCTTGTAGATTCGGAGTGCACATATAAGGGGTCAATTAGGCATATCCAAAAATTTAAACATTGGGGCTGGAAAACTCTTCAGCGTTGTGTATTGGATGCAGAGAGAACAGATAGCTTAACCACTCTTTAGGTAACTCATTCATTATTCCATTATGTCTATGCTGAAAATGTTATGTTTTGGAATATAAAATACAATAGACATTATGTGCTGAAATAATGAATTATTGATGGAATATTGCACATTTGCCATTTTAATTCTTCAGATATGCATCCTGAGGCTGAAATATGTGTTTAAAAGCTTTATTCTAGTCATAATTATACATTTATTGACCTTCTTTTATTATTATTAAATTTGTTTGTCTTGCAGTCAAAACTAGTAAACAATGGTTTTAGATTACTAAAGTTTAGGGATCACTTGTCTAACCCCCCACCCCGCCCCACAAAAAAAGAGAGAAAGAAAGCCACACACACAAACACACAATTGTGCTATATTCCTCTTTTATGACTTCTTCCTTTCTGTTTGTTTGACAGGCTCAAAACGAAGATGTGGTGAAGCAGTTTCTCAAGGAAAATGCTGCTGGTAGGGTCTCTGTGCATTGAAATGTAATCTACTTAAAATTTCTGCTTTGAATTTCAGTAACTGATGTATGAAATATTTGAAAATTTATAAAGTCTTTAGCTCAGTAATATTATAAATTGCAGAGCCTGTTCAAAACATTTCGATGTCTTTTTGTTGGTAATCACAAAGTTCTATGCTTTCCCCAATGGTGATTTTGATTAATGCAGAGCCTAAGCTTCTTCTTTTTTTCACAGATAGAACTTTGAACATAATTCAACTAAAGTTCTCCTTATACCTGGTGCCTTTTTCTGGCGTGGGGGGTTGTGAGAATTAGGAGGCTGATGGTAGTAGTTTCTGGCAGAAACAAATGACATTTGAATTAGTCCTCCGGTCATATGATACAGCTTGGAAGTCATCTCAGTTGCTTTCGGTGGGTCTTTCTTTTCAGTGGTTACTGTTGATTGGAGGAAAAATCATGGTGCAGATAATAACCATGTTGAATTTTAGAGTTCGGTCTGTTTTAGTTTATATTTAAACAATTTTTTTTTTTTTTGGTTTTTTTGGGAAAATTGGCTGGAAGTGATTTTGTCCAGGATGAGAGTGGTTTCAATTATATTTCTTATTCTAGCACACTTGCCTGTTTTAATAGCAAAATAACTGTAGTTGTTGTAAAATAGGTTGTGCTCGGTGCACAAACATAGTCTAGGGAAGGTGGCGGGTAGAAAATCATATCCTCAATTTCTGGATAGACTAATTCTAGATGAATTTAGTTGTCATGAAATGATTAATTGATCTCTTTTGACTTGGATTTCAAGAATTTTTCTCTACTTTATTTTTAACTTTTCTGAAAAGCGTATAGAATTGGCTATCCTTAGCAAAAAAATATACAAAATAATGATGCAGCCTTCTCCTTACCAAAGCATTCTAGAACAGAACAAAATTTTGAAGCTTTGTTTTGATGCAAGAGTTTCCTATTGATTTGTTTGCCCTCACCAACGAACTGATCTTTCACTAACTTGTCATAGAGCTAATATCTTAGTTCTTTGGTATAATTATACGAGTAAAATGATATTAAGACAATTATTTTTGCATCACAAGATTATTCTTGGGTGATGATGCTACCTCAATTTGCAATAATGATCTTGTTATTTGATTCATCCATGGGGAAGTTAGGATACACGAACACTTCATTTAAGGTGTTGTATTCGTATCGTAATAGTGTCCTATTTGCCATATAATGTTAGAATTTTTCAAAAATTACTCGTATTGCCATATCGTACTTATATCCATACCCATACTCGTGTCCATGTCCATGCATCCTAGTGGGGAAGCCTGTAAATACTTCAGTAACTTGGCAAGTGTCTGTTGATCCGTCTGATGAGGTTGATAGGCTTCTAATATATGATGAATCATTCTTCTTACAAATTCAATCAATGTGGTTTTCGTGTCAAATTTTGCTTGGATATATCTTCTTTTTGCAATGCTGTTAAGAGAGAATGATATACAACCAAGATATTTGTAGTAGTACCTACTTATATGGTTTATACTAGTCACAGACCCACGTGATGCGTGAGAATATATAATGAGATGTAATATATAAAAAGTAACACTTATTTTAAGTAGTACCTATTTCTGTAAGTTTTTTTTTTTAATCTTTTTATCTCTACAAATATATCATTCTATTATTTTTTTTTTAATTAATATTTTTTTAAGGTGAACCATATCTTTCTAATTTTTGTTGTAGTGTGTTATATTAACCTAATATACAACTAAACTTTATAAGTTTCAACTCTCTTAAGGAATAAGTAGATATCATGATAATCAAAACTCATCACAAAATTACAAATTTATCTTAACCAAAATTAAAATGAAACCAAAGAAATAAAAGATGGACCTTATCATAATTTATTATTTAAACAATTGGTGGGCATATTCAATTTCATAGCCACATTGTAGATTGTGTTTTGATATAAACTCAAATTCCTATTTCCAAAAAAAAAAAAAAAAAACAAGTGTTAACCCAAACGAAAGTTCAATCAAAGTTATAAAAGGGAGAGAGAAGACTTTGTAATAGGAAATTAAAAAATATATATATTATAACAAAACACATTTAAAAAAAAAAAACATCAATCTTAATTAGAGTTATAAAAAAGAACAAAAATTCACCAAGAGAGAGAGAGAGAGAGAGAGAGAGAGAACTCACAGTTTTTGTATGAGAAAAATATGAATTGAATGAGAGAAATGATGTAAAATTTATACAAATAAAATAGGAAGAAGAAAAGTCAAGTTATAAAAAAAGAGAAAAGGATGAAGGAAGTGTAATGGTAAAGTAGATAGTAGTGGAGGAGGTAAAGAGACAAATAAGAAAGAGAAATGTTGGAAAAAGTATAACCGTAGGTGTGTACAAATAAAATGAGAAGAAAGAAGAGTCAAGTTATAAAAAAGGGAAAATAATGAATGAATTGTAACAGTGAAATAGAGAATAGTAGGGGAGGCAAAGAGGGAAAGGAAAAGTTGGAGGAAGTGTAATCGTAGATGTGTACAAATAAAATGAAAATAAGAAGAGTCAAATTATAAAAAAGTGAAATGAATAATCCATTGAAAGAAAATTTTTATGGAAAATAAAAAAAAAGTTATTAATATTTTGACAATTTTTTTCATTTCCCATAAAAGTGGTATCAAAATTTTTTAAAAATAAATTATTAACTAGTGCCTTAAAAACACTCGTTAATATTTTCCTTTAAATATATATAAATATAAATTAGGATATGTAATAAATATGCAAGATTCTATTGTTATAAATGATGCAAAGGCTACGAACCGTACATGAACATGTCGACGTCCCGCCGTCTAAAATGTGAAAAGTTAAAAAATTACACCTAAGAGAACGTTTGGCCAGCGCGTTTGCGTCTGGCGTTTACATTTTCAACTCCTTTTTTTTTTTTTCACGCGTTTCAAGCTTTTCCCAGCCGCTTTTTTACTGTGCAACACTGTAGCGGTTATTGTTCAATGAATAGTAGCCGCAATAATTGACTTTTCAACCCAAATTTCACTGTTCACAGGCCCACAATTTTCACTTTTCAGCAACTTTTTCATTAAAAATAGGCCCCACGGTATTATTCACACATTTAAAAATTATTTTGCTACAGTGTTTTCAGTTTTCAGTTTTTAGTTTTCAACTGTATCCAAACAGACCCTTAGATTCATTGTACTTGGACAAGTGTATATATGGTAATCTCCTCCTTAAAAACCAAAAAAAAAAGAAAAGAAGAAGAAGAAGAACAAGAAGTAATGGTTTGTTTGGAAGTTTAGAGAGGAAGGAGAGTAGAGGGAGGGAGAGTAATTTACATAATAAAAGCATTTGTATCAAATGTAAAAACTCATATCTATTTTAGCATAATTTTTTTTAAAAAAATTTTACGAACCTCTTGACTACCTTTATTCAATCATAGTAAACTATGTCAAAGATTTTGTAAAATATTTGTTTAAGTAGAATAATTTTTTTTTTAAGATAAACATTGTAAATTGTTATAATGTTTTTTTTTTTTTTTTTTTTTTGGGGTTTTCCAATTTAATTGAAAACTTCCAAACGCGTAGTTATCCTAGATTTGAATCGTTTGATTCCCAGACGTATGCAACCTTGCAATTTTCTGGCAAAGTCAAAATTATGTGTTAATGATTAAGATAAATATGTACCTACTCTACCTTTTTGGTGTTTGTCAATTTGTAGTACAGTGGTAGCTATTCATGATAGAAGAACAAAATTAATAATTGAATAAGGCTGGGCCTGGTGGGGCTGTTCCTTCTTGCATTGGCCTTATTTTACAGCCTCACCCTTTGATTTTGTATGAACTTATAAATTAAAAAAATGTTGATTTTGTATGCAGTGGTCCTTGTGGGTAATAATTTTTTTTTTGTTTGAAAAGTTGGAGTGGCAACTGTTGCTGTATTGCATAAAATTAAGTTCATACTTTTTGAACTGAAATAACAATTTAAAGTCACGATTTTTAATTCACAAATTAGATATATATAAAATTGTGCATAACAACTTATGTTGTATGCAGGGTTAAATTAATTAAAAAGTAATGTTACCGTCACAAATTATTTTATAATATTTTTACAAACTATTGATATGACAAATTTTTATTAGTTCTAATATAGGTACACTAATAATATCACATTTATGTTTACCAATAATTATTTGAAAATTACTAAAACTACATCAATAATTTATAAAAATATTGTAAAATAATTTGTCTGTAACATTACTCGTAACCAAATTACCAGTGAATTATTCTAAATTAGTAATTTTAATAACTACTACCTAAGCCAGAAAGAAAATGAATCTACTTCGAATATGATACAGATACATCAAAATGTTCACGTGGCAAATCCAAGGAAAAATCAATGGGACCCTTATAAGAGTGCCACGCAAGTTTTTTGTTCCTCTGTCTGCGTGGCGTCACCCGTGACATCAATCAGAGAATGGATCCCACACTCCGACCCCATATGTCTTAATCCAACGGTCAAGATTGAACACCGCATCAAGAATCCCGTAGCATATATTCGGGCCCACGGGCACAAAAGTAAAAAGTTCCATTCTTTTTGGGTCCAAGTTTTTAAAAATTTGATAGCTGTTTGAGGAGGAGAGAGAGAGAGAGAGAGAGAAGATGACCATAAACGAAGAAATCAGAGCTCCACTCAGTAAGATTTTCATTTTCTTTTTTCTTTTTCCTTACTTGTTTTTTTTCTCTTCGACTTTCCACTTCTCCAAACAGTAAGCTAAGCATCAAAACTTTTTTCCACTCATAATGCACAGTCCGAGCCTCCGATTTGAGCTCACCGGAAATTCTCTCCGACATCGAGAACTCTCCGATCGAGCAAGTAGCTCTGACGGTTCCGATCACCGACGACACTTCCCTCCCGAGCTTCACATTCCGAACATGGATACTAGGAACCCTAGCGTGTGGCCTCCTCTCCTTTCTCAACCAATTCTTCTGGTACCGCAAGGAGCCTCTCACGCTAACTTCGATCTCGGCTCAGATCGCGGTGGTTCCGCTGGGCCACCTCATGGCCTCGACGATAACGAAGCGAGCGTTCTTCAAAGGACGAAAGCACGAGTTCACGCTGAATCCAGGTCCGTTCAACGTGAAAGAGCACGTGCTGATCACGATCTTCGCGAACTCAGGTGCGGGTAACGTGTATTCGATTCACGTCGTTAGCGCCGTGAAGCTTTTCTACAAGAAGGAGTTGACGTTCTTGGTGGCGTTAGTCGTCGTTATAACGTCGCAGGTGATGGGTTTCGGGTGGGCCGGGTTGTTCCGGCGGTACTTGGTGGACCCGGCCGCCATGTGGTGGCCCCAAAATCTCGTCCAAGTCTCGCTCTTCAGGTACTCACTCTCCTCCTTGTCGTTCGATCATGTTTCGTTATGTTTTAAGTTTAATTCAACGGTCTTGATAACAAGTGGTCGGTTCGGCGTTGAATGTTGAGTTTGTGTGTATGAGATTTTGATTATTAGATTCTGTTGGAATCTACTACTTTTCTAAATCCACTTGAGACTTGTCTCTGTATAAAGAAATTGAAAGAGTCGTGTTAACCAATGCTTGTGGTTAAAGTTGAATCTTTTATTGAATCTGTGATCTCCATTATTTAAATGCAATCAAATAAGTAAAAAAATTATTTGTTTATTTATTTTTATTGCTTTTCAATACTGTAGAAATCCAATAAAATCAACGGCCATAAAGAAAATGCTAGCACAAATTTAATTTTACTAAGTAAATCTTAAAAACGACCGTTAGGCCTAGCTATTGTACTATTTATGGTAGCAAAATCAAAATATGAAAATAGTATTGTACTTTTCTAGCGCGAAGAGACAATTGAACCCTTTTTTTTTTTTTTTTTTTTTTTTTTGGCGGGGGGTTTAAAAAGGTTTTGTACTTGTACAATTGTTGTATCTTCATTGCTAACAAATTCTAACCTGCAATTTAGGAAGACTGTTTTTTCTTAAAAAAAAAAAAAGAATTATGCTTGTGCCATAATTCGCCCATGTGGCGAGTTGTGAGTAGTAGAGGGGTGATGGTAGGTCTATGTGAGGTCGCCTTTTTACCACTCACAACTCATCACGTGGGTGAGTTGTGACGCAAGTTGTGCCACTTTATGTAGCACTAGCATAACTAAAAAAAAAAAAACATAATACTCGATTAGAATAAGCGTTGTACTATTGTAAATGAGACTTGCATATCTACTTGGCATGTCATGGTTTACAATGTTGTAAAAAAAATCCATTATCAAAATTTTGGAATCTCCTTTTGCACCACAGAATTGCTATTTTAAGAAGTCAAGCTATAGACAACAAATTTCAACTACTTACTATTACTGCGGTTGTTGTGGTTGTCATTTCCTTGAAGTTTTTGTAGCCATTAGTGTTGTCAACTTCAATACGATTACTGTGAATTCACAGGGCACTACACGAGAAGGAGGAGAGGCCTAAGGGTGGATTAACACGGAACCAGTTTTTCCTTATTGCCTTCATTTGCAGCTTTGGTTACTATGTCTTTCCAGGTTACCTATTCCCAATGTTGATTTCCTTTTCCTGGATTTGCTGGATATTCCCTACTTCTGTGCTTGCCCAACAGCTAGGTTCGGGGCTTCATGGTCTTGGAATCGGTGCATTGGGGTTTGATTGGTCTAGTGTTTCCGCTTACCTTGGGAGCCCATTGGCCAGTCCGTGGTTTGCTACAGCCAATGTTGCTGTTGGTTTTGCACTTTTCATGTATGTCATTACCCCTATAGCATATTGGCTCAATATCTACGAGGCCAAGACGTTTCCTGTATTCTCAGATGGGCTATTCACGTCTACTGGCCAAAAATATAATGTTTCAGCTATAATAGACCCCAACTTCAGCTTTGACAATGAGGCATATGACCGTAAAGGCCCTCTCTATATGAGCACCTTCTTTGCTATAACTTATGGTTTCAATTTTGCCTGCCTTTCTGCCACTATTGTTCATGTGCTCCTCTTCCATGGAAGGTAAGCACACTTCTCTACTTGAATTGTTTGTTTGAAATTTGCAATGAATCGTTTCCTGATTGTTGTTAGATGTGCGTAACTTAGAATATCCCTGTAATTGTATCTTCTATTTGATGAATTCAATAGTCGATTCTTCATATAGGACAAAACAACATAAAATGGATATTGTTTTGCTAGCACATGCCTGTGTGTGTTTGTACATGTATGTGCCACATGAAGTAGCCCTCTTCAAATTGAAAAAGATTAAGTCAACACCTATATATATATATATATATATATCCAGGCAGGGGTGAACTAGCTTATAGCCTTGTACGTTGTATTATATCAATAAGTCCCTCATACTTTCAAGGTTGTAGTGAAATATGGCAGCTAAGCAAGTCTGCCCTCCAAGAGAAGAAGACGGATGTGCACACAAAGCTCATGAGAAAATATAAGCAAGTTCCTCAATGGTGGTTTATGTGCCTACTTGTGGTTAACATTGTGGCAACCATATTTGCCTGTCAGTACTACATTGATCAACTTCAATTACCATGGTGGGGCATCTTACTAGCATGCAGTCTTGCCTTATTTTTCACTCTACCTGTTGGAGTCATCACTGCCACAACAAATCAGGTATGTCTTTGCACTATATTACAAATTTTGCATTAAGTTTTATCAATGTGCAGTAAATTCTTTCACCACCATACACACATTTGAATGTAAATTTGGGGAGTTTTTAGTTTTCTATATTTGTTCATGTAAATGCTAAAATGGCGTCTATTTGTTCATCCTTTATGTAGATTTTAAATTTAACCAGCATTGTTTATCAACTTGTGCATTGAGAACTACATCTACTACATGCAGGTATTAGTCTTCTAACTTCTAACATGAGTAAATCTTTCTCTCGTGAGCAGATGCCAACCTTAAATGTAATCACCGAGTATATTATTGGGTATTTGTATCCAGGATATCCTGTTGCCAACATGTGCTTCAAAGTTTATGGCTACATAAGTATGAAACAGGGGATCACCTTTTTGCAAGACTTCAAGCTTGGTCATTACATGAAGATTCCTCCAAGAGCAATGTTTGTGGCACAGGTTAGTATCTTATGCACTCTTCTTCCCAACTAAATGTTGGGGATATTACACAAAGTAATAATGGAAGAACAAAGTTAACACAAAAGACAAACATAAAATAGATAACTTTGAGGCACTATTTCGTTTTCCTTAGACAATATTTGCCCCCCACACTTTTGTTGCTAAAGGATTATCGCAAATTTGTCCCCAGGATACAACCAAGATGTTGGGTTCTACAGATAACAATTCTGGAGAATGACCATAGGATTTTTTGTATTTCTCTCAAACTTACTATTTTTTGGAGAGTTAGTTATTTTTCAAGTGAACATAAGTCTCTATTTATACCCTTAGGATTATGTTTCATGAAAAGGCACGTATGGAGAGTTAGTTATTTTTTTAAGTGAACATAAGCTTCTATTTATACCCATAGGGTTATGTTTCATGAAAAGGCACGTATGGAGAGTTAGTTATTTTTTCAAGTGAACATAAGCTTCTATTTATATCCATAGGGTTATGTTTCATGAAAAGGCACGTATGGAGAGTTAGTTATTTTTTCATAAAACGGTTAATAAAGATTGAAACCTCTTCAACCTTTCTGAACAGTCACCAGAAAATTCTGCAGAAAATTCCAGAAAATTCAGATTTTCGAATTTTCATTTAGAAAATTTCAGAACTTGAATTTTCACTTTATGAAACTATATTCTCTAAACTCAAACATCATTATTACAACCTATCCTTGTATATACCTATATATACAACACTAAAAATATTATGGAAATGAAATTTTCAATTTCTGTTATAATAAAATGATAATAATATTTTTATTTATTACCGTCCCTTGATTTCCATAGCAATGATTCTTTTCAGGTGGCAGGTACCATAGTAGCAGCACTCGTGCATTTGGGAACAGCATGGTGGTTAATGGACACAATTCCAAACATATGTGACAGGGCATTGCTTCCAACAGGCAGCCCATGGACTTGCCCTGGTGATCATGTATTCTACGATGCTTCTGTCATTTGGGGACTGATTGGGCCTCAAAGAATTTTTGGAGATCTTGGCTACTACTCTGCCGTCAACTGGTTTTTCTTAGCTGGTGCTATAGCTCCTGTCCTAGTTTGGCTGGCACACAAAGCCTTACCAGACAGGCAATGGATTAGGCTTATCACTATTCCTGTGCTCTTAGGGGGAATGATGAACATGCCTCCAGCCACATCTGTCAACTACATCAGTTGGATTCTTATTGGATTTGCCTCAGGCTTTATTGCTTACAGGTACTATCGTGATTGGTGGAGTCGTCACAATTATGTGCTCTCTGGGGCACTTGATGCTGGATTAGCTTTCATGGGAGTACCGTTGTACTTGTGTTTGGGGATGGAGCATGTTAACCTCAATTGGTGGGGTAGTGACTCCGATGGATGTCCATTGGCTTCATGTCCAACAGCGCAAGGAGTTGTAGTCGAAGGCTGCCCGGTTTTCTAAGCAAAACATTAGGATTATTTATATGTTGATAAGGGGGAAAAAGAAAAGGTATTGTATTTATTGACTCTTTACTTTTCTTCATAGATATATATATATATATATATATATATACATTTGTAAAGAAACTGTATATTAGTGATATGAGTTAATAAGTTTTTACTAGTTCTCATTTGGGCCTACCATTAACATAATTTTCTAACTTATTACTAACAATCTATCACATCATCAAATGTCAAATTTTTTATCAAATTTGTTGTGTTTGTAGACTTTTTCTAGCAATATTGGAAATATTGTACTGTTTACCAATACGAAAATTCTTTGATTATGGTGCTTTCTTGTAGTTTATAGCTATTACCTAGTGAGTTGTTAACCAAATGGTCCAAACAACTGTGACTGATTTGAAGCAATGCCTTATGCTAGTTCTTGGGACTATGATCTTGCTTTCCTATTCAAAATACTAAATTTATGTGAAACTCCATCTAATCAAGGGAGAAAGGTTAACTAAAAAATATATAACAGAAAGCAATGCTTTCTAAGATATAATCAATGCTTTTTAAGAGTTTCCTCGGTGACAAATCATGAAGTTGAGTTCTCCAAGTCCTAAATTTTTTCTACATGTTCTTCTCAAAATGACAAAAACCTACATGTTGCTCTTCTAAACCGGCATGCTACAATTTGCCCATACTTGAAAAAGGACTAAGCTAGCCCTCTACTTAGCTTTTGTCAGCTATGGCTTTTTATAAAAGGTAAAGAGTCTATTACATAACTTATTTCATATCATTTGTACACATTCCTTTCCACATTTTAAATGTGACTTCACATTTTCGTATTTTAAATGTGTACATTCGTGTGCAATTATGGCTATATAATGTATACAAGTGTGAAAATTGAGTATGAACAAATATTTGCCATTTTATAAATATATCATGGCCTTGCCTTTGGTGTTAGCATTGTCACTATCAACTGTCAAGCACCCATACGAGCTTAGCAGCTCGCCAACTTTTGGACACACCTATAGACTCAAGTTCAACCCCGGTAGTGACACAGTCATACAATCCCATCTATGCTCCAATCCAAGTTACCCAATCTTGCATTGTCAATGTTTCCCATAGTACCAAAGTCGAGGATGCTATTGCCACCACCATTGCCCAGAACCTAAATACCCTCTCAGCCAACACAAGCAAAAACCATAGTGTGACATATGCATTCCAAGATACCACACAAATCTGGCACACGAGTCAAGTCAGATTGGGCTCGGGTCAAAAATTTATTGGACTAAAACATATTACTATTTCTTTAACCCTTAATTAAATCTATGGTTAAACTTAGCTTCAGGTTATCCATAAACAGATCATTAACAACCCACCCCCATGCCTGCCTCTGTGTAATGCTTCCAATAACTCTTGCTGAGCAAACTGTCAAGCACCAGCCACATAGATTTTTTTTTTTGGTTGAATATTTGGATATGATATTAAAGTTGGTTCAAACCCTTATTGTGCTTAAAGAACTATAGCCTTAGTAGCTGTGGAAACCTACGCAAAGTATGATTATTTGGTAATTGCATCAACACAAGAAGAAAGTTAATGGGCACGATAACAAAGGGCATCAAACACAAGGTTTGCTTTTGAAAAGTGCATCGATAAATCATGCACTATACCCTGGAAAGAATAGTTGAATGAAAGTGGGCAGTCGTATCAAGTTTAAAAAAAAAAGAAAAGAAAAGTTTAGCAAAAAAAAAAAAAAAAAGAAAGAAAAAGAAGTACAAGGACTAAGAACAACGTAAAATCCCCTAACATATATACCATCATTATCACCGCACAAAAATAAAAATAAAAAACAGACAAACAAACAAATGACAACAACGATATACCATCATTTTTGGGAAATGGGTTGGTTTTGTTTTATTGCAATACTTTGTTGTGTGCTTGGGTTTTATGTAACTTTATAGGAACCAAAATACTTTAAAGTTGTTTGTATATCAATCAAAAAAAAAAAAAAGTTGTTTGTATAAACCTAAAAAACTATGTTTTCCCAAGTTCTTTCCTATGGAAGCCTTTTAGAATTGGAGGTTTTGATGGTGTCCAAGGGATGTGGGGCTTAAGCTGAACTAGAAATTACCCTTTAGGGTTACTTGTCTAACAATGCAAAATCAACATCTTCATGTACAAATATAAATAGTGACCTACATTATGTGCCTTAAATTTACATTATAGATACATATTAATAATCGAATTAATCCACATGGTTGTATTGACTATGATATATTTATTTATATGTTCATTTTCTCTTTGAAACCTAACTTTGTGTGAAATGATTCTCTCTCTTCATACATTTATGTGATTGCGAATTTTTTATTTGTGATTTTGAGTCTCTAATTTAGACATTGTCTCAATGATTTTTTTTGTTACTCTCTCTCTCTCTCTCTCTCCATACATACATTTATATGATCTTTCTCACATACTATTTTAATGGCTCTGATTTGCTATAATAGTTATATTAGTAAAGTTATTTTCTTGTCATTATTTTAATGGTAATGTTTCTATTTAGACTAGTTTGGAGAGAAATCTTTCAAACTTCTCCTATATTTTTTTATTTGATGTGAATTTTGAAAATCTAACCATTAAATGTCATGTTCTTTATGTTCTTAACACAAATGCAAAAATTTCGTTCAATTCGGATGTTATTTATTATTCAATCAACAAACTTATTTTTTATGCATAATTTTAGATTATAAAAACTTGAAATTTAAACATTTTATTGATAACATATTTATTGATCTTTGATATTTTTGAAATTTTGCAAGCATGAATGATATATATAATAAGAACATGCAATTCAATAGTTAGATTTTCAAAATTCACATATAATAAAAAAGATAAAAGATAAATTTGAAGGGTTTTTCTCCAAACTAGTTTGAAGAAAAACATTTTCATATATATGTTCATATTTTAATAGGAGAAGTGGGAGAGGACATTTTGGAGCGTATGATTAGTTAATACTGGTTGGCAGGCTAGGAAAGCAACGGGTGTGAGTGTGCACCATGTGTTTGCATAATTTATAAAGTTAGGTGACATTTGTCTATTAATTTAAAATTTTTTATCAAAGAAAAATAAAGACAGAATGAGAATCTCATAATGAGATAAAAATGTGCAACAAACTTAGCATAATAAAAATATCACACACGCTTAGATTGATATTTTGAGAACAAATATATTAATAAAGAGAAAAATTAACGGATGTCTTAAGGTTTAGGGTATATTTTCACATTTTTTTAGGGGAAAATAAAAGAAAAGTCAATTTTTTGACAGCTTTTTACATATCTCATAAAAATGATATCAAAACTTTTATTAAATAGTTTATTAAAAATTGTCTTAAGTGCATTCGTTAACATAACTTTTAATTAATTGTGAACTATTAAATTTAGTTGGCCAGGGTTACTAAGTAATAAAATGAGAACAAAGAAATTTATAAATTAAAAAATAATAAATTTATAAAGTGAGAAGTATACGGCATGAATTTTTGAGACGTGCTCCGACACTCCTCACTCAAAATCTTAGTTTTTCCTTGCAGATATCTATGTTTCTATGTGATCAAATTAATGCCCAATTGATTACTAATATAAAAAATAAAAAAAGTTTTATTAACGTATGCCCTTAGGGCATATATTAATAAACTATTTTTAAAAAATTAATAATAAAATGAAAAAATAACTAACTTTTTTGACTTTTTTTTTCAAATTTTTCATGAATAATTTTCTAAAATGGATTATTAAGGGTATACACGTATGCATGAAGAGATAGCAAAGTAAATAAAGAAGTAAATGGCTGGTAGGTTGATAGAGACGAACCAGGACGGTGAGTTTTCACATTGTGTTTCCTCAAAAATTAAGTGAAAAAGAGGTAATCTACAAAAGACTGTAATCTGCATGTATGTATGTATATTATTAAATTAATAAAGAGAGAGTTGCCTTGTATATAGCCATAGTCTGATAGTCCTTCCTTCTTCTTCTTCTTCTTCTTATTTATTTATTTTTTATAAATAATTTTATAGCTAAGCGGCCTGAAAGAAAATGTAAACTACTCCGAATATGGCACAGAAACATTACAATCTAGTACCTTTCAAACGACTAAAAAAACTGAAGAGCTCTTTTCTTCTAATCGAGGAATCAGTGATAAATCTTTCGACTCGGATTAGGCTCCTAGGTATTGCATCGGGTGCATTTTACTAATTTTGTCTCACAAAGATTTTTTACTTTTTAATTTTTCAATTAGGGTTGTATTAACGGGTATCATAAAATGTAGACATGGCAAAACGGGCGGGTCGGGTCAAACGGGTTGCAGGTCAAACGGGTCACGGGTCAAAACGGGTCATTTTAAGCGGGTCAAAATCAGGTTTGGGTCAATCGGGTTGTGGGTCGGGTTGACCCGTATTTTTCACATGAATTTATTTTTATTTTTATATTGAAAACAACATGTATTTGTCATTTAGAAAGTTATGCAACAAATTACTTAATGTAAAATGCATTATTTTGAATTCACCACTTATATTAAAAATGAACTCAGTTAAACTTATTAATACTTATTCAACAATTTTAAAATTATACAAATCCTAACATTACTATCTAAAACAAAATAACACAAAGATAAGTAAAACAAATACACAAGTTTTATTTATACACAATATCAACATTGCAAATATAAAACAAAATTACAAATGACTTATTGGATAACTCATTTGATAAAGAATAAAAATATATAAGAAATTTACAATCTTGAAAATTAATTTTATAATCTATTATCAGTTGTGGTTGACACTCTATTTCAATTTGAGATATACTTTAAAATTTGATTGCTTACTTATTTATACATGGTCTCTTTTATGAATATCATATTATTGTTAAGCAACACACACTCTAGGAAATATCATAATTTATTTTGAAAAACCGTTTATTTTGGACATAAATTATGAAAAAATAGGTCTACGTATTCATAATTTATGCTAATTTACTACTTTAGTTTCACTATTTTCACACTTGTGAATATTTCTCACATGTCTACAATTTTAAATCTATATTTTTAACTCTACTGTAACCAGATTATCTTGGTATGTACTTTGCTATTTGATATCTAAAAATATTTACTCATTACAGAATGTTCAACCATTTATCTTTCAATTAATTTGCATATAGTTATGTAAATGTATCAATTGTTTTCTTAAAGTTCACAATAAACAATTAAACCAATATTGTCTTAGTTTTACTATTTTTTTACCCAAAAAAAAAAAGTTTTAAAAAATTGGTTCGGGTCGGGTCGGGTCGCGGGTCAGGTCGGGTCACGGGTCAACCCGTTTTTGCTTCAGGTCAAAAAAATCGGGTTTGGGTCGGGTCGGGTCGGATCAGGAAATTCTGACCCGTTTTGCCATGTCTAATAAAATTAAAATGGCTGTTAATAGCAACTTTTTAACCTTTGTTTTTTTACAGTTTATTTTTTATTTTTTATTTTTTTTATAGCTTTATGTCATATTTTTAATATGAGACCAAATTTATAGAGAGAAAAAAATATTAAAATAATCTATAGAACTAGTTTTTTGCCTTTTTTTTTATTTATCTAATTTTTTTTATTAAATAAGATTTACCTTAGTACAACCTTGACAAGCACTGGTGCGGTGCTTGTTAACATTTGCCTTTACTTTTTACTTCTCATAAATTTTTTCTTAACTTCTTTTAATCAATGGTTGAGGTTAAGAGTTACTTTTTACAATTATCAATCTCAATCATTCATAATATTATACCTAATCTCAATCTGACTCTATCATCCCTAATCCTAACCAGTCATTTACTCAATCAGACGGTCAGTATTTGAACACTGCATCAAGAATCATATAGCAGAAGACTGACAATCAAATTTTTTTTTTTTTTTTTTTTTTGATGGGGACAATCAAATATTAATTCCACCTCAATTTTATTATATAAATCTCCCATGGCCCATGGCCATGGGCTATTATTCTTGAAGCCAGCTTTATAAATTTCATTAATTTTAGATACTGTTTCGTATAAAGTATAAACGGGCTATTATTATTATTATTTTTTTCAAGTTTTAGATTATGTAATACACAGTACTGTGATGAACAGTAACAAAGAAATCAAAGCTCCTCTCAGTAAGATTTTCATAATCTCTTTTCTCGTTTCAATTCTTTTTTTTTTTCTTCAAGTTTAATTCCACTCTCCAAACACTAGGCCTCGTTTGGGAGGAGGGAATGGAATGAAATGGAAATAAATGAAAAGAATAATTTTAGAATATTCTTTCATTCCCTTGTTTAGGAGTTTTAATGGAGGAAATGTAAAGTTCATTCCCTCATTTAGGAGTTTAATTAGAAGGGAATGAAATAGGTAGGAGCGAACACTCATTCCTCTCTATTTTCTTAAAATCTCAAATTTTCATTCTCCCGAAATTGGGAGAAATGGGAGGGAATGAAATTAGATTTAATGAATTTTTTACTAAAACTCCTAAAATACCCCTATATATTCAACCATTTATTTTAAAGGGATAATTATACTTTACCCACATGTGGTTTACCTCTAATTTGACTTACCTACCCTTGATTTCAATTTTGACACTTTATCCACATGTGATTCTCTTCGTTACTAATCCATAACCCACCTCTGTTAAAATTAAAGGCAAATAGGTATTTTTGCCCAAGTTTTATGTCCCTCTCATCCCAAAACAAAAAATAGCACAAAAATACAAGAGAAAGAAGATCAAAAAGTGGTATTTGTCTCTCTCTCCATTTACACAAATCTTGAACATGAAGAACATACCCAAAAAAAAAAAACTCAGATCAACCTACACATGATCACTGACTTAATGAAACATCTTCGACAAATCATTTTACTCAATTATAAAAATAACGGTAGAAGAAGAAAGTAATCACTCACTAATTGAAGATAAGGAAAATTCATTTTCCTTATCCTTTATTCCTTCAATTAGTGAGTGATAGCTTATTGATTTGTGGTAGTGGGTTTTGAGGGTTTGAAACCCAGAAAGCAGAGAAGCAATAGTAGTAGGAGAAGCAACACAAGAGACGAGCAAAGATGAGGATAATGATAAAAGTAGGGGCGTGGAAGAACACCGAGGATGAGATCTTGAAATCGGCGGTCATGAAATATGGCAAGAATCAATGGGCTCGAATCTCCTTTCTTCTCGTCCGCAAGTCTGCCAAACAGTGCAAGGCTCGCTGGTATGAGTGGCTCGACCCCTCCATCAAAAAGGTCTTGCCTTGCCTTTCTTTTTTTTTTTTTTTTTTTTTTTTCAATTCAAATAATGAATGCTATAGCTATAAAAGCTATGGAGTTTAGATTATAATTTGGATAATTTTCCACTGTTTGCTTTTTGGGTTCTTTTTTGTTTCTAGGTTCCTCTCATCTTAGCGTGTTAGATTTTGCATTTTTGTTTTGTAGATTGAAAATGGATGACTGTTTGTTTTGTGGGTTCTTTTTTGTTTTTGGGTTACTTTATTCTTCTGCTGTTATTTTTATGTATTTCCAATAGAGTGTTAGATTTTGCATTCTTGTTTTGTAGATTGAAATTGGATGACTATTTGTTTTGTGGGTTATTTTTTGTTTTTGGGTTAATTTTTATCTATATGTAGTTTTAAAAGAGTGTATATATAGTGTTAGATTTTGCATTTTTGTTTTGTAGATTGAAGTTGCATGACTGTTTGTTTTTGGGTTACTTTCTTCTTCTGCTGTTATTAAGTCAGTGATCTTGTTTAGGTTGATCTGGGGTTTTTTTTTTGAGTATGTTTTTCATGTTCAAGATTTGTGTGAATGGAGAGAGACAAATACCACTTTTTGATCTTCTTTCTCTTGTATTTTTGTGCTATTTTTTGTTTTGGGAGGAGAGAGACATAAAACTTGAGCAAAAATACCTATTTACCCTTAATTTTAACAGAGGTGGGTTACAGATTAGTAACGGAGGGAATCACAAGTGGGTAAAGTGTCAAAATTGAAACCACGGGTAGACAAATCAAATTAGAGGCAAACCACAGGTGAGTAAAGTGTAATTATCCCTATTTTAAAATAGGGGTCTAATAGTAATATTATCATAAAATGATTCCATTCAATTTCTTTATTTTAAAACATCCAATCAAGGTTATTTAATTTCATTCCATTTCATTCTTTTCCATTCATTTCCCTTACTTAAATACATTACATTCATTTCCATTCCCTTATAATCATTCTATTCCACTCTCATATGAACTCTCAAACGGAGCCTAAGCTAAGTTTCAAAATATTTTCATTCATACACAATCCAGAACTCTTGAGTATCAAATTCGGATAGTGGCGGCGCCATGTTCAGGCCAGGGTGGTACTGGTACCACCCTGACCTGAAAAAAAGAGAAATTTATATATAATAATTTAAAATTGGGCTTTCTCAATTTGGACCAATCCCTGCTCATTCTGTCCTCTATTTATTTTTGTTGTTCCCGTTATTATAATATATCCAGTTTTCTAATAGTCTCTATTTGCACACTTTCTGTTATCAAGCTACTGTTTGGTACCATCATTTCCTCCTCTTTTTTTTCTTTTTTTTTTTCTCCAATTGCCAACATGCATATATGTTTTAGATTATTTATAGCAACAAGCGACCGCCCCCTTCCTCTTTCTCCTTTTTTTCCTTCTTGACTTTTTTTGGATTCAGATTGAGAGTTCCTTGACATCCAGATATTCAGCGTAATATAGATGCCAATTCTGGAGCATTTGGTGCTACAAGAGTGAGCTCTATGACATTGCATTGGGATCAAGAAGAAATATCAAATATCTCTAATGCTTTTGATGTCATTATTGCAAGTGACTGGTAAGTCTAATTTTTCTAAAGTGTTAGGTTGCTACAATGTATGTCTTGTCTTACCGCTTTCAATAATTTTATAGAGTGAGGAAAATCATCAAATGTGAATCAGGTGATTTTTCCTTCATTGTTTGAAATTGTTTCCCAAGTGCTTTCTGATGCCCAGTGACAAAGACAAGGGTTTGAGTTTCTGATGCTGGGCGTTAGTCATTTATGGGTCCAACCTTTTGAGCGTACACGGTACTCAGCCTCAAATCTATCTGGCAGATGCCTCTTTCCATTGTACATGTTAAGTTTTATATTTGAGTTTGTGAGGTGATTGGGTAAGAATTTTTTGTTGCTTACATTTTTTACTAACCCAGATATGTCTAAGGGTGAGTTTGGTTCAGCTTTTTGTAAAAGTGCATAATGAAAAAGTGGAGTTTTCAAAAAGTGCATAATGAAAAAGTGGAGTTTCAAAAAGCTAAGTGTTTGGTAAAATCTGTTAAAAAATGCTTTTTGAAAAAGCCGAGTGTTTGGCTAGCACTTATAAAAGTGGCAGTTTAAGGGATAAATTACCAAAAAGGACAATGTATATTGTGAGGTAAGAATTTGTGAATTCCACCCACATCTGATTGTTATCCGACCGCGGTGCCAGACGCGATGCGGTTTTTGTCCTCTTCGGCCGAGTGTAGGCAGGCCAAGGGGGGTTTCATAGTCTCGGCCCTAGGACCCAGAGTCCCACATCTGAAGGAGGAGCGCCCCATTCGTGCTTTATATGCCTCTGAGGCTTGCATGAGTGTACCATTACTAGGCCTCGGAGGCTTAGTAATGCTACAGCCAATGTTGCTGTTGGTTTTGCACTCTTCATGTATGTCCTTACCCCTATATCATATTGGCTCAACATCTACGAGGCCAAGACGTTCCCTATATTCTCAGATGGGCTATTCACGTCTACTGGCCAAAAATATAATGTTTCAGCTATAATAGATCCCAACTTCAGCTTTGACAATGAGGCATATGACCGTAAAGGCCCTCTCTATATGAGCACCTTCTTTGCTATAACTTATGGTTTCAATTTTGCCTGCCTTTCTGCCACTATTGTTCATGTGCTCCTCTTCCATGGAAGGTAAACACACTTCTCTACTTGAATTGTTTGTTTGAAATTTGCAATGAATCGTTTCCTGATTGCTGTTAGATGTGGGTAACTTAGAATATCCCTGTAATTGTATCTTCTATAGGAAATGGAGACTTGGATGAATTAAATAGGCAATTTTTCATGTAGGACAAAAGAATATAAAATAGATATTGTTTTGCTAGAGCGTCTGACCACATGCCTCTCTGTGTTTGTACATGTATGTGCAATATGGAGTAGCCCTCTTTAAATTGAAAATGATTAAGTCAATACCTATATATATATATATATATATATCACATAACTATCTTCAGGAGAAGTGCATAAGTATGTCATTTTAAGCACCTTTAATTATAAAATCTAGTCCTCACAAAAAGTAAATTTGAAGGTTTTTGCTTGTAACTCAAACATCTCAAATTTGTACATCAAGCTTGTGCAGTCAAAGAAAGGCAACCAGGCAGGGGTGAACTAGCTTATAGCCTTGTACATTGTATTATATCAATAAGTCACTCATACTTTCAACGTTGTAGTGAAATATGGCAGCTAAGTAAGTCTGCCCTCCAAGAGAAGAAGATGGATGTGCACACAAAGCTCATGAGAAAATATAAGCAAGTTCCTCAATGGTGGTTTATGTGCCTACTTGTGGTTAACATTGTGGCAACCATATTTGCCTGCAAGTACTACATTGATCAGCTTCAATTACCATGGTGGGGCATCTTGCTAGCATGCAGTCTTGCCTTATTTTTTACTCTTCCTGTTGGAGTCATCACTGCCACAACAAATCAGGTATGTCTCTGCACTATATTACAAATTTTGCATTAAGTTTTATCAATGTGCAGTAAATTCTTCCACAATATGCACATTTGACTATAAATTTGGGGTTTTTTTTTCTAGTTTTCTATCTTTCTATGCACTCACTATAATCAATTCTAGCTGAAGTTCATGTAAAACCTAAAATGGCATCGATTTATTCATCCTATATGTCGATTTTAAATTTAACCAGCATTGTTTATCAACTTGTGCATTGAGTACTACATCTACTACATGCAGGTATTAGTCTTCTTACTTCTAACATGAGTAAATCTTTCTCTCGTGAGCAGATGCCAACCTTAAATGTAATCACCGAGCATATTATTGGGTATTTGTATCCAGGATATCCTGTTGCCAACATGTGCTTCAAAGTTTATGGCTACATAAGTATGAAACAGGGGATCACCTTTTTGCAAGACTTCAAGCTTGGTCATTACATGAAGATTCCTCCAAGAGCAATGTTCATGGCACAGGTTTGTATCTTATGCATTCCTTTTCACAACTAAAAATATTATGGAAATGAATTTTTCAAGTTCAGTTTTAATAAAATGATAATAATATATTAATTTATTACCGTCCCTTGATTTCCATAGCAATGATTCTTTTCAGGTGGCCGGTACCATTGTAGCAGCACTTGTGCATTTGGGAACAGCATGGTGGCTAATGGACACAATTCCAAACATATGTGACAGGGCATTGCTTCCAATAGGCAGCCCATGGACTTGCCCTGGTGATCATGTATTCTATGATGCTTCTGTCATTTGGGGTCTGATTGGGCCTAAAAGAATTTTTGGAGATCTTGGCTACTACTCTGCCATCAACTGGTTTTTCTTAGCTGGTGCTATAGCTCCTGTCCTAGTTTGGCTGGCACACAAAGCCTTACCAGACAGGCAATGGATTAGACTTATCACTCTTCCTGTGCTGTTAGGGGGAATGATCAACATGCCTCCAGCCACATCTGTCAACTACATCAGTTGGATTCTTATTGGATTTGCCTCGGGCTTTATTGCTTACAGGTACTATCGTGGTTGGTGGAGTCGTCACAATTATGTGCTCTCTGGGGCACTTGATGCTGGATTAGCCTTCATGGGAGTACTATTGTACTTGTGTTTGGGGATGGAGCATGTTAACCTCAATTGGTGGGGTAGTGACTCCGATGGATGTCCATTGGCTTCATGTCCAACAGCGCAAGGAGTTGTAGTTGAAGGCTGCCCGGTTTTCTAAGCAAAACATTAGGATTAGTTATATGTTGATTAGGGGGAAAAAGAAAAGGTATTGTATTTATTTACTCTTTACTATTCTTCATAGATATATATTTGTAAAGAAACTGTATATTAGTGATATGAGTTAATAAGTTTTTACTAGTTCTCATTTGGCCTACCATTAACATCAAGTGTCAAATTTTTTATCAAATTTGTTGTCTTTGTAGACTTTTTCTAGCAATATTGGAAATATTGTACTGTTTACCAATACGAAAATTCTTTCATTATGGTGCTCTCTTATAGGTTAATAGCTATTACCTAGTGAGTTGTTAACCAAATGGTCCAAACAATTGTGATTGATTTGAAGAAATGCCTTATGCTAGTTCTTGGGACCATGATCTTGCTCTCCTATTCAAAATACTAAATGTACAGGGTGGGACTCCGGGCCCATTGGGCCTTGGCCTGAACATTCTCAAAGACCAAAACTAAACCCAAACCTCATAACAAGCCCATGTCTAGTTGATTATGACTTGCTTAAGAGTGTGTTTGCTTGAAACTTCTCATGTCCCTAGCAATTCGGTATTGCCTTGGGGAGTATCGCTGCCAGGCAATTTTTTGGAGTTGGAAATCAGTTCCAATGCCATTACCACTATTTCCAATGGGGCATATTCCTTGTCAGGAATAATCACATTGGACCCTACCCACACAAGTGAGACCAGAGTGTAATCATGGAACCTCTACCAACCTCAAGCTATAAAAGCCCATGTCCGGTCCATTATGACTTGCTCGGGAGTGTGTTTGCTCGGAACTTCTCACGTCCCTAGCAGCTCGGTATTGCCTTGGGGAGTATCGTTGTTGGGTGATCTTTTGGAGTCGAAAATTAGTTTCAATGCCATTTCCACTGTTTCCAATGGGGCATATTCCTTGTCAAGAATAATCACATTGGACCCTACCCACACGAGTGAAACTAGATTGTAATCATGAAACTTCCACCAACTTCAAGCTATAAATAGCAGAATTTGGTGAAGAGTAGAGGGGGGGCAATTCTGAAGAGAAAAAAGGGAGTAAAAGAGAGAGATAGAGCAAGTACCACCAAGAGGGAGAGCAACATAGAGAGGAAAGTAAGGGAGTTCGTGAGAGCTAAAGGGTGTCATTAGGTTGCATGGCAAGGAACTACCCTTAGTAGGAAACACTAAGCCCACTATACAAGTAAATTATGAGCCCAATTCTAAACCAGGTCCATTAAGTAGAATGGGGGTATGCATAATTGGCGTCGTCTGTGGGAATCTCCTACATAGCTGTGGTTCTGTCGAGATTCGTGTGGGGAAAATGTCCGAAAGACAATCAAGGAGTTACACTGAAAGTGGCTCTGGAAGACCTTCTCGAGGATCCAATTGGTGGGAAAGAAGGTAGAAGAGGCGTGAAGATAGAGAGTATGAGCAGGGGAAAGAGCAGTCTGGTTTTGGAGAAGTGTCGTTTCAAACACACCAGACATTATCAGGCGCCTCGGGGCATGAACGTTTTGACCAGAGGGACGAGGAACTTGAATGCTTGCGTAGATTGGTAAGGGATTTGGAGTTGGAGGCAAGGGGTAGGCATCAGAGAAGAGACTGCGAGGAGCGTGCAGAGGGGTCAGCTAGTGTGGGGGGTGGCTATGGAGAGACGTTTCATCAGTCCTGTTCCCATCGACACCGAGATCGGTCTTGGGAGTATGCAGACTGGGACTTAATTTCCCAGAAGGGGCGACGACCCCAGAATGTCGCCATGGTTGCCATGAGCCGAGCATTGCATAGAGCTGCTCAATCATCGTTCTCGGGAGATATTGAACGGGCACCGATGCCAAGCAGATTTACTAGACCTCTATTTAACTCTTATGACGGGAAAACAGATCCGGTAGAGCATGTAAGCTATTATATCTAGATGATGTCTTTGCACAGTTGGGATAGTGATTAGTCCCTAGGTCTAAGACCAAAAAAAAAAAAAAGAAGAGTTTGAGAAGTAGTTGAGGAGAAAGGCTCAGTCGGGGAGGAAGAGACATGTGAGAGAGGTAAAAGTGAGCTACGCATTAATTACTTTTACCTACTAGCATCCATTCAACCTTAAATGATAAAAGACCGTCTAAACAGTAAACCAGTCTTTAACAGGCCTACTAATGCACTAAACACGAGCAAAGAGATATCTGATGGGACAATGACCCACTAGTACTGCCTATCCCCCAATCATGGGAAGCTACAAGAAGGGGACATACATGAAAAAAGAGAAAGATTTAACAAGTGAAGAAGGGAAAAGGGGAGTAATAACTGAATTGGAGCTTCCAAGGAAAGGGAGAAAGGGAGTTTTCATAAAAGGGAGGAAGCCATCTTTGTCATAGGAGTTCCTTATTTTGTCATAACAATAACTCAATTGTATTGTTCTCTTTTGTTTGTACTCATTGCAAGCAGGGATGGACCCAATTTAGGGCCTAGGGAACTCGTGTCCCCCTGACATTTTTTATTTATTTTTAAAAATTGTGTATATATTATGATTTAACCAGAATTTGGACCTAAAAGAAATTAGAACTTAGCCTTATCCCTTATAAATTAATCTTCCCCCACCCCCCTCCAAATCAAATGCTGGCCCAACCTAGTTCTTTATTTGCTCGAGTGCTCCTCTCTAAGTAGTAAGTCCCTAATTTCCCGCATCTTATTTTTTCATTAGGGGCCTGCACTGCATGAATTTTTTATTTAAAACTTTGTTTTATTATCATACTTTTACTTCATTTGATGTCATTATATATATATATATATATAAAGCAAACAAACAAATGACAACAACGATATACCATCGTTTTTGGGAAATGGGTTGGTTTTGTTTTAGTGCAATTCTTTGTTGTGTGCTTGGGTTTTATGTAAATTTTTAGGAACCAAATGACTTTAAAGTTGTTTGTATAAAAACCTAAAAAAACTATGTTTTTTCCCAAGTTCTTTCCTATGGAAGCCTTTTAGAATTGGAGGTTTTAATGGTGTCCAAGGGATGTGGGGCTTAAGCTGAACTAGAAATTACCCGTTAGGGTTACTCGTCTAACAATGCAAAAATCAACATCTTCATGTGCAAATATAAATAGTGACCTACATTATGTGCCTTAAATTTACATTATAGGTCCACATTAATAATCGAATTCATCCACATGGTTGTATTGACTATGATATATTTATTTATTTATTCATTTTCTCTTTAGAACCTAACTCTGTGTGATATGATATTTCTCTCTTTTCATACATGTATGTGATCGTTTTTTCTCATGATTGTGAATTTTTTATTTGTGATTGTGAGTCTGTGATTCAGACATTGTCTTAATGATTTTTTTTTATTTGTTACTCTCTCTCTCTCTCTCTCTCTCTCTCTCTCTCTCTCTCTCTCTCTCTCTCTCTCTCCATACATACATTTATATGATCTTTCTCACATACTATTTTAATGGCTCTGATTTGCTATAATAGTTATTGTAGGGTTAGGATTTGTAGCCCCAGCCCAAAACAATGAATTTGTAGAGAGTGGGTGAAAGAGCTAGGTTGATTATAAGATTGACAACAGTTAATCACAACCCCCAAGTGTGAACCAGCATAAACATACACGTAAAAAACGAAATGAATTGGTGTCCGAAGAGATATATTATTGATTGAATAGTGATTATAGTTCTTAGAGCTACAGTAAAGTCTTTCTCTTGCCCTTATTCTGATTTTTTCCGATCCCCCATTATCAAAGGCCTCTTCCTTTTATATAGCATCCTCCCCCCTCATCTCCATCGTCCACTTGTTCTTCATCTATGTACCCACTTGAATATATGTCACGTCAAGTTTTTAGCCTTCTGTGAGTGGTGGTAGCTGAGATTACACTGTTCAGGGGTCTTCTCCACATAAATGCGGTCAGAAAAGTAGTTGCAGTGCATTAAACACGGTGGTAGCAACTTTTCCCTTTAGATATTTCTTCGTTCTTATCATCTCCAAACATGCTTAGAGTTTATCCTCGTCGTTGGAACTGTTAGGAAGATCATTCGGACATTCCAAACGTTTGATTGATCAAGACTATTCGTATCCGAGGAGAAAGACCTCTTCGGACCACTGGTGACCTCTTCGGAATGCATTCCTCATTCACTTCCAGGTATGTTTCTTCTACATGGGCTCCTTCTCAAACATTTTCGTCTCTTCGGACACACAATAATCTTCAAATAGGGCCCTAGGCCCAATACGTAAGGTTGGACTTTCACCCCCCATAATAGCCCCTCAAAATTTTAGTTTTTCCCTCACGTTCAAGGAGAAAAAATAGGATTTTGACTTGTCACGAAATAAAAATTTGAAAAAGCACAAACATTTGGACTTACACGCGTGTGGGCATAGGTGCAGGTGCTTCATTAATGCTACTGTCATTTCAGTATTCCCAAAGTGCTATTAATTACCCCAGGCGGCATTTTGTCTCTGGTATCCAACGGTGGACTATTGATCCAACGGACGTGATTCTTCCTCAGAATTTGGGCGGGATGACTCCTGCCCCTTCCCTTGCCCCCATATAAAGCCTCAGAAGAGGTTATTTCTTCTTTACTTTGCAAATTCTCAGACCACCCAGTAAACTCAAGCGCTCGAATCCACCAAGTTCTTCCAATCATCAATCCTAGTCCTTCCCAGAGTCTGTAAGAATCCTTCTACGAGTTCGAAGATCGTTCTCCGGTTTAGTTTGCGTAAGTTTCAACATCTCTAAACCCTCCATCTTCTTCTCGGCCAGTATTCTTGGCCTTCAAACTCTTATTTGCCAGTTATTGCTCTGCGCCCTTCTCTAGTTAGCCAAAAATGGGTAGAT